>OZ022299.1:4506020-5106020 GCA_963981305.1 Rupicapra rupicapra
ACACTGTGAAACTATTTACACAGCATCGCTGGATCATGGAAAAAGCAAGAGAGTTCCAGAAAAACATTTATTTCTGCTTTATTGACTATGCCAAAGCCTGGAATGTGTGGATCACAATAAACTGTGGAAAATTCTGAAAGAGATGGGAATACCAGACCACCTAACCTGCCTCTTGAGAAATCTGTATGCAGGTCAGGAAGCAACAGTTAGAACTGGTCAAGGAACAACAGACTGGTTCCAAATAGGAAAAGGTGTGGGTCAAAGGTTCAGGAAGTGGGCCGTGAGCTGGGTGATGCAGTGCTCCTCCTGTTTGGGGGCTGTGTGCGGCAACACGTGGATGTGCCAGAGCAGCAGCCGGGGCAGGTTGCCCATCCGGCCCTGGTGCAACACAAACCTGCCCAAAGTGGCCAGATTCCAGGTGCAATTCACCCCCAAGTCCTCGACAGTCCAGCTGCACTACCTTCAGGATACTCCTGATGCTCTGCCTGGGCTTGGTGGAGATCCTCAGCTTCTGGCAGCTCAGGTGCAGCAGGCTCCTTCTGTTTGGCCTTCTTCAGTAGGTAGCTGAGGGTCTGTTTCAGGGTGTCCTCCTTGAGGCACAGGTCGAGCAGCACCTGCACAGGGGCCGGTGCCGGCTTTAGCCCACCTGCACCTCCACCCTGCACCTCTTCTGCATGGACTGGGCTGGCTCGGGCTCCAGCAGTGAGCAGACACTGTCCGTGTTGCTGGATCACATGGTCCAGATGTCCTGGTGGGCTTTTCAGTGCAAGTTCAGCAGCTGCAGCTTCCACTGCCTGCAGGGCTGCAGGGGACACGCTGAGCTGTGCAGAGACCGACTGGCACCAGGACCCCGCGAGGGCTCTGCACTCCATATACCACAGCTCCCCCGGCTTCAGTAACCCCCTTGGTCCCTGCCTTAAGGGACATTGGTGGGGAGCACATGCTTTTTGTCCCTTCTGCCCCTCAACCAGTCCTGTACACCTGGATGCCTGTCCAAGTGAAGCCCTCATCCTCCTGCTCTGGCTGCATCTTGCTCACACCCCCAGGCCCCACAAGTCTGCCAGGTTGACCTTACCTGGGTTGGACCCCCTGAGCAAGCAGGACATCCAGGTCATTGAGTGGAGCTTGGAAGGTCTCCAGATGAGGCTGGTGTTCCTTCATCAGGGTCCCCAGGTGGAGGCAGGGGAGGGCCTGGACTGTACCACCACATTCAGGGCCTGGGTGTGCCTCCCAGCAAAGGCCACCATAAACAGTGGTGGGAAGAGCTCTAGGGGCAACTCCTCCAGGGCCACGATGGCCAAGGCCTCATTCCACAGCAGGATCTGGTCAGCCAGACCCAGGAGTTGGGGTGGGTCCTGGACACCCATTCTGAAGAACCGAATATGGAGTGAGTCCTGGGGGTATGTCAGAGAGCACGGCGGGGGGGGGGGGGGGGCATGTTCTCCTCTGGCCAAGGAACGGTGGGGAGCTTGCTGTCCCTAGACCCTAGGAGACCCCAAGGCAGGCTCAGAGACATCCTCTGGCCACAAAGACATAGCTTTGGCCCCACTTGTACCAGGACAAGCATCTCTCCAGGCAGAAAAAAAAAAAAGGGGGGGGGAAAGGTGACCTCTTGCTCCATCCCGTATCTATCAGTTGCTGCATTTAATCCTAGCCCTGCTGGCCAGTAGATACTTAGGAGCCTGACAACTGGCCCCACTTTCTTCAGAGAAAGCTTCTGATTATTACTCAAGGGATGAAAACAGGGACAAGTAGGTTAGCCCCACACAGTCTGTCTCTAAACTCCAACCAATAACTCACACAATGGGTGCTGTTATGTCCCTTAATAAAAAGACATACCTTTCACTCTGTGTCTCTTCTACAAGTGTTATTACCATTCAGTTCAATGGAGCAAAACATTCACATTCAGAAAAAGCCGCCACTATTTAATATATTCTACAGATTTGTTTTTTAATTCCATGGAATTAAAAAACTGTTTTCAGCTTTTGAAACAAAAAGAAACCCCCCAATATTTTAAGCTAGTAAAATAACAAACCTATAAAATGATATGAACTATAATCACTGGTAACAAAGTACAATGTAAAATGTCACCAGATCCTAATTAGATATATTTCATTAAATCAATTCCAGGAACTTCCCTGGCAGTTCAGTGAGGAGGACTCTGTGCTTTCACTGCAGGGGCACGAGTTCTATTCCCATTAGTGACCTATGACCCCAGATTCTATTTAGTGTGACCATATCCCCTCACTCTCACCATATACTATGCCATCCCCCCCTGTGCACCCCCTGCCAAATTCTGTTTGATTCAGAAATATTGTAAAGCTGGCAGAGGAATAGGACAGGGAGACCACTTTCTCCCTCATAAATTCATCAAAAGAACATTTCAGCGATGAGCAAATTCCAAAAAACAACTTCTGAATGCTGGCAGAGGACATCAGGCACCCGGAAAAGCTGGTCATTGTCTTCAAAAACAGGTAGGAAAAAATATAAAAGATGAAAAAAAAAAGACAAAGGAGGTAGGAACGGAGCTCCGTCCTGGGAAGGGAATCCCATTCTGGGAAGGGAACCTTAAGAAGAGAGGTTTCCAAACACCAGGAAACATTCTCCCTGCCAAGTCTGTGGCGAGCTTTGGAAGCACAGAGGGCAAGGTAGCAGGAAGGAAACATAAATAAATAATTAAAACCAACAGGTTACAAGCCCAGCAGTAACTCCCCCAGCGGAAAAGCAGCGCAGACGCCTGCATCCGACACTAGCAAGTGGGGGCAGGGCAGGGAGGCACGGGAGGCGCGGGCTGCAGTGCTTTTTAAGAATCAGGCAGGAACGCCCCGCACACAACCAGAACGAACTCACTTGGGCTAGCAAACCAGACTGTGGGATAGCTACCATGTGAAAAGCTCGAACATAAGACACCACCAGGACCGCACACAGAACAAAGGATGGAACAGAAATAGCCAGTTACAGACCATCCCCTACTGGTGAAAGGAAGCCAGAGCCATAAGGGCTGGAAGGGGGCAATCGCAGCCCCAGAGAGACTTTACCTACAAAACTGCAAGCAGGCTTCTTTGCTAAGACTTCTGGGGGTTCTGGACAGTCACCATCCACCTAACAAGGGGCACCAGTGGTGCATCCAGAAAAGTGAGCAGCAGAGACGGGAAAGGTGATAAGTCACAGTGACCGCACTCACCAAACACCTGAGCTACTTGGACGTGGGAAGGGCACAAAACGCAGTCCCAACCGAGTCTGCACCTCTGAGGGCTACCTGAGCGCCGAATCTGAGTGGCTTAGATGTGTGAGGTGCGTGCAGCCTCGGGCCGGCCTCAGACTGCTCCTGGTGGAGCAATGTAGAGCCTGAGCGGTGTGCGCCGTGAGCAGGGGCAGGCCCAGTGGGCCTGAGACACTGCAAGCACACGAATGTGTTATTTGTTTGCAGCATCCCTCCCTCCCCACAGCGCGACTGAACAAGTGTTCGTTAAAAAAAAAAAAAAAAAAAAGTGTCCACCCCCCCGCCTCCCGCCATATTAGGCCGGATATCAGACACTGAAGAGACCAACAAACAGAAGGAATTAAATGGAGGGAACCGCCTTGGAAGTAACCCCACACTGCCCACAACACCAGAGAAAGGGCTAGATATACCTTTACTATTTTTACGACCATTTATTTTTAATTTTTCTTTTTTGTTGATGTTGTTGTGTGGTAGTTTTTTCTTCTTTTCTTTTTCTTCTTCTTTTTTTTAAACTTTTTAAAATATTTAAGTCCTCTATTTATTCTCTAATTTTTATTTTTATAACCTACTATTACTTTTTTAAAAAAACTATTTTTTAAAGCAAACGCTGTATATAGTCTTTGTGTGGTTGTTGTTGTTGTTTTAATAATTCTTGTGGCTTTTTTTTCTTCTTCTTCTTATTTTCTTTAATAGTGTATTTTTGGAAATCCAACCTCTACTCTGGATTTTTAATCTTTGCTTTTTGGTATTTGTTGTCAGCTTTGTCCATTTAAAAACCCAAACTTTCAGAGAACTCCTGACTCCAGGGAACATTCGTCGATAGGAGCTCATCAAATGCCTCCATACCTATCCAGGCAGCTTGAAGTTACTACAAAACCATTGGCATCTCATAACACATTACTAGTCACTCCATTGCACTCCAGAGAGAAGAAATCCAGCCTCACCCACCAGAATTCCAACACAAGCCTCCCTAACCAAGAAATCTTGACAAGCCACTGATACAACGTCACCCACAGTGAGGAAACTCCATAATAAAGAGAACTCCACAAATTCCCAGAATATAGAAAGGCCACCCCAAACGCAGCAATATAACCAAGATGAAGAGACAGAGGGATACTCAGCAGGTAAAGAACAGGAGAAATGCCCACCAAATCAAACAAAAGAGAAAGACATAGGGAATCTACCTGAGAAAGAATTCCAAATTTGGATACTGGAAATGATCCAAAATCTTGACATCAAAATGGAATCACAGATAAATAGCCTGGAGACAAGGATTGAGAAGATACAAGAAAGGTTTAACAAGGACCTAGAAGAATAAAAAAGAGCCAATATATAATGAATGACTCAATGAGTGAGATCAGAAACACTCTGGAGGCAACAAATAGTAGAATAGCGGAGGCAGAAGATAGGAATAGTGAAATAGAATGGTAGAAATAAATGAATCAGAGAGGAAAAAAGAAAAACGAATTAAAAGAAATAAGGACAATCTCATAGACCTCCAGGACAATATGAATCGCTCCCACATTCGAATTATAGGACTCCCAGAAGAAGAAGACCAAAAGAAAGACCATGAGAGAATCCTTGAGGAGATAATAGTTGAAAAACTTCCCTAAAATCGGCAAGGAAATAATCACCCAGTTCCAAGAAACCCACAGAGTCCCAAACAGGATAAACCCAAGGCAAAACACCCCAAGACACATATTAATCAAATTAACAAAGAGCAAACACGAAGAACAAATATTAAAAGCAGCATGGGAAAAACAAGAAATAACACATGAGGGGATTCCCTTAAGGATAACAGCTGATCTTTCAATAGAAACTCTTCAGGCCAGGAGGGAATGGCAAGACATCCTTAAAGTGAAGAAAGAAAATAACCTACAGCCCAGATTACTGTACCCAGCAAGGATCTCATTCAAATACGAAGGAGAAATCAAAAGCTTTACAGACAAGCAAAAGCTGAGAGAATTCAGCACCACCAGACCAGCTCTCCAACACATGCTAAAGGATATTCTCCAGACAGGACACACACAAAGGGTGTTTAAACCCGAACCCAAAACAATGAATAAATGGCAACGGGATCATAATTATCAATAATTACCTTAAACGTGCTTAGCCACAGCTCCAGAAAGCTATTCTCTTTTCCTTCTAAGGACAGGCTTACATCTGTGGGGCTTGGGATTTAAGTGTTCCCTCTGGTTAGATTCCTTGCCTTCAACCCCAGCTCAGTGCTGACAACCTTCAGGTCTCAAATAACATACTATGCAACTGGTGCATTTTACATTCTTACCAAAGAAAATAACTGCCAGGTGTATCTCCAGAGTATTAATTTAGCCACAAGGAATCTTTGGCAAAACTAAACAAAATCTTAGAGAGACGACAGCACTTCTATGAAATATGTTGTCAGCTTTACAAACGGCCTATAAACTACAAAGACATCACGAAATAGACATCTACTTAATGCACATTTCATTATTAGGCTATTTCTTTGAATATAATCATTTTATACTTTCTGATTTGCAACTGATTCATAAAACCTGGGGTCTACTTTTTCAAATAAAACTGGCGCTTTCTTTTGGTTTGTTTTTAAGCAAAGATTTAACTGATGTCTTTAAGATGTTCATTTTAACATTTACATCATTCATAACTTCAAACACATAAAAGATGATGACAAAAACATCATAAATACATAAAATAAAAATGGAGTTATATTTTTATAGCCTCTGATAAATGATATCAAAACTGGAACAGAAGCATATTTAAAACATTTAGTGATATTTCAACATTTGTCTAATCTTTCTTGATTTCATATTTCTCACGTGCTTTAGAATGCATTACAACATCAGTAGAGTATTGGGCATCCCTGGTGGCTCAGAGGGTAAAATGCCTGCTTGAAATGGAGACCTGGGTTCCAATCCTGGGTTAGGAAGATCCCCTGAAGAAGGAAAAGGCAACCCATTCCCGTATTCCTGCCTGAGAATCCTATAGATGAAGAAGCCTGTAAGGCTACAGTCCACAGGGTCGCAAAGAGTCGGACACGACTGAGCGACTTCACTTTCACTTTAGTAGAGTATTATCATATGTTTAAAAAATCTATAAAAGTATGGTAAAAAACACTGGTAGAAATTTTATCATTAAAGATACATATTCAGCTGTTTTAATTCATGATGAGAGTAAACTGAAACAACTTGGGTTTTCATTGCTCTTGGTGACCATGCCTGACTTGCCTCTTGAGAAATCTACGTGCAGGTCAGGAAGCAACATTTAGAACTGGACATGGAACAACAGACTGGTTCCAAATAGGAAAAGGAGTACACCAGGCTGTATAATTTCACCCTGCTTATTTAACTTCTATGCAGAGTACATCATGAGAAATGCTAGACTGGACGAAAGACAAGCTGGGATCAAGATTGCCGGGAGAAATTTCAATCACCTCAGATATGCAGATGACACCACCCTTATGGTAGAAAGTGAAGAGGAACTAAAAAGCCTCTTGATGCAAGTGAAAGAGGAGAGTGAAAAAGTTGGCTTAAAGCTCACCTTTCAGAAAATGAAGATCATGGCTTCTGGCCCCATCACTTCGTGGGAAATAGATGGGGAAATAGTGGAAACAGTGTCAGACTTTATTTTTGAGGCTCCAAACTCACTGCAGATGGTGACTGCAGAGATGAAATTAAAAGACGCTTACTGCTTGAAAGAAAAGTTATGACCACCGAGATAGCATATTCAAAAGCAGAAACATTACTTTGCCGACTAAGGTCCATCTAGTCAAGGCTATGGTGTTTCCTGTAGTCATGTATAGATGTGAGTTGGACTGCGAAAAAAGCTGAGCATCGAAGAATTGATGCTTTTGAACTATGGTGCAGGAGAAGACTCTTGAGAGTCCCTTGGACTGCTAGCAGATCCAACCAGTCCATTCTGAAGGAGATCAGCCCTGGGACTTCTTTGGAAGGAATGATGCTAAAGCGGAAACTCCTATACTTTGGCCACCTCATGTAAAGAGTTGGCTCATTGGAAAAGACTCTGATGCTGAGAGGGATTGGGGGCAGGAGGAGAAGGAGATGACAGAGGATGAGATGGCTCGATGGCATCACGGACTCGATGGACGTGAGACTGAGTGAACTCCGGGAGTTGGTGATGGACAGGGAGGCCTGGCGTGCTGCATTTCATGGGGTCACAAAGAGTCAGACACACCTGAGTGACTGAACTGAATTGACTGAACTGAGCCGAACTGAAGGTAGGGACTGCTGGTGGCAGAGGTAGAGGCCCTAGTCTGTGTATCCAATGTTGGAGTGATGGAATACAGTTTAAAGTTACTGTAAACATATGCAATGTAGAAAGATGGTGATGATAACCCTGTATGGGAGACAGCAAAAGAGACACAGATGAATAGAACAGTCTTTTGGACTCTGTGGGAAAGGGAGAGGGTGGGATGATTTGAGGGAATGGCATTGAAACATGTATAATGTCATATAAGAAAAGAACCGCCAGTGTAGCTTCGATGCAGGAGAGGATGCTTGGGACTGTTGCACTGGGTTGACCCAGAGGGATGGTATGGGGAGGGCGGAGGGAGGGGGTTTAGGATTGGGAACACGTCTACACCCGTGGAGGCTTCATGTTGATGTCTGAAAAACCAATACACTATTGTAAAGTACAATATAAAGAAAGAAAGTTACTGTAAACAAAGAAACAGAAAAAGGTTTCTCTTCAGAAATAAAGTGTTTAGAATGGATTTTCATACAGATGGACGACCTTTTCACCTACTAAGTATTAGTGAACATTCTGGCTAGATATATTTTGGCTTGAACTTTATGCTAGACAGCCTATTTTTGACCTGGGAAACAAATATTGTACATCTGCTTTAACCATGGAGAATAATCCCTGGGTATTCACTTGAATGGGAAAGTAAAAATCTATTGCAGTTGTCTTTCATCAGTGTACCCTCTGGGGAAGTCAGGATATGAAAATGAGATTGTGCATTTCTGTGTTTTGGAGTTATGTGTTCCTAGTTAGTTAAGATAATGAAGAAGTTTAATGATTCCAGATTCTTGCCGAGGAAAACACTAACATCACTGTTTCCAGACCTGTATTTTGTGGTTAACAGGATCCTTTTACCACGATATATGTTTCATTCATGGACTTTCAACTTTAAAGAATTTTCTCTGTGTGCTGGCCCTGCTCCTACAGCTTCAGAACACTCCTCTTTAAACTGTATGGAAGACCATTTCCCAGGCTATGGTCCTTGAGTTTATCTTTATTTTTTCCTAATTTTAGTATATATAATTTATTGGATATTTTTATCATTATGGCATAGTTTTCTTCAAAGAAAAATTTGTTTTTCATGTCAAGTATGAAACATCGTACTGAAAGTTGTCTCCTATTTAATCATGGCATATGATCAGTGAGTCCACATAATAAGGAATGACAATTGGCACTTTTTAGCAGAAACCAGGGCTTCCCTGGTAGGTAACCTGCTTAAGAATCTGACGCAATCCAGGAGACCCCAGTTTGATTTCTGGTTTGGGAGGATGCTCTGGAGAAGCAATGGACCACTCACTTCAGTATTCTTTAGGTTTCCCTGGTGGTTTAGATAGTTAACTACGCATCTGCTATGAAAGAGCCACTGGAAGAGTGGCATACCAACCCACTCCAGTATTCTTGCCTGAAGAACCCTCATGGACAGAGGAGCTTGATGGGCTATATTCCAGAGCCTCACAAAGAACCAGACATGACTGTGAGAATAAGCAGACCAGAAACCAAAATATATTTTTAAAAAAACCCATGAAAACCTTGAAATTTGGAAGTGTTCCTTAGAAAGAGCATTTTAATCCTGAAAATAAATAAATAAATAAATAAAGCAATGAATTTTACTGCTCTCTTTTCCCTATAAGATCAGAGGAGAAATGGAGTGTCATTTCCCTTTTTAGAGGCTAGTTGTTCTAGTAGAAAATATGAAATGATTAAATAAATGATCGAAACCTACTGAAATGCTGCTTTCAAACAAATAAATAAATAAACAAATAAAACCTAATTCAAGATGGATACCAAAGCAAGAACATAATTGAAATCACTTGCTGTTGTAAGACATGGCTTCAAAAGAAAACTAAATAAATGTATATAATTACTGGCTCAATTCTCTGGCGATACATTATAAAAAATTTGCAGCCAATATTGTAAAGGATTTTTACACACAATAAAATAAAAATGCCTTTTACTTATGCATAATTTTAATAATCAAAAGCACTGCCTACTTTTCAGACATTCCAGGCTAAGGTCATTTGAACAAACTATCTACTTTCTCTGCCAAAACAACATGGTGGTGGTGGTCGTGATTAGTTGCTAAGTCATTTCCATCTCTTTTTCATCTCCATGGACCATAGACCACCAGGCTCCTGTGCCCGTGGGATTTCCCAGGCAAGAATACTGAGGCTGGTTTTCATTCTCTCTTCTGGAGGATCTATCTTCCCAACTCAGGGATTTCTCAGCCTTGGGTCATCTACATTGGGAAGTGGACTCTTTACCACTGAGCCACCACGAGAATACCCCAAAGCAACACAGTATCTACTTAAGAAGTACTTCTTGGCTTTCATATGTACTGTATCAAACTTCCAGCCTATATAGCCTGCCTTTGTTCAGAACTACCCTAGTGATCCATCGATTAATAGTCAACTTCCCAACGATCCTTGTCTGGGAAGATCCCACATGCTGAAGTGTAACTAAGCTCATGAGCCACAACTCAGGAGCTCATGGGCCAAAACTAGAGCCAGTGTTCTCCAACAAAAGAAACATCACAATTGGAAGGCTATGCAGCATAGTGAAGTGCACCGTACCACTTGCCTCAGCTAGAGAAGCCCTTGAACATCCGTGACTACCTGGCCCCACCAAAATAAATGCAATTTTAAAAACAACAAAAATTCATCTCAATGTATGACGAAACCACTACAGTATTGTAAAGTAAAATAAAGTAAAAATAAAAATTAAAAAAAAAGGAAAAATAAATAAATAAAAAGACCTTAAAAAAAAAAAAAAAAACAGTGAATTTAGCAGAGAAGTTAGTTACATATATTTAGCAACAAGCAAATGTAATTTGCATGTTGAAAGCGCAAAAATACTTATTTTTCCAGACGTGATAGAATGATACTGATTAGAAGAAATTTATCACAGAATAAAAATATTCTAGGCAATAGTTCAGCAGGATGAGAGGTAAGGGTATCCCAGCCATCAGAGTTCAAATTTGTGGTGTGAATGCCTAAAAGCCTATGAAACATTATGTTGGTCAAATAATTTGAGTATACATACATCTACTAAGCTGTTGGCTATCTTTTCTGCACCTTTATATTTCATTCTGAAGCCATTTGGATTTTCTAAAATAATGTGTAAATTTGTTTTGTTTGTTTTAGTTTCTGAGGAGACTTCTCATTCTGCCCACATGCTAGGAAACTTTTAATATATTTTCGTTAATATAATTTAAGTTTCATCTACTCTAACCTTTCATACCATTAATCCCATATTGATATCTTTTAGCAGGCTCTAGTGATGTTCTTCAAGCTGTTTTAGCCATTCTTTAATTAATCTTAGGGAATTCTGTTAGCCTCTGCCATACTTCATAGGTACTCCAAGATCCACCCTGCCTGTTATTCCAGGTATCTCTTGATTTCTTACTTTCTCTAGTAGGCAGTGAACGTGGGCAGTATAAGCCCTCATTCCTCTGCCTTTTCTAAATCCATCGTATATATTTGGAAGTTCTTGGTTCAAATACTTTGAAGCCTGGCACAAAGAATTTTGAGCACTGTCTTGCTTAGTATGTGAAATGAGCACAATAGTGCAGTACTTTGAATAATTTTCAGCATTACCCTTTGATGTGGGGATCAGTACGTGGTCATGTGTACACTAGAGCTTTCTCAGTAGTGGCATAATGTGTATTCCATAGTGCAAACTCAGAAGTTGGATCATGTATGCCATATAATGTTGACTCAGTAGAGGTAGGATGATACTTTCAGAATGCAAGCTCAGTAGTTGTGCTAAGCCTGCTGTAGAACACTGATTCAGCAATGGTAAGATGTATGTTCTAGAATACAGAATCAATAGTGTTGTCACATAAACTCCTCCAGAGTTTAGCCACTGCAGAAGTGGCATGTGTGCTTAGAATGGGGCCTTAGTAGTGCTGAGATGCATGATCTACAACTCAGTCTCAGTGGACGAGAGATATGTTCTCTAGAGTGCAAGCTAGTAGTTACAAGACACGTGGTGTGATGACCTGTAGTACCCAAGGAAGCAGTGGAAGTTGTCACAGCACTGAAACACTGAATGGTGAAAACTACTTGGTGTGTTTGACCCACGGTAGACAAAGAAGCATTCCAAGAATGGTTTACCTATGACTTACAGGATGGTGGTAATTATTGAGTGCGTTCCACCATTGTAGATGGAGATGCGCTGAAGCCGTGGCATAAAACTGAACCAGTGGTGGTTGTAATCTCTTAATCTTGCCTGAGCTATTCGGATGCAGAAACACTTTAACAATTCACAGCACTGAAGCACTGGAATTCGATAAATTATTGGCTGTGTCTTCCAAGAATGGATGATAAAGCACTTGAATTGTATCACATAGCTGAAAGACTGGATGTTGGTGAACACTGGGTGTATTTGACCTGGGGTAAGAAGGGGACTCATTTAACCATATGGCAGCCCTAAAACACAGGGTGGTGAACAATGTACGAGTGTGTATGGACTGGTATCTACAGAAACAATTGAAACATACCACAGAACTCAACAGTTGATGGTGAGCAACTTCTAGGTGTATTTGAACCAGAGTATATGAAACAAGACTTGAAGAATGTAACAGAACTGAAACAACTGATGGTGATAAACTATCGCATGCACTCAACACGGCGTAGAAGAAGAAGCACTTGAAACATGTCACAGCACGGAAACACCAATGGTCATAAGCTACTGGGTATGTTTCAGCTCAAGTGGATTCGAGAAACATTTGAAGCATGTCGCACAACTGAAACACTGCATGTTCATAAACGACTGCATGTACTTGATATGGAGTGAATGAAGAAAGCACTTGAAGCATGTGACATCACTGAAGCACTGACTGAGAATACGGACTATGTTTGAGATGGAATGGACACAGAGGCTTTAGAATCATTTCATAGTACTGAACACTAGCACTGGATGGGGAAAAAACTACAGAGTTTGTTTGACACAGGAATGGATGAAGAAGCAGTTGACATTATGTCACAGCAGTGAAACAAGATGGTTATAAATGGTGAGTGTATTGACGTGAGTGGGACCAAGAACAAATTTAATCTCATCAAAGTCCTGAAACACTGGAGCATGGTGCACTGCTGGCTGTGTATGCCTCAGTGTGCACAGGTGAAATTTCAAATCATGTCACAGCACTGAAACGCTTGTATGGAGACGAAAGTCTGACTGTCTAGATCTAGGGTGGATGATGAAGCTCTTTAAGCATGTCACTTCATGTATACACTGGATGGCGACAAACTATGGAGTTTGGTTTATGGGTGAGCATGAAGAAGCCATTGGGTCATGCTCCAAACTAAAACACTGGCTGTTACTAGGTACTAGAAATTTTACACCAGGATTAATGTAGAAGCATTTGAAGACTGTCAGTGTACTGAAACTATGGATGGTGATAAATGAGTAGGTTAACCTGGAGTGGGTGAGGAAGTACTCGAATCCAGTGGCAGCCATGGAACACTGTATATTGATCAACTCCGGGATGGTTTTTCTTTTTACTGACTTCATTAAGGAAGAATTGAAATTGGTCATACGCCCCAGCACTGGACACTGGTTGGTACCAATTATTGAGTAGGACTGATCACAGTGGGAAGAGAGCTTTTGAATTGTGCCACACCCATTGAACTAAAGAAATAGAGGAAACAATAGAATGGGAAAGACTAGAGATCTCCTCAAAAACTTAGAGATACCAAGCAGACATTTCTTGCAAACATGGGCTCAATAAAGGACAGACGTGGCACGGGCCTAACAGAAGCAGAAGATATTAAGAAGAGGTAGCCAAAATACACAGAAGAACTGTACATAAAAGATATTCATGACCCAGATAATCACGATGATGTGGTCATTCACCTAGAGCCAGACATCCTGGAATGTAAACTCAAGTGGGTCTTAGGAAGCATCACTACAAAGAAAGCTAGTGGAGGGGATAGAACTCCAGTTGAGCTAGTTCAAATCCCGAAAGACAATGCTATGAAAGGGCTGCACTCAACATGGCACCAAATGTGGGAAATTCAGCACTGGCCACAGGACTGGAAAAGGGCAGTTTTCACTCCAATCCCAAAGAAAGGCAATGCCAAAGAATTCTCCAACTACTACACAGTTGCACTCGTCTCCTATGCTACTAAATTAATGGTCAAAATTATCCAACCATGCTTCAGCAATACATCAACCAGGAACTTCCAGATATTCGAGTTGGTTTTCCAAAAGGCAGAGCAACCAAGATCATATTGCCAACATCTGCTGGATCATTGAAAAACCAGGAGAGTTCCAAAAGAAGATCTACTTCTGTTTTATTGAGACTTTGACTATGTGGATCACAATCAACTTTGGGAAATTCTGAAAGAGATGGGAATACCAGACAACCTGACTTGCCTCTTGATAAACTTGTATGCAGGTCAGGAAGCAACAAATAGAACTGGAAGTAGAACAACAGACTGGTTCCAGAAAGGAAAAGGAGTACCTCAAGGCTGTATAATTGCCACCTTGCTTATTTAACTTCTACACAGACTACATCACGATGAAACGCTGGGCTGGAGGAATCTCAAGGTGGAAACAAGATTGATGGAGAAATGTCAATAATCTGAAATATGCAGGTGACACCAGCCTTGTGGTAGAAAGTGAAGAACTAAAGAGCCTCTTGATAAAAGTGAAACGAGAGAGTGAATAAGTTGGCTTAATGCTCAACATTCAAAAAACTCAGATCATGGCATCTGATGCCACCACTTCACGGCAAATAGGTGAGGAAAGAGTGGAAACAGAAGATGACTTTCTATTTCTGGGCTCCAAAATCGCTGCAGATGGTGACTGCAGCCATGAAGTTAAAAGACACTTAGTCCTTGGAAGGAAACTTATGAGCAACCTAGATGATTAATTATTATCATTGATTATTGTTGATAATTGATTATTATTGATTATTATATTCATATTAAAAAACAGGCTTTACTTTGTCCAGAAAGGTCCATCTAGTCAAGGCTATGGTTTTTCCAGCAGTCATGTATGGATGTAAGTGTTGGACTATAAAGAAGCCTGAGCACTGAAGAATTGATGCTTTTGAACTGGGTGTTTAAGAAGACTCTTGAGAGTCCCTTGGACTGCTAGGAGATCCAACCAGTCCATCCTAAAGGAAATCAGTCCTTAGTGTTCATTGGAAGGACTGATGTTGAAGCTGAAACTCCAATAATTTGGCCACCTGATGTGAAGAGCTGGCTCATTTGAAAGCATCTTGTTGCTGGAAACGATTGAGGGCAGGAGGAGAAGGGGACGTCAGAGGATGAGATGGATGGATGGTATCACCGACTCAATGGACATGGGTTTGGGTTACCCATGGGAGTTATGATGGACAGGGAGGCCTGGCTTGCTGCGGTTCATGGGATAACAAAGAGTTGGACATGAATGGGTGACTGAACTGAACTGATCACCCCTTAAAGAGTGATTTTTTCTTTCTTTTTCTTTCTTTCTTTCTTTCTTTTTTTTTTTTTTTAATCTTGGGCACACTTGACTGAAGCATGTCACACAATGAAACGTTGAATGGTCAATAACTACCAGCTGGGCTTGACATTGGATGGATGGAGAAGCATTGGAGGCATGTCACTGAACTTCAGCACTGTATGGTGATAGCCTAGTGAATGTCTTTAAGTGGGGAGAATGAACACACCACTGAAGTGGATCTTGGCATTGGAACAGTAGGTGGTGAATGTTATGGATGTGTTTGACTTGGGATAATGAGGAAGACTGGAGGAATGTTGCAGAGGAAACATTGGATGGTGTTAATGTCTGAGTGTGTTTGGCCTGGTGAGGATGGAAACGTCCTGAAATCTGCCATAAAATGGAAACACTAAATGGTCATAAGCTACTGCATGTGCTTCACCTAGAGAGGATGAAGAAGCACATGAAGCCTGCTACAGGACTGAAACAGTGGATGGTGATCATCTACTGGGTGTGTTTTGTCTCGGGTTGTGAAGAAGCACTTGAGGCAAGTCCTCGAACTGAGGCATGGAATGCTGATAGACTGTTGGGTACTTCTGAACGGTGGTGTGTGGCAAAATTCTTGAAATATGTTGCAGTACTGAAACATCGGATGTTGCTAAACTACTGGTGTGTTTGATCCAGGAGAGGCAAGAAGCACTTGAAGCATGTCAAAGAAACTGAAACAGGTGATAAACAACAGGGTGTGTATGACCCAGAGTGCATGGGGAAGTATCTGAACCTTGTCACCAACACTGGATGGTGACAAACTCTTGAGTGTGCTTGATTTAGTGTGGACAAGAAGCACATGATCCATTTCACAGAACTCAAACGTGGACGGGGACAAGCTATTTGGTATGTTTGACCCAGGGAGAAAAAGAAGCTCTGGAAGCATGCTGTAACCCTGAAACACTGGATAATGAGAAACCACTTGGTGTGATGACCTGAGGGAATGAAGAAACCCAGAAGCATGTTGCATAACTGAAACATTGGATAATGACAAACTGCTGGGTGTCTTTGACCCAGTGTACACAAAGAAGCACTTGAAGCATGTCACAGAACTGGAACACTGGATGGTGAAAAACCCCTGGGAGTGTTTGACCGGTGGATGAAGAAGCTCCTCAGGCATGTCTCTGCACTAAGACACTGGATGACGAGTGTGTTTTAGCTTCAGAAAATGAAGCACTTGACCCGTGCAACAGCACTAAAATAGAGTATGGCACTTATCCCACTGGGTGATTGTCCCAGGCGACAAGGAAACACTGGAAAGTGTCGCATGTTAATGCACTGAATACTCTATGGTGATAAAGTACTGAATGTGTTTGATCTGGGCTTGAGAAGAAGCAGGTAAAGCAGGTCCCTGTGGTGAAACAAGGGATTCTGATACACTACTGGGAGTGTAGGAATTCAAGTGGAATAAGAAGCACTGGAAGCATGTCACATCCATGAAACAATAAATGTTGCTAAACTACTGAGTGGGAATGAGAGACTGGGAAAGACTAGAGATCTCTTCAGGAAAATAAGAGGTATCAAGGGAGTATTTCATGCACCTATGTGTACAATACAGGACCGAAAATGTATGAACCTAAAAGAAGTGGAAGATATTAAGGAGTGGTGGCATGATTACATCGAAGAACTATCCAAAAAATTCCCAATGACCTAGATAACCATGATGGGGTGATGACTCACCTACAGCTAGACATCTTGGAGTGTGAAACCAAGCGGCTCTTAGAAAGCATCACTACCAACAAAGATAATGGAGGTGATGGAACACCAGCTGAGCTATTTCAAATTTTAAAAGATGCTATTGTTGAAGAGCTGCACTCAGTATGCCAGAAAACGTGGAAAACTCAGCAGTGGCTGCAGGACTGGAAAAGGTCAGTTTTTCATCTGAAATCCAAGGAAGGGCAATGCCACATGATGTTCCAAATATCACACAACTGCCATTATTTTGCACACTAACTCCTCTGAAGACAATTTATGAACAACTGAGATGGCTGGATGACATCACTGACTCGATGGACGTGAGTCTGAGTGAACTAAGAGAGTTGGTGATGGACAGGGAGGCTTGGCTTGTGGCGATTCATGGGGTCACAAAGAGTCGGACACGACTGAACTGAATTGAACTGAGACAGCATATTAAAAAGCAGAGATGTTAATGTGCCAACGAAGCTCCACCTAGTTAAGATTATGATTTTTCCAGTAGGCGTGTATGGATGTGACAGTTGAATTATAAAGAAAGCTGAGCACCAAAGAATTGATGCTTTTGAAGGTTGGAGGAGATTTTTGAGAGTCCCTTGAACTGCAAGGAGATCCAACCAGTCCATCCTAAAGGAGATCAATCATGAATATTCACTAGAAGGACTGAGGTTAAAGCTGAAACTCCAATACTTTGGCCAACTGATGTGAAGAGCTGACTCATTTGAAAAGACCCTGATGTTTGGGAAGATTGAAAGCGGGAGGAGAAGGGGAGGACAGAGGATGAGGCAGTTAGATGGTATCACCGACTCAAAGGACATGAATTTCAGTAAACTGCGGGAGTCGGGGATGGACAGGAAGGCCTGATTTGCTGCAGTCCCTGGGCTCACAAACAGTCATACACAACGGAGCAGCTGAAGTGAATCGAACAAAGGCATGCTCACAATTCTCCTGGCAAGGCTTTAACAGCACATTAACCTAGAAGTTGCAAATGTTCAAACTGGATTTAGAAAAGACAGAAACCAGAGGTCAAATAGGCAACATCCATTGGATCATGGAAAAAGCAAGAATATTATTAAAAAAAAAAAAAAGAAAACTATTTCTGCTTTCTTGACTATGATAAAAATCCACTGTGTGTATCACAACAAACTGCAGAAAATTCTTAAAGACATGGAAATACCAGACTACCTACATGCCTCCTGAGAGACCTGTATCCAGGTCAAGAAACAACCAGTGAGAACCAGATAAAGAAGAACAGATGGTTTGAAACTGGGGAAAAGAAAAAAAAAAAAAAAACTACTACATTTGTCACCCTGTTGATTTAACTTATATGCAGAGCACATCTTGGAAAATGCTGGGCTGGAGGAAACACAAGCTGAAATTAAGAGAAAAATAGAAATATCAATAACTTCAGATATGCAGATGACACCACCGATATAGCATCAAGCAAAGAATAACTAAAGAGCCTCTTGATGCAGGTGAAAGAGGAGACTGAAAAAGCTGGCTTAAGACACAACGTTCAAAAAACTAAGATCATGGCATCTGGTCCTATTATTTCAGGGCAAATAGATGGGAAAACAATGGTAACAGTGACAGACTTCTGTTTTCTTGGACTCCAAAATCATGGCAGGTGATGACTGCAGCTATGAAATTAAATGACACTCGTTTCTTGGAAGAAAAGCAGTGACAAACCTAGACTGCATGTTAAAGAGCAGAGACATTCCTTTGCCAAGAAGCGTCCATACAGGCAGAGCTATATTTGTGTTTTCTTAAGCAGTCATGTGACAATGTAAGCTAGACCGTAAAGGAGGCTGAACATTAAGGAATTGATGCTTTTGAACCACAGTCTTGGAGAAGACTCTTGTGAGTCCGTGGGGCTGCAAGGAAATCAATCCAGTCAACTCTAAAGGAGATCAATCTTGAAAATTCACTGGAGGGGCTGATGCTGAGGCAGAAGCTCCAATATTATGGCTATCTGATGTGAAGAGCCAACTCATTGGCAAAGACTCTGATGTTGCAAAAGATTGGAGCAGAAGAAGGGGACGATGGAGGGCCAGATACTTGGATGGCATCACCGACGCAGTGGATTTGAGTTTGAACAAGCTCCGGGAGATGGTCAAGCGCAAGAAGGCGTGATATACTGCAGTCCATGGGATTATGAAGAGTTGGAGATGACTGAGTGACTGAACAACAAATAACAGCCAGCAGCAACAAATCTACGGAGTGCCTTTGACCTTGAGTAGTTTCAGGAGCTCTTGAAGCATGTCACAGATCTGAAACCCAAGACAGTGGTAAAACACTGAATGTCTTTGACTTGGAGTTAGTGAAGCAGCCGTTAATATGTGCTGCAACATTGAAACAAGGAATGTCGATAAGCTATATGGTGTATTTGTTGTGGAGTAAGTGAAGAACCACTGGAAGTGGGTTTCATGACTGAAACACTGTATGGTCACACTTCAGATGGTCTGTGTTTGATCTTGTATATAGAAAGAAGCACAAGGAGCGTGTCACAACGCTGAAACTGGATCATGGTAAATCATTGTGTATGATGAGCTGTGGTAGTTGAAAAGTCAATGAAAGTATGTGATAGCCCTGAATCAATGGATGGTGACAAACTAAGAGTGTGCTCAACCTTGAGTGGACAAAGGATCTTTTGAAGCATATACCAGAATTAACACACTGGATTGTGATAAATTATTGCTTGTGTATTTTCTGCAGAGAATGAAGAAGCAGTTGAGCAGGAAACAGCATTGAAACACTGGATGGTGATAAACTATGGGGTTTGTTTGATACATGTTGAATGAAGAGAGACTGAAAGCATGGCACGGATTAACACATGGGACCATGGTAAACTTCTGAATGCGTTTTACCTAGAATGGACCGAAGAAGGACTTTAAACTCATCACAGAACCGAAACAGGAAGTGTGATAAGCTACCCACCATATTTTATCTGGAGAGGATAAAGAAGTCCATGAGGCATGCCACAGTACTGGAACACTGGATAGTGGTAAACGACAGGGAGTGTTTGACTAAATGAGACAAAGGGACACTTCAAGCCGGCAATAGCACAGCATCAACGAATGATGGTAATTTACAGGGTGTGTTTTACCTGGAGGGGATGGAGGAGGCTCAAAACATGTCACAATACAGAAAAAATGGATGGTGATAGCTGCCACATTAATTTCTTCTGGAGTGGATTAAAAAACACGTGAAGCATATCTAAACTTAAACACTGGATGGGGATATAATATTGTGTGTATTTAATGCCAATAAAAAATAGAGGGAACAATAGAATAGGAAAGACTAGAAATCTTGCCAAGAAACTGAGAGACTCCCAGGGAATATTTCATGCAAACATGGGCACAATCAAGGACAGAAGTGGTATGAACCTAGCAGAAGGAGAAAATGCGATGAAGTGCTGGCAAGGGTATCAGAGAAGAGCTGTACCAAAGAAAGGTCTTAATCACCTGCTGCTGCTGCTGCTGCTGCTGCTGCTGCTGCTGCTGCTGCTGCTGCTGCTGCTGCTGCTGCTATGTCGCTTCTCTCGTGTCCAGCTCTTCGCGACCCCATGGACAGCACACTACCAGGCTCCTCTGTCCATGGGATTTTCCAGGCAAGACTATTGGAGTGGGGTGCCATCGCCTTGTCTGCTCAATCACCAATATAACCATAATGGTGTGATCACTCATGTAGAGCAGACCACCTGGGGTGTGAAGTCAAGTGGATCTTAGGAAGAATTACCACAAACAATGCTAGTCGAGATGATAGACTTGAAGCTCAGCTATTTCAAATGTAAAAGATAATGCTGTTAAAATGCTGCACTCAATGCGCCAGGAAATTTGGAAAACTCACCAATGACCACAGGCCAGGAAAAGGTCAGATTCACTCTGATCCCAAAAAGGGGCATTGTGAAGGCATGCTCAAACTGCTGCACAGTCGCTCTCATTTCATATGCTGGCAAGGTAATGCTCAAAATGCCTCCATCTAGGTTTCAACCATATGTGAACTGAGAACTTTCAAAAGTACCAATTGGATATGAAAGGCAGAGGAACCAGAGATCAAATTGCCAACATTCATTGGGTCATAGAAAAAGCAGGGAACTCCAGAAAATTATCTACTTCTGCTTCATTCACTATGCTACAGCCTTTGACTGTGGGGGTCACAGAAAGTGTGGAAAATTCTTAAAGAGATGGGTATACTAGACCACTTTACCTGGCTCCTGACAAACCTGTATGCAGGTCACGAAGTAACAGACTCAGACAGGAACAATGGAGTTGTTTAGAATTGGTAACGGCTGTCTTGTTGTCATGCCACTTATTTAACTTACATGCACAGTATATCACGCAAAATGTCAGACTGGAGGAAGCGCAAACTGGAATCGAAATTGCTGGGAGAAATATAAATAAACTCAGACACGCACATGACAGAAAGCAGACGAGGGATTCGAGCTCTTTGCTGAGATGAAAGTGGAGATTTACAAAGTTGACTTAAACCTCGACATTCAATAAATTAAGAGCATGTCATCCAGTCCCACCTCTTGATAGCAAATAAATCAGGACACACTGGAAACTGTGAAAGATTTTTACTGTCATGAGTGCCAAAATCACTGTCCATGGTGACTGCAAACATGAATTTAAAAGACTCTTGTTTCTTGCAGGAAAAGCTATGACAAACCTAGACAGCAGATGAAACCAGAGACATCCCTTTGCTGGCAAAAGTCAAGGTGTGGTGTTTCCAATAGCCGTGCATGGATGTGGGATCTGAACTATAAAGAAGGTGGAATGCCAAATAATCCGATGTTTCAGAACTGTAGTGCTGGAGAAGACTCTTGAGTCCCTTGAACTGCAAAGGGATCAAAGCAGTCAGTCCTAAAGGAAATCAACACTGACTACTCATTGGAAGGATTGATGCTGAACTTACAGTACTCTGGCCACCTGATGCAAGGAGCCAAATCATTTGAAAAGATTAATGCTGAGTAAGATTGTAAGCAGGTGGGGATGGGTGTGACAGAGAATAAGACGGTTGACTGCTGGCATAACTGTCTCAATGGGCACGAATTTGAGCAAATTCCAGGGGATAGTGAAGGACAGGGAAGCCTGGTAAGCTGTAGTTCATGGGGTTTCAAAGAGGTGGACATGACTGTGTGACTGAGAAACATCAATCATGCATAAATAAAGAAGCATCTGAAGTGTGTCACACCACTTAAACGCTGGATGTTGATAAACTACTGTAGGTATTTGAAACAGGATAGTTGAGGAAGCACTTGTGCATTCATCAGCACTGAAAGAACGGATGTGTGTATTAACCCAGAGTAGTTAAGGAAACACTGGAATATGTCACAGCACTGATAGAATAAATGGTGAAAAAACAGTTGCTGAGTTTCACCTCTGGGGATCAAACAAGCGCCTACTATATGCCACCAGTTACGGCCGTGAAACCTTGGCTAAGGATAGAATGCTGGGAATGTTCAACTGATGTGGACTGTTAAGCACTTGAAGCATATCACTGTACTGAATACTGGATGGTGATACACTAATGAGTATGTTTTACAGGAGAAGATGAAGCACATGAAGCATATTACAGCACTGAGACACTGAAGGGCGGTAAACCCCAGGGAGTGACGGGCCAGGATTGACAAAGGAGCAGATGCAGCGATTCACAGTACTGAAATGTAGATGCTGAGAAACTATTGAGTATGTGACACCAGGTGGGCCAAGAAGCATTTGGAGCATGTCCGATGTCAAGGCACTGAGCAGTGCGTGGTGATAAACTACAGAGAGTGTTTTTCCAGAGAGTGGATGAATAGGCACGTGAATCACGTCATAGCACTGAAACACTGACTTTAGTAAAGTACTGGATGTATTTTTCCAGTCTGGATGATACAGCCGTTTGTGTCACAGCTTGGAAGTGCGGGATGGGGATAAACTCCTGGTGTGTTTGATCAAGATGCACTTGAACTTGTGACAGCAGTGGAAAGCAGGAAGTGATAAGCTGGTGAGGCTATTTCACCTGGGGAGGAGAAAGATGCGGCTGCACCTCCTCTCTGAAGTGTGGATACCGATGAGCTACTTAGTATGTTTGACCTGGGGTGGATGAAGACACACTGAAAGCATGTCACAGCAGTGAAACACTGGATGGAGATACACAACTGGATGTGTTTGACCCAGGGTGCATGAAGAATAACTCGAGGTGTCCCTGCACTGAAACAGTAGATGATGATCATCTATTGGATGCATTCAATGAGTAATCAATGAAGAAGCACACAGAGTGGCACTACATTGTTGAAAACACCTGCTTGTATTTGACCAGTGTGGATGAAGACGTTCTTGAAGCATGTCCAATCTTTGCAACCCTGGATGCTGATGTGTTCCTGTCGAACAATGTGTCTTCTTGATATGGGGTGTAAAAGCAGGCACTTACAGCATGTCACAGGGCCTTTCCTGGCGGCCCACTGGGTAAGCATCCACCTTGCAGTGCAGGGGATGAAAGTTCTATCCCTGATTGGGAAACTAAAATCCCATATGCTACAGAATAACTAAACCTGCACAGCTGCAAATGCTGAAGTTCTCACACTCCAGAGACTGCATGCCATGGTTAGAGTTGGCTTGTCTCAAGGACTATCTTACGTGACACAAGTAAGACCCAACACAGCCAACTACGTAAATTAAGAAGAATCACGTCACAGGTGAAACACTGGTGACAAACTGCTGAGTGTGCTTTACCTGGAGGAAATGAAGAAACGCTTGAATCATCTCTCTGCACTGAAACATGGGATAGTGATAAGCTACTGGGTACGTTTGACATGGCGTGCATGAAGAAGACTTGCGAGATGTTCCACAGTTAAAACAGTGGATGACGATAATCTACTGAGTGTATTAGACCTGGAGTGGATAGAAGCATGTCACAAAATGAAACACTAAGGGTGGTAAACTACCATGTGTTTAACTAGGGGAGGATGAAGAAACACTTAACCCGTCACAGCACTGACTACTAGATATGTTTGTCCCGGAGTGAGTTGAACAAGCACTCGAAACAGGTTACAGAACTGAAACAAACACTGGATGGTGGTAAATGACACAGACTTATGACCAGAGATGAGGAAGCAATGGAAACATATCATGACAGTGAAACACTAGCTGATGATAAACCGTATTATCAATGGCAAGATGCCTGCTCCAGAGTTCAGGTTCAAGACGCAGCATGTTTGCACTAGAATGCGGGCTTAATAAGTTTGTGATGCCTCCCCTAAAGTGCAGATTCAGCAGTTACCACAGCCTACCCTGGATCGTGATGTCAGAAGGGGTAAAACGAGAGCTGGAGGCTGCAAGCTCAGAATGTGCATGATGTGCCCTAGAATGCGGGCTCACTGGTGGCTGATGCATGCCTTAGATTGCAATTTCAGAAGTTGTGACATGGGTATCCTATATCACCCATGTGATAAAACCTCACACTGGTCTTCTGTTTTTTACATGTGGTACCGTACCCATTTAAATGCGCTTTTCTCAAATCATCCCACCTTCACCTTCTCCCACCGAGTCAAACGTCTGTTCTTGAGCTCTTTGTCTCTTCTCCTTGCCTGCGTATAGCCCATCTTTCTAAATTCCACATATGCGAGTTAATATACAGTTTTGCCTCATCTTTCTTGGTTCCTTCATTCTGTGTAATAGGTTTCGTGCTCTTCCCACTCATTAGAACTGACTCAAATGCGTGACTTCTTATAACTGAGTAATATTTCATATGTATATGTAGCAAAACTTCCTTAACCATTCATCTGCTGATGGACCTCCCGGTCACTTTCACATCCTAGGAATTGCAAACAGTGCTTCAATAAACATTGGAGTACTGTGTTTCTTACCATTCTAGTATCCTTGAAGTTCATGCCCAAGAGTGGGATCGCTGGGTCATACGGTATTTCTGTTTCCAACTTTCTAAGGAGTCTCCATAATGGTTGTACCAGTTTGCATTCCCATCAACAGTGTAAAAAGGTTCCCTTTTCTCCACATCCTCTCCAGCAATGATATTGTAGACATTTTAATGATGGCCAACCTGACCAGTGTGAAATGATACCTCAATGTGGTTTTGATTTGCATTTCTCTTATAATGAGTGATGCTGAGCAACGTTTCTGGGTCTCTTAGTAATCTGTATATCTTCTTGCAGAGGGCTTTTACCTATGTTTTGATTGGTGGTTTGTTTTACTGAGTAGTATTTGTAGCTGAGTATTGAGATGCATGAGCAGCTTGCACATTTTGGAGACGAATTTTTTGTTAGTTTTCCAGTTGCTATTCAGTTCAGTTCAGTTCAGCGGCTCAGTCGTGTCCGACTCTTTGCGACGCCATGAATTGCAGCACGCCAGGCCTCCCTGTCCATCGCCAACTCCCGGCATTCACTCAGAGTCGCTATTATTTTCTCCCAATTCTGAAGCTACATATTCACTTTAATTATAGTTTCCTTCATTGTACAAAAGCTATGGAGTTTAATTAGGTTCCTTTTTTAAAACTTATTTTTATTTCCTTTAGGCAATGGGCCATAGAGGATCTTGCTGTGACTTATTTTGTAGTGGTTATACCTATATTTTACTCTGAGGGTGGTATATTTTCTGGTCTTACTTTTACACCTATAGTCCATTTTGAGTTTATTTTTGAGCATGATGTTAGATAGCGTTCTAGCTTCTACACACAGCTGTCCAGTTTTCCCAGTAACACTTTTTGAAGAAAATGTCTTTTTCTGTTGCGAAGTTTTGCCTGCAACGTCAAAGATAACGGGTGCATGAATCGATCACTGGACTTCATATTTTTCCCCACTGGTCTATATTTCTATGTTTGTGCAAGTTTCATACTCTCTTGGTATCTTTGTAGTGTAGTCTGCAGTTAGAAAATTTGACTCCTCTAGTTCCATTCTTCTTTCTCAAAACTGCTTTGGCTCTTCGAGGTCTTATGTGTTTCCATGCAAATCGTAAACTAATTTGTTCTAGTTTATGAAAAATACTCTTGGTAGTTTGAGAGGTATTGTATTGAATCTATTGATTGTTTTGGCTGGTATATTCATTTTAACTCTATCAGTTAGTCCAATCCAAGAACATGATATCTTTCTCCATCTATATATGTTTTGATTTCTTTCCTCAGTGCTTTCTTTTATCCTTCTGGGAAAGTGAAAGTTGCCCAGTCACGTCTGACTCTTTGCAATCCCATGGGCTATACAGTATCTGGAATTTGAAATTCTCCACGCCGGAATACTGGAATGGGTAGCTTTCCCTTCTCCAGAGGATCTTCCCAACCCAGTGATCAAACGCAGCTCTCACATATTGCAGGAGGATTTGTCACCAGCTGGGGCCACAAGGGAAGCCCAAGAACACTATAGTGGGTAGCCTATCCCTTCTTCAGGGGGTCTTCCTGACCCAGGAATCAAACAGGAGTCTCCTGCACTGCAGGCAGCTTCTTTACCAACTGAGCCATCAGGGACGTCCTCTGTCCCTTTATGCAAACTTATTTCTAGTTATTTTATTCCTTTCATTGCAATGGTGAACAGGATTGTTCCTTCATTTCTCTTTCTGGTTTTTCACTGTGAATGTGTAGGACTACAAGGGTTTCTGTGTATTAATTTTATACCCTGCACATTTACTGCATTCATTGGTTAACTCCAGTAATTTTCTGGTGGCATCTCTTGGGTTTTCTTTGTAAAGGGTAATATCATGTGCAAATAGACAGTTATACCTCTTCTTTTCAAATGAGGATTCTTTTCATATCTTTTTCTTCTTTGAAAATGGTGGCTAGAATTCCCAGAACGAGGAGTGATGAGTGTGGGCACATTGTCTTAATGCTGATTTTAAAGGACATTTTTTCAGCTTTTCATTATTGACAATAATCTTAACAATGGTTTTGTCATATTTGGCTTTCATTATGTTGAGGTATGTTCCACCTACGACTACTTTGGCAGAGGTTTTTTTTTTTTTTTTTTCATAAAAACTCTGATTTTTGTTGAATTCAATTTGAATTTGGGGGGGTTTAGCCTCTAAATTATTTGTGTTTCCTCTAGTTGTTGTTGTTGTCGTTTTCCTGTGGTTGATATCTGATCTAACAACACTGTGATCAGAAACTATGCTTGAAAATATTACAATCTCTTGAAGTTTATTAAGGTTAGATGTGATCTAACCTTGGATGTGATCTGTCCTAAGATAATGTTCCATTTGCACTTGAGAAAAAGGAGACAAAAAGGAGAAAAAGGTGAAATCTGTTCTTTTGCGGTGGGATGACCGGTAGATATCAATTAGCTCAAACTTGTCTAATGCATCTTCTAAAACTTGAGTTTTCCTTATTTTATTTTCTGTCTGGATGATCTGTTCACGCTATGAGGGAAGTATTAAAAGCACCCAGTACTATTGGTTAGTGTCTATTTCTGCTCCAATAGTTGTTGGCATTTGCCTCTTGTATTGAGCTGCTCCTACATTGGGTGCATATAGCTTCTTCTTGGATTGATACCTTGATTCTTATGTAACGCAACCTTCTTTGTCTCCTATAGTGGTCTTTACTTAAAGTCCATTTATCTGATATGAATATTGCTCCTCCCACTTTTGCTCTCCATTTTCACAAGATAGCTCTTTCCTGGCCATCACTTTCAGGCTGTATGTGTCCCTAGTTATGAGGTGGTTTTCTTGCAGACAGTATATTCTTGTCTGCATTCACCCAGTCTTTGCCTTTTCATTGGAGCACTTAGCCCATTTCTGTTTAAGGAAGTTGTTGATAAGTATGATCGTCTTACCATTTACTGTATATTTTGTGGCTTTGTTTTCATAAGCTTTTCTGTTTCCTATCTAGAGAAGATCCCTCAGCATTTCCTGAAGTGCTGGTTTGGTGGTTCTGAACACTAACTGCTTTTGTTTGTCGGTAAAGCTCTTGTTTTCTCTTTTGAATGAGAATACTATCCTTGTTGGATAGAGTAATCTTGGCTTTAGGTTTTTGCCTTTCAGCACTTTAAGTACATCCTGCCATTCCCTTCTAAGCTGAAGAGTTTCTATTGTAAGATCAGCTGTTATCCTTATGGGGATTCCCTTCTATGTTATTTGTTGTGATTCCTTTGTTACCTTGACTATTTGTTCATTGTGTATATTTGTTTGTGTGTTTGTTTGTTTGTTTTTATTTTGATTAATGTGTGTTTTGACATGTTTTGTCTTGGTTTTATCCCTATGGGACACACTGGGATTTTTCATCTTAGGTGTCTATGCTTTTTCCCATTTCAGGGAAGTTTTTAACTATTTCCTCCTCAAATATTTTCTCATGCCCTTTCCTTTTGCCTTCTTTCTCTGAGAAACCTATGATTTAAATATGGGGGCATTTAACATTGTCCCATAGGTCTCTGAGATTGTCTTCATTTCTCTCTCTCTCTCTCTCTCTCTTTTTTTTTTTTTCCTGTTCTGCTTCATTTATTTCACATATCCAATCTTCCAGCTCACTTAGTCTTTCTTCTGCCTCAGTTACGCTACTGTTCCTGTTGTCCAGAGTGATTTCTATCTCAGTTATTTCATTGTTCATTATTGATTGACTACTCATTATTTCTTCTAGGTCCATTTAAAACACCCCTTTCATCTTCTCAATCCATGTCTGAAATCTATTTATCTGTAGATCCATTTGTTTCCAAGACATTGACTATTATTATGCTGAACTGTTTTTCCTGTAGACTTCCTACCTCCTCCTCCTTCATTGGTTTGTCGATTTTTATCGTGTTCCTTCATCTGCTGGATATGTCTCTGCCTTTTCATGTTGTTTCCATGACTGTCTTCGAGGTCTGTTTTCTGCAAACTGGAGGGCCTTCATTGCTATTAATTGGGTGGTCTCCTCCAAGTGAATGTGGTGGGACCAGTGGCTTGTGAAAGGTTCCTAGTTGAGAGAACTTTTTGTTGTTGTTGTTATAGAAGATGGCTGTTGATCTCATTTGTTCTGAGAGTCAATGCAGTGTCCACTAGGGAATTAGGGGGCTCTATTACGGCTTGGATTCCAGATGAGCTATTTCAAATCCACGAAGATGATGCTGTGAAAGTGATGCACTCAATATGACAAGAAATTTGAAAATCGCAGCCATGGCTCAGTTGGAAATGGTCAGTTTTCATTCCAATCTCAAAAAAAGGCAATGCCAGTGAATGCTCAAACTACCAGGCAATTGCACTCATCTCACATGCTAACAAAGAAATGCTCAAAATTCTCCAAGCCAGGCTTCAGCAATACGTGAACCATGAACTTCCAGATATTCAATCTTGCTTCAGAAAATACAGAGGAACCAAAGATCAAATTCCCAACATCTGCTGGATCTTCAAAAAAAGCAAGCAAGTTCCAGAAAAACATCTAGTTCTGCTTTACTGAGTATGTCAAAGCCTTTGACTGTACGGATCAAAATAAACTGTGGAAAATTCTGAAAGAGATGGCAATACCACACCACCGGATCTGCCTCTTGAGAAGCCTGTATGCAGTTCAGGAAGCAACAGTTAGAACTGGACATTGAATAACAGACTGGTTCCAAATAGGAAAAGGAGTGCCTCAAGGGTATATATTGTCACCCTGCTTATTTAGCTTCTATGCAGAGACATGTTTGGCTGGAAGAAACGCAAACTGGAATCAAGACTGCCAGGAGAAATGTCAAAAACTTCAGATATGTAGATGACACCACCCTTATGGCAGAAACTAAAGAGGAACTGAAGAGTCTCTTGATGAAAGTGAAAGAGGAAAGTGAAGAAGTAGGCTTAAAGTTCTACATTAGGAAAACTGAGGTGGCATCCTGTCCCATCACTTCATGGCAAATAGATGGGAAAACAGTGGAAATGGTGGCAGACTGTTTTTTCTTTTTGGGGGGGCAGGGGGAGGCTCCAAAATCACTGAAGATAGTGACTACAGCCATGAAATTAAAAGATGCTCACTGCTCCTAGACAGCATAAAACAAGACCAGAGGCTGACTGTGGCTCAGATCATGAAATCTGTATTGCCAAATTCAGACTTAAATGGAAGAAAGTAGGAAAGAACCGCTAGACCATTCAGGAATGACCTATATCAAATCCCTTTTGATTATACAGTGTAAGTGAGGAATAAATTTAAGGGACTAGATCTGATAGAATGCCTGACGAACTATGGACAGAGGTTCATGACATTGTACAGGAGACAGGGATCAAGACCATTCCCAAGAAAAAAGAAATGCAAAAAGGCAAAACGGCTGCCTGAGGAGGCCTTACAATTAGCTGTGAAATGAAGAGAAATGAAGGCAAAGGAGAGAAGGAAAGATATACCTATTTGAACACAGAGTTCCAAGGAGAGATAAGAACGCCTTCCTCAGTGATCAGTGCCAAGAAATAAAGCAAAGCAATGGAATGGGGAAGACTAGAGATCTCTTCAAGAAAATCTGAGACACCAAGGGGGCATTTCATGCAAAGATGGGCACGATAAAGGACATAAATGGTATGGACCTAACAGAAGCAATAGACACGAAGACGAGGTGGCAAAGAATACACAGAAGAACTGTACATCAAAGATCTTCACAACCCAAATAATCATGATGATGTGATCACTCACCTACATCCAGACATCTTGGAATGTGAAGTCAAGTGGGCCTTAAGAAGCGTCACTATGAACAAAGTTAGTGGAAGTGATAGAATTCCAGTTGAGCTATTTCAAATCCTAAAAGATTATGCTATGGAAGTGCTTCGCTCAGTATGTCAGCAAATTTAAAAAACTAAGCAGTGGCTCAGGACTGGGAAAGGTCAGTTTTCATTCCAATCCCTAACAAAGGCAATGCCAAAGAATGCTCAAACTACTGCACAGTTGCACTCATCTCACACGCTAGTAGAGTACTGCACAAAAATATCCAAGCCATGCTTCAGCAACACATGAACCATAACCTTCCAGATGTTCAAGCTGGCTTTGGACAAGTCAGAGGAACCAGGGATCAAATGAGTGTATGCACCACTACTTCTGATTATGCATGCAGCAACTACTGAGGTTGAAATCACGAGTTTGCATTCTGCTTTTACTAAGAATTGACTTAGGACAGGTGCACTAATTAGCTTGCACTCTGCAACATACAGTACAACTCTAGAGCATAAGTATCACAACCAAGGGCGTCTGCACTCCGGACCTGGCATGCGGTAACGACTGAAAATGCAAGAAGCTTTTCACAATTACTGACCCCTGATTTGCTGCTGCTGCTGCTGCTGCTGCTGCTGCTGCTGCTGCTGCTGCTGCTGCTAAGTCACTTCAGTCGTGTCCGACTCTGTGTGACCGCATAGACAGCAGCCCACCAGGCTCCCCTATCCCTGGGATTCTCGGGGCAAGAATACTGGAGTGTGTTGCCACTTCCTTCTCCAATGCATGCATGCATGCTAAGTCGCTTTAGTCTTATCCGACTCCGTGCGAACCTATGGACAGTAGCCCACGACGCCCCTCTGTCCACGGCAAGAATATTGGGGTGGGTTGCCATTTCCTTCTCTTATGTCAAACCACACATGCGACAAACACTGAGCTTGCCCTCTGGAATACGCGCTCGTCAATACTGAGGCCGCCATCTAGAGGACGCTCGCCGGAACTACTTAGTTTCCAATCTGGATCACCCTTTCTGCCACTATTGAGACTATTAACAAGCTTTAGAACAAGTGCATTGCTGTCACTGAGACTGCACAGTAGAGCAGACACCCCATCACTCGTAAACCCGGGTTCTTTAGGATATGGCCTGCCACTACTGAGCCTGTCCTTAAACCATGCCTGTTGTAAGTACACATACACTTTTGGTGTATTACACTCTGGATTCTGCATCCCTGCACTACTGAAATTGCCTTCCAGAACAAGAGTTCATCGCCGGCTGAACTTGCACTCTGAAGCATAAACATCACAATCATTAGCTTGTTGCTTTATAGGTAAGTCAGGCCACTACTCAACCTGCACTGTAGTTCAGGTGTGCCTAGGCAATTACTGCACTTGCACTCTGAAGTTTCCTTCCGGACACAACTGAGCCAGCACTCCTGTAGACAGAGTGAGTTTAAACACTGGAGGACATGGTACACCTCTACTGAGCATGAGCTCAAGGGCACGCATCTGGGCTCTGCGGAGAACATGCTCTAGTTGCACACACGCCACAGTAACTGAACGTGCAGCTGGGGGTACAGATCTCATGACTACAGAGTGAGCACATTTCATCATGGGTTTTGCACTACTGAGGTTTACTCAGAAGCATATCTCCCATCATGACTGCGTGTGCCTTCAAGAGCCAATGTTCTGACACGACTGAGACTGTGCTGTAGAGTAAGAATGCCTGAACTACACAACTGCACACTGAATCATGCATCCCAGAAGTATAAATCCTAGCACTACAGCACACTTGTCACTTCTGACTCCTTACACTAAGCAGGCATGGCACAGCTGGTGAGCACGTGGTCTAGAGCATGTGTGTGGCCATTACTCATTTCACACTCGGAAGCCTGTGTCTTTCCACTTGTAAGCCCAGGCCCCAAAATATTCATGTTTCAGCTACTGATTTTGCACCCTGGTACACTGCTTTTTCACTGCGGAGCCTGCCTTATAGAGCATGAGTTCCACTACTACTAATCTTGCTCAATGGCCTGTGTGCTTAAACCTGTGAGCCTACACTCTGCAGCTGAAAATTGCCAATGACTTGGCTTGCCCTCTGTTGCATATTTTCCCCACTCTTCTTCCTGCACTCTAGAGCAGGTGTCCCAACTACTGAGGTTGCACTCTGGAGGACCTACTCCAGGAGGCTGCTTTCTAAAACACATATCCTAGCCACGAGTGAACCGTCATTCTAGATCAACTGTGTGACCACTAGTGACCTTGACTTCTGAAGAATAAAGTCACTTCCTTGAGGTATTGCTCTAGAAGGTGTGTGCAACAATTACCCCAGTGACATTTTATACCAGCCATTTTGCTGCTAGTCACCCAGCACTCTGGACTGTAAGCTGTGAGTAGTGTACCTGTCTATCTATGGATGATGTGCCACCACGACAGACCTGGTGTATACTTCATATGTCCTGCCTCAATTGATCATGCATCACAATACACATATGCCACAACCCTTGCGCTTGCACTGTTGAGGCCTGTCTTCCCACTACTGAGCTTGTGTGGCAGAGCAGGTGTATCACCTTTTCTGAATTTGATCTCTGGATATGCAACCAAAAATAAAAACCCAGCTTTCAAGAGAACATGTCCCTCTGCAGTCTGCACTCTTGAGCAAGGGCACTGCAACTCCTGAGACAACACTCCAAAGCACATGTAGAGCAGGCATGCTGCATCTGCTGAACTTAGCTCTTCAGCATGCCTCTCAACCGTGAAACACACTTTAGGCATACCCCTGCTAATACAGACCCATGATCTCGAGCAGGCACGCTTCAAATACCGAATCTTTGCTTTAGAGAACACGTGCTTCATCTCCGGAGATTGTGCTTTTGAGGATTCTCCCCACCACTACTTAGACTGTGCTCTAGAGCGGGTGTGACACAAATAGTAGGATGGCACTTTGGGGCCTGCATGCATCACTACTGCATCTCAGCTCTAGCCTGGAAGTACTGAGACCACTTAGCTTGCAATCCAGAGCACACGTTCTGCCACTAGTGTGCTTGCACTTTAGAGCAGGCTGTCTGAAGCCATCCCATTGGCACTGGCAACATGCTGAATGCACACGAGAGCACAGTTCCTGCCACGATTGAGCATGTATTCTACCACAAGATGTCTAAAACTGCTCAGTTGCATTGCGGAGCATGCCTCTTTCCACAGCTGAACTTGCATCCTACAGGAAGTGCTACACAAACACTGATCTTGTGCTCTAGAATTGGCACACCATAAACAATTTTCTTAATATTTGAAGCATATGTCTGGCCAACACGAAATCCACGCTTTAGATCAGCTGTGCTAAAATCACTGAGCTTGCCCTCAAGAGTATATCTGAGCTCACATTTTATAGCACACCTACTACCACTGTGGATTCTGTGCTCTAAAACTCTCGTGAGATGAGAGAACAAGATGGTGGAGCTATAAGCGGATGTGGAGTACATCTCTCCATGGGTACATCAGGCATACACCTTCAGACACAGAAGAGTAATCAGAACATTACCGGAAAGTAGACAGGAGTACCTGACAAGTGGAAAAGAATATATAGAACCACGCAAAACTCAGTAGGATGAAAGAACTGGCGGAAAAGTCAGGAGTGTTAGTAGCACTGGATCTGCCCTGAGTGGGTGAAGGAACTGAAGCTGAGGTCCAATCCCCCATTGGGTCAATTGTCTGAATCATAGAATACACATTTAAAGCTGAGAGTGAAACAGCTGATCTGTGGAAAGCTGGGTGCAATGAGAATCAGAGGGTCCTTGCTGCAGCCGTACATACCCCGTACATGGACATCTGTCTCCTGAAAGGCACCGTGGCTGGGAGCTGCAGTTTAGGGATTCTGGGGTAATTCATGGGGAGGGCTGCTGTTTACTGGGGAGAGATAGAGAGAGGGGGTGTGAAGGAGGACACTGTGGTAGGGTATGCCTGTGGAGGAAAGCCAGGCAGCCGCGAAAGCAAGGCAATAACACCGAGTCACATGTAGGGGCTGGAGCAATCACCATAGCCTCTCTCTCCCCACATGCTAGCATCAGCAGTTACTACAAGAGTGAGGCTGACCCATCAAATGCTGAACACACTGAAATGCAGAGCAGGACACCACCCAGGGTCCTCCTTTAAGTGCCTGATGCACCCTACTAGAGTAGAATCCCACTCAGGATGCTCCTTTAAGTGTCAGATGCACTGATTTACACAGTAGGACCCCAGCCAGGAAGTTCTCTCTATGTGCTGACACACTGAACGACAGAGAAGGATCCCAGGCAAGGAAGCCTTCTGAATGGCTGAATAGGTGGAACTAGGGAGAAGACTGGCCAAAGAGGCCTTCTCATCACCAGAGACAAGAGCCAAAAAAAAAAAAAAGACTCTGATAGGGTCATAACTCCTGTGGTGCAGTCAGTCTGTGTCCCTGCAGCCTGCCCATTTGACACCACCCGGGTCCCTCAAAGCCAAGCAGCTGCTCCACCTTCACAGTTAACTCTCATCGGAAAAAAGCTGCTACAGGTTAAAAAACAAAATCTTGCAAGTATTTGCACAGGATTGCTTCAGTCCTGTCTAACTCTGTGTGGAACACATTTCACCACTACAGAGAACAAGCTCTAAAATGCATATACTGGAACAGCTGATCATTTCCAGTCTTGTAGCCACTGCTGGGTTTTCCAAATTTGCTTGCATATTGAGTTCAGCACTTTCATAGCACTATCTATTAGGATTTGAAATCACTCAACTGGAGTTCTCTATCTCCACTAGCTTTGTTTCTATTGATGCTTCTTGCAGCCCACTTGACCTCACATTCCAGGAAGTTTGGCTCTAGGTGAGTGATTACATCATCATGATTATCTGGATCATGGAGATCTTTTCTGTATAGTTCTTCCATCTTTCCTGTATAGATCTTTGCTACCTCTTCTTAATATCGTCTGCTTCTGTTCAGTCCATACCATTTCTGTCCTTTATTGTGTCCACCTTTGCATGAAATGTTCCCTTGGTATCTCTAATTTTCTTGAAGAGATCTCTAGTCTTTCCCATTCTGTTGTTTTCCTCTAGTTTTTGCACTCATCATCGAGGAAGGCTTTCTTATCACCCTTTGCTACTCTTTGGTACACTGTATTCATATGGGTATATCTTCCCTTTACTCCTTTGCCTTTTGCTTCTGTTCTTTTCTCAATTATTTGTAAGGCCTCCTCAGACAACCATTTTGCCTTCTTGCATTCATTTTCTTGGGGATGGTCTTCATCACTGCCTCCTGTACAATTTCATGAACCTCCATATGAAGATCTTCAAACACTCTATTATACCTAACCCCTTAAATATTTTCTCATGTCCACTGTACCATCATAAGGGATCTGATTTAGGTCAAACCTGAATCATCTAGTGGTCTTCCCTACTGGCTTCAGCTTAAGTCAAAGTCTATAGCAAATACTGACCTTCCACTCTGAACCTTCCCTCTCACAGGTATTTGTTCACCATTTTAGAGCACTTTTGCCGCACCTAACTATCTTCACTCTGAAACATATGTACCGTCACTCCTGAAAGGATGCTCAAGTGCATGCATTTAACTCCTACTGAGCCTACGCTCCACAGTAGTCATGCCGATCTACTAAGCTTGCATTCTGCCGCATGCATCGTTCACTGTTTAGACTATGATACTGAGGTCATGCTGCAACTGCATAGTTGCAATCTCAGGCCTCTCTTCTTCGACTTTCAGCTTTTATACCAGCTGAACACATGTTCTGCCCCTCCTAAGCCCACTTTCTTGAATAGATACGAAACAACTGTTGAGGTTGTATTCTGGAGCATGTCCCTGCTATTTCTGAATGCATTCTTTTTTATTTCTTCATATTTCTTTTAAAAATGATTTATTTTAATTGGAATAGAATTACTGTGTATTACTGTGATGGTTTTTGACACACACATCAACATGAATCAGCCACATGGATACATGTGTCCCCCTATCCTGAACACAACTCAAACCTCCCTTGCTACCCCATGCTTCTGGGTTCTTCCACAGCACAAGAGTTGGATGCATCTTTCATGCATTGCACTTGCACTGGTCATCTCTTTTATATATGGTAATGTACCTGTTTCAATGCTATTTTCTCAAATCAGCCCATCCTTGAACTCTCCCCTTGAGTCTCAGAGTCTGTTCTTTATATGTGGATCTTTTTTACTAGCCTTCATGCAGAATCATTGTTACTGTCTTCCTAAATCCCATTTATACGCATTAATAAACAATATTTGCCTCTCTCTTTCTAACTTTTTCTTTACTCTGAATAATAGGCTGCAGGTTGAACTGCCTCACTAAAAGTGACACAAATATGTGTTTTTCTGTAGCTAAGTAGTATTCTATTTGAATATATAGCACAACTTCCTTATATTTTCATCTGCGGATGTGCATCTAGATTACGTCCATGTCATAGCTTTTGTAAAGAGAGTTGTAAGAAACATTGGGGCACATGTGTCTCTTTTGATTGTAATCCCTTCTGGGTATATGCCAAGAAGGGGGGTTGTTCAGCCATATGACAGTTCTAGTCCAAGTTTCTCAAGGAATCACCAAACTGTTCTGCATACAGGTTGTACCAGTTTGTGTTACCACTAGCAGTCTATAAGGGATAACTTTTCTCCACAAGCTCCCCAGGATTTCGTGCTTGTGGAATTTCTGGTGATGGCCACTCTGAACAGTGTGATATGACTACATATTACATTTTTTTGTTTGTTTCTCTAATAATGAATGATTTTAAGCATATTCCCTGTGTTTGTTAGCCATCTGTATGTCTTCTTTAAAGAAATGTCTGTTTAGGGATTTTGCCCCCTTTTAGTGATGCTGTGAAAGTGCTTCACTCAATATGGCAGCAAATTTGGAAAACTCAGCAGTGGCTAAAGGACTGGAAAAGGTCAGTTTTCATTCCAATCCCAAAGAAAGGCAGAGCCAAAGAATGCTCAAATCACCACACAATTGCATCCATCTCACACGCTAGTAAAGTACTGCTCACAATTCCCCAAGCCAGGCTTCAGTAATACATGAACCATGAACTTCCAGATGTTCGAGTTGGTTTTACAAAAGGCTGAGGCACCAGAGATCAAAATGCCAACATTAGCTGGATCATTGACAAAGCAAGAGAGTTCCAGAATAACATCTATTTCTGCCTTTCGACTATGCCAAAGTCTTTGACTGCGTGGATCACAATAAACTGTGGAAAATTCTGAAAGAGATGGGGTATCAGACCACCTGACCTGCCTCTTGAGAAACCTATATGCAGGTCAGGAAGCAACAGTTCGAACAGGACATGGAACTACAGACTGGTTCCAAATAGGAAAACGAGTCCGTCAAGGCTATATACGGTCACTCTGCTTGTTTAACTTATATGCAGAGTATATCACGAGAAATACTGGGCTGGAAGAAGCACAAGCTGGAACAAAGACTGCCAGGAGAAATACCAGTCACCTCAGATATGCAGATGACACCACCCTTGTGGCAGAAAGTGAAGAGGAACTAAAAAGCTTCTTGATGAAACTGAAAGAGGAGAGTGCAAATGCTGGCTGAAAGCTCAAAATTCAGAAAACTAAGATCATGGCATCTGGTCGCATGACTTCATGGGAAATAGATGGGGAAGCAGTGGAAACAGTGTCAGATTTTATTTTGGGGGGCTCCAAAATCACTGCAGATGGTGACTGCAGCCATGAAATTAAAAGACGCTTACCCTGTGACAGGAAAGTTATGACCATCCTAGATAGCACATTCAAAAGCAGAGACATTATTTTGCCAACAAAGTTCCATCTAGTCAAGACTATGGTTTTTCCAATAGTCTTGTTAGGATATGAGAGTTGGACTGTGAAGAAAGCTGAGCACTGCAGAACTGATGCTTTTGAACTGTAGTGTTGGGAAAGACTCTTGAGAGTCCCTTGGACTGCAAGGAGGTCCAGCCAGTCCATTCGAAAGGAGGTCATTCCTGGGTGTTCTTTGGAAGAAACGATGCTAAAGCTGAAACTCCAGTACTTTGGTCACCTCATATGAAGAGTTGACTCACTGGAAAACTCTGAAACTTGGAGGGATTGGAGGCAGGAGAAGGGGACGACAGAGGATGAGATGGCTGGATGACATCACTGACTCGATGGACGTGAGTTTGCGTGAGCTCCGGGAGTTGGTGATGGACACGGAGTCCTGGTGTGCTGCAATTTATGGGGTTTCAAAAAGTCACACACGACTGAACTGAACTGAACTGAACTGAACTGAAGCCACTGACAAAGAATTTGTCTCAAAAATATACAAACAACTCCTGAACCTCAATTCCAGGAAAATAAACGACCCCATGATAAAATAGGCGAAAGGAGTAAACAAACATTTCTCCAAAGACGACATACAGATGGCTAGCAAACACATGAAAAGATTCTCAACATCACTCAGTATCAGAAAAATGCTAATCAAAACGATAATGAGGTACCATTTCATGCCAGTCAGAATGACTGCTATCCATAACTCTACAAGCAATAAATGCTGGGGAGGGTGTGGAGAAAAGGGAACGCTCTTACACTGTTAGTGGAATTGCAAACTAGTACAGCCACTATGGGGAACACTGTGGAGATTCCTTAAAAAACAAACAAACAAACTGAAAATAGAACTGTCATATGACCCAGCAATCCCACTGCTGGCCATACACACCAAGGAAACCAGAATTGAAAGAGACACGTGTACCCCAATGATCATCACAGCACTAGTTCTAATAGCCAGGGCATGGATGCAACCTAGATGTCCATCAGCAGACTAATGGGTAAGAAAGCTGTGGTACATATACACAATGGAGTATTACTCAGCCACTAAAAAGAATACATTTCAATCAGTTCTAGTGAGGTGGATGAAATTGAAGCCTATTCTACAGAGTGAAGTTAGCGAGAAAGAAAAATACCAATAGAGTAAACTAGCGCATATATGTGGAATTTAGAAAGATGGTAATGATAAACCTGTATTTGAGATAGCAAAATAGACACAGGTGTATCGAACAGTCTTTTGGACTCTGTGAGAGAGGGCGACGGTGGGATGATTTGGGAGAATGGCATTGAAACATGTATAATATTATTTGTCAAACGATACGCCAGACCAGTTTGATGCGTGATACAGGATCCTCGGGACTGGTGCACTGGGATAACCACGAGGAATGGTTTGAGGAGGGAGGTGGCAGGGGTGGGTTTTCAGGATAGGGAACACACGTACACCCTTGGCAGATCCATGTTAATGTATGGCAAAACCAATTCAATATTGTAAAGCAATTACACTACTATTAAAATAAGCAAATTTATATCAAAAATAAATAAAATAAAATTGTGTCCAACGTGAGGAAAACAACAGCATCTTTTGAACAATATCACTAAGTAAACTTGAGTTGCAATTTTCTGGGTTCAAGGTGCCCTCATAAGTATGAGCCCTAACTCTTATTACTGAAAGAATAGTGGAAAATGAGCTAGATTAAAGGAGAGCTTTTCAGCAACAAGATACGAATGTTTCAGCCAGAAAGATATTGAGTAATGTAGGGCTTCCCAAACAGTTTATTAAGATCTTGGGAGCTAGCAATGAGTGTGGTCACCTAAATAAAGTTGCCTAAAATTATATTTTGACATATATACATATATACAGCTGTCTATGCATGAGTGTGTGTATGAAAAAAAGTGCAATGGCTTTTCATTCATGTTAGGTGTAATAGAAATGGGGAAAAAAAAAAAAAAACCCAAATGTAGAATGATTCAAAATCTACTCGATTGTTGAATATTATGTAAGTTGAAATACTTCAAAATATGTTTTCTTGGCTGCATGTAAAATATGAGGACTCTTTTATATCACTCACCTCTCTCCTTTTCATAAATATATACCAATTTTCCAATGTTTGTCCAGTTTAGTGACAAAATACTGATATAGAAATACATGTATAATATATAAAATAGAGAGATATGTTTCCATATCATAAACTATTGATAGCAAGCTTAGATTTTAGAATTATTTCCAACTCCATGCTCCATCTCAACAGGAAAGAGCCAAAGTTGTTGCTGACTGAATCACTCCAAGAGCTGGGAAACCTGAAAGAGAAACTGAACCTGCACTGAGATTTTCTGTCACATTTATGATCGAGCTCTAAGTCCAAGACTGTTTTTCCTTTCTTGTACTAGGCAGTCCCTTCTTAAGATTGAAAAGCATGGAAATCAAGAGAGAGAGGTAGGAGATTGTAGACCTCCTCATGTTCAAAAGTAATTTTAAACAGAGAAGCTAGAAAAGACAGAAACTAAGAAAAATAATCAAGTGATAGACAATAATAATGATTTAGCCATTAATCAAACTCAAGGGTCTTTTGCCCTTCCTCAAGGGCCATCGTGGAGAAGGAAATGGCTCCCCACTCCAGCGTTCTGCCTGGAGAGTCCCAGGGATGGGGGAGCCTGGTGGGCTGCCGTCTTTGGGGTCGCACAGAGTCGGACACGACTGAAGCGACTTAGCAGCAGCAGCAGCAAGGACCATCGATGACATTCTGAGCGATATCCTGTGAGCAATTTTAGAGATGCTAAAGCCCAAACCAGGCTGAAATTTAAGTACATAGTTGGAACTAGACGGTCAATGATGTGGACTCCCAATATCCTCAGTAATAGGCCATTAGTAGAATGTCCCAATATTGATCACAGACCCCATGTTCCACCCTCACTCAGCCATTAAAACATTTCCCCTGAAAGTATTTGGGGATTTGCATCTTTGAAGCACCAGCTGCTAAGACACCTTGCTTGGTCCTACAATAAGCACTTCTTCTTCTTTTTTTTTTTTTTCCCCCCCCACTGAAACTCACAGTCAATTCATAAATTGTTTTGCACAGAAGCAAGTAGACCAAATCTGCTAGGGTAACAGTACTGAATATTAAGAATGTGTGTATAGAAGGATGATAAATCACTTTTATTTCAGAAATAAAGTCGATTTATTGATGTGAGTTTTCGATAACCCTGTATGCGAGACACAGAAGTATAGAAGAGTCTTTTGGACTCTGTGGGAGAGTGAGAGGGTGGGATGATTTGGGAGAATGGCATTGAAACATGTATAATATCATATATGAAATGAGTCGCCAGCCCAGGTTCAATGCATGATACTGGATGCTTGGGGCTGGTGCACTGGGACGACCCAGAGGGATGGTACGGGTTGGGAGAAGGGAAGGGGGTCAGGAAAGGGAACATGTGTATACCTGTGGCGGACATATGTTAATGTATGGCAAAATCAGTACACTAATGTAAAGTAATTAACCTACAATTAAAATAAATAAATTTATTTAAAAAAAAGGAAATCATCCAAAAACCTCCATACCTACATTGAAACCAAGCACCACCAAGAGCCAATAAGTTCCAGAGGAAGACATACCATGCAAATTCTCCAGCAACACAGGAACAGAGCCCGGAGCTTCCATATACAGGTTGCCCAAAGAGCAAACCCATAGACATCGCAAACCTCACTACTGGACACTTCATTGCCCTCCAGAGAGAAGAGATGCAGCTCCACCCACCGGAACACTGACACAAGCTTCCCTAACCAAGAAACTTGACAAGCCACTCGTCCAACCCCAGCCACAGGGAGGAACCCCCACAATAAAGAGGAACCACAAACTGCCAGAAAGAGAAAGGCCATCCCAAACACAGGAACAACAACAACAAAAATTCAGTAATGAGATTTTGCATGCTTCGTGGTTTTGGTTCCTATTTCTGTCAGCAGTCTGTATTTTAAGTTGATGCTGAAGTAAACACTTGGTTGAACATTACCCTTCAATTGCTAGGAGACCAGTGACTTTGTCATGTCACGACTAACCTTCGACTGCTAGCAGACCAGTGATTTTGTGATGTCACAGCTTTTTGACTGGGAGGACCTCTGTGATTGTCCGGAGAGTTTCTCTCTGTAGGCCAGCCAAACATCATTTCAAGTTGCATTGTGTAAAACCAGACAAATGAGAAAATTATCCGAAGAAAGATTTCCCTGAGATGGCACATATTTCTTCAGAAATTCAAGATGGACCTCCTAAAGATGAATCCACTGGTTCAGAAACCTCCATTAGATCTTATTGGTATGATTATACAACTGGGGACTCAGTTTTGAGATCCATGATTGAAGAATATGCTTTTCAGGCTTTGTCTGAGGACCTTGCGATCAAAAGGCCACACTACACATATTCTGTCTCTGAAACAGATGATGTGAATGATTTTCTTTCACTCACATTTCCACAAAACCTTTGGAATAGAGTTGAAAGTGATCAGTTTGAATCTATTTGGTGGGATGAGACAGGCACATGTAGAGTGATCAATGAAGAACTCTTTAAGAAAGAAGTCTTGGAAAGAAAGGAGCCTTTCAGAATAGTTGAAACCAAGAGTACGAACAGTTTAATTCCACACCTTAATCTTTATGGAGTTAATCAAAACCGACAAACTGTTCAAAGATCGGCTTCACTACCTGTCTTTCTGGAAGAAGAAAACAACATCTCTCTTTTGAGTAAGGTATTCCAAAATTTTCACTTTTTGGCAATATGTCAGATTAAATCATGTGACCTAGAAAGCATGTTCATGCTTTTTAGGTAGCTAAACTGGAGTTTAAACTTGAGATAACAAATTATTGAAAAAGTTTTTTTTTTTTTTTTTTTTTTTGAAGTTGAGAACAGCTGGAGGTTAGAATATTGGATGTTTAACAAACCTTCCTAGTAACTTCAAACCAGATACAAGTTCTGAAGCTACTTAAAGTGGAATTTACAGTATATATACAACATATTTTTAGTGAGCATATACGTTCTAACATGTTACCTGTTAAAACTACCAACAGAGGTATTTTATTTGATGTTACTTCATTGCTTCCATTAAAGGAAACTTCTAGCGATATGAACGAACGAAATTAGTAAAGAATGGAAAATGAATATAATAGAGAAGAAAATATTGTAACAAAACCAAAACTGTATTCTCCCATATGACTACTAGGAGACTTCCAGCAGAACAGGGCCTTTAAAAAACACTGTGTAAAGGGCCAAAAAAGAAATATTTTAGGCTTTGTGAATATGATCATTGGCGATTAATTACGTTTTCAGCCATAGATAATAACCAAACAAACTGGCAAGTCCCTATTCCAACTTTAAGGACTCCGAAAACTGAATTTCACACAATTTTCACGTCAGAAAATAAAATTCTTTTCGGTTTTCCTCAGCCATTAAAAGTCTAAAGCTCTAAAATTAAACAAAAAAAAAAAAAAAAGAAAAGAAGAAGAACAAGAAGACGAAGAAAAAGTAAAGCTCATTCTCAGCTCACAACAGACAGTGCAAAAACAGGGGCAGGCTGTCCTGCCTTGATTGAAATGTAATTCCAAGAGGAGGGGCTTCAAGACCCACTGTACGGTCAAGTTCCTTAAGCAAAGAAGGGAGGTCAGCCCTGAGGGCTGTGAGTGCTGGACACCATCACTGGATTCCCCTGGTAGACGCGGAGGCCGTTCTCAGCCCTGTGCCATGACGTCTGTGCCCTCTGTTTTTTCTTTCTTCGCGTTTGGTGAGCTGAACAATCTTGACCCAAGACCCTTGAGAGTCAGATTCAGCCGGACCACGCCCACAGCGGGTGTTTTTACGGAGTGGGGGGGGTGGGGGGTGGGGGAGGGTTCATCGCCCGGGCATGCGCCCAACTCGGCCTCGCGGCCAATCAGATTGCAGGCGCCGACACCTGGCAGCCAATCATCGGAGGCAGCCCGCACGCCCTGTAGGGGGAGCTGAGGCGAGCCCCAGACCTGAGGAGGCCTCGTCCCCTCAGGCTCGTCTCCTCAGCGTTAATCCCGGAACTGCTTAGGGCAGGTGAGCCGCAGGCAGTTGTGTCTCCTCCGCCAACTGGGACCGGTAAGGACTGGAGCGTGGTTCAGCCAAAGCGGTGCCTGACGGCTAAAGGGAGGGTTTCTCGGGTCCCCACTCACACGAGGCGTTGCTCGGTGGGGCAGACGGTGAGGGCCCGCAGGCCCTCAAGAGGGAGCGTGTCGCAGGACCCACAGGCCTCAGGCTCCTTTCGCCCTCTCCCCTCTCTAGTCTGGGTGGGCTCTGCTCTCCAGCAGCTTTCCTGCCTGGGGGGTGTGTCAAGCCAGCTCGCAGAAAGGGCGTCTTAGGCCCCTGGCCCCGGGCACCACCCCCAGCTCTCCTGTGGAACCTAATGTATTTAAACACACACGCACAAAATTCACGGACCAACCCGGTTCTGCGTCCAGGCACAGTCAGGCTGGCGCAGAAAAAAAAAAAAAAAAAGAAAAGAAAGAAAGAAAGAAAGAAAGAAAATCGATCTAGTGGCCTCTTCACTGCCCTGGTGCTTTGGTCGTTTTCCTGTTTCCTCTGTCTCTCCTCGGACTCCAGGGCTGCCCCATCCCTGGGGGCCCTGAGATTCACGCCTTTGGTTGGTGAAGTTGGCAGATGAGGTATTTGTTTGTTACTGAGAGAAGTGAGGCGGGAGGAAGAAGCTCAGGGAAAAGGAGTTCAATCACTTGCTCTGGTTGAGTGTGAGACGCCTGGTCAGCATCCGTAGCGTAGGACCAGGTAGGGCCTGGGGGGATAGAATGTTCCTGGAACAGGCTCGTCCCCGGGATGTGACCGTTTGCTGCCTGGGAGGTCTCAAGCGCTCAGGATTTCAGTGGGCCTCTGAGGTAAGGTGACAGACATCTTTACAATAAGGGACAAAGTTGTGGCTTTCCTACTTTTCGTTTTTCTCCGTTCATTCGTGGGCTGACACGTTGCTGTTGAGAGAGAGTATTCCTGATTGGGGATTACCTGACCCTGATTGCCGGTGCTGATTTTAGGGCAATCATGGTTTCAGGTTTGCAGCTTTCTGAGTGGCAACCTTAAAAACAGGCAGGGTGACTTGCTTTCTCCTGCCTTCTTGAAAGAAAAAAAGTAAGAACACTGTGGGTCTTAAGCTGTGTAGAGCTGACTCCTGCCACTTGGTGAGGCGAAAATGGGGCAATGCACATATCCTAAGGTTTTAGCTATGAAAGCAAAGGAATGCAGGTGTGGGGGTTCCCTGGTGGCCTGGTGGTTAGGATTCTGGGCTTTCACTGCAGTGGTCTGGATTCAATCTCTGGTCAGGGAACTGGGACCCCACAAGCCAAGCAGCATGGCCAAATGAATAAATGAATCAAGTGGTTCATTCAGAGAAAATGTGTTGTGATTTAACATGTTCACGTGGGATTACTTGCTCATTTCTGAACCCTTAAGGGGTTTATTTCATTAAGTAAGTGAACTCTACTGGATGAGGGCGAGACACCATCTGAGTTCATTTCACGCCAGTAAACAAGATCATAGGTAGTTCTATGCCGAGCAACTTGTGCCTACAGCTGTGTTGTATACTTATCTTGCTGGTACAGCTTTGAACGTCACAGCATGTTTTGTTTTGGTCACAACATGTGGCTTCATAGGCTATTAGTTCCCCAACCAGGGATCGAACACAGGATCCTGGCAGTGAGAGGGCTGAGTCCTAACCAACCACTGGACTGCCAGGCAACTCCTGTTTTTTGGTGCTTTGCTTTGTTGTGTGTGTGTGTGTGTTTTAATTTTTGCTCTATTTATAGGAGAACTCTTCTGTGTGTAAGTATGATGTGAATGGTATTATAACTTGAAATGTTTGTGTTGTACATATGATCTCAAAATTGAACAGTTTGACAGAATTTAACACTTGTTATCTCTTGGCCCAGGATCTCTCCTGAGGTAGTAGGCAAGCTTTTTCCTGGCTTGGCAACCTCTGAAGACTTAACTTGTTGATCTAAGCTCTCTCACTTGGCTGTACTCCTGAAGCCTCAGTTCCTCCTTCTGTGGGCCTCTGCAAGGGGCTTCTCTTGTGGAGGCTGCTGTCTTTTCTCAGAATGAGCGATTCAGGAAAGCACTTGCACCCATGATAAAGTGCAGAGGCTTTTTTCAGGTGTTACACATCTTCACTTCTGCATTTGCTTAGTCTCACAGGTCAACCCTGTGATAGATTGTGAGAGAACTATACAGGGGTGGGAATATCAGGAGATTGGATTCACTTGAAGGCAGGTTACCATACCCATTAATCTACCATGCCAGCCTTTTTTTTTTCATATGATCTCAATTCTGTTACTGTGAGCAAATTATTTGGCTTGTGTACTCTTCTTGTGTGCTGCTACTGCTGCTGAGCCGCTTCAGTCAGTCCGACTCTGCAGTCTCATGGATAGCAGCCCACCAGGCTCCCCCATTCCTGGGATTCTCCAGGCAAGAACACTGGAGTGGGTAGCCATTTCCTTTTCCAATGCATGAGAGTGAAAAGTGAAATTAAAGTCGCTCAGTCCTGTCCAACCCTTCGAAACCCCATGGACTGCGGCCTACCAGGCTCCTCCGTGGGATTTTCCAGGCAAGAGTACTGGTGTGAGTTTCCATTGCCTTCTCCAGCTTGTGTGCTCTCCAGCTTGATCTACTCAATTCTTGATCTACTCAGTTCTAGACCTACTCATTTCTTGATATTCTAGCAAGTCTTCTCTTTGTCCTGGATCAAGTTTTCTGTTTCTCTGGATGGTTCCCTTCAGCAAACAGATTGACTATAATGTGACCTGTTGTTAAAAATCCATCTTTTGGTGACACATCCTGCTTCTGCTGCTTTTATTTCATATTTGCTCTTTATAGACCTCTGCAGAGTTGTTCCTAGACTTTGTTATCTTGAGTTCTCTCATTTTCCTTTAAAGCCACTCTTGTCAAGGCCACAAGTGGATTTCACATGTTTAACTCAGTGGTCAATGTTTAGTTGTTATTTTATTTAATTTATTGGCAGCCTTTATCAGAGTAGTTCATTTCCTCCTCCCTGAAAAAAATGTTTCACTTGGATTACAGAGTGCTTCTCTTTCCTGCTTCTCTTCTACCTACAGTTCTCCCAGATACAATGTGTGACCTTTGTGTCTGGCTTTATTCAGATGTCATATTTTCTTTTTAAATATTTATTTATTTAGCTATGTGGCATGTGGGATCTTAGTTGCCAGCCCAGGGATGGAACCTGTGGAGAGTCTTAAACACTGGATCTCCAGGAAGGTCCCCTAGTTTGTGTACTTTCAAGATTCATCCATTTCATGGCTGTATAGCAGTGAATGTTTTTGTTTTATTTTTATGGCTGAATATGGTATATGAATGTGGTAAATGGCTTCCATGCAGTCCCTTTTGAGCATATAGCACAGTTTGTTTATCCATTCGTCAATTAATGAATAATACTTGGATGGTGTACTCTTTGTGGCTGTTGTGAGTAATGTTGCTGTGAACACTGGTTTTGCATGGACTGAACATTTTCAGTGTTTATGGATATATACAAAAGAGGGAAATTGCTGCGTCATATGGCTACTCTATATTTAATTTTTGAGGTACTGACACACCACTTTTGCAATAGTGGTTGTACCATTTTACAGCAATTACCTCAGCAATATCTGAAGATTCCTTTTCTCCACATCCTCTGCAGCACCAGTTATTATTCGTCATTTTGATTGGGTGTGAAGTAGTATCTCAGTGAGACTGATTAACATTTTGCTAGGGGCTTCCCTGGTGGCTCAGAAGGGAAAGTGTCTGCCTGCAATGTAGGAGACCTGGGATCAATTCCTGGGTTGGGAAGATCGCCTTGAGAAGGAAATGGTAATCCACTGCAGCACTCTTGCCTGGAAAACCCCATGAACGGAGGAGCCTGATAGGCTATGGTCCATGGGGTTGCAAAGAGTCAGAAATGTCTATTCAAATTATTTTCCTGGTTGTTAAATGCTTTTCTTTTTTTTAATTGTTGTAGAAAACATCTAACGTAAATTTTTACCATTTTAATCATTTCTTTTGGAACTCTCCTGGTTTTTCAATGATCCAGCAGATGTTGGCAATTTGATCTTGGTTGCTCTGCCTTTTGGAAAACCAACTCGAATATCTGGAAGTTCCTGGTTGATGTATTGCTGAAGCATGGTTGGATAATTTTGACCATTAATTTAGTAGCATAGGAGATGAGTGCCACTGTGTAGTAGTTGGAGAATTCTTTGGCATTACCTTTCTTTGGGATTGGAGTGAAAACTGCCCTTTTCCAGTCCTGTGGCCAGTGCTGAACTTCCCACATTTGGTGCCATGTTGAGTGCAGCCCTTTCATAGCATTGTCTTTTGGGATTTGAATTAGCTCAACTGGAATTCGATCACCTCCACTAGCTTTCTTTGTAGTGATGCTTCCTAAGACCCATTTGAGTTTACATTCCAGGATGTCTGGCTCTAGGTGAATGATCACATCATCGTGATTATCTGGGTCATGTATCTTTTATGTAGAGTTCTTCTGTGTATTTTTGCTACCTCGTCTTAATATCTTCTGCTTCTGTTAGGCCCACACAACTTCTGTCCTTTATTGAGCCCATCTTTGCAAGAAATGTTTGCTTGGTATCTCTAAGTTTTTAAGGAGATCTCTAGTCTTTCCCATTTATTGTTTCCTCTCTTTCTCTAGTTCAATGGGTGTGGCACAATTCAAATGCTCTCTTCCCACTCTGGTCAGTCATAGTCAATTATTTCTACCAACCAGTGTCCAATGCTGTGACATATGACCAATTTCAATTCTTCCTTAATGAAGTGAGTAAAACAAACAAACAAAAAAAATCCCAGAGTTTATCAATACACAGTGTTCCATGGCTGCCACTGGATTCAAGTACTTCCTCACCCACTCCAGGTTAACATAGTCATTTATCACCATCCATGGTTTCAGTACACTGACAGTCTTCAAATGCTTCTACATTAATCCTGGTGTAAAATTTCTAGTACCTAGAAACAGCCAGTGTTTTAGTTTGGAGCATGACCCAATGGCTTCTTCATGCTCACCCATAAACCAAACTCCATAGTTTGTCGCCATCCAGTGTATACATGAAGTGACATGCTTAAAGAGCTTCATCATCCACCCTAGATCTAGACAGTCAGTCTTTCATCTCCATATCAGCGTTTCAGTGCTACGACATGATTTGAAATTCTGTCTGTGCACACTGAGGCATACACAGCCAGTAGTTCACCGTGTTCCAGTGATTCAGGATTTTGATAAGATTAAATATGATCTTGGTCCCACTAATATCAACACACTCACCATTTATAACCATTTCACTGCTGTGAAATAATGTCAACTGCTTCTTCATCCATTCCTGTGTCAAACAAACTCTGTAGTTTTTTCCCCATCCATTGCTAGTGTTCAGTACTATGAAATGATTCTGAAGCCTCTGTGTCCATTCCATCTCAAACATAGTCCGTATCCTCAGTCAGTGCTTCAGTGATGTCACATGCTTCAAGTGCTTTCTTCATTCACTCCATATCAAATACATGCAGTCGTTTATAAACATGCAGTGTTTCAGTTGTGCGACATGCTTCAAATGTTTCTCGAATCCACTTGAGCTGAAACATACCCAGTAGCTTATGACCATTGGTGTTTCCGTGCTGTGACATGTTTCAAGTGCTTCTTCTACGCCATGTTGAATGCATGCAATAGTTTATCACCATCAGTTGTTTCAGTTCTGTTACATTCTTCAAGTCTTGTTTCATATACTCTGGTTCAAATACACCTAGAAGTTGTTCACCACCAACTATTGAGTTCTGTGATATGTTTCAATTGTTTCTGTAAATACCAGTTCATACACATGCATACATTGTTCACCATCCTGTGTTTTAGGGCTGTCATATGGTTAAATGAGTCCCCTTCTTACCCCAGGTCAAATACACCCAGTGTTCATCAACATCCAGTCTTTCAGGTATGTGATACAATTCAAGTGTTTTATCATCCATTCTTGGAAGACACAGCCAATAATTTATCGAATTACAGTGCTTCAGTGCTGTGAATTGTTAAAGTGTTTCTGCATCCAAATAGCTCAGGCAAGATTAAGAGATTGTAACTATCACTGGTTCAGTTTTATGCCATGGCTTAAGCGCACCTCCATCTACTTTAGGTGGAATGCACTCAATAATTACCACCATCCTGTAAATCATAGTTAAAACATTCTTGGAATGCTTCTTTGTCTACTGTGGGTCAAACACACCTAGCAGTTTTTCACCATTCAGTGTTTCAGTGCTGTGACAACTTCCACTGCTTCTTTGTGTACTACAGGTCATCACACCAATTGTCTTGTAACTACTAGCTTGCACTCTAGAGAACATATCTCTCTTCTACTAAGACTGAGTTGTAGAGCATGCATCTCACCACCACTAAGACCTCATTCTAAGGACACATGCCACTTCTGCCGTGGCTAAACTCTGGAGGAAATGTGGCAACACTATTGATCCTGTATTCTAGAACATACATTTTACTATTACTGAACTGGTGTTCTACAGCAGGCTTATCACAACTACTGAGCTTGCATTCTGAAAGTATCATCCTACCTCTACTGAGTCAACGTTATATGGCATACATGATCCAATTTCTGAGTTTGCACTAGGGAATAAACATTATGCCACTACTGAACAAGCTCTAGTGTATGCATGACAACATACTGATGCCCACATCAAAGGGTAATGATGAAAATTATTAGAAGTACTGCACTATTTTGCTCATTTCACATACTAAGCAGGATAATGCTCAAAATTCTTTGTGCTATGCTTCAAAGTATTTGAACCAAGAACTTCCAAATATATATGATGGATTTAGAAAAGGCAGAAAAATGAGGGCTTATACTGCCCACATTCATTGTCTACTAGAGAAAGTAGGAAGTCAAGAGATACCTGGAATAACAGGCAAGTTGAACCTTGGAGTACATATGAAGTATGGCAAAGGCTAACATAATTTCCTAAGAGAACTCACCATTTATAGAAAACACCCTCTTTCAACAACACAAGAGTTGACTCTAGAGATGGTCAAAGCTGAAATCAGATTGATTATGTTCTTTGCAGCTGAAGATGGAGAAACTCTATACAGTCATAAAAAACAAGACTGAGCAGTGACATGGCTCAGATCAGGAATGCCTTAAAGAAAACTTCAGCCTTAAATTGAAGAAAGTATGGAAAACCACTAGACCATTTGGGTTGACCAAAATCAATCCCTTATGATTACACAGTGGATGTGACCAATAGATTTGAGGGATTAGATCTTATAGACAGACTGCTTGGAGAACTATGGACCAAGGGTCATGACATTCTGCATGAGACAATGAACAAAACCATACCCAAGAAAAACAAATGCAAAAAGGCAAAAGGTTTGTTTGAGGACGCCTTACAAATAACTTAGAAAAGAAGAGAAGCTAAAGGCATAGGAGAAAAAGAAAGATAATCCATTTGAATGCAATTTTCTTAAGAATAGCAAGGAGAGATAAGAAAAGCCTTCCTCAGGGATCAATGCAAAGAAATAGAGAAAAACAATAGGATGGCAAAGAACAGAGATCAACTCAAGAATGTTACAGATACCAAGGGAACATTTCATGCAAAGATGGGCACAATAAAGGAGAGAAAATATATGGACCTAACAGAAGCAGATATATTAAGAAGTGGTGGCAAGAATACACAGAAGAACTGAACTTAAAAAAAAAAAAAGGAGGAGAAGGAGGAGAAAGAGAAGGAGAAGGAGAAGAAGAAGGAGAAGGAGGAGGAGGAGAAAGAGAAGGAGAAGGAGGAGAAGGAGAAGGAGAAGGAGGAGAAAGAGAAGGAGGAGGAGGAGGAGGAGAAGGAGGAGAAGGAGAAGGAGGAGAAAGAGAAGGAGGAGGAGGAGGATGAGGAGGAGGAGGAGGAGGAGGAGGATCATCTTAATGACCCACAAAACCGTGACAGTGTCTTCAGGAGGAGGAGGAGGAGGAGAAGGAGAGGAAGAAGAAGATCATCTTAATGACCCACATAACCGTGAAGGTGTCTTTACTCACCCAGAACCAGACATCCTGGAATGTGAAATCAAGTAGCCCTTAGTACATAACTATGAACAAAGTTACTAAAGGTAATGTGTTTCCAGTTGTGGAATTTCAAGTCCTACCAGATCATGACATTAAAATCCTGCACTCACTATGCCAGCAAATTTGAAAAGCTCGGCACTGGCCACAGAACTTCGAAAGATTAGTTTAAACTCCAATCCTAAAGAAAAGCTATGCCAAAGATTTGTTTAAACTAACACACAGTTGCACACATCTCACATGTAGCAAAGTCATGTTCAAAGCTCTTCAAGCTAGGCTTCAGCAGTACATGAATCAAGAACTTCCGGAAGTTAAAGCTGGATTTAGAAAAGTCAGAGAAACCAGAGATCAAATTGCCAGCAGCCATTGGATCAGAGAAAAAGCAAGGAAGTACAAGAAAAACATCTACATCTGATTTGGACTATGCCAAAGGTTTTGACTGTGTGGATGACAACAAGCTATGGAAAATTCTTGGAAAGATGCAAATACCAGATCTCTTTAGCTGCCTCCTGAGTAATCTGTAGGCATGTCAAGAAGCAACACTTAGAACTGGACATAGAACAATGCACTAGTTTCAAATTGGGAAAGGAGTACATCAAGGCTGTACATTGTCATGTGGTTTATTTAACTTATATTCAGCACATCATGTGAAATGCCAGGCTGGATAAAGCCCAAACTAGAATCAAGATTGCCTGGAGAAATATCAATCACCTCAGATATCCAGTTGACACTACATATGTGACAGAAAGTGGAGAATAACTAAAGAGCGAATTGATGGAAAGAAAGAAAAGAGTTAAAAACCTTGCTTAAAACTCAATGTTGAAAAAATGAAGATCATGGCATCTGGCACCGTCACTTCACATCAAATAGGGAAATCATGGGTAAACATGGAAACAGTGATAGACTATTTTCTTGGGCTCCAAAATCACTGCAGATGGTGACTGCAGCCATGGAATTAAAAGGTGCTAGATCCTATGAAGAAAAGCTGTAACCATTTAAAGAGCATATTCAAAAGCAGAGGCATTACTTTGCAATGAATGGTCGATCAGATCATACCTATATAGTTTCCATTACTCATGTATAGATGGGAGAGTTGGACTATACAGGAAGTTGTGCATGGAATAATTGATGATTTTGAACTGTGGTGTTGGAGAAGACTCTTGCGAGTCCCTTGGACTGCAAGGAGATCAAAGCAGTCAACCCTGATGGAAATCAGCCCTGAATATTCATTGGAAGTACTTTTGCTGAAGCTGGAACTCTGATACTTTCGCCACCCAATGCAAAGAACTAACTATAGGAAAAGACCCTGACGCTGGGGAAGCTTGAGTGTAGAAGGAGAAGGGCCTAGCAGACGATGAAATGGTCAGATGGTACAACTAATTTGATGCACATGAGTTTGAGCAAACTCTAGGAGTTAGTGATGGATAGTGAGGCGTGGTGTGCTGCATAATAAGGAACATAACATTCCTTATTATGTTGCAGAGAGTTACTATGCCTGAGCAACTGAACCACAGCAGAATAATACATTTCAGTAGGAAGTGAAGACACAACTTTCAGGAAGATGCTCAGAGAAAAATAGAGAAAAAGATATCCATCCACTTCTCATACAGCCATTTTTACTGTTATTAAAACAAGTTTTGTCCATATTTAAATATGGCTTTCCTGAAGTATGTGAATTCTAACTTGTTTTTTCACCTCAGAGAGGTGTATTGATGAAGTCATGATGCACAGAGACATGTCAGTTCTCACAGATTCCCTTGATAAAATCATGATGTACTTATGGAGCTGGGGGTATTTTTTCCATGGAAATAAATATTTTGGTGAGGTACTCTTTAATACTTTAGAAAATGTTAATTGCTATAATCAAATTTGTTTGGAATATTTGTAGTCTTTCCTTTGGTATCAGAAGATACTGCAGCCCTAACAATAAGGCAGGGTTTTCCAACAAAAACCCTGAAACAGAACAGCTCACCACACTCTAAAAGCACATTAGAAAAGTGTTAATTGACAAACAACTAATCTCAAAAATATACAAGCAACTTATGCAGCTCAATTCCAGAAAAATAAACACCCAATCAAAAAATGGGCCAAAGAACTAAATAGACATTTCTCCCAAGAAGACATACGGATGACTAACAAACACATGAAAAGATGCTCAACATCACTCATTATTAGAGAAATGCAGACCTAAACCACAATGAGGTACCACTTCACACCAGTCAGAATGGCTGCGATCCAAAAATCTGCAAGCAATAAATGCTGGAGAGGGTGTGGAGAAAAGGGAACCCTCCTACACTGTTGGTGGGGATGCAAACTAGTACAGCCACTATGGAGAACAGTGTGGAGATTCCTTAAAAAATTGCAAATAGAACTGCCTTATGACCCAGCAATCCCACTGCTGGGCATACACACCGAGGAAACCAGAATTGAAAGAGACACATGTACCCCAATGTTCATCGCAGCACTGTTTATAATAGCCAGGACATGGAAACAACCTAGATGTCCATCAGCAGATGAGTGGATAAGAAAGCTGTGGTACATATACACAATGGAGTATTACTCAGCCGTTAAAAAGAATTCATTTGAATCAGTTCTGATGAGATGGATGAAACTGGAGCCGATTATACAGAGTGAAGTAAGCCAGAAAGAAAAACACCATTACAGTACACTAACACATATATATGGAATTTAGAAAGATGGCAATGACGACCCTGTATGCAAGACAGGAAAAAAGACACAGATGTGTATAACAGACTTTTGGACTCAGAGGGAGAGGGAGAGGGTGGGAAGATTTGGGAGAATGGCATTGAAACATGTATACTTTCATGTAAGAATAGAATCGCCAGTCTATCTCTGATGCAGGATACAGCATGCTTGGGGCTGGTGCATGGAGATGACCCAGAGAAATGTTATGGGGAGGGAGGTGGGAGGGGGGTTCATGTTTGGGAACGCATGTAAGAATTAAAGATTTAAAATTAAAAAAAATAAAAAAATTAAAAAAAGAAGAAATATAAAGGTGCAGAAGAGATAGCTAACAGCTTAAGTAGATATATGTATACTCGAATTATTTGAGCAACATGATGTTTCATAGGCTTTTAGGCATTCACACCACAAATTTGAACTCAGAGGGTTGGGATAACCTTACCTCTCATCCTGGTGAACTATTGCTAGAATATTTTTATTTTGTGATAAATTTCTTCTAATTAGTATCATTCTATCACGTTTTGAAAAATAAGTATTTTTACGCTTTCAACATTCAAAATATATTTGCTTGTTGCTACATATATGTAACTACACTTCTCTGTTAAACTCACTGTTTGTTTGTTTGTTTTTTAAGGTCTTATTTATTTTATTATTTTTAAAATTGCATTTATTTTGGCGCGGCCCAGTAGTCAAGGATGGTCAAGGGCTTTCTGTAGCTGAGGCAAGTGGTATGGTTCACTTCACTACGCTGCATAGCCTTCCCATTGTGATGTTTATTTTGTTGGAGAACACTGGCTCTAGTTTTGGCACATGAGCTCCTGAGTTGTGGCCCATGTGCTTAGTTACACTTCAGCATGTGGGATCTTCCCAGACAAGGATTGTTAGGAAGGTGACTGTTAAGCGATGGATCAATAGTGTACTTCTGAACAAATGCAGACTATGCAGGTTGGAAGTTTGATACAGTACATATGAAAGCCAAGAAGTACTTCTTAAGTAGATACTGTGTTGCTTGGGGTATTCTCCTGGTGGCTCATTGGTAAAGAGTCCACTTCCCAATGTAGATGACCCAGGGTTGAGAAGTCCCTGAGTTGGGAAGATAGAGCTTCCAGAAGAGAGAATGAAAACCAGCCTCAGTATTCTTGCCTGGGAAATCCCACGGGCATAGGAGCCTGGTGGTCTAGGGTCCATGGAGATGAAAAAGAGACGGAAATGACTTAGCAACTAATCACGACGACCACCACTATGTTGTTTTGGCAGATAAAGTAGATAGTTTGTTTAAATGACCTTGGCCTGGAATGTCTGAAAAGTAGTCAGTGCTTTTGATCATTTAAATTATGTTCTTGCTTTGGTATCCATCTTGAATTAGATTTTATTTATTTATTTATTTATTTATTTGAAAGCAGCATTTCAGTAGGTTTCAATCATTTATTTAATCATTTCATATTTTCTACTAGAACAGCTAGCCTCTAAAAAGGGGACTGACACTCCATTTCTCCTCTGATCTTATAGGCAAAAGAGAGTAGTAAAGTTCATTGTTCTATGTTTTTTTTTTTTTTTTTTTCTGGGTTAAAATGCTCTTTCTAAGGCGTACGTCCAAATTTCAAGGTTTTCAAGGATTTTTCAAATATATATTTTGGTTTCTGGTCTGCTTATTCTCACAGTCATGTCTGGTTCTTTGTGAGCCTCTGGAATATAGCCCATCAAGCTCCTCTGTCCATGAGGGTTCTTCAGGCAAGAATACTGGACTGGGTTGTTAGGCCACTCTTCCAGTGGCTCTCTCATAGCAGATGGATTGTTAACTATCTAAACCACCAGGGAAGCCTAAAGAATACTGGAGTGAGTGGCCCATTGCTTCTCCAGAGCATCCTCCCAAACCAGAAATCAAACTGGGGTCTCCTGCATTGCATCAGAAAATTATGCCATAATGATAAAATACCCAATAAATTATATATACTAAAATTAGGAAAAAATAAAAATAAACTCAAGGACCGTGGCCTGGGAAATGGTCTTCCATACACTTTAAAGAGGAGTGTTCTGAAGCTGTAGGGGCAGAGCCAGTACACATAGAAAATTCTTTAAAGTTGAAAGTCCATAAATTAAACATATATCATGGTAAAAGGATCCTGTTAACCACAAAATACAGGTCTGGCAACAGGGATGTTAGTGTTTTCCTAGGCAAGAATCTGGAATCATTAAACTTCTTAATTATCTTGACTAACTAGGAACACATAACTCCAAAGCACAGAAATGCACAATCTCATTTTCATATCCTGACTTCCCCAGAGGGTACACTGATGAAAGACAACTGCAATAGATTTTTACTTTCCCATTCAAGTGAATACCCAGTGACTATTCTCCATGGTTAAAGCAAATGTACAATATTTGTTTCCCACGTCAAAAATAGGGTGTCTAGCATAAAGTTCAAGCAAAATTATATCTAGCCAGAATGTTCAGTAATACTTAATATGTGAAAAGGTCTTCCATCACTGTGAAAATCAATTCTAAACATTTTATTTCTGAGGATAAACTATTTTTTGTTTATTTGATTACAGTAACTTTATTTATTTATATTTTACTTTACAGTAGTGTATTGGTTTTGTCAGACATCAACAAGAACCCTCCATGGATGTAGACGTGTTCCCAATCCTAAAACCCTCCCTCCGCCCTCCCCATACCATCCCTCTGGGTCAACCCAGTGCAACAGTCCCAAGCATCCTCTCCTGCATTGAAGCTAGACTGGCAATTATTTTCATCTGTGTCTCTTTTGCTGTCTCGCATACAGGGTTATTGTTACCATCTTTCTAAATTCCATATGTTTACAGTAACTTTAAACTGTATTCCATCACTCCAACATTGGATACACAGGCTAGGGCCTCTACCTCTGCCACCAACAGTCCCTGGCTTCCGTTCCGTTCAGTTCAGTCACTCAGTTGTATCTGACTCTTTGTGACCCATGAAATGCAGCACGCTAGGCCTCCCTGTCAATCACCAACTCCTGGAGTTCACTCAGACTCACGTCCATCGAGTCCGTGATGCCATCCAGCCATCTCATCCTCTGTCGTCTCCTTCTCCTCCTGCCCCCAATCCCTTCCAGCATCAAATTCTTTTCCAATGAGTCAACTCTTCACATGAAGTGGCCAAAGTACTGGAGTTTCTGCTTTAGCATCATTCCTTCCAAAGAAATCCCAGGGCTGATCTCCTTCAGAATGGACTGGTTGGTTCTCCTAGGAGTCCAAGGGACTCTCAAGAGTCTTCTCCAACACCATAGTTCAAAAACATCAATCCTTTGGTGCTCAGCTTTCATCACAGTCCAACACACGTCCGTACATGACCATAGGAAACACCATAGCCTTGACTAGATGGACTTTAGTCTGCAAAGTAATCTCTCTGCTTTTGAATATGCTATCTAGGTTGGTCATAACTTTTCTTTCAAGGAGTAAGAGTCTTTTAATTTCATGGCTGCAGTCACCATCTGCAGTGATTTTGGAACCCAAAAAATAAAGTCTGACACTGTTTCCCCATCTATTTCCTATGAAGTGATGGGACCAGAAGCCATCATCTTCATTTTCCGAATGTTGAGCTTTAAGCCAACATTTTCATTCTCCTCTTTCACTTCCCTCAAGAGGCTTTTTAGTTCCTCTTTACTCTCTTCCATAAGGGTGGTGTCATCTGCATATCTGAGATTTTTGAAATTTCTCCCGACAACCTTGATTCCAGCCTGTGTTTCTTCCAGTCTTGCATTTCTCATGATGTACTCAGCATAGAAGTTAAGTAAGCAGAGTGACAATATACAGTCTGATGTACTCCTTTTCCTATTTAGAACCAGTCTGTTTTCCCATGTCCAGTTCTGAGTGTTGCTTCCTGACCTACATATAGATTTCTCAAGAGGCAGGTCAGGCATGGTCACCAATAGCAATGAAAACCCAAGTTGTTTTAGATTACTCATACCATGAATTAAAACAGCTGAATATGTATCTTTAATGGTGAAATTTGTACCAGTATTTTTTACCATATTTTTATAGATTTTTAAATATATGATAATACTCTACTAAAGTGAAAGTGAAGTCGCTCAGTCGTGTCCGACTCTTTGCGACCCCATGGACTGTAGCCTCACAGGCTCCTCCATCTATAGCATTCACAGGCAGGAATACTGGAATGGGTTGCCCTTTCTTTCTTCAGGGGATCTTCCTAACCGAGGAATGGAACCTGGGTGTCCATTTCAAGCAGACATTTTACCCTCTGAACCACCAGGGAAGCCCAATACTCTACTGATGTTGTAATGCATTCTAAAGTACATGAGAAATATGAAATCAAAAAAGATTAGAAAAATGTTGAAATATCATTAAATGTTTTTAAAATGTTTCTGTTCCAGTTTTGCTATCATTTATCAGAGGCTCTAAAAATATAACTACATTTTTATTTTATGTATTTATGATGTTTTTGTCATCATCTTTTAGGTATTTGGAGTTATGAATAATGTAAATGTTAAAATGAACATCTTAAAGACATGAGTTAAATCTTGGCTTAAAACAAACAAACAACAAAAAAAAGCGCTAGTTTTATTTGAAAAAGTATACCCCAGGTTTTATGAATCAGTTGCAGATCACAAAGTATAAAATGATTATATACAAAGAAAGAATCAAAAATGAAATGTATATTAAGTAGAAGTCTATTTCGTGATGACTTTGTAGTTTATAAGTCGTTTGTAAAACTGACAACATATTTCATAGAAGTGCTGTTGTCTCTAATATTTTGTTTAGTTTTGCCAAAGATTCCTGGTGGCTAAATTAATAATGTGGATATACAACTGAGTTACTTTCTTTGGTAAGAAAGTAAAATGCACCAGTTGCATAGCATGTTACTTGAGACCTGAATGTTGTCAGCACTGAGCTGGGGTTGAAGGCAAGGAATCTAACCAAAGGGAACAGTTACATACCAAGCCCCACAGATGTAAGCCTGTCCTTAGAAGGAAAAAAGAATAGCTTTCTGGAACTGTGACTAAGCAGCTCAGTTGAGGAAAAGACTAAAGACAATGGTAATGAAAAGAGTTTCTTTTAGTTTGGAAATTTTGTTTATGATTATATGTTCTACATCAGCATCCCAGTTCTTGCCAGAGTCATTTATCCTGGTGATTTACTAGAGTGCCACTCCTGTGATCAGATTGAGTCCGAAGAAATTGACTGAGTACCACCCTTCTCTCTTTAGGAGGAAATAAGATGCTAAAATCCAATTAAAATGAATGCTGCTGCTTCTAAGTCGCTTCAGTCGTGTCTGATTCTGTGCTACCACATAGAGGGCAGCCCACCAGGCTCCTCTGTGCTGGGGTTCTCCAGGCAAGAATAATGGAGTGGGTAGCCATTTCCCTCTCCAGTGCATGCATGAATGCTAAGTCGCTTCACTCGTGTCTGACTTTGCAACCGTAAGGACAGCAGCCCTCCAGGCTTCTCTAATTACAGGATTCTCCAGGCAAGAATACTGAAGTAGGTTACCATTTTCTTCTCCCATTAAAATGAATGTTAATTTAAAACATTAAAACAAGAACAGCTTGTATAACATGTGATGTTCTCACGGCGATCATAGTGATTCAGTGAAAACAGATAGGAATTGAGAAAACAATCTGGGTTGTGTCCTTAACTTCAGTTCAAAAGGATTCATTTTCTAAGTAGTGTAAAGAAGATCCCTTCTGTATTATTACAAGAATTAATTTTTCTGTAGATCTGGTGTTCTTTTCACTTACAGATCTGAATTGAACTCAGAGGTCTGAGGATCGTGCTACAGTTTGAATATTGGTCATCAGATGTTAAGAAGAGTAAAACTTCAGTATGAATGTAACTTAAAGCACACTGTGCCTTAAATACCCTCTCCAGTGTTCTTGCCTGGAGAATCCCAGGGTTGGGGGAGCCTGGTGAGCTGCCGTCTCTGGCGTCCCACAGAGTCGGACACGACTGAAGCTACTTAGCAGCAGCACAGTGCCTTAAATAAACAACAGTGTGATTTCATTGTTTTAAAGTATCATATTTATTTTAAAAACTTATGGGGCTGAATTATTTTGAGGGAAATGTTAACACTTGTTTTTTTCAATATAATGGAACTTAGGGTTAAAGATCACAATCTCTACTTAAAACACTGGGAAGAAAGAAGGAAGAGAGAATATTCCTCCCCTGTTTTGCCTCCAGTTAACAGGTGTTTTGAATAAATTGTCTCATCATCATAAGCCATAGTATGAACTCGTCTGTTTGCAGAGTATTTCTATATATTCAACTTATTTTATATATATTCTTGAGATTTTTGATAGAAATTGAGGAAAGCAGAAATACTCACTTGAAGTTAATAAAAGAGGCTATTTTCCTAAAAACATTGCCCAAGTGTAGTTTTATACCGTTTGCTAGAATATATTCTTGTCATCATTTTGTGTTGCCGCTATCATAAGAAGGGCATTTCCAAAGTAAAGCTTACAGAAAACAGACTGGAGTGATAAGTTTCAATTCATGTGATTAGAAGTTGCAGAAATTCTATACTAAGTAATCCTCACTTTTCTTGACATTGAAACCTTTGATCTGTTTGTTGAGAGTTTTTTTACTTAGCATTTTAAATATTTCTCAGATACAACAGCCATTAAGGATAAAAAAAAAAAAAAAAAACCTGAATGATCCTTTACAGATAAAATAGATTTTATGTCATTTTTTTCTCAAAAGTCATATGTGTTGTAAGCAAATAGTGCTGAATTTGATGAATCAAATAATTATGTTGTGCAAGTGAAAATCTAATTTCATAACTAAATTCTAGAAACTAAGACTTTCATAAGTTTATCCCTTAGCTGAGTTAAGGGAAAGGAGGGAACATCCACTGAAAAATTCGAGAAAGTTGCACGCAGTGTATTTTGGCCTTATTTTTGTCACTGGTTTATTTTTGTGTGTGCGTATTTTCCTGCAAATTTAGATAGTAACCTTGTTTTTTAACAGTGTGCTTTGAATATATCCTCTGTAGTAAGAAGAAATGAAGTTCCATGCTAGTTCATTAAACTCAATAAAATTATACTCGTGTGTAGTGAGAGACTATTCATCAAGTAAATTCTGAAACACATTTCTTCTGAGAAATTATAGGGAATACACATTTAGCTGGTTTCTGTAATATAAAAAAAGGAGGGCATAAACCCTCAGATCGGAGAAGTCAGTTGCACCCCACTCCAGTACTCTTGCCTGGAAAATCCCATGGATGGAGGAGCCTGGTAGGCTACAGTCCATGCTAAGGGTCAGACACGACTGAGTGCCTTCCCTTTCACTTTTCACTTTCCTGCACTGGAGAAGAAAATGGCAACCCCCTCCAGTGTTCTTGCCTGGAGAATCCCAGGGACAGGGGAGCCTGTTGGGCTGTTGTCTATGGGGTTACACAGAGTCAGACAAGACTGAAGTGTCTTAGCCACAAACCCTCAGGTGGTATCTTTTCACTTCGCTAGAGTTTTCTTTTCGAAGTTGATACATAAATACATCCAAGAAAAAGTTTACCAGTGTGGTTTGTGGTGCTTCATCTGTGGATGTCCTAAACTGTTATATGATTAATGTATTTGAGATGGAAGGTTAGTTTTAGTATGATGAAGAAAAACTTTGAGAAGCTGACTTCATGGATAATCAAAACTTCCTAGTTATTTAGTCTTCTTACGTATCTTTCTTCAACTCTTTGCCAAAAATATCAGAATCTACACACATGACAAAGTGAAAAACTTCTCTGTGGAATTTCTCAAACGATTTTAATCTGCATTAAATCGTGTTCATTAGTTTTCATGATCTGATCGTTGTACACGTGTTTGTTTGCTTGCTTTTATCTTCCTAAAAATTGTATACTGATGCCCTAACCCCCAGAAGATGATAATATTGGGAAGCAGCCCCTGTGGGATGTCCTTCTGCCACCATGGAGGAACTGTTGGGAAAGGAATCTCTTCACATATGAAGGAGACCTCAGAGGGTTCACCATAGCAGAGGGAGCAAGAACTCAGCAGTTTGCAAAGCAGAGGAGGATATACACCAGAACCATAAACTTACCAGCACACTGATGCTAGACTTCCCATGACTAGAAGTGAAACTTTCTGTTGTTGAAAAGCCAGTTTTTAGTATTTTGACATAAGAAATTGAATGAAGTGAAACACTGATGACAGCACGTTTTATTCTCACTTTTTATTTTTATTTTTTTTCTTTTTTTTTTTGTTCACTAGTAATTGCTTTATTAGATAAAATTTAACATCAATCAACAGTTGTAGCATTTACATTTTATTTTTTATTTTTTTCCTTTTTTTTTTTAATTTATTTTTTTTTTATTTTTATTTTTTTTACTTTTTAAATTTTAAGATCTTTAATTCTTACATGCGTTCCCAAACATGAACCCCCCCTCCCTCCTCCCTCCTCCCTCCCCATAACATCTCTCTGGGTCATCCCCATGCACCAGCCCCAAGCATGCTGTATCCTGCGTCAGACATAGACTGGCGATTCAATTCTTACATGATAGTATACATGATAGAATGCCATTCTCCCAGATCATCCCACCCTCTCCCTCTCCCTCTGAGTCCAAAAGTCCGTTATACACATCTGTGTCTTTTTTCCTGTCTTGCATACAGGGTCGTCATTGCGATCTTCCTAAATTCCATATATATGTGTTAATATACTGTATTGGTGTTTTTCTTTCTGGCTTACTTCACTCTGTATAATCGGCTCCAGTTTCATCCATCTGATCAGAACTGATTCAAATGCATTCTTTTTAACGGCTGAGTAATACTCCATTGTGTATATGTACCACAGCTTTCTTATCCATTCATCTGCTGATGGACATCTAGGTTGTTTCCATGTCCTGGCTATTATAAACAGTGCTGCGATGAACATTGGGGTACATGTGTCTCTTTCAATTCTGGTTTCCTCGATGTGTATGCCCAGCAGTGGGATTGCTGGGTCATAAGGTAGTTCTATTTGCAATTTTCTAAGGAATCTCCACACTGTTCTCCATAGTGGTTGTACTAGTTTGCATTCCCACCAGCAGTGTAGGAGGGTTCCCTTTTCTCCACACCCTCTCCAGCATTTATTGCTTGCAGATTTTTGGATCGCAGCCATTCTGACTGGTGTGAAGTGGTATCTCATTGTGGTTTTGATTTGCATTTCTCTAATAATGAGTGATGTTGAGCATCTTTTCATGTGTTTGTTAGCCATCCGTATGTCTTCCTTGGAGAAATGTCTATTTAGTTCTTTGGCCCATTTTTTGATTGGGTCGTTTATTTTTCTGGAATTGAGCTGCAGGAGTTGCTTGTATATTTTTGAGATTAGTTGTTTGTCAGTTGTTTCATTTGCTATTATTTTCTCCCATTCCGAAGGCTGTCTTTTCACCTTGCTTATAGTTTCCTTTGTTGTGCAGAAGCTTTTAATTTTAATTAGATCCCATTTGTTTATTTTTGCTTTTATTTCCAGAATTCTGGGAGGTGGATCATAGAGGATCCTGCTGTGATTTATGTCGGAGAGTGTTTTGCCTATGTTCTCCTCTAGGAGTTTTATAGTTTCTGGTCTTACATTTAGATCTTTAATCCATTTTGAGTTTATTTTTGTGTGCGGTGTTAGAAAGTGATCTAGTTTCATTCTTTTACAAGTGGTTGACCAGTTTTCCCAGCACCACTTGTTAAAGAGATTGTCTTTACTCCATTGTGTATTCTTGCCTCCTTTGTCAAAGACAAGGTGTCCATAGGTGTGTGGATTTATCTCCGGGCTTTCTATTTTGTTCCATTGATCTATATGTCTGTCTTTGTGCCAGTACCATACTGTCTTGATGACTGTGGCTTTGTAGTAGAGCCTGAAGTCAGGCAAGTTGATTCCTCCAGTTCCATTTTTCTTCCTCAAGATTGCTTTGGCTATTCGCGTTTTTTTGTATTTCCATACAAATCTTGAAATTATTTGTTCTAGTTCTGTGAAAAATGTGGCTGGTAGCTTGATAGGGATTGCATTGAATTTGTAAATTGCTTTGGGTAGTATACTCATTTTCACTATATTGATTCTTCCAATCCATGAACATGGTATATTTCTCCATCTATTAGTGTCCTCTTTGATTTCTTTCATCAGTGTTTTATAGTTTTCTATATATAGGTCTTTAGTTTCTTTAGGTAGATATATTCCTAAGTATTTTATTCTTTTCGTTGCAATGGTGAATGGAATTGTTTCCTTAATTTCTTTTTCTACTTTCTCATTATTCGTGTATAGGAATGCAAGGGATTTCTGTGTGTTGATTTTATATCCTGCAACTTTACTATATTCATTGATGAGCTCTAGTAATTTTCTGGTGGAGTCTTTAGGGTTTTCCATGTAGAGGATCATGTCGTCTGCAAACAGTGAGAGTTTTACTTCTTCTTTTCCAATTTGGATTCCTTTTATTTCTTTTTCTGCTCTGATTGGTGTGGCCAAAACTTCCAGAACTATGTTGAATAGTAGCGGTGAAAGTGGACACCCTTGTCTTGTTCCTGACTTTAGGGGAAATGCTTTCAATTTTTCACCATTGAGGATAATGTTTGCTGTGGGTTTGTCATATATAGCTTTTATTATGTTGAGGTATGTTCCTTCTATTCCTGCTTTCTGGAGAGTTTTTATCATAAACGGATGTTGAATTTTGTCAAAGGCCTTCTCTGCATCTATTGAGATGATCATATGGTTTTTATTTTTCAATTTGTTAATGTGGTGAATTACATTGATTGATTTGCGGATATTGAAGAATCCTTGCATCCCTGGGATAAAGCCCACTTGGTCATGGTGTATGATCTTTTTAATGTGTTGTTGGATTCTGATTGCTAGAATTTTGTTGAGGATTTTTGCATCTATGTTTATCAGTGATATTGGCCTGTAGTTTTCTTTTTTTGTGACATCTTTGTCAGGTTTTGGTATTAGGGTGATGGTGGCCTCATAGAATGAGTTTGGAAGTTTACCTTCCTCTGCAATTTTCTGGAAGAGTTTGAGTAGGATAGGTGTTAGCTCTTCTCGAAATTTTTGGTAGAATTCAGCTGTGAAGCCGTCTGGACCTGGGCTTTTGTTTGCTGGAAGATTTCTGATTACAGTTTCAATTTCCGTGCTTGTAATGGGTCTGTTAAGAGTTTCTATTTCTTCCTGGTTCAGTTTTGGAAAATTGTACTTTTCTAAGAATTTGTCCATTTCTTCCACGTTGTCCATTTTATTGGCATACAACTGCTGATAGTAGTCTCTTATGATCCTTTGTATTTCTGTGTTATCTGTTGTGATCTCTCCATTTTCATTTCTAATTTTATTGATTTGATTTTTCTCTCTTTGCTTCTTGATGAGTCTGGCTAATGGTTTGTCAATTTTATTTATCCTTTCAAAGAACCAGCTTTTGGCTTTGTTGATTTTTGCTATGGTCTCTTTTGTTTCTTTTGCATTTATTTCTGCCCTAATTTTTAAGATTTCTTTCCTTCTACTAACTCTGGGGTTCTCCAATTCTTCCTTTTCTAGTTGCTTTAGTTGTAGAGTTAGGTTATTTATTTGACTTTTTTCTTGTTTCTTGAGGTATGCCTGTATTGCTATGAACTTTCCTCTTAGCACTGCTTTTATAGTGTCCCACAGGTTTTGGGTTGTTGTGTTTTCATTGTCATTCGTTTCTATGCATATTTTGATTTCTTTTTTGATTTCTTCTGTGATTTGTTGGTTATTCAGAATTGTGTTGTTCAACCTCCATATGTTGGAATTTTTAATAGTTTTTCTCCTATAATTATTCTCACTTTTTAGTAACTGTGAGACCTAGTGTTTCATCCTGAGTTGCTTATGAGCAATTTTAAATGGAAGAATTATCTTGATACATGTCATGTAGAAATTGTATAGATACATTTTTATCAGGCCTAGAAACTTTATTCTAAATTGAATGTCTCACACTAATAGGTGCTGAAAACAGAATGATCTCTTTTGCTTCACTTTCTCCCATAAGGGTGGTGTCATCTGCATATCTGAGGTTATTGATATTTCTCCCGGAAATCTTGAGTCTGGCTTGTGTTTCTTCCAGTCCAGGGTTTCTCATGATGTACTCTGCATAGAAGTTAAATAAGCAGGGTGACAAAATACAGCCTTGTGCATAGAAGTTAAATAAGCAGGGTGACAAAATACAGCTTTGATGTACTCCTTTTCCTATTTGGAACCAGTCTGTTTTTCCATGTCCAGTTCTAACCATTGCTTCCTGGCCTGCATACAGATTTCTCAAGAGGCAGCTCAGGTGGTCTGGTAGTCCCATCTCTTGAAGAATTTTCCACAGCTTATCGTGATCCACACAGTCAAAGGCTTTGGCATAGTCAACAGAACAGAAATAGATGTTTTTCTGGAACTCTCTTGCTTTTTCCATGATCCAACGGATATCGGCAATTTGATCTCTGGTTCCTCTTCCTTTTCTAAAACCAGCTTGAACATCAGGAAGTTCACGGTTTATATATTGCTGAAGCCTGGCTTGGAGAATGTTGAGCATTACTTTACTAGCGTTTGAGATGAGTGCAACTGTGTGGTAGTTTGAGCATTCTTTGGCATTGCCTTTCTTTGGAATTGGAATGAAAACTGACCTTTTCTAGTCTTGTGTCCATTGCTGAGTTTTCCAGATTTGCTGGCATATTGAGCACAGCACTTTCACAGCATCATCTTTCAGGATTTGAAATAGCTCTACTGAAATTCCATCAGCTTCACTAGCTTGGTTGATAGTGATGCTTTCTAAGGCCCACTTGACTTCACATTCCAGGATGTCTGGCTCTACATGAGTGATCACATCATCGTGATTTTCCTTGTCGTGAAGATCCTTTTAGTACAGTTCTTCTGTATATTCTTACCATCTCTTCTTATCTTCTGCTGCTGTTAGGTCCATACCATTTCTGTCCTTTATCGAGCCCATCTTTGAATGAAATATTCCCTTGGTATTTCTAATTTTCTTGAAGAGATCTCTAGTCTTTCCCATTCTGTTTCTTTCCCATTCTGTTTCTTTCCCCTATTTCTTTGCATTTATTACTGAAGAAGGCTTTCTTATCTCTTCTTGCTGTTCTTTAGAACTCTGCATTCAGATGCTTATATCTTTCCATTTCTCCTTGACTATTGACTTCTCTTCTTTTCACAGCTATTTGGAAGCCTTCCTCAGACAGCCATTTTGCTTTTTTGCATTTCTTTTCCATGGGCATGGTCTGGATCCTTGTCTCTTGTACAGTGCCATGAACCTCATTCCATAGTTCATCAGGCACTCAAACTATCAGATCTAGGCCCTTAAGTCTATTTCTCACTTCCAGTGTATAATCATAAGGGATTTGATCGAGGTCATACCTGAATGGTCTAGCGGTTTTCCCTGCTTTCTTCAATTTCAGTCTGAATTTGGTAATAAGGAATTCATAATCTGAGCCACAGTCAGCTCCCAGTCTTGTTTTTGTTGACGGTATAGAGCTTCTCCATCTTTGGCTGCAAAGAATATAATCAATCTGATTTCTCTGTTGATCATCTTGTGATCATGCGTAGAGTCTTCTTGTGTGTTGTTGGAAGAGGATGTTTGCTATGACCAGTGCATTTTCTTGGCAAAATTCTATTAGTCTTTGCCTGGCTTCATTCTGCATTCCAAGGCCAATGTGCCTGCTACTCCAGGTGTTTCTTGACTTCCTACTTTTGCATTTCACTCCCTTATATTAAAAAGGACACATTTTTTTGGTATTCTACAAGGTCTTGTAGGTCTTCATAAAACCGTTCAGCTTCAGCTTCTTCAGCATTATTGGTTGGGACATAGACTTGGATTATTGTGATACTGAATGGCTTGACTTAGAGACAAACAGAGATCATTCTGTCGTTTTTGAGATTGCATCCAAGTACTTCATTTTGGACTGTTTTGTTGACCATGAGGGCTACTCCATTTCTTCTGAGGGATTCCTGCCCACAGTAGTAGATAAAATAGTCATCTGAGTTAAATTCACCCATTCCAGTGCATTTTAGTTCACTGATTCCTAGATTGTCGACTTTCACTCTTGCCATCTCCTGCTTGACCACTTCCAATTTCCCTGGATTCATGGACCTGACATTCCAGGTTCCTATTCAATATTGCTCTTTACAGCATCGGACCTTGCTTCTATCACGAGTCACATCCACAACTGGGTATTGTTCTTGCTTTGGCTCCATCCCTTCATTCTTTCTAGAGTTATTTCCCCACTGACCTCCAGTAGCATATGGGGCACCTACTGACCTGGGGAGTACCTCTTTCAGTATCCTATCATTTTGCCTTTTCATACTTTCATGGGGTTCTCAAGGCAAGAATACTGGAGTGGTTTGCCATTTCTTTCTCCAGTGGACCACATTCTGTCTGACCTCTCCACCATGACCCGCCCGCCTTGGGTTGCCCCGCGGGGATGACTTGGTTTCATTGAGTTTGAAAAGGCTGTGGTCCTAGTGTGATTAAAATGATTAGCTTTCTGTGAGTATGGTTTTAGTGTATCTGCCCTCTGATGCCTTCTTGCAACATCTACCATCTTACTTGGGTTTCCCTTACCTTGGACGTGAGGTATCTCTTCACGGCTGTTCTCGCAAAGCACAGCTGCTGCTCCTTACCTTGGATGAGGGGTATCTCCTCCCACTGCCCTTCCTGACTTTCAACGTGGGATGGCTCCACTACCCTCATTCAAACCAGACATTGTTACATAGGATCAGAAGATAGGCTGGCCATTGTACTCCCAAAACTGAAATTTCAGAAAGCAATCTTTTCATTTTTTCAAATTATTTTAATGGGAAGACATTAAATTTACATATTGGGTTAGTTTTTCCCTTACATCAACAAGAGTAGGTCACCAGTACACGTGTGTTTCCGCATCCAGAACCTTCCTCCCACCTCACTCCCCAGACTATTGCTCTTTGTTGTCCCAGAGCACTGGTTTTGGGTGCCCTGCCTCATGCACTGAACTTGCACCAGTCATCTGTTTATGTATGGTAATGTACATGTTTCAATGCTATTCGCTCAAATCATCCCACCATTGCCCTCTCCACAGTCTGTTCTTTCCATCTCTGTCTCTTTTGCTGCCCTGCATGTTGGATCATCATGACCATCTCTCCTAACTTCATACATATGCATTCCTACACAGGATCTGTATTTCTCTTTTTGACTTTACTTCATTCTGTAGAGGAGGCTCCTGTTTCACTCACCTCTCTAGAATTGACACAAATCTATTCTTGTCCACAGCTGAGTAATAGTCCACTATGTATATATACCACCACTTTCTTATCCATTCACCTGCAGTGGATGTCTAGATTGCTTCCAAGCCCTAGCTATAGTAAATAGTCGTGTGCCGGGAGCCAGCACGGGAGATCCCACCCAAGACAAGGTAATGTGGAAATGAACTGTTAAGCAAGGCCTCAGGACTCGAGGGTCTCCCTAGACCTGCTCAAGCATCTACCCCAAAACCAGAATCTGTCTCTTACTATTTTGTGCCTTTCACCAACTGTCCTGACATACAGGGGGCTATCCACAACCACCTTTCTCTGGAGTAAATCAGCTTAGGGCTCTAGCTAATAAGTGTCCTGGACATGAGAGGAATATTTCAAATCAAACCCCCACTGTTAGCATTCTAGCTTGCTTGACAGGTTTATGCAGACTCTTGCAGCTATTCATATGGTTTTTCACAGCCTCCCAACTGTGAGAAGCGTGGGAAGCCTAAAACATAGAGACTTTCAAAGAATTAAAAGTTATTAGAGTAGTGCTGGCATGGGATTTCATTATTGGGCCAAAGCTTGTTGCTAAATTCCCATATCTCTTATCCATTGGACACCTGAGAGTGCATTAGTTAACACAGTTGTAATGTAAGAAGAACAAGTGTAGCCTTGAAATTCACCGCATCAGACCTTTGAGCTAACTGGTTCTTTCTTTCCTGTAACTCACTGCACCTTTCCTCCGTGAGAAATGTAACTTGTTTAATACTTTCTGAGGCTGACATAGGTTAGTAATATAAAGAAAACACATTTCAAGGGAAAATAAGTTTTCTGGTTGAAGAGCCTTTATTTAAAGAGGGTCATAAAATGTTCACAGGCCTCCAAGGCCAGAAGATAATGTACACAATATTGTTTATCCAAAAGGTATGCAGAAAAAAAAAATCGTGGTTTTGATAAAGACAAAACAAATGTAATGTTTGGGCTGACTCTGTATGACTTTGCATCTTTCATTTTCCTCTATGTACAACTTAAGGTATAAAAGTCCCTTTTGAAAGTAAAATAATGGGCCTTGCTCACTGAAGAAGCTTGGTCACCCTGTGTTTTTTTTTTTTTTTTTTCTCTTTCTTTCTTTCTCTCTCCCTCTCCCTCCCTCTCTTTTTCAGGCTGATCTCTTGGAACACAGAAGCTCCCTCTTGCCTGGCTACGGAATAACAGCCTCTTTCTCTCCTCTATTTTCTTATCTACAACATTCTTTCCTTATCTCTCTCTAAATCATTTGCTGTTTCTGGACCCCGGCAGTCGTGGGGTGAATAGTGGTGTACATGTGTCTCTTTCAGTTTTGCTTTCCTTGGTGTGTATCCTTGGGTGATTGCTGGTCATAAGACAGTTCTATTTCCAGGTTTTTAAGAAATCATATGGTTTATTGTGGCTATACCAGTTTTCATTCCTAGCAACAGTGTAAGTTGGTTACCTTTTCACTCCCTCTCCAGTGTTTCTTGTTTGACACTTTGGGTGATGGTCCTTGGGACCAGTGTGAGATGACATCTCATTGTGGTATTGACTGTCATCTCTTTGATAATGAGTGATGTTGAGCATCTGTACTGTGTTCATTAGCCATCTGTATATGTTCTCTAGAGACATGTCTATTTAGTTCTTTCACCCACTTTTTGGTCGGGTTGTTTATTTTTCTGGTATTGAGTTGCATGAGCTGCTTGTATATGTGGGAGATTAACTCTTGGGCAGTTGTTTGATTTGTTGTAATTTGCTCCAGTTCAGAAGGCTGTCTTTTCACCTTGCTTACACTTTCCTTCTCTGTGCAGCTTAGAAATTTAAATTGGTCACTGTTGTTTCCTCTGTGTTTATTTCCATTACTCTGGGAGGTGGGTCACTGAGGAGAAGATCTTGCAGTGATTTCTGTCAGAGAGTGTTCTGCCTATGTTTTTCTCTAAGAACATTATAGTTTCTGGTCTTCCACGTAGGTCTTTAATCCATTTTGCATTTGTTTGTGTGTGTGCCAGTAGCAAATATTTCGTTCTTTTAATGTGGTTGACCTGTTTTCCCAGACCTGTGTGTTCAAGAGGTTGTCTTTGCTCTGTTGCATATTGATTCCTCCTCTCTCAAAGACAAAGAGGCCATGGGTGTGTGGCTTCGTCTCTGGACTCCCTATTTTGTTGCATGGATCTGTATATCTGTCTTTGGCCCAGGACCTTATAATCTTGATGATTAGATTTGTAGTATAGTCTGAGGTCAGGAAGTCCGATTCCTCTGTTTCCATTGGTTCTCAAGAGTGATTTCCTCATTGGAGGTGTTTTGTGTTCCCACACAAATTGTGAAATTCTTTGTTCTAGGTCAGTGAAAAACACTGTTGGTGTTTTGATAGGGATTTCACAGTTAAATTGAGAATATCAATGTGAATGAACATAGTGATAGATTGCCTTGAGGTGCAGACGCATGGTCACTATATTGATTCTTCTGATCCAAGAACATCCTACACTTCTTCATCTATTTGTGTGATCTTTGATTTCTTTCACCATGATTTTATGGTTTTCTGTACCAGGTCTTTGTTTTCTTCAAGTGAATACATTCCTAAATATTTGATTTTCTTCCCTGGATGGTGAATGAGATACTTTCCTTAAGTTTTCTTTCTTGCTTTTCATTGCTAGTGTATCAGAATGAAAGGGATTCCTGAGTATTAATTTTGTATCCTGCAGCTATACTCTATTCATAGATTAGCTCAAGTAATTTTCTGCTGACATCCTTATTGTTCGCTGTGTAGAGGGTCATGTCATCTTCTAACAGTTTTTTTTTTCTTCCAATCTGTATTCCTTTTTTTTTTTCCTTTTTCCCTGATTGCTATGTCTAGGACTAACTTAAAAACTAGCTTCAGTGTGTTTTTCACCTCAGAAAAGCTTACTGATGAAATTATGAAGCACTGAGAAATCTCAATTCTACCAGATTCCCGCAATGAAATCATGAAGATCTTCAGGAGTTAGGGGTAAATTTTTAGGTGGTGGGGAAGCAGAATCTGTTAAGCATTTAGAAATCTATATAATCATCAAATTAGTCTGGAATACTTGTAGTCTTTCCTTTGTTTCAGAAGCTTCTAGAGCCCTAAGAGTAATGCAGGGCTTTCTAACTGAAACCAAGAAACTCAGCAAGAGCTCATCAAACTCTAACAGTGCACGTTAGCAAAAATATGTTACTGTGCTGTTAAAAGTTGTGAGCTTAATAGCCAAATTAAAGAATGGCAAAGACACCTTCAAGACGATTGTGCTGAAGATCCTGCTAAAACAGGTGAGGCCACAGGGCAAGGGAACAGGGGAGGCGTGGGAGAACCCTGAATGAAGTGTGGTCCGAGGCAGAGGCAGGCTCCAAAGGCACAGCTGAGAAGAGTCCGTTAGGGCCACAGCTGTAAGTGTCACGGCCATGACTTTGGGTGTCTCCCTCAGGCCTGCATCTGAGGAGGATCAGCACCTGAGGCCTCTAGGTCAGGAATGATGGGAGACAGTACACCAGAGCAGCTACCAGAGACAGTTATTATTGTAAATGTGGATGATCCCAGAAAATAATTGAGAGAGTGGGAGTCCCAAGACCCATGCCCGTCAGTCAGAGCCCCTGTTGTTGCTCTCACTAGTTCAATGCCAAGGCACAAGGTGGTCCACCAGCAAAGAGGAACTGGAAGGGGCTGCTCTTCTCATCTGCTCTGAGTGCCAGACGAATTCAGACACATGTCTGCCATCTGTTGTGAAGTCAGGGAGCAGGTCAGAGACCTAGGGGTTTCTTGCTGAAGACACACACACACATACACACACACACACACACACACACACAGCACACCACCCCCTTGCCTGAAGACACAGTGTGCAACAGGGACTGCAAATGCTGACACGATAAGCAGTGACATTACACTACCCAGCACTCACAAGTCAGGAGGAGGAGAGTAGCAGTCAGAAACAACCCCTGCTTGGGGGATGCAGACCACCTCAGATGCAGAACACCACAAGGACCCCAGAGCCATGAGTGTGTCTGATGGTATGGCAGGGACTGAGGACATGACTGGTGGGTGGGCAAGTGGAAGTACCCGGTATCCTTGGAAACTCCTATTCCAGTGTGCTTCTTCCACTCAAGACTAGTGCTGTTGCTATTGGACCTTCTGGTCCAGCATGTGGCCTGAATGGCTCCTTGACCTCAAGCAGATTATGAACCACAATCAAGTTTCTGTCATGATCAGCGACCAAGATAAAGACTTACTTAGCTACAAAATTTACTTGAAGGTCAGTGAGGGAGACTGAGGACGGGTGGTTATGGTACTTGATGGGGAGTTGGGGGGATCATAATATCTACATTCATGTGGATGTAAGAATGTGCAGAGGCCTCATAAAAGCGGTTAATGCCTGCCTGAGAGGCAAGCTGAGGCATCTCAAAGCTTTCACCTTTACCCTCATCCCTATCCTGGAAGGTGCAGGTGTGGAGTGATCCAAGGCCCAACTGCAAGCTGATCTTTTCCTTTGGGGAAAACTTCTACTTCTGGAACACAGCGATCATTAAGGAGTATTACCTTGACATCACTGGTAAAACATGCCTCCAGGGAGGTGTAGATGTTTAAGGTGATGGATAATCCACCTGCAGAATCTTCCCCTGTGTTCCCTGTCTTTTTGCAGAGTATAGGGCACGTTATTCCACTCCAGTCCACTGGTTCTTGGTCTTTGAATGAGGAGCACCCAGCTGCAGGCTGGACATCAGGAGCCTTAAATTTCTCAACTGGTTGTCAGGCCACAACTGCCCAGAATTGAACAGGATTGCTGAGATGCAGTTGCTTTGGGCCTGCATACAGTTGATCATTGATGTTGTAGTTCTTGGATGCTCATGAGAGTGTTCGGGCCTGGTTAGCCCTGGGCTGACCTTGCTTGTGTTGCCAGCAGATCGTTGGTGAAGACATGTGGGACAATCCTGTGATGTATTACCCTAGGAAGGAAGGTTCTGCCATGAGCGGTAACTGACAGAGACACATGTGGGGAGGGTGTCTGGAGGTGGGCCCTGAAAGGACAGCCGTGTAGTGGCCAGGACACTGTCCTTTCCCAAATGGAGATGCTCAGGCTCCTGCAAGCTGGCTGCAGAGCCAGATTTTGGGTCCTGCATGTAGCACATGACCTGCTGAGACTGGGGGATGTGGAACTCAGTGTGTCCGTGAGTGAGGCAAGTCTCCCTCAATTTAGCTGTGCTTGCAGTGTGAGAGTCCTAGGTGATACTACTAGAAATAGGAGGAATTAAATATCTGTCAGAATCATCCTTCCATGGGTCCTGTTATTCCCCAGCCTCCTGTTACTCAATGACTTTATGATTGCCTGTGACTTACACTCCCACCCCTTACCCTGGGAAAGCCTATCATTGAAAGGGCATCCTGTCCAGTGTCCCAGTGCACCTGTGTGCTGACTTTGGGATCTTCTGTGAATTTATACATCCACCAATCGGCGTCTCACCATGACCACACATGCTGCGCTGGAAGCTGCTTCAGGCTGCCTTCGGAAAATGTGGAAATGCTCAGGGATGAGGTGGACAGGGAGCTCCAAGGGCAGGACATGGTGCCTCCTGACACCATCTCCAACACTGCTGGACACGGGCATCTTCAGCTCCTGAAACACCTGTGTTCCTTGTTTATGTTTGTGTCTCTGTATCGAGGCTGTAACTGTATATACGTGTGTGCTTGTGTCACCTGTGTTTATGTGTGTATGTGTGTGTGTGAGTCTGGTCTAGGGAAAAAGCAGAGATGAAGGCAACAAGAGAAGAGATGCCAAGCAACTAGAAGAGGAGGCACAAGGCATCCCAAGTCTGAGGGTGGTTGCTCACTGTATCTCTGCAGTGACCCTGTCCATGATGGGAATGAGGAAAGGATGGCCAGTAATAACACAGGACCTTGGCTCCAGAAATCTGCAATGAGACGAAATACAAAAACACGCTCACCATTTCTACCATATTGTAGTAAGTGTTTGGACCAGGAACAGCGGGTGCACGGTGTGTGGATTCACCCAGGGCAAATCAGGTGGTGTGGGGATTTAAAACCACCGCCTGTGGAGCCCCACAGTCTGTGCAGACATGAGCCGGCCTGTGGAAAAGGTGGATGTGGATACAGAGGACCTGGCATAGTTGAGGAGGTTAAGGTCTTGCTGAGGACAGAGACCCGAAGGAGAAAGAGGCACAGATTGCTTCCTGCACTGGAGACTTGTTTCACACAAATAAGGAGACCCGGGAAGGTCCTGGGCCAGTGCTGCCCTGGATCAGACCATCAGCCAGTACGCTCTCTCCATGAGGGTGGCACACACTGGCACGAAGCGACACAAAACACAAGACATGCTAAGGTAGGCTGTCCGTGCAAAACCACAGGCATCCTAGGAGACACAAGGTGTGAGTGTGGCATGGCTCCAGGCACTTCCAGTCTCCCTGGCAGTGCAGAAAGGGGAAGAAAGTGCAGTTTTTGGTGTACGTGTCTGTTCCTCTGCTGGGGTGTGCCTATGAGGGAGGGAACAGGGAGGAAGTAAGGATGGTGGGCTTATTGCATGTCCCAAGGGACCTCAGAAGAGTGGGAGATGGGCAAGACCCTGGGGGCAGTTCAGGGCCTGCTGGTTTTCAGAGTCTAAGGAAAGTCCTGCCAAAGATACCCCATGGCTCATGCTGAAAGCATGAATTTCTGGCATGAATTTCTTCTTTCCTCTGTGTCTTGCCCCTGGCTTTGAGAGCCTGAGGGGCAAAGGTATGTGTCTGCACCTGAGGGAGGATCCTAGCAGTCTCGCTGGAGCAGGATTTCAGATTTTGTCATAGGGGATTTGCACCAGGTGACGCTCAGAGAGAAGCTATGTCCCAGGTGATCGTCTTTGTTATCTCTGTGCCCAACTGTGGACTGGCTTCCTAGACACGTGGGCTGTGTAGGTAAGCAGGGTTACCTGACTGTAGGGAGTCCTACCTGGGCTTAATGAGACCAACTGAAAGAGAATATGCACATTTGGCAAATCAGTGATGGTGGGTGGAATCAAGCCCTCTTGTTTTTAAGATAGAAAAGCTGCTTTCTGCCCAAGGGAGGCATGAGCTGTCGGCCCAGAAAGGGCAGGTTTCCCTGGTCATCATCTGTTTGGGGATCTCGTGGGTCAGGGTAGTAATAACCAGAAGGGACATCATGTGGAAATACCACTTTATCATTATGGCCTCAGGTTGCACGCCTTGTATCAGAAGAGACCCTCTATGTATGTGCACCTTCCTGACAATATTGTTATTTATTAAAATATTTCTTTTTAATTTTTATATTATTTATATATTTACTTTATAATATTGTATTGGTCTTGCCACACATAAACATGAATCCTCACAACACTGGATCACATCCAGGCCTGTCACAATCTCTGGGGGGCCTTGGAGACTCAGGCATCTCTTTGGCCTTTTCCTGCTAAAGGGAGATAGCAGTTGGAAGCACAGGTAGACAGGTGCACATAGAAAGCTACACAGATAGAAAGAACAGGGGGTCTCACTCAGAATGTTGTGAGCCCTAAGGGATGGTAGGCTAGCAACAGGGACACAACATTGACCAGGAATGACCTAGATAGTTACATACTGAGAAAACAGCTCTCCAAGTCAGCTGAACCCAGACGTCCTTGTTTTCTGATCCTCTGCACAATTGCACAGACAATAGATCAGAGTAGCCTGACTGGTACTGTGAAGCTGTCCAAGGTGATGGGAGAATGCAGAATGCAAGTGCATGTCACCCAGTTGTCCAGAGCAAGCCTTTCCAACCTGTCTGATTCTCTGCAGATCAGTCCCTGACAGGACCAAATGCCAAAATTTTGTAACCTTTGAGGCTAAGTCACAGAGTTAGAAGTGCAACCTGACATGATCAATGAGCAAGTGTAAGAAAACAGCCAGGACAAAGAAACTCGGGTGGTTACCGAAACTCATGTTCCTGGAGAAGAAAGCTTGTACTTCTGCATATCTGCAAGTTTCCTGTTAGGGATGTTAATGTGTACACACACATGTGTGTGTATATGTGCACACAAAATTGCCTGACAGTACACTTGAGAATATGAGGTGTTGGAACTGACCTAGCCAGGTGATGGAAGTTGGATAGCGGAACCATGAAAGCCATAGGGAAAGGTACATACTTGGGCCATCAGAAGCACTGGAGCCATGGTACCAATGCCTGTTATCTCACTGAGTGAGCAATTTCTAAGTGGGATCACAGTAGTGAACCAAGGATGCCTGGCAGAAAGGAGAGGCAGAAAGAAATTGCCTGGGGGCCACCAGTGAGAGTGCAGAGAATCCAAGACACAGAACAGGCTGCAATCCCAGACACAGAAGCCACAGTGCGTGACCCCACAGCCCCTTGGACATGCAGCTACAAAGGCCTTTCCATCCTTCTCAAATGCTGGGCATTCTTTCCCTGACCTTGCCATGAGCATGAGCACCCCTTGCCACTTTTGTGAGGATTCAGAAATGGACCAGCAAGGCAGCATAGGCACTTCCTACCTGCATAGTCTTCCAGTCTGAAACATAACTCTTTGTACTCTTTGCAGAAAGCATATATGGGGTCAGGACTATAGGATGCATTGCTTATATTGATCCTCTTGCTGCTCCCAGCCCCACATGGTTGGGTAACTGGGCAGGCTGGTATATGTTCTCACATGGAGAACAGAACCACTTTGAAAGGGCCTCGATAGGATAAATGGGCAGATGTTCATGTCTCCCGCAAAAGTGAGTCATGCAACTTAACAGGGAGTTGTCCTTAGTGACTCAGTGGCAGGTGTTTGAAAAAGGTTCAGGGAGCTTCCTCATGCCAGCAGAGCATGCCTCATTTCTCTCTCTGTGAAAAGTGTGGCCAAGCCACCTCAGGCCTGTGCAGCTTCACATCTGTCCAGTGAGGGAGGGAGGGTTACCCGACCCCTTCTGCAATTCAGCAGAGGCCACCCACTGTTGACTTCCAAGTTTGAGAAAGAACTCTCCAAACCTGTGGACTAAAAAAGTCTGATCTTTTGGTTCAACTCACTCAGGAGGAGAAGGGCTTGCTTTCACTCCAAGGATAAGCTTCTCTATGAGTGCTGGTGTCCATACAGTGGCCAACAGTGACAAACAGTGACAACACCACTTAAAGAGATGGAGACACACAGCCACCAGCTCTGGTACACACAAAGAAGGATTGCTCAAAACGGTGCTATGCCAGAAGCAGAGATAAAGAGACACAAAGAGAGCCCTGTACCTTAAAGTACTGGTGTCCCTGAACAATGGAGATCAACATTACAAACAGTGGGGTTTTACTCTACTCCCCTATCATCTGGCCAGCAACAGCTCTTCTGTCCCATGGAGAAAAGTATCCAGCCACTTGACACTCCTGTGTATCCTCTGGATACTCAGAGAGACCTCCTAGTTATTGAAGGTCCTGTGGGACACAGGAGTGTGCTGTTCAGATTGCGGAGCAGAAATCCGTGGTTGGAATTCCAGATCCAGATCAATGACAGTGCCTGAGGTAGTGGCAGATGAAAAACCCACTAGTTCCCTGGAGCAGAATCTGGCCAAGTGGTGGAGCTGGAGCCCAGGAACCATCCTCCTAGATGCCCTCCATTCTAGGGGCGTGTCCATAGCATGCCATCCACTACCTTCTTGGCCATTGGTATAGATTTGGTTCAGCTGCCTGTGCGTGGCTCACAACCTAGGGCCCCATCTGTCTAGCTGACGACCTAGGGCCCGTTCACCCCTTTCTATAGTCTCCAGACACTCCACACACACACACCAGCCATAGTCTCCCAACCATGACGCACACTTCCCACACCAAAAACGCTAGTGGGCCCCACAGGTTTACTGCGCCCTGGGCCGCCATTGCACACCACTTGCTGTGGTGATATTATGTCCTGTCCCTTCACATCTGACCCAGCCTGGGGTCATGGCAAGAGCCAGGAGGAGCGTGAGTGGCAGTCAGAGGAATGGGGGAGTATTCTGGGACCCCAGACATTCTTAGTTGTGAGCCCGGGTGCTCAGGAGGATGGGGCCCTGTGGCCTGTCCTGGTGATGATGTGCATGGCTGGGACGTTGCAGTTACCAGTGGTCACACCAGGCGAAGATGCCACCCCCTTCAAGGTGGAGGCAGGAAAGGATGGCGAGGCCCAGGTGGATGGAGACGTGGCAGGGACCAGACGGGTGTTCCAGCTGCTTGCAGAGAACATCATTGAAGACGTGGAGGTTGTGGCAGATAAGCAGCAACAGGGGTCCTCCCAGGAGCTGGAGGAGAAGAGAGTGAAGGAGCATAGCCAGGAAAGACCTGGAGGCCCGAGTGAGCTTCCAGCACTAGATGTGCTGCATGCGCTCGTGAACCTGCAAGTGCAACTGAGCTCTGAGCATGAGAAAAACTGCAGGGCCTACGTTTGGTTCATGTGCAAAGACATTAGAGGAGGAAGGGTGACTTGGCTCAGAAAAGTGCCATCATCCAAGGCATCCCTGGCTTCTGAGCCAAAATGGTATCCTTTCTGCTGCTCCTTGGGGTCCACTGCTCAGGAGGAAGGGGAGGTGCAGAGGCAGGAGCAGGAGGAGGGGTGGAGGAGAGGGCACAGGATGGGTGCTGGTGGACCCTGAAGGAAGTGTGGTACTGGGCAATTGGCAGGCTCCAAAGGCACAGCTGAGTAGAGTCCGGACAGGGCCACACCTGTAAGTGTCACAACCATAACTTTGTGTGTCTACTTCAGGCCTCCATCTGAGAAGGAACAGCCTCTAAGTCAGAAATGACCAGAGACAGTACACCAGAGCAGCCTTAGCTGACACTTATTGTTGTAAAGGTCAATGATCCCGAAAATAACTGAGATATGGGAGTCACACACACACATGTGCACGCGCACACACACACAACATATGTAGACATACACTAGCCAACACCAACCCCTTTGCTTTCAGACACGGTTTGTCACAATGACTGTAAGTCCTACCATGTAAGCAGTGACATGCCACTACCCAGCATACACAGGTCTGGGAAATAATAGCTATCAGAAACAGCCCCTGCTTGGGGAATGCAGACCACCCCAGATGCAGAACACCACCAGGAACACAGAGCCATGAGCTTGTCTGATGGTACGGCAGGGCCTGAGCTCATCGGTAGTGGCTGGGTAAGCAGAAGTGCCCAGCATCCTTGAAGATGCCTCTTCCCGTGTCCTTCTTGCACCCCAGACTAGGGCTGATGCTCCTGGCTCTTCTTGGCCCAACATGTGGCATAAATGGCTCCTTGACCTCAAGCAGATTATGAACCACCCTCAAGTTTCTGTCATGATCAGCGACCAAGGTAAAGACTTTCTCAGCTACATGATCGACTTGAATGTCAATGAGGGAGACTTAGGACAGGTGGGTATGGGACTTGGTGGGGTTTGGGAGGATCGTGTTATCCATGTTCGTACACTGTGAGAGTTTGGAGAGGCTTTGTGGAAGCTGTTAATGCCTGCCTGGGAGGCAAGCTAAGGACCCTAGAAGCTTGTACCTATTCTCTCCTCCCTATCCTAGCAGGTACAGGTGCAAGCTATCCATGGTCATGCAGCAAGTTGATCTTTTCCTTTCAGGACCACCCCTACTTCTTGAAAACAGTGATCATTAAGGAGTATTACCTTGCCATCACTGATAAAACATGAGTCCGGGGGTGATGATTGTGGGTGTGCAGGGGTGTGGGATCCACATCCATCTCCCCTGTCTATCTGCAGGGTATAGGGGACATCATTCCACTCCAGTCCATTTGTTCTGGAACTTTGAACAGGGAGCACCAGCTGCAGGCTGGACACCAGGAGCCTTAACTTTTTCAACTGGTTGCCAGGCCACAAATGCCCAGAATCAAACAGGATTGCTGAGGTGGGGTTGCTTGGTACTGCATACAGTTGATGATTGTTGTTGTTGTTCTTGCTGCTCGTGTGAGGGTTTGGGTCCTGGTCAGCCCAGGGTTGACTTTGCTCAGCAGCAAGGTGTTACCAGCAGACCATCAGCGAAGACTAGTGGGATGATCCCCTGAAGGACTACCCCAGGAGGGAAGATTCTTCCATGACAGAAACACATGTGGTGAAGGGGTCTGGAGGTGGGCCATGAAGGGAGAGCCCTGTACTAGCCGGGACACTGTCCTTTCCCAAACGGGGATGCTCAGTCTCACGCAAGCTGCCTACGCAGTCTGAATTTGGGCCATGCCTGTAGCAGGTGGCCTGCTGAGACTGGAGGATTGGGGATTCAGTGTGTCCGTGAGTGAAGCAAGTCCCCTCAAATCAGTGTGGTTGCAGAGTGAGAGTCCTAGGTGATACTAGTAGAGGCAGGGTAAAATAAGTTTCCTTGTCAGAATCATCCTTCCATGGGTCCTGCCATCCCCTGGCCTCCTGTTGCTCGCTGAGTTTGAGATTGCCTGGGCCTTTCACTCCCGCCCCTTACTCTGGGAAGGTGTATTATTGAACAGGTGTCCTCTCCAGGGTCTCAGTGCACCTGTGTGCTGACTTTGGGAATCTTCTGTGAATTTCCACATCCACTACTTGGTGGCTCAACACCACCACACATGCTGCATTGGAAGCAGCTTCAGGCTACCTTGGGAAAATATGGAAGAGCTCGGGGAGGAGGTGGACAGGAAGCCACAAGGACAGGACACGGTGCCTTCTGACTCCATCTCTAACACTGCAGCGACCAACAACCCTTAGACTGGGGACGCCTCGTGCTTCCTCTTATGTTTCTTCAGCACCTCCCTGTCACCTTCATATCTATGTCTTCCTTGGGCCACACACATGCACACACACACACACACAGAAAAACACAGCCAACAGAAACACGTGTATATACAAACACATGCTCTGCACAGGGACACAAACACAAACAGGGAACACAGGCTCCTGAAATACCTGTGTTTCCTGTTTAGGTTTGTGTCCCCATGCTGACCATGTGTGCGTATATACACATGTGCTTGTTTTAAACATTTGTGTGTGTGTGTGTGTTTGTGTTGGGCCTAGAGCAGACGCAGAGATGAAGGTGACCAGAGAGGAGGTGCTGAGCAACCATAAGAGAAGGCAGGAGGAGTCCCTATTGTAAGGGTGGTTGTTTGCCATATGTCTGCAGTTACCCTGTCCAGGATGTGAATGAGGAAAGGACAGCCAGTGGTAACTTCGGACCATGGCTCCAGAGATCTGCAATTAGACCAAATATAAAAACACACTCACCATTTCCATCTTGTTATTGTATTTGTTTCGACCGGGAAGAGGGGGTGCATGGTCTGAGGATTCACCCAGGACAAATCAGATGGGGTGGGTCTTTGAAACCACTGGCTGTAGAGCCCTCAGTCTGTGGGCACATGGGCTGTTCTGTGGAAATGTGGACGTGGCTACGGCAGGACTGGGGTGGTGAGGAGGCTAAGGTCCTGCAGAGACTGGCAGAAACCTAAAGGAGAAAGAGGCACAGATTGTCTGCTGCACTAGAGACTTGTTCCACACACGTGAGGAGAACCAGGAAGGTCCTGGGCCTGTGCTGCCCAGGATCAGCCCATCAGGCAGCACACTCTTTCCATGAAGGTGGCACACACTCACATTATGTGACACAAAACACAAGATGAGCTAAGGTAGGCTGTCCATGCAAAACCACAGGCATCCTTGGAGAGACAGGGTGTGAAGGTGGCATGCTTCCAGGCACTTCCAGCTTCCCTGACAGTGCAGGTAGGCAAATAAAGTGCAGGGGTGGGTGCCCATATGTGGCTCTCTGCCAGGATGTGCCTGTGAGGAAGGGGATAGGGAGGAAGCAAGAATGCTGGGTTTATTGCATGTCCCAAGGAGCCTCTGGAGAGTGGGAGATAGGGAAGCCCCTGGGGTCAGTTTGAAGCCTGCTGGTTTTCAGGGTCCAGGATCTAGGCAATAGCAGTCCTGACAAAGGTAACCAACCCATGGCTCATGCTTAAAGTCCTGACATAAATTCCTTCTTTCCTCTGGGGTCATGCCCTTGGCTGTGGGGTCTAGACAGGCAAAGGTGCATGGCTGCACCTGAGGGGAGGATTCTGGCAGTTTTGTTAGAGCAGATTCTCTGATTTTGTTATAGAGGATCTGTACCAGGTGATGCTCAGATGGTTCCTGTCTTCCCATTGATTGTCTTAGATGTCTTTGGGCCCAACAAAGGACAGGCTTCATTGGCAGGCACTTCAGCTGTGTGGGCAAGCAGGTATAGCTGATTGTATGAACACCTACCTGGTCTTAATGAGGGCAACTGAAAGGGAGTCTTTACATTTAGTAAGTCAGTGAGATATGGGTGGTTCAAACACTCTTGGTACCATCACAGAGTTAGAAATGCAACCTGACATGATTGATGAGCAAGTGAAGGAAAATAACCAGGACAAAGAAAGTCGAGTGCTTACCAAAATTCATGTTCCTGGGGAAGAAAGCTTGTACTTCTGCGACCAGTAAGAGTGCAGAAGGTCTGAGACACAGAACAGGCTGCAATCCCAGACACAGAAGCCATGGTGGGTGACCCCGCAGCCCCTTGAACACCCGGATACAGGGCCATCCCAGCCTTCTCAAGTGCCAGGCATACTTTCCTACCTTATCATGAGCATGAGCAACCCTTGCCTTTTTTGTGTGGTTTCAGTGATGGACCAGAACTACAGCATAAGCACCTGCTACCTGCAGTCTTCCAGTTTGAATCACCACTCTTTGTACACTTTGCAGAACACATATATTGGGTATCAGGACTATAGGACAGATGACTTAGCTTGATCCTCTTGTTGCTCCCAGCCCCACAGGCTTGGGTGACTGGGCAGGCTTGAATGTGTTCTCACATGGAGAACAGAACCACTTTGAAAGGGGCTCGATAGGGTAAATTGGCAGTCATGCATGTTTCTGGCACCAGTGTCTCATGGAACTTAATGGGGAGCTGTCCTTACCATCTCCCTGGCAGGTATTCAAATAATGTTCACGGAGTTCCCTCAGGCCCCAGGGCATGCCCCATTTCTCCATCTGTGCAAAGTGTGGCCACACCACCTGAGGCCTTTGTAGCATTCACGTCTGTCCAGCGAGAGTGGGAGGGAGGGTCACACCTCACCTTCTGCCGTTCAGCAGTGACCGCCCACGGTTGCTTTTCAAGTTTGAGAAAGCACTCTCCGAATGTGTGTACTAACAAAGTCTGATCTCCAGTGGGTGCAACTCACTAAGGAGGAGAAGGGCTTGCCTTCTCATGTAAACTTCTCGGATAAACTTCTCACATGAGCACTGGTGTCCAGAGAGTGGCAGACAGCATGAGCACCACTTAGAGAGATGGAGACAAACAGACACCAGCCCTTGGTACACACACAGAAGGATTGCCCAAAACAGTGCTATGCCAGAAGCAGAGATGAAGAGACACAGAGCCAGCTCTGTACCCTAAGGCTCTGGTGTCCCTGAACAGTGGAGATCAACGGTAGCAAAAAAGTGGGGTTTTTCCCTTCTCCCCTAGCATCTGGACAACAAGTTCTCTGTCCCATGGAGAACAGTATCCAGCCACGTGGAGCCCCTGCTTATCCTTTGGATACTCAGGGAGAGTTCTCAGTTATTGAAGGTCCTGAGGGACATAGGAGTGTGCTGTTCAGACTGCGAAGCCAGAACCAGTTGTTGGAATTTCCAGAGCCCCGTCAAGGACAGCGCCTGGGGTATCAGCAGATGCAAAACCCATTACCTCCCTGGAGTGGTATATGCCATGTGGGTGCGCTGCAGCCCAGGAACCGTGGAAGATGCCCTACGTTTGAGGGGCGTGTCCATAAGGGTGCCGCCCACCACGCTCTCGGCCATTGGACTAGACTTGGGCCAGCAGCCTGTGCGTGGCTCACAGCCTAGAGATCCGCCTATTCGGCTGATTTCCCCAGGGCCCCTTCACCCTGTCCCACGCTGTCTGCCACCCCTTTCTTCAGCCTCAGGCCACCGGACACACACCAGCCCCCGCTTCACTACCATTCCCCTCACTCCGCGCCCCCAAAGAGCTAGTGGGTCCCACAGGATTACTGAAGCCTGAGCCGCATTTGCACACCACTCGTTGTGCTATTATATCCCATCCCTTCACATCTGCCCCAGCCTGGGGTCACGACCAGGACTAAAAGTAGTGTGAAAGGCAATCAGAGGAATGCGGGAGCATCCTGGTACCCCAGACCTTCCTAGTTGTGAGCCCTGGTTTCAGGGCACTGGAGTTGGCGGCCTGCCATCCTGATGCTTTGTGAGGCTGGGACCTTGTAGCCACAAGTTGTCATGCCAGGCAATGGAGCCACCCTATACAGGTTGGAGGCTGTGGACAACAGTGAACCCCTGGTGGATGGAGACATGGTGGGGATTGGGTGGTTGTTCCAGCTGCTTGTGGAGATGTCATGAAGGAGGTGGATGTTGTGGCAGATGAGGAGCAGCAATAGGGATTCTCCCAGGAGCTGAGAAGACGGTGGAGGAGCAGGGCCAGGAAAGGCCCGGGAGCACTACTGAGCTTTCAGGGCAAGATGTGCTGCAGGCACTGGCTGCCCTGCAGGTGGAAGTGAGCTCTGAGCATAAGAAAAACTGCAGGGCCTACTTCCAGTTCATGTGCAGAAATCATCAGAGGAGGAAGCCTGACTTGACTTGGAGGAGCGCCATCACCTGGGGCATCCCTTGCTTCTGGGCCATAGCTGTATCCTTTCTGCTGCTCTTTGAAGTCTGCTGCTCAGGAAGAGGAGGTGGTGCAGGAACCTTTTCCCTCCTCCCTATTCTGACAGGTGCTGTTGCGGAGCCATCCATGGTCCTATTGCAAGTTGATATTCTCCTTTCAGGACCTCCCCTCCCCTCTCCACCCCCCCACCACTACTTCTTGAACACAGTGACCACTAAGTAGAATTACCTTGAAATCACTTGTAAAACGTGGTTGCTGGGGTGATGAGTGTGGGTGTGAAAGGTTGTGGATTGTCCACCTGTGGGATCCACATCCATCTCCCCTGTGTTTCTGTAGGGTATAGGTCATGTTGTTCCACTCCTGTCCACTGGTTCTGGGACTTTGAACAGTTAGCATCCAGCCACAGCATGGACACCAGGAGCCTTAACTTTCTCGGCTGGTAGTCAGGTCACAACTGCTCAGAATCGAACAGGATAGCTGAGGTGTTGTTGCTTTGGGCCTGAAAACAGTAATTGATTTTGGAATTCTTGGCTGCTGGCTCACCTTGCTCGTATTGCCAGCAGATTGTCAGCCAAGTAGTACCCTGGGCAGGAAGGTTCTTCCATGAGAATAACTGACAGAAACGTATGTGGAGATGGGGTCTGAAGGTGGGCCCTGAAGGGACAGTGTGATACTACAAGGACTCTGTCCTTTCCCAAATGGGGATGCTCAGACTCATGCAAGCTGGCTGTGGAGCCTGAATTTGGGTTGTGCATGTAGCAGGTGACCTCCTGAGACTGTATTTCAGGACTTGGTGTGTCCGTGAGTGAAGCAAGTCTCCATCAAATCAGCTGTGGTGGCAGCACTAGAGTCCCGGTGATACTACTAGAGGCAGTGTGTATTAAGTATCTTTGTCAGAATCATCCTTTGTGGGTCCTTCCATCCCCTGGCCTCCTGCTGCTCACTGAGTTTGAGATTGCCTGGGCACTTCACTCCCGCCCCTTACCCTGGGAAGGCCTATCATTGAAAAGGTGTCCTCTCCGGGTTCCCAGTACACCTGTGTGCTGACTTTGGGATCTTCTGTGAATTTCCACATTCACCACTCAGCGTCTCACTACCACCAAACCTGCTGCGCTGGAAGCGGCTTCAGGCTGCTTTGGGAAAATATGGAAGAGTTTCTGGAGAAGGTAAACAGGGAGCCCCAAGGGCAGGACATGGTTCTTACTGTCACCATCTCTGACATTGCTGGACTCGGTCATCTTCACCTCCTGAAACACCTATGTTCCCTGTTTGCATTTGTGTCCCCGTGCTGAGCATATGTGTGTGTATACATATGTGTGCTTATTTATGTTGGCTGTGTTTGTGTGTGTGTGTGTGTGTGTGTGTGTGTGTGTGTGTGTGTGTGTGTCCGGCCCAGGGCAGAGGCAGAGATGAAGGCGGCAGGAGAGAAGGTGCTGAGCAACCAGAAGAGGAGTCATGAGGCAACCAGGCTGAAAGTGGTTTGTCGCCGTATCTCTGCATTGATCCTGTCCAGGATGGGAATGAAGAAAGGATGGGCAGTGATAACTCCAGACTGTGGCTCCAGATATCTGCAATTAGATCAGATACAAAACATGCTCATCAGTTCTACCGTGTTGTTGTGTGTGTTTGGACCAGGAAGAGGGGGTTCATGGTCTAAAGATTCACACAGAGCAAATCATGTGGGGTGGGGCTGTGAAACCACTGCCTGTGGAGCCCTCAGTGTGTGGGGCTATGGTCTGGCCTGTGAAAATGATGGACGTGGCTATGGCAAGACCCGGGATGGTGAGGCTAAGGTCCTGCAGAGATGGACAGAGAGCTGAAGGAGAGAGTCATAGATTGCCTGCTGCACTGGAGACTTGTTCCACACACATGTGAAAAGGACAACTGGGAAGGTCCTGGGCCAGTGCTGCCCCAGATCAGCCCAGCAGCCAGCACACACCCTCCCTGTGGGTGGCACACACTGGCACAATGTGACACAAAACATGAGATGTGCCAAAGTATGCTGTACCTGCAAAACCACAGGCATCCTAGGAGAGACATGCTGTAAGCGTGGCATGCCTCCAGGCACTTCCAGCCTGCCTCCCTGGCAGGGCTGAGAGGCGAGGAAAGTGCAAGTGGGTTTACCTGTGTGACCCTCTGCTGGGATATGCCTGTGAGGGAGGGAACAGAAAAAAGGCAAGGGCGGTGGGTAAACTGCATGTCCCAAGGGACCTCAGGAGAGTGGGAGACAGAGAAGCCCCTGAAGCAGTTCAGGGCCTGCTGGTTTTCAGGGTCCAGAGTCTAGGCAGTAGCGGTCCTGCCAAAGATACCCCATGGTCCGTGCTGAAAGTTCTGACATGAATTCCTTCTTTTCTTTGGGGTCTTGCCCCTGGCTTTGGGGGCCTGAGGGGCAAAGGTGCACGTCTGCACCTGAAGGAGGATTCTGGTAGTCTTGCTGGAACAGAATCTCTGATTGTGTTGTAGGGGATCTGCACCCAGGTGACACTCAGAGGGATGCTGCCTTCCAGGTGACCGTCTTGGATGTCCCTGGGCCCAACCGGGCACTGGCTTCCTTGGCACGGGTGCTGTGTATGGAAGCAGGCATGCATGACTGTAGGGAGTCCTACCTAGGCCTAATGAGAGCAACTGAAAGAGAGCCTTGGCATTTAGCAAATCACTGAGGCATGGGTGGTTCAAGCCCTCTTGGTCCATTTGAGATAGTAACGCTGCTTTCTGTCCAATGAAGGCATTAGCTCTGGGCCCAGAAACTGCAGGTTTCCCAGGGCATCATCTGTTTGGGGACTCCGTGTGCATGGGTAATGTTAAAGAGAAGGGATGACGTGTAGGGATGCCACCTTTCTTTTATGGCCTCAGGTTCCATTCTTTGTATTGGAAGAGACCCTGTATCCATGTGCACCTTCTTCACAACCTTGGATCAGACCCAGGCCTGTCACAGTCTCTGGGGGCTTTTGGAGGCTCAGGCATTTCTGGCCTTTTCCTGCTACATGGAGACAGCACGTGGGGGCACAGGTAGATGGTGCACAGAGAACGCTACACCGATAGGAAGAACAGGGGGCCTCATTCAGAATGCTGTGGGATGAAAGGGGTGGTAGGCTAGCAAGAGGGGCACAACATAGACACGGAATGACCTAGATAGGTGCACACCGAAAAGTAGTTCTTCCAGTCAGCTGAGCTCAGAGGTCCTTGTTTTCTGGTCCCCTGAAGGAATGCACAGGCAATGGATCAGGCCAACGTGACTGGTACTGTGAAGCTGTCCAAGGTGATGGGAGAATGCAGAAGGCAGGCACATGTTATACAGCTGTTCATGGCAAGAACTTCCAACCTTGCCCGCTGCTCTGCAGGCCAGTCCCTGTCAATAGCAAATGCCAAAGTTTTGTAACCTTTGAGAAAAAGGCACACAGTTAGAAGTGTAACATGACATGATCGATGAGCAAGTGAAAACACAACCAGGACGAAGAAATGTGTGTGCTTACCAAAATTCATGTTCCTGGGAAAGCAAGCTTGTACTTCTGCATATGGACAAGTTTACTCTCAGTGATGTTACTGTGTACACGTGCATGTTTGTGCACATGTGTGCGTAGAAATCCCTGCCAGTATGCTTGTAAGTATGAGCTATTGTAACTGACCTAGCCAGGTGATGGAAGTTGGCTAGCGAAAACCTGAAGTTCTTAGGGGAAAGTACATAGTCTCTGGCCAGTAGAAGCACTGAAGCCAGGGAATCGATCCTGGCTATCCCACTGAGCAAGCATGTGGAATCATAGTTGGGCACCTAGGATGCCTGGCAGAAAGGAGAGGCAGGAGGAAAGAGCCTAGGGATTGTGAAGAGGAAAGTCCACTACACCTGTAATGAGCTGGGAGGAGAAACGGTACCTAATTAATTATCTAGCTAAGAGGATTTCCATCCAAACAGCCAAAAGTGCTTCCTAGTTTCTTCTTGCTGCCTGTAGTAAAACATGAAGGGAATTTAAAAGAAAAATGTTTAAGATAAAGACTATTAAAAAAGGAGTCAAAATTTGCTGATTTGGGAATTTTCCAGTCTTTTAAGATGACAGAAGATGTTAACATTAATGACTCTCAAGCAAGATCATATCCAGGGCATTGAGATTAGGTGGTCTAAAAAAGCTACAGATACCTCCCTTAGCTTACTCCGGTCTATAGCAGTTTCTTAAACTTTCCTTGTTTTTCATGACTTTTGGCAATTTTCAAGTGTCCTTCAGGGACAGGTATTTTGCAGAATGACTCTCTATATGGGTTTGGTATGTTTCTCCTGATTGCCCTAGGGTTTATATAATTTTAGATCCATACCTCCAAAGCAAAATATCTTTCTCATCACTTCCCATAAAGGATTCATACTATCAATATGACTTACCACTAGTTCCTCTGCTATAGAGTTGTCTCCTTCCTGCTGACAGATTCTGTTCTTGGAAACATGCCACTAAATGCAGCCTACATTTAGGGAGGGGCATGAAATCTCATTTTGAGGAAAATATCTAAGAGATACACAAATTACTAAGTATACAAGTTAATTGAAACTCATTTATAAGGAAGATCTGGTTCTTCTAGCCATATCTTTTAATTTTAAATTAATTAAAGTAAAGATTTAATAGGTTTCCCACTTGGTGCTAGTGGTAAAGAACCTGCCTGCCAACGCAGGAGATGGAAACGACATGAGTTCAACCCCTCGGCCAGGAAGATCCCTTGGAAAGGGAAATGGAAACCCACTCCAGTATTATTGCCTGGAGAATCCCATGGGCAGAGAAGCCTGGTGTGCTACACTGATGGCGTCACAAAGAGTTGGACAGACTAAAGCGGCTGAGCACACACAAAATTTAATACCTCAGTCACACTGGCTACATTTTAACATTTGCAAAGTGGCATATTAGACAAGGACATAGAAAATATTTTTATTGAGAATTCCTTAGTGATCCGGTTGTTAGAGATTTGTGCTTCTACTGCAGGGGGCAGAAAATCAGTCCCTGGTTGAATATCTAAGATCTCTTAATCCTCACAGCAAGGCAAAAGGGGGAAAAACAAAACAAAACAACAACAACAAAAACCCTGCCAGATGGACACTCCATCTGAATATTCAGATAAAGGATATAAACAGAACACCTCACAGAAAAGAAACATAAGCATTTATGTATGTGAAAAGCTGATAGTCCTTATTAGGGAATGCATGTAACAAGTATTTAAAAATTTTCTATTGCTGCAAAAATGTCTGTGAATAGCACTGACTTAGGTCATTGTTTTGCCAACCTTTCTTCTTTTCAAATCTAATACATATTAACACATGAAACTGCTTTAGCTCTGTCTCAAAATTTTGCTGTTTGCAATATCATTCATTTCAAATATTATTTTTTCCCATAATAATTTATCTTAGGAGCAATATGTAATTTAGGTTCAGAAGCAGGAGTAGGAGGAGCCTAAACCACAACATTAAAGAGGCTTGTGAATTACAGACATGCCACTTTTGCACTTTGGGTTCCTGTCAATATTTACTCTACCCTCAGACTGTTTTCAGTTTTACTGCTTCTTTTTCAAACTTTGGGAATTCTGTCCTCATCAGTTATCTTTCTGGGTTTTTGTTTGTTCATGCCATGGAACCTGTGGGATCTTAGTTCCACAACCAGGTGTTGAACCCTGGCCATTGGCAGTGAAAGCATCAAGTCCTAACTGCTGAACCAACAGGGAATTCTCTTATCTTTTTCTTTCTTTCTTTCAAATATTTATTCATTTACTTGGCTGAGCTTGGTCTTATTCCAGCACAAGAGAGCTCTTCAATCTTCACTGTAGCATGTGGGAGCAGGAATTTTAATTATCACATGAGGTATTTTTAGTTGCTGTATGTGGGATCTAATACCGAGACTAGGGAATGAACTTGGACGCCCTAACGGGAGCATTGAGCCTTACCACTGGACGACAGGGATGTCCCTCGCATGATCGAACCCAGGTCTCCCATATTGCAAGTGAATTTCTTACTGTCTGAGCCACCGTTTCTTTGACTGTAAGAACTTTGGTCAACAGCATGATACCTTAGTTTTTTTGTTTTTTGTTTTTTTTTTTTTTGTTTGTTTGGTTTTTTAATTAATTAATTAATTAATTTTTTAATGCTGTCTATGTTTGTCATAGCTTTTCTTCCAAGGAGCTAGCTTCCTTTAATTTTGTGGCTACATTCACCATCCACAGTGATTTTGGAGTCCAAGAAAATGAAGTCAGCTGTTATTTTCACTTTTTCGTCATTTGTTTGCCATAAAGTGATGGGACCAGATGTCATAATTTCATGTTTTGAATGTTGAGTTTTAAGCCAGTCTTTTCACTCTCCTCTTTTACCATCATCAAGAGACTCTTCATTTTTTGCCTTTAGGGTGGCATCATCTGCATATCTGAGGTTGTCGCTATTTCTCCCAGCAATCTTGATTCCAGATTGATCTTCATCCAGCCCACTGTTTTTCATGATGTACTCTGCATTTAAGTTAAATAAGCAGGGCAACAGAATATAATCCTGACATACTCCTTTCCCTGTTTGGCACCAGTCACTTGTTCTATGTCCAATTCTAACTGTTGTATCTTGACCTCCATACAGATTTCTCAGGAGGCAGGTCAGATGGTCTGGCATTCCCATCTCTTTAAGAATTTTCCAGAGTTTGTTGTGGTCCACACAGTCAAAGGTCTCATTGCTTCATGGCAAATAGATGAAGAAACAATGGAAACAGTGACAGAATTTATTTTCTTGAGCTCCATAATCACTGCAGATGGTGACTTCAACCATGAAATTAAAAGATGCTTGCTCCATGGAAGAAAAACTGTGACAAACCTAGAAAGCATATGAAAAAGCAGAGACATTACTTGGCCAACAAAGGTTCATGTAGTCAAGGCTATGGTTCTCCCACTAGTCATGCATGGGTGTGAGAGTTGGAGCATAAAGACGGCTTAGTATGAAAGAACTTATGCTTTTGAGCTGTGGTGTTGGTGAAGACTCTTGAGAGTCACTTAGACTGCAATGAGATCAAGCCAATCAGTCCTACAGGAAATAAGCACTGAATATTCACTGTAAGGAATGATACTGGAAGTGAATCTCCAATACTTTGACCACCTTATGGGAAGAGCTGACTCATTAGAACACACCCTAATACTGGAAACGTTTGAAGGCAGTAGAGAGATGAAACAGGTACAATCTCATTTACAGTAAAACCAGACTTTATTTTCTTGTGCTCCAAAATAACTGTGGATGATTACTGATGCCATGAAATTAAAAGATACTTACTCTTGGAAGAAAAGTTGTGACAAAACTAGACAGTGTATTAAAAGACAGTGACATTACTTTGCCAACAAATACCCATAAAATCAAAGCTATGTTTTTCCCAATAGTCAGACGCAGATGGAAGAGCTCCACCATAAAGAAGACTGAGTGCTGAAGAACTGATCTTTTCGAACTGTGGTGCTGGAGAATGGAGAAGACTCTTAAGCGTCCCTTGGACTGCAAGGAGATCCAACCAGTCAATCCTAAGGGAAATCAATCCTGAATATTCAGTGGAAGAACTGATGCTGAAGCCAATACTTCGGCCTCCTGATGGGAAGAGTCAACTCATTAGAAAAAAAAAAAAAGAAAAAGAAAAAGAAAAAAACCTGATCCTGGGAAATATTGAAGGCAGGAGCAGAAGGCATGACAGAGGATGAGATGGTTAGATGGCATCAGCAACCGATTGGAATGAGTTTGAGCAAGCTTCAGGAGATGGTGATGGACAGGGAAGCCTGGCATACTGAAGTTCATGGGATCACAGGGAGTCAGACACGACTGAACAACTGAACAACAAAAGCCAGGCAGGGTCTTTATGAATAGCTGGCTGAACCTCAATAGGGCTTTTTTGGAGATGGGTAAAACATAATATTTTTAGCCAGATCCCTTGCTGCAACACGTCTGGAATATTTTGTATTCATAGACAATTTTCTTTGCAATTTTTCTCGGTGGTGCTTGGGAGTCAGTGTTCCTCACAATGATGGATGCTGTCTCTCTCAGTCCCAACTGAACTGAAGTTCAGATCATGACCTCTGTTTCAGGAGGCAACCCTTGCATTTGCTTTGGCTTTTTGAATGACTGATGATTCTTGGTTGGGTGGTCTATCTTTTCATTCAGGTTCAAATACTGTAGCCAGCACTTGGAAAAGGGAAAGACCCCCCTGTTCCAGTGCCTCCAAGCGTGATTTACAAAGGATGTCACCTGTTTGAAAATTTCGAGGCAAAACAGACAAAGAAAATTGTTCATGTTTCCATGCCATGTTCTAAAATATGCCTCTACATTGGCAAAGGCTGATAATCTGTGATTGCAAACACGGCACACATAGGGCATTTTGCCAGGTGTGTGACTGTCCTTCATGTGCTGTAAGAGAACCTGATCTGTTTTGAAGGACAATTCACAGATATTACAGACCGTGGCAGGCTCCCAGGAAGCATGGATACTTCCAATGAGACACTGCAGCTGGAAGGGGCTGGGAAACTGGTGGTGGCAGTGCTGGCAGGTAGTGTAGATTTCTCAGCTGTCACCCTTCTGCCTCTCAAGCTCCAGATGGTTCCTCATGTGCTGCCGGGAGCCAGCATGGGAGATCCCATCCATGACAAGGTCATGCAGGACTCAAGGGACTCCCTGGGCCATCCCACCCATGATAAGGTCATGCGGAAGAGTCCTGATAAGCAAGGCCTCAGAACTCAATGGACCCCCTGGACCTGCTCGAGCATCTACCCAAAACCAGAATCTGTCTGTCTTACTATTTTATGTCTTTCACCAACTCTTTTGACATTAACAGGGGGCTGTCCCCAACCACCTTTCTCTGGAAAGTGTTAACTTAGGGCTCTAGTTGATAAATCTCCTGGGCATGAAAACAGTATTTCAACCCCGCTGTTAACATTCTAGATTACTTGGAAGGTTTATCCAGACTCTTGCCACATTGTTGAGCCAATCCTTGCTGCCAAGTTCTCACATCCCTTATCCACTGTGTTCCTGGGAGTGCATATAGTTAAGATATAGAAATACCAAGCAGTAGTTTTAGCATTAGCAACATTAGACTTTGAGTAAATAAGTTCTCTCTTTGGTGAAACCCGCTGAATTTTGCTCCATAAAAATGTAACTTTGTACATTAAGAGTGATGCAGGCTAGGAATTTAAGAAGAAACTCTTTAAGGGAAAATTAGTGTTCTGGCTGACCAACCTTTACCAAAACAAGGTCAAAAAATATCAATAGGCCTCCAGGCCAGAAGATAATGTACAAAAAATAAGACTCTTGCAGGAAGGAAACTGATATTGATGAAAGTTATTACTGATGGAATGACTCTGCGTTTTTCACCTTGCTGTGTGTATTACTCAGGGTATAAAAGTAAATGGGCCTCGCTCACTGAAGCTTGGTCACCCCATGTCATTCTTTCCTTATCTCTTTCTTTATCTTTCTCCATTTACCGATGTCGTTCATCCTGATGATATCCCTGGATTCTGCTGAGGCTTGACCTTGTCAATGTGGGTCATAAACTTGACGTTTTTTAGATCTCAAGCAGCTGAGGCATTCGAAGTCTGTGTGAGTCTTCTGTTCTGGCTGCCATCTTTTGTATGCTGCTCTTGTAAAAGTCATCAAGTAACATGATCAGATTTCCTATCATGGGATCAACAGTCTTGCTCTGACTTGCAGGAGTCAAAAAGTATATTTTCTCCAGCTCTTACAAACTACATGTTCTTTCTGGATCCATAAGACTGAAGCATGTCTGGTCATTGGCATGAGTCCATGAAAATGATGCCCCACCATGAACATGGCTTGGTGGGGTTGGGGAATCTTCCAAGGTCATAATTGTGGTCTTTGTAGGAGAGATAGCTGGAGGGGCCATGGTGGAGGCAGGTCCCCCTGGGATTCCATCACCAAGTTTGGGTCTTTTGGGATTCCTGTTGTTAAATTTCACATCTGAAGTGGGACATTGCTGTGAATTAAGAGGGCTTTCATCCTTGCCTCCTAATGAGAGAACAGCTCCAGAAAGAAAGTGAAACTGCGGAGAGAGCAATTCTGAATTGTGAAGGACAACTTCCAGAGAGATGGTTTTATAATCAAGTTTAGACAAAGGCTCAGAAATAATAGAACTGCCTCTTCCTCCCCATACAGACTGAGAAGCTGGTGAAATGGCAGCTGGATCTGATGCTGAGGTCCTGAGATTTGCAGGTTGCAATGTGCAGGAGGGATCTGGACTCACACTATCCTTCTTTCTTCTTGAAGATGAGTCCCTAGTCACTGTGTTCAAATGTGTTAGAAATGATTGGCTTTGAACTTGAAATCACTCTGATAAAGAGTGTTTCAGCATCCTCATTGACATGCTCCACTCCAACAAAGATGACCTCAGCATCGTCATCGTCCTCATCTCTGGATTTGGACCCAGCCGTCTTTTTCTCGGGTTGTGTTGGTGCTTTTGCTTCCTCACACAGGAAGAGATGAGCCATTTGGCAATCACTTTTGGCTTCAAGTGGCCCCTTCCAGTGTTTTTTCCACCAAAAAGCAATCACCAGACAAGGTCATCCCCTCTGATCTCAGGTGTCACTCTCTGTGGTTTCAGTTAACCCTTAGTTGTTCACAGAGAATAATAAATGGAAAACTCCAGAAATATGTAACTCATACATTTTAAACTGCAGATAATTCTGAGGAGTGTGATTGGAATCTCACACCACCATGCTTCCTTTTGCCCAGAATGTGAATCGTTCCTTACTCCCACACATCCCACCCGTTTGTCACTCAGTTACCACAATGACTGTTGAGATGTCACAAGGCTTGATACCAAGTCACTATTATTTTACTCAATAATGTTGCCAAACCATAGGTGAAGTGATGCTGGACATTTAGATATGCCCGAGAGAATCTATTAAGTGCTACCTTTAAGTGAAAAGATTGAAGTTCTCAATTTGATATAAAAAGAGAAAAAAATTGTATAATGAGGTTGCTAATATCTGTGGTGAATGTGAAGAAGAGAAAATAAATCTGGGTTAGTATTGCTGTCAAACCTCAAACTGCAAAAGTTATGGCCACAGAGCATAGTAAGTGTTTAGTTAGGGTGAAAAAAAAAAATCACTCAATTAGTACAGTAATATATTTTACATAGCAACTACATCCACAAAACTTTTATAAAAGCATATTGTTATAATTGTTCTGTTATTTTTACAGCCTCTCTGGTGGCTCAGATGGTAAAGGGTCTGCCTGCAATTTGGGAGACCCAGGTTCGATCCCTGGGTCAGGAAGACCCTCTGAAGAAGGAAATGACAACCTACTCCAGAATTCTTGCCTGGGAAATTCCATGGACAAAGGAACATAGTAAGCTGCAGTCCATGACGTCATAAAGAATTGGACACGACTGAGCGATGTCACTTTCACTTTCCCATTATTATTGGCAGTTGCCAGTCTCTTACTGTGCTTTTATAAAATAAACTGCATCACAGATATGTTTGTATAGAAGAACCATTATGTATACAGGGTTTGATACTATGTGAGGTTACAGATGTCCGCTGCGGGTCTTGAAACTTATTCTCTGCCCAAAAGTGATGATGATTATATTTCTTTCAAAAGACAAAATTAGTACCTGATTTAATCATTGGCTGAAACATTGAGATAACTATTAAAACCCTTAGACATAAGGAAACATCTGAAACTCAGTTAAGTGCCATGACCATTTTAAACTTCCTTCTCCAGCTGCCACATTTGCCTTTTCTCCCCATGGTGGCCCCAGTGCTCCTGTTAAACTCTGCAGGAGAGCTGGTAGGCACCATTTTGCTTATAGATCTACAGTCTCACTCAGAAATGCTGACCAACAGAAATTGTCCAAAAGAGCCCTCAGCTGTCCCTTGGGGGTGCCTCTCACTCCCTCCACTCTCTGAGTCCAGAAGGCACCATACTCTATACATGGGTCAAAAATCTTTTTAAAAAAGTTTCAAAAGTTTTAATAGCAAAACTTGAACCTGCCTCATGCTGGCATACACACACACACACACACACACATATATATATATATATATATATATATATATATATATATATATATATCTCGGAGAAGGACTGAGAAGACAATGGCACCCCACTCCAGTACTCTTGCCTGGATAATCCCATGGACGGGGGAGTCTGGTAGGCTGCAGTCCATGAGGTCGCTAAGAGTCGGACACGACTAAGCGACTTCACTTTCAATTTTCACTTTCATGCATTGGAGAAGTAAATGTCAACCAACTCCAGTGTTCTTGCCTGGAGTATCCCAGGGACAGAGGAGCCTGGTAGGAGGCCGTCTATGGGGTCACACAGAGTCGGACACGACTGAAGCGACACAGCAGCAGCAGCATTGGAGGAGGAAATGGCAACCCACTCGAGTATACATAGATAGGTAGGTAGGTAGATAGATAGATAGATAGATAGATAGATAGATAGATAGATAGATAGGTAGGGAGAGACAGACAGACAGACAGAGACAGAGAGAGACAGAGACAGAGAGAGCATTTACACTGTGAAACTATTTACACAGCATTAACATTGTATTAGGTATTATAAGGAATGTGGAGATGATTTAAAGCATGTGGGAGCATCCCCTTAAGTTACATGCAAAGACTGCACCATTTTATATAATGGACTTGAGCACGCCTGGATTTTGGTATCTGCAAGCACAGGGTTCCCAGACCGAATATCCCAAGAGTAACGAGGAGATAGGACAGGGTCTTCTCATGAGTTCTACTGCTCGCCTTGCCTTGGACGCTGTCTCAAGTACCACCACCCAACTCCTGAGCTGCCTCGGTCCACAGTTTTTCTGCCAGGCTTTCCTGACCATGATGTCAGAAATCACAGCCTCCCCCAACTCACATGCCGTATTCAGCTCCAGAGCTATTGGGTTGCTGTATTTTGGTTTCTCGAACAACATGTAGTGTCTGTCAGTGCTACAAGTCTGCTGCATAAATAAACAGTAACTGTTATTAAACAATCACTTATCTGTACCACAGGCTCAACCCACTCATTCCTGGCTCCCCAGGTACTTAAACTTGATCTTAGCCAAAAGGCTGAGAAGCATTTTCTCCAAGCATTTAATAAATTCCAAATCCAAATGAATTAAAACTATTGTGAAGGGAGAAACTCAGCCAGTATGTAGCTGGATGCTGGCAGGGGTGGTAGTGCTCTTTGAAATAAAAGATTTGTAACACAATTTCTCTCCATATAATACATTTATTGGTAGCTTCCATGCCATTAACATGTATCATTGACATTAAGGGACATTCTAAAGTTTACATTTGACCATTTCTGATACCAGACCACATTTCATCAGTAGCATATCATAATTTGTTTGGTTGTGTGTAAATGATGGCCCTAGAGGTGAAGGTCTCTCCTTCCAATGCAGAGGATATAAGAGATGCAGGTCCCATCTCCAGGTCAGGAAGACCCCCTGGAGGAGGGCATGGCAACCCACTGCAGTATTCCTGCCTGAAGAATCCTGTGGACAGAAGAGCCTGGTGGGCTACAGTCCATAGAGTTGCAAAGAGTCAAGTATGAATGAAGCAACTGAACACACAACATACATATGTACATAAATATATATTTTATAGTGGTATGAAAAATAATGCTGTGGAACTTCCCTGGTAATCCAGTATTTAAGACTCCTCACTTCCAGATCAGGGGCATGGCTTCAATCCCTGGTCAAGGACCTGTGATCTCACATGCCACTGGATGTGGACAAAAGTAAAAGGATTAATGTTGTATCTTGCAGCTAATGTCCTGTTAGATTTAAAGAACATTTCTATTTTTCATAAGCAGAATTCAGCCTACTAAATTCATGTTACAAGTCACTAATGGGATGTTAGCTGCATTATATAGGCAAATGGTTTAGACAGGGATCTACAAATTGGCTTGCTTTCCCCGCCCCCCCAACCAGCAAGCTAAGATTGATTTTAGTGTTTTAGCTTTTTTGTTTGTTTGTTTTTTCACTTTTAAAAACATGTTTAATATTTTATTTAATTATTTATTTTTAATTTGGGGGGAAAAAAAGGAAAATTTTGTGACGTGAAAAATATATGATATCTAAATTTCAGTGTCACAAATAAAGTTTCACTGGAACAGAGCTGTGATCATTTGCCACTGTCTGTGGCTATTTCACACTGCTAATGGGAGAGACCTCATGGCCCTTAATGCCTGGTTACTCTCTAGCCCTTCACAGAGAAATATTGCAGACTCATGGCTGCAGAGAACAAAAGGAAGCATTCCAAATCCCATGGCTCACCAGCTCCTGAAGTCCAGTTGACTCAGTGCCGCAAAACACTTCCTACTCTGAGACCAAGTGGAGGATGAAGCTGGAGACCAAGTGTAGTCTTTGTCTCCACGTCCCAGAAAGTTTTATCTGGGAATGCAGCACCGCTTCCTGTGTCCAGTGTCTGTGGAATTCCTACCTGACTCTCCAAAAGCCTTTTCCCAGTGAGGCTGCATCAGGAGATCCCAAGCCTTTTCAAGCCCATTCTAGTCCAATCCATAGTACCCAAACCGGGCTCCAATCAGGTTTCTGAGCCAGTTTTTCCCCATAGGATCTTTCAGCTAGAAACATTTCTAGCAAATTGTTAGAGGAAAGAACGTGAGTGGGGCTTCAGGGCCCCTCCCAGGGGCCATTTTCCAGGTCTCAGTGTGGTGAGAGTCCCCACTTGCATCTCTGGCATCCAGGGGCCCACCACCTTATCCCCAATTTATCTGCATCATTAGTTATTTGGGGTTCAATAGCTTGAGGGCAGGGGAAGGTGGTCCATGCAGCTATTCCAACAGGGCATGGGCTATTGTCAGGATCCTAAAAACTCAAGGGTTCTCTTCTAATGCCAGAAAATTCTCCAGCTGCAAACAGCAAACCCCTGTCCTCTTCCAACTGTAAGGGGGTAGGTTTGGGGGGAGTCAGGGTAAGGAGGGCAGGAGACAGGCTTACTCCCAAGTGATCTGCATTTGAAGACTCAGCACCCGCTGGATTCCCAGGGTCCTCACTTTGGATCTTCACACTGAACCCCAGGAGCTTTTACTAGGCAAGGCCTCATGCTTTCTTAAAACCACGTCAGGGGTGTCAGGTCACACCCTGGTCTCCCTCCTTCTCCCTTCCTCCCTTACTCCCCCTGTTCTCTGTCCTTCTTTGCAGCACCTAGATTATGTCTCAAGCTTTCCCTCCTACTGCCTTTACAGCCCTGTGCACACAGATTCGTGGGGGGAGGGAGGGTTTCAGAGAAGAAATATGTGTATTTCCATTCATTATAAAGTAACAGAGTCCCTGAATTACAATAAAAATGATGTTCACTAATGAATGTGATCTCAAGTGCTGTAACCAGATATAACATAAAAAATACTGTTCTTATCAAATCAAAATGTGTTCACTTTAAATTTACAGAATATATGTCCATTACATCTCAATTAAACAGGGAAAAAAGAAAAACTGACCATTAGAAAGAGTTAATTTTATACTCTTTTAAGAAGCCTGCTAGTCCGTGCTGTGCCTAGTTGCTCAGCTGTGTCTGACTTTTTGTGACCCCATGGACTGTAGCCAGCCAGTCTCCTCTATTCATTGAATTCTCCAGGGAAAATTGCTGGAGTGGGTTGCCATGTCCTTCTCCATTGTTGGTGAGTATTGGAACCCAAGGCTAGGGACTTCCTGGTGGTCCAGTGGTTGAGAATCTGCATTCCAATGCAGGGAATGTGGGTTTAATACTTGGTGGGTAAGAGCCCACATGCCAGAGGGCAGTAGAGTGGACAAAGGATCCTACATGCCATGACTAAGACCCAAAACAGCCAAAAAAGTGAATAAAACTAAATAGTTTTTAAAAACTCTATGCTCTTTACATTCTTCTGGATATATCTGAAAGCATGATATTAACAGTTTTATTTATTTATGGACACACCATGAGACTTCCTGCAGGAGCTTAGTTTCCTGACTAGGGACTGAACCTAGGTCACCAGGCTGAAAGCATTGAGCACTAACTACTGGTTTGCCAGGGAATTCCTAGTTTGATCTACTCCAAGGGTTTACTTTTATTGTATGCCAAAAGGTACATTTTTTGCAGTGTTTACGCTTACAATGAAAACATTTTGGATGCCAATTTTAAAATGTTTGCAAAACTTAGGGAAAAGGAAGGAACATTTTGACTACAGATTTATGCTTCTAGGCTTCCCTGATGGCTCAGAGAGTAAAACATCTGCTTTCAGTACAGGAGACGAGGGTTTAATCCCTGGGTCAGGAAGATCTCCTGGAGAATGGAATGGCTATCCACTCCAGCGATGCTTGCCTGGAGAATTCCATGAACAGAGGAGCCTGGTGAGCTACTATCCATGGGTTTTCAAAGAGTCAAACACAACTGGACAATTAACACTTTCACTTTCATATGCTTCTATAGATTGCTCAAATCTTAGAATCTCCTGGGACATTATTAAACAGAAATTCCAGGGCTGCATATCACACCTAAGAAACTCAAATTTCCCTAGGAGGGGGCTTGGGAATCTGAAAGTTCAAAGTTTGCCTCACTTGATTCTGAAGTGAAGTGAATCCCAGGGTATAAAATCATCCCATATTTTGGGAAAGATTGATCTCTGGTGGCTCAGCAGTAAAGAATCCACCTGTTAATGCAGAAGACCTGGGTTCAGTCTCTGGGACGGAAAGCTCTCCTGGAGGAAGAAATGACAACCACTCCAGTATTCTTGCCTGAGAAATCCCATGGACAGAGGAGCCTGGCAGGCTACAGTCTATGGGGTCACAAAAGACTCAGACACAACATAGCAACTAAACCGTAACAATGAAACTATATATTGTCCATGGATTCCTCCAGGCTAGAATACTGGTGTGGGTAGCCTTTCCTGTCTCCAGGGGATCTTCCCAACCCAGGGATCAAACCCAGGTATCCCATATTGCAGTCAGATTCTTTACCAGCTGAGGCACAATAGGAGCCCAAGCAACAATAAGAATATGCTTAAAATACCCAAGAATCTACACTTTCAGGAGACCCTAAGTGTTGAGAGTCAGGAATTCATCTTTTTCTTCATGTGACACACTGAGCACCTGCCTTGGGAGGAGCAGGTTATTGGCAATTCAATAAACCAATCATGTTGTAGCTTGAGCTGGGAGCTTCATCCTCCCCACCACCCTTCAGAGAATCTGGGACCTCCACACCCTCTTTTGGGGCTTCTGGATGTCCTTCCTATTGAAGGAAGTTAGGGTATAAGCAAAACTAAGAGATCTGGATCCAAACTTCTCAGTTTGGGCCACACTTTCAAATCTCCTGCTCTGTGCTTCTTAACCCTCAGTGAATCTAAGGAATTGCCAAAATGTCTTGTGCAAAAACACATTCTCATCCAAGAGTTGTGGGTGGGGCCTGAGAGTCTGAGTTTCTTACAAGCTCCAGGTGTTGCCCAGGTTGCTTAAGGTGTCCATATTAAGCATATTAAACTGAATAACAGTGGAAACAGTGTCAGACTTTATTTTGGGGGGGGGGGGTTCCAAAATCACTGCAGATGGTGATTGCAGCCATGAAATTAAAAGACGCTTACTCCTTGGAAGAAAAGTTGTGATCAACCTAAATAGTATATTCAAAAGCACAGACATTACTGACTATTGTCTGTCTAGTCAAAGCTATGTTTTTTCCTTTGGTCGTGTATGGATATGAGTGTTGGACTGTGAAGAAGGCAGAGGACAGGATTGATGTTTTTGAACTGTGGTGTCGGAGAAGACTCTAGAGAGTCCCTTGGACTGCAGGGAAATCGAACCAGTCCATTCTGAAGGAAATCAGGCCCTGGGACTTCTTTGGAAAGAACGATGCTAAAGCTGATACTCCAGTACTTTGGCCACCTCCTGCGAAGAGTTGACTCACTGGAAAAGACTCTGATGCTGGGAGGGATTGGGGGCAGGAGGAGAAGGAGATGACAGAGGATGAGATGGCTGGATGGTATCACTGACTCGATGGATGTATATCTGAGTAAACTCCAGGAGTTGGTGATGGACTGGGAGGTCTGGCATGCTGCGATTCATGGGGTCGCAAAGAGTCAGACACGACTGAGCGACTGAACTGAACTGAACTGAACTACAGAGCTTTTGAAAACTACTGATGCTCTGGTTGATTCTGCTGATCTTACTCCATACCCACAGAATCAATATTTCCAAGAATGGGTCCAGGGAGTCAACGTTATTAAAGGTCTCAGATATTTCTAAGGAGCAGGTAGGGTGCAAATGTGTAGCTAGGCAAATCACCCTACCATCAACCCTGTTTTGGGCTTCATTGTGTCCTGAAAAATCCATATTGGGGGGGGGGCGGACTTTTCCAATAGTCCAGTGGGTAAAACTCTCCACTCCGAGTGCAGGGGCCTGGGCTTCTGTCCGTGGTCAGGGAACTAGATCCCATGGGCTGCCAGGAAGACCGAAGACCCGACATACCAAAACTAACACCTGGTGCCGTCAAATAAGTTACTTCATTAAAAACTTATTTGTAGAATTCCTAACCCCCAACACTTTGGAATGTAACCATATTTGTAGATTATACCTTTAATGAGGTGATTAAGTTAGAACGAGATCACTAGGGTGGGCCCTAGTCCAATCTGATGGTTCTCTATATAAAAAGAGAGAGGAAAATTCCCTGGAAGGCCAGTGGTTAGGGCTGAGAACTTTCACTGCCAAGGGCACAAGTTAAATCCCTGGTCTGGAAACAGACCCAGAAAAAAAGCAGCATGGCCAGAAAAAAAAAAAAAAAAAAAAGATAAAATAAAAAAGGAAATTAGGACACACAAAACATCAAGGATGTATGGACATAAAGGGACAGGAGGACATGAGAATGCAGCTGTCTGCTCATCAAGGAAAGAGATTTCCGGAGACACCACACTGTCAACACCTTGATCCTGGACTTCTAGCCTCCAGAATTCGGAGAAAACAATTTCCTATTGTTTAAGTCTCGTGCATTTCTGGTGGCCACGTTAGTACTTTAATGTGTTTTTTAGATCAGGAGTCCCTAGGGAAGGCCGACCTCAAGGACAGGTATGCAGGTGATGACTCAGCTCCCAAACATCAACACAGCTGACTCCCAAATATCAAAACATGCCCACCCACCCACCCAGATTTTCCAGGACACAGATTGCCTCTGTTGACTTCTTCTTGCAGACCACAGCTGCTAAAGGTCCCCTCCAACTCTCTTTCTGGTCCCAACTTTTTTACTTATCTCCTAGACTGTGAGGGAGAGAACCTTGAGAACAGAGCAAGTCCTGTGCTCAAACCAACCTGGATGTAAAGGGGAGTATGTGTTTTATCAGGGGAAAAAAAAAAAAAGAAAAAAAAAAAAAAAGGAAGAAAACCCACAGCTGTCTGGCAGAACTTATTACCAAGTGTACAGAAAACCTTCCCATGTTATGTTAGGAAGGAGCAGAGGACATGATTTCAATCTCTTTTTCAGGGAAGGCTTCCAGGAAGGAGGACAGCATGCTTTCTGTAGATGGGTGGAGGGCACATAAGTTTATCAGAAGTCATTTGGGCCTGTAGCCAGGAAAGGAATACGAGTGGGGAGGGGGTATGCCGTCCTTCAGTTCTCTGTACCTCCAGAAGTTTCTATGATATGGGCCATGGTAACAGGGCTCCCAGAGGTCAGGGAGAGAGGAATGTTTGGTGAATTCAAAGCCTGACCCATAGAAGGCTGCCTCTTGGCAGCCAACGTCAGAATTCTGGGCCATCTGCCAGGTTCAAGAAATAACTTACTGGGAACTCTCTGGTAGTCCTGCAGTGGTTAGGACTCTGCACTTTCACTTGCTGAGGGCGTGGATCCTATCCTTAGTTGGGCAACTAAGATGCTGCAAGCTGTGTTGGCTAGACAACAAAAGAAACAAAAAGAGAAAGACATGACCTGTTCCCACCTTTCCTTCCATGGACAACCCCAAGGCCAACTCGAGTCCAGGTCCACTGCTGTGGCCAAGGAGGAAGCTCCCTGGGGCTTGTGGCTGTGGAGTGACATGTGGTCAGCCTGAGTGTCTGCCAACAAAGCTGGGCATTTCACATCAACTGAGAACCTGGTACCCAGGAGGAGATCAGGCTCTAGGGACACAGGCTGGTGTCTGCTGACCTACAGGTCAGAGCCGTGCGAGAAGTGGCGTCTTCAATGTGGCCTGAAGGCACACCTTTCAAGAGAGCACTAATCCAAGTGGCCAGCATCTACCCACTTCTTTGGTCTCTAGGGGAGAGTTTGGCTCTTCCATTGTTCTCACAAACCTATTTGTCTACTCTCCTTGAAACAGCTTTATCTCAAAAGATTGTTGTTGTTCATTTGCCCAGTTGTATCTGCAACCCCACGCACCACAGCATGCTAGACCTCCCTATCCCTCACCATTTCCTAAAGTTTGCCCCCAAGTGCATGTCCATTGCATTGGTGATGCCTTCCGGCCATCTCATTCTCTGTCACCCTCTTGTCCTTCTGCCCTCAATCTTGCCCAGCATCAGGGACTTCTCCAGTCAGTCAGCTACTCAGATTACATGGTCAATATAGTGGACCTTCAGCTTCAGCATCAATCTTTCTAACATGTATTCTGGATTGATACCCCTTAAGATTGACTGCTTTGATCTCCTTGCTGTCCAAAGGACTTTCAGAAGTCTTCACCAGTACAACTCGAAGGCAACAATTCTTTGGTGTTTTGCCTTCTTTGTGGTCCAGCTCTCACAGCTGTATATGACCACTTGGAAGACCATAGCCTTGACTCTACAGACCTTTGTTGGCAGGGTAACGTCTCTGCTTTTCAACACACTGTCTAGGTTTGTCATAGCTTTCCTGCCAAGAAGCAACCGTCTTTTGATTCCATGGTTGCAATCACCATTGCAGTGGTTGTACAGCCTAAGAAGAGGAAATCTGTCAGTACTTCCACCTTTCCCCTTCTATTTGCGATGGAGTAATAGGGCTAGATGCCACGATCTTAGTGTTTTTAGTACGTAGTTTTAAGCCAGCGCGTTCACTCTCCTCCTTCATCCTCACCTAATCAGTGCAGAGCATCTGGCTTCTTGCTGCTTCTGCTCTCAGTTCTAATTCCCTGAGTAAGAAGTCATAAAAGGATGGTTTTGAAGCTTAAATGCAAGTCTCAGACATAGAGGATATAAAGGGTCGGATCAAAACATATGGGGCCATGACACACTGAAAAGCTCAATCAGTGATGACTTCCACTGCCTCCTTACCCACAAGATTAAAGATTAAGTGAAAGTGTTAGTTTTGTCTGACTCTTTGTGACTCCATGTACTGTAACCAAACAGGCTCCTCTATGGAATTCTCCAACAAAGAATACTGGAGTTGGTAGCCACTCCCTTCTCCAGGGGATCTTCCTGATTCAGGGGCTAAGCTTGTGTTTCCTGCATTGCAGGTTAGATTTCTTAAAATCTGAGCCACCAGGAAAGCTCAAATTAAGGTGATGCTAATTTCCAGGACATTCCTAGATCAAAACTTTGTTGGTCCATACAGGTCCAAGCTCCTTCAGTCACAAAAAGTTGTATATATGGAGAAACTCCCCTCTGAAGCAGTGCTCTTATTTTGTTTAGTTGCTAAATCTTCTCTGACTCTTAGAGGACTTGGTCTCAGCAAAGAGCTCTAGTGGGCAAACAGAATTAGTTAAAAGCCTTAGTGCAGCCAGGTTTGCAGAGAACCAGGATTTTGAGGAAAGTTAACTTTACCATGTGGCTTAAGTTAAAAACTTCAGGATTAAGGTGTTTGTTTGTTTTTTTTTTTTTTTTTTAAGTTACAGATGAATGACACCAAGTAGAAAAATGCCAAGTTACACTCAACACTGAAATACTGAACACAGCAGTGATTTTTTTTTTTTTTTTAATGACTGGGAATAGATTTCCATCAGCCTTTGAATAAATAATAGTGTGTGAAAATTTTTATTAATGTAAAACCAAAATAAAACCTGTGGGGATTTTAGTGATATAAAAGCACATTTAGACACTGGATTCAGGGATGTTGGGTTGTCTCTTAGAAACTGAAGGCTACCCTGGCTTCTCAGATGGTAAAGAATCTGTCTGCAATGGCGGACACCCAAGTTCAATCCCTGGGTTGGGAAGATTTCCTGGAAAAGAGAATGGCTACCCACTGCAGTATTCTCACCTGTATAATTCCATGGGAAGAGAAGCCTGGCAGGCTACAGTCCATGGAGTCCCAAAGAGTCAGGTCTGGCTGAGCAGTTGGAAATTGGGCACGGGCTGGTGGGTCCCGGGGGCTCCAGATGGCCTGTGGGTGAATATCCCTCAGGACTCCGGGCCTGATTTGGCAAAATGAGCATGTCTTGGCACTGCCCAGGGTCTGAGATGGAGGGTTTACATCTGTTGAATCCACTGGGGAAAATGCTCCAGTCCAGGTCCTGGGTGGGGTTAGCAGCGAGGGTCCCTTGGAAGAAGGTTCCCTCAGGCAGTGCTCACTCCTGGACACTTAGTTCATTCCAGGCCCTGAGGACATCCCTGGAATGTGATGACAGATTGAACAGCCTCAGAAATCAGTGAGGTGGTGGATGCCCTGGAAATGAGAACCAAAGGGAGTGGGTAAATGGTGCCCTGAACTCCTGTAGCCAACCCTTGCCTATCAGAGAGCATCTAGGCCCCACTCATTCTCTGGTCCTTTTATTTAACCACTAACAAGAGAGTCATGTGTTTAAAGGGGAGACTCATGATCACAGGGGACACCAAATGATTGGCACTGAAGCTCCTCTGATTTCTTTGGAACAGTCCAACACAGGGGTAATGACACCATCAACCTCCCAAGCCCAAAACTCCCCCTCCAAAATTCAGATTTACATTTCTAACTTTGTAGGAACACATCTCTCCAAAAATTCCACCAACTCCTCCCCCACGGCCTACTCTAAATTACCTTTCCTTTTCCCCGAATACACTGAACAATTATCTGAAACTGTGGTTTGTGTTCCTTCTAGATCCACTGACGTCTGGGTGGCTGTGTCCCAGTTCTGGGGACAAAGGCTGCAATTCGTGAGCTGGTCTAGGCAGGCATGTAGCAGGGACACAGGATGGGCTCGGTGTCATAGAAGATCTGGTTACCGCAGTGTGGACAGGGGTTGGTGCTGAACCAGACCAAGCTGTGCCGCCCAGACTTGCATAGCAGCTGCTTGAGACGGGTGTGCTGCTGAACCAGGAGGCTCAAGTACAGGATGCCGCACACATCCTCATAGCTCTTTAGGGGTGCAGGGTACAGCACGTGGCTCAGCTTGCTCAGCCCCATGGTGTGGTGCAGCAGGCTCTCCAGCATGGACATGGAGATGGGGTTGCTGCAGAAGCTGAAGGAGATGAGCTGGGAGCAGCGGTTCAGAGAGGGCAAGAGGGCACTGAACTGGAAAACCATGAGGCCGCACTCTCCCAGGTCCAGGTCCTGCAGGGTGGCCGAGGTCCTATCAACCAGGACCTGCAGGGGCTCCAAACAGGGGCTGGTCAGGTTGATGCCGCCAAGGCCCAGGTCCATCAGCAGGCTAATGCTTGAGCACTGTGACAGGTACATCAGATCTCACTCCAAAATCAGGCAATTGGTGATCAACAGGGTCTCCAGAGGGGTCTCCAGGAACCTGGGGAGAGACAGGGCAGTCAGTCCCAGGGGCAGAGGTGGCAGGTGGAGGGATGTGGGGAGGAGAGGCCTGGCTCGCCAGAACACAGGGCACCTCACTGGCTTGTAGCTGGCCTCTCACCTTCTTGACAGGAAGGCAGGAGGTCTTCTAGGGGGACGGTCATGCTCATGTGGGTATGACCCCCCTCTGCACAAAATGATGAACTATTGTCAATGTGGGAAACAAACAGTAAACAAATGCTATTTGCCTATTTCAGCTTACTAGTATTTGGCTGGCAGGAATTAATATGTTTTTACAGGACATGACTAGTTGAATTCAATGACAGAATGGTTACAGTGGGCATGGGCTGGTGGGTCCCAGCAGTTACAGACGATCCTTGGATGAATATCCCCCAGATATTAGGGGGCCACAAACCATCCATCACCACCTACAATTGTTTCTTTCTTCTTATTTCTTCTTCCTTTCTTCTAGTTTCTCATTGAACATATTTATTCCTAATGCTTGAAGTTTGCAGCTGCCAAAAAGGGAAAAAATGCAACTCATTCATACAGTCAGACTTGGCTGCATCCTCTCAACTTTTTTCACTGTGTTCAAGGCAGAGTCATAATCTGTTACTCAGGATTTCCTATGTATTCAGAAGTCTTAGAGGAAAATAATAATTGTTATTTGGACTTAGATTGAAGCCACTTCAACAATGGTGCTCATTTGACTTTTTTTCTTCTCTGGACTGCTTAGGAGCCACAATTTCCCCTACTAAAACCTCCTTGTCATCTTGAGAATCAACTATTTCCCTCAGCTCACCTGGAGCCTAAAACAGATCAGGACAGAAGTGGCAGGTGGGAGGGAGAGACAGAGTTCAGACTTCAAATCTCAAGCCTGATGGACGAATATCCTCCTTGCTTAGTTATCTGTCATCACCTCAGCTAAGACATCAATCTCTTGGAAAGAATTCCCAAGAGTATCACACCTGAACCCACTCTGCGGACTCCCAGCAAGAAGTCCCCTTTGACAGCATCTATTGTAGGCCATGCCTCTGAACCTAAGCAGGGAGGTCACCTGACAAGATGCCCTGGGAACAGAACGGCAGCATCCTGAGGACTTCTGAGCGGCCCAGGCACCCTGGCAATGTTCCCAGCGAGCACAGAGTAGACATCCAGACAGTAATGAAAGGAGAGGGTCCCATTCTGGTCCACGGAGCTGGTGCCATGCCTTACCTGAGCACCTAGGTCAGACGGCCATCGAAGAAGGAGATGGAGTTCAGGTAGAGCTCCTGCAGGTGGGGCAGGTTCAGAAATTGGGCCGTGAGCTTGGCGACACAGTGCTCCTCCTGATCGGTGGTGGTGTGTGGCAACACGTGGATGGTGTGTGGCAACATATGGATGTGCCAGAGCAGCAGCTGGTGGAGGTTGCCCATCCAGCCCAGGTCTGGCATGAACCTACCAGCATGGCCAGCTTCCAGGTGCAGTTCACCTCCAGGTCCTAGACAGAATCAAGCTGCAACATCTTCAGGATCCTCCTGGTGCTCTGCATAAGCATGGTGAAAATCCTCAGCTTCTGGCAGTGCAGGTGCAACAGGCTCCTCCTGTTTGGCTTTTTTCAGCAGGTAGCTGAGGGTTGGCTCCATGGTGTCCTCACTGAGGCACAGGTCTACCAGCACCTGTATAGGTGCCTGCAGTAGCTTTAGCCCTGCCTGTGCTTCCACCCTGTGCCTCTTCTGCATGGGCTGGCCTGGCTCGGGCTTCAGTAACAAGCAAACACTGGCCGTGATGCCGGACCACATGGTCCAGAATTCCTGGTGGGCTTTTTGGCACAAGTTCAGCACCTGCAGCTTCCACTGCCTGTAGGGCCAAAGGGGACACACTGAGCTGTGCAGAGGCCAATGGGCACCAGAACCCTGCAAGGGCTCTGCACTCCACACACCACAGCTGCTCTGGTTTCAGGACCCTGCCTTGGTCCCCACTTTAAGGGACAATGAGGGGGGGTGCGCACAGGCCTTTTGTCCCCTCTGCCCCTCAACCAGTCCTGTACACCTGAACACCTGTTCCCAGGTGACCCTTCATCCTCCTGCCCTGGCTGCATCTTGCTCACACCCCTAGGCCCCACCAGTCTGCCAGGTCGACCTTACCTGTGTTGGACCTCCTGAGCAAGCAGGACATAGAGGGCATGGAGTGGAGGCTGGAAGGTCTCGAGATGAGGCTGGTGGTCCTTCACCAGGGCCCTCAGGGGAAGGGCCAGGTCTGCACCATCATATTCAGGGCCTTGGTGTGCCTGCTGCCAATGGCCGCCACAAAAAGCGGCGGGAAAAGCTCTATGGGCAGTTCCTCCAGGGCCGTGATGGCCAAGGCCTCATTCCTCAGCAGGCTATGGTCGGCCAGCTCCAGGAGTTGGGGTAGGGCCTGTACGCCCATCCTGAAGGACCTACTCTGGATTGAGTCCTGGGGAGATGTCGGAGAACAAAGGAGAGTGGGTTCTTCTCTGGATCTGGGGAAACCCTGATGTCCCTCCACCCTAGGGGAATCCAAGTCAGGATCAGAGACATCCTCTGGCCACAAATTTACACATTTGGCCCCACTGGTACCAGGACAAACTTCTCTCCAGGCAGCAAACAAAGGGAAAAGGTGACCTCTTGTCTTCCCTTATCTACTGGCTGCTGCATTTAATCCCAGCCCTGCTGGCCAGTAGATACCTAGGAGTCTGACAGCTGACTGCACTCTCTTCAGAGAAACCTTCTGATTATTACTCAAGGGCTAAAAACAGGAATAAGGAGTTTAGTCCAACACAGCCTGTCTCTAAACTCCAACCAATAACTCATGCAATGGGTGCTGTTATGTCACTTAATAAAAAGATGCACTGTTCACTGGGTGTCTCTTCTACAAGGTTTATTACCATTCAGTTCAATGGAGCAAAGCCTTCACATTCAGAACAAGGCTACCACTATTTTAAAAATTCTACAGATTTTTTTTTTTAATTCCATGGAATTAAAAAACAGTTTTTAGCTTTTAAAACAAAAAGAAACACCAAAAACCCTTTAAGCTACTAAAATCACAAAACTATAAAATGATATGAACTATAGTTACAGGTAACCAACTAAAATGTAAAATGTCACACCAAAATTCCTCCTAGTTAGATGTCTTTCATTAAATCAATTCCAAGAAGTTCCCTGGCAGTTCAGTGAGGAGGACTCTGTGCTTTCACTGCAGGGGCATGAGTACTATGCCCATCAGGGAACTACGACTCTAGATGCTGTTTGATGTGACCCCATCCCCTCACTCTCACCCCACCCTACCCCCATCCACACTGCGCCCCCCCCCCGGCCAAATTTTATTTGTTTAAGAAATATTGTAAATGGTCTGTACAAAATCAGAGATGAAATCAACCTGTCTAGGATCAAGGTAAAACTTCATGTTGAAGCAAAAGCAAAGTGTGCAATTGCCAAAGTGATGGAAAGGCAATGAAAATTCTCAACAGGATCGTGGCCTGCGTGGACTGTCCCATGAAGGCCTCAGTAGGTACAGATATCAGAGCCTGTGGCTCCATCGTGGAGCAGTGCATTCAGACTGAAACCCTCTTCTCCTTCCAGGATGCACTTTTCTGATTCTGGCTGAAATTTCCATTTCAGTGCAATCTTTCTACTAGATCTCCATCCAGGTAAGGCTGAGTGGTTTTTTTTTAGTTTTTCACTACATACAACTGATGGAATCCTAAGTCTGTTCACAAAAGAAAAATATAAAAGAAGAAAACCAACCTGAAGATACATTCTTTGGGGGAGTTTGGGTCACATGAAAATCAGCCAAATGTTCACATTCAGATAGCTTTGTGAGGATGGTGTTTTCACCCCAGAAGAAAAAGAAACAGAGTAAGATTCCCAAGTATCATACTGCCACTTATAATTACATCAGACAGCAAAACATGTGCCCATTCACGGGGGAACAGAGGTGTGATGGAGGGGTGGTGGGCCCTCCAGACTTTGAGGGTTCAGGCTTCCCTGGAACTGGTCAGATCAAAATGACACCTAAGGAGCTGGCCAGGAGAACAGAGGGTCCAGACATTTGTAATGAAACCAGGGAAATTCCCAAGACAAGTGTGTTTTGTTTGGAGGAATTCAAAGACTTTTCTTAGGCTAAGCTTGAGAAATTGTCAGCAGAGGAAGTGGCTAAAAAGGACCCAGGTGGGTCCCTGAAACCCAAGGCAAGCCCAGGATCCATGCTTCCTCCCTCCCTGGAGGCCAAGGGCATTTCCTCACTGAAGCTAGGAGATTAAAGTTAGGAATGTGGGTAAGGAGAAAATGGAACTGTTTTGGCTGGCCAAACCTGGGGCATGCCTTGTTCTGCCTGAAATCCACAGAGGGCTTAGGGCAGTGGGCTCTCCTGAAGGGAAATAAACGTGGGCCCAGGACACAAAGCTGTGTCAGCAAACAGCTGTACCCAGAGGCTCAGGCATCCCCCTGCACTTGCCAGCCTGGGCTCTGTATTGTGGCCTGTACCCTCACCATGACCTTTAAAGGCTCCTTCCCAAGGATAGCTGGGTAACGTGATGTCCCCTCAGTGCCAATGAACAAGGAATGCAAAGTGCCTTCGAAACCCCCACTCCCTCACCACTCTTCCTCCCCTAAAGTTCTTACTTACACAGATTCTGAAGGGAGCTCAACTTTAAGCCCACAAATACAATCAGATTTCCCTTTGCTCTGCATTAATCACAGGTAGCAACACGGACTTTCTCCCTGGGGAGGTGCAAAACCTGCATCAAAGGGTTTGGGGTGAGGCCCCTGCTGGGCTGACTGACATGCTGGTTCTTCTGTGGTCTCAGAACAGAGATGGATGGAATCTCTCCACTCCCCACTTTGTGATGCCGCAACAGTTCTTCTATTTTGAGTGCAAAAAGGTGGCCTTCCCTGAAATATATCTAATATTTGGTAATATCCTAGAGATGACATTTACCAAATTCCTACCATCCCCATCAGCAGCCAAATATGTGGCCATCCCTTAAATAGTTAAAACACTAAATTAGGGTTAAGCTGAAATGTGCCTTGTGGGCATTTTGACTTCTGCAATCACCTTGACCAATCAGCTGCAGAAGCTCAAGATTCACAACAAAGATAATTATCAAGTTCCTGGTTAAGGAGCAGCAATGATGACACTGGCACTTTCCACCAGTACCTCAAATAACTTTCAGAGAGAAGCCGAAGTTCACCCCTGGTTTCCTTTCCAGGCTGATGAGCCTGAGACAGCCAAGGCAGGGCATGCTTGTCATGTTCCATGAAGGAGGAACTGGAAGACCCACTTAGACAAAGATGGATGGATGGATGGATCTGCCCCACTGAACATTAGGAAGAGCTAGCCGCCTTCACAGGGACATGGGGGAACAGGAAACAGCAGAGGTCTAAGCTGGGGCTGTTTCCATGGGAACTCAGTATCCAGAAGACCTAACGATGCAGGAGGGACCACTGTCTTCAAATGATCTGAAAACGGGTAGTATCAGTCAAAAAGTCTTTCCGTGCGAGGCAGGGGACAGACCTCTGTCTACCTCCAGCTCCACAAAGTCTGTCTGTGCAGGGGACTCACTGGACACAGAAGCTCTAGGGTCTCATCTGCATGAAGCCGTGTTTTTCCTGCCCAGTGTCAGGTCGGCCCAGGACGACTCCCAGAACCGAAGCGTGAGTCAACCTGGGGGACAGTTCTATGTGTTTTTGTATTGCACAGGCTGGTGCAGCCTTTTAGCTCTTTTAAAGGTGGGAAGAGCTCATTCCTTCTCTAGTTGCAGATTTCCTTCTGAGACTTCAAAGCATCTGCTCCCCCGGGCCTTCCTTAGGGTCTTTGGAGTGCATCTGTGCACAAAGAGGCACTAGAAATAGTGGATGACGACCCTCCCTGGCTTTTTTAGGAAGACCACAGCCTGGCTGGTCTTCAGAGGCCGCAGACTGACAAGAAGCCCTGGGGACCCAGCCTCCAGCAGACGAGATCCCACCTGGAGTTCCAGTATGTCTGTCCAGTATGTCCTGACTCCAATCTGGAGTCAGATCTCTTCTTAACCAGGAATAGTCTACCCTCACTATGAGCCTGCTCTGTCTCTTCCTGTGCTTTGCAAGGCAGATTCAATGACATCTAGACCTGAACAAAAAAGTCTCCCTCCTTCTTCCTCCCCAGTGAAGACTTGGCAGATATCCACGTTACTGTAAATCTAGCCAGTTACTGCTGAGGTTTGTGCTTCTTGAGGCAAAGAAGCAGTAAGGTGGAGTGGGTAGGGGGTGGGAGGTTGAGGGTCCACTCCAGGCAGGTAGGATTCCAGGACTTGGCAGGGGGTGGCCCGGAACGAGGGGGAGGAAAGAAATAATAACAGAACAGGTCTGCTGGCCTGGTCTTCTGGCTCTCAGAGCTGCATCTCATTTGCTGGAGTGGTGTTGGGATCACTGAGGGCACTGCAGCCTACACTTGGGGGCTGGGAGTGTCCCCAGGTGGTAGGGACAGAATAATAGAATAGAATGATCAGTTAGCTTGACACCCTATTAGGGAACTGTAGATAGAGAAGAAACTACGGGGTTTTGGGAGACCACAATAAGGTGAATGACACTCAAGAAAGCAATGGGAAAATTCTGAAACATGTAGACTTGCTCTATTCATAAGGCAAAACAAGTCGCTCAGCATCAAAGCCAGCTTGCCTTGCTTAAGTCAAGCTAACTTGCCTAGCAACAAAACCATGCAACAGACACATGAGAAATGCCCCAAAACAATAAAATAGTGGTGGCATAAGACTTACATCCAGACTAGTGAACTCCATGAGTTAATGTCCCCCGAAACATGCTCCTCAGCCCCTAAGACCTGTTCTTTCCAGAATATGCCCCCAAACAATAAAACAATAGCAGAAAACAATACCTACAACCTGCCCAGTGGTCATCAAGTTAACGATTCCCCAAAACAGGCTCTGTGCATAAAAAACACAATCACTTATGGAAAGGTGAGCTTTCAAAATGAAATACCTGCAATATACTGAGACCTGAACATATTTTTCCCAAATAATATGATGGGGAAGTCTAGTGTGTTGCAGTCCATGGGGTCACAAAGGGTCAGATAAGACTGAGCAATTGAACTGAACTGAACTATGATAGTCCTAGCCTGACCATATAGAGTGGGACCAGTAAACTTCCCTGCCTTCCTGGGGGCGGGCGGGGGGGGGGCACTGATGATGGAAATGTGCTGTCTACTCAAGAAAAAGAAGATCCCCCCCGCCCCGCCCCCAACCTGTCCTCTGATTGTGAAAGTCTAACTGAGTACTTAGGGCAACACAATGCTTGTGAATCTTCCAAGTATCCTACTCTAGTAAATAACTTCTTTTCTAGCACTTCGCTTCTCACATAATGTCTTTCTAGTCTTAAGTGGTAGTCACTCAGTTGTGTCTGGCTTTTTGCGACCCCATGGCCTGTAGCCCACCAGGCTCCTGTGTCCGTGGGATTCTCTAGGCAAAAATACTGGAGTGGGTTGCTGTTTCTGACTCCAAGGGGCCCTCCATCTGTACATAAAGGAGACTTCATTAATATGCAGTAGAGGATACCCCTGGTTAACTTGTTATAGAAAACTGTCTCTTGAAGCTTTAAATTCTATACCAGTTCTATACCTCTGCTTTGCTGATTGCTTATTTATTCAGGTTTTAAGGTGAATGACCTGGAGCTATTTGTTCCATTATGGGACATAAAGGACTGCAGTGCCAGAGCTCTTTGGTGATGAAACAATACCTAATGGTTTCACAGCATCCCACTGTTTCTCTTTTCCTAGGTAACATGCCAGTGGCTGTCCCCCCTTCCTACTTCCAAGGGCACATGGAGGAAGCACTGAGACTGGACACACAGATGAGAGAGGCTCAGAGAGAAGTGTGTACCAGCAGCCTGGGAGGGGATGTTTCTAATATTTACAAAGTGGCTGGGGCAGGGTTTGGGGGGCATCATTCTCAGTGAAACTATCATGTTCATCTTCTAGTTAGAAATATGTATGAGGGAGGTGACATACAACACAAGCGTAACTAACACTGTTTTGTTAGGTGACATGCAACACAAGTATAATTAATGCTGTTTTATGTTAAGTATTAAAGTTCATAGAGCAAACACTAAAAGTTCTCATCAAAATGAAAATACTTTTTTTCTATTTGACTTTGTATCCATATGAAATGATGAATGTTCACTAGACTTACTGCACTCATCACTGCAGGGTGGATGTAAGTGGACTTGTGATGCTGGACCACTTAAACTTACACAGGGCTATATGTCAATTCTATTAATATTTCCACAAAACTGAAAATATTTTTTTTTTTTAAGTCATGATCTTCTACTCAGCATGTCTGAACAAACAAAAAACAAGCAAGCCTCAACAATAATGACAAGCAAACTTGACCTGTACGGTGGAGCAGGGCCATCAGGGTGAACACTCATGCTGAAACTGCAAAACAAACCTTCATATTCTAAGGCAAAATTATGATATTTTTCCATGGCCACTCCATATTTTTTTAAAATCAAGAACCCTGTTACACTAACTGTTGTAAATGTTGTTCAGTCACTCAGCAATGTCTGACTCTTTGAGACCCCATGAACTTTAGCACACCAGGATTCCCTGTCCTTCACTGTCTCCCAGAGGTTGCTCAAACTCATGACTATTAAGTCAGTGATGCCATCCATCCATTTCATCCTCTGTCATCCCCTTCTCCTTTTGTCTTCCATCTTTCCCAGTATCAGAGTCCTTTCCAAAGAGTCAGCTCTTCGCATCAGGTGGCCAAATATTGGAGCTTCAGCTTCAACATCATCCCTTCCAATGAATATTCAGGGTTGATTTCTTTAGGATTCACTGGTTGTTAATATTTAGAGAAATAAATGTAGTACTTTGTGATCTTAAGCATTGAGAATTAAAGTGTTTCATTTCTTTCCAAAAATGTCAGCAAGAGTCCTCTCAAATCTGCTTCAGTTCTTCTCAGCACACAACTTTCAACTGGGGGTGAGTATTTTTCCTATGCGTGACCTGGACAGTTGTCACCTTACTTCCTAACCCTGGATCTGCTTCCAATGTCTCATTCTTTGTGCTTTCATGCCTGATACTATCTCCACACTACCAAGTGAAGTAACATTTGCTTGCATCATTGCTTCTGAGACATCTTCATTTCTTTCTTCACAAACAGGCTCTTTATTCAAGTTTTTCAAGGGGATGGGGAATGAGAGCCTGAAGCTGGATTCTAAACCAAAATGACAATACCTTGTACTTGGCAGGACTTAAACCACCAAATGTTTCACTTTCCTCATCTCAGGTTCTTCCTCAAAAATGGAAACATCATCAGCGGGGGCCTTACCGTGCTTTTTCCTTTTCACAGGCAAGGGCTGGAGCTCAAGAGAGTCACAGAGGGCACCACAGAGAGTCCCACGGAATGATGCCTCTGTCCAGGTCCAGGTCTCCCTAAGCCATCCCTGGGCCAGTCTGGTAGGGCAGTGTGCCCAGAAAAGTCTCTGAGGACTGGAATACCCTACTCTGTTTGTGGGCAGTGAAAATCTTAGGGACTAAGAGCACACAACAGGAGCCTCCTTTTGGGGGACACTACCAACTACAGTCTAGGGACTCAGCAGGTCTGTGGGTACTGCAAGGTCATCCATGAGGATGGGGAACAGTGCAATATTTGGGGAGAAATCTAGAAAGACCTAGATTTACACCTTTCCTCAGCTCAACAGCTGTCCTCCAAGGGCTCAGGCTCAGTCCATCTCCCAGGAGCAAACCTCACAGTACTGCCTGCCCTCCACACGGTGAAGTAGGAAGATTCACTGATGGGGTGTCATCAGCAGAATCTGGGGGGCAGCTGTGCACAGAGGCCCCTCCCACAGGTGAGGCAGGAGATATGAAGGGTGTGGGGACCCTGGTTTGGTGCCATGACTGCAGAAGCAGAGCTCTGGGACTCTCCACCATAGCTTGGGTTCTGATCACACTCTGTCTGTACAGGAAGGCAACTGGCTGGCATCCCCAGGCTGATTCTTTTCTCCTTCGGCCCTGAACTCCCCTGGATTCATAACTTTGAGCTTTCCTTTTTGCACATCTTCCTCCTCTCAGGGTCCTGGCTCCAGTCGGTCCTGACACAGACACTCAAGAGTTTGCAGCTCTGTGACAGAGGGTCTACATATTATGCTCGGGAGACAGCAGTGATACTGGGGGGTTGCAGCCAGGTGTGCTGGGATCAGCAGCACCCACGGGCTAGTCAACATCCCTAGTGCATAAAGTCGTCTTCACCCTTGAAGTCCCTCTCCATTCTCCATTCCTTGTCTGGCCATACAGCCTCCCTGGCCTCCTCCAGCTGCAGCTAGACGACTCACTCTCTTGACAGAGTGCTTTCTTTCCAGGGGCACCTCACTCCCAGGGGTCCCACATGAAGGGAGTTCAAAACTTCCTTGGGCTCACCACAGGGCCTTGCCCAATTCCACACAGGGGTCGAGGGTCTGTGGTCTGAAACTAGCCTCCCAAGCACAGGTTCTGAACCTTACCATGGCTTTTTTTTAAGAAGCGGGGAGGAGCATGGAGAGAAGGGGGGGTGGTGCCTGTGGCTGTGCCCATCGGACTGGTAGGGGTGGAGAATTAGGGTGGCACTAGGGTTGGGCTAGGGCTGGGTTTGGGTGGCATGAGGGTGGGGCAGGTGGGTTCGGTTGGGGTGGGGGAAGTGGGAAGAGGCCCTTTTGTCCCACGGGTGCTTAGGGGCACAGTTAGGCAGGTGCACACAAAACCCTGCACCTATAGGAAGAATAGGGGGCCTCACTCAGAATGTTGTGGGCCCTAAGGGGTGGTAGGCTACCAACAGGGGCACAACATTGACCAAGAATGACCGAGAAAGTGGTTCTCCAAGTCAGCTGAGCCCAGATATCCTTGTTTTCTGGTAATCTGAAGGAATGCAGAGGCAATGGATCAGGCCAAGGTGACTGATACTGTGAGGCTGTCCAAGGTGATGGGAGATTGTATAACACAGGCACATGTCACTTAGCTGTCCAGGGCGAGCGCTTCCAACCCTCCTCAATGCTCTGCAGATAGGTCCTGATCATGAACAAATGCCAAATTTTGTAACCTTTGAATAAGTCACAAGCTTAGAAGCACATGATCGATGAGCAAGTGAAAGAAAATAACCAGGAAAAGAAAGTGGGGGCTTACCAAAATTGAAGTTCCTGGGGAAGAAAGTTTGTACTTCTGCATACGTGCAAGTTACCTCTCAGGGATGTTAGTGTGTACATGTGCATACGTGTGCACATGTGCACACACAAGCGCCTCCCAGTACGCTTGTGATTATGAGCTATCGAAACAGACCTAGCCAGGTGATGGAAGTTGGGTACCAAAACCATGAAGGTCATAGGGAAAGGTACATAGATTCTAGCCAGCAGAGGCACAGAGCCAGGGTACCAATCCCTGTTATGTCACTGAGGGAGCAAGTTCTAATGGGAATCATAGTGCACCCAGGATGCCTAGGTGAAAGGAGAGGCAGGAAGAAAGTGCCTGGGCTCGACCAGTGAGAGTGCACAGGAGCCGAAAGACAGAACAGGCTGCAATCCCAGACAAAGAGCCATGGTGGGTCACACACAGCCCCTTGGACAGCCAGCTACAAGGGCCTTTCCATCCTTCTCGAGTGCTGGCCATTCTTTCCCTGACCTTACCACGAGCAGGAGCAATCCTTGCCTTTTTTGTGAGGTTTCAGAGATGGATGAGCATTTCAACATAAGCACCGGCTACCTGCATAGTCTTCCAGTTTGAAACATCAGTCTTTCTACTCTGCAGAACGCACATATTGGGTATCAGGTTTAGAGGATGATGGCTTAGCTTGATCCTCTTGCTACTCTCGGACCCACAGGCTTGGGGGACAGGGCAGGCTGGGATGTATTCTCACCTGGAAAACAGAATCACTTTCAAATGGCCTCGATAAGGTAAATGGGCAGACGTGCATGTCTCCATCACCAATGAGTCATGGAACTTAACGAGTTCTCATTAGTGTCTCACTGGCACACATTCGAACATGTTTCAGGGACTTTCCTCACGCCAGCAGAGCATCCCCTGTTTTCGATCTGTGCAAAGTACAGACAAGCCGCCACAGGAATAATGGCCCTTGTATCTGGGTGTCCAAGGTGCTGTGGGTCATGCACCATGGTTCTGTGTCTGGGATTGCAGCCTGTGGGAGGGTAACCCGTCCCCTTCTGTGGTTCAGCAGTGACCACCTGCTGTTAGCTTTCACATTTGAGAAAGCTCTGTCCAAACGTGTGGACTAAAAAAGTCTGAACTCCCATTGGTGCAACTCACTCAGGAGGAGAAGGGCTTGCATCCTCATCAAGGATAAGAGTCTCACATGAGCTGTCATGTCCAGACAGTGGTAAGCGGAAACAGCACCACTTGGGGAGAGATGGAGACACACAGACACAAGCCTCTGGTACACACACAGAAGTATTGGACAAACAGTGCTATGGGAGAAGCAAATAGACATAGAGCGAACTCTGTACCCTAAGGCTCTGGTGTCCCTGAACAGTGGAGATCATCTGTAGCAAATGGTGTTTTTTTTTTCCTACTCCTCCAGCATCCGGACAGCAAAAGGCTTTCATACTACACAGAAAATTATCCAGCCACTTGGCGCCCCTGCATATCCTTTGGATACTCAGGAAAAGCTTCCACTTATTGACGGTCCCATGGGACACAGGATTGTGCTGTTTGGATTGTGAAACAGGAAACCATGGATGAAATTTTTAGAGCCAGGTTAATGACAGTGCCTGGGGTGGTGGCAGATGCAAAACCCACTACCTCCCTGGAGCAGAATCTGGCCATGTCGGGGCGCTGGAGCCCAGGAACCCTGGGAGATGCCCTCTGGTCTAGGGGTGTGTCCATAATAGTGCCACCCACTACCCTCTTGGCCATTAGTCTAGATTTGGGCCAGTAGCCTGTGAGTGGCTCACAGTCTAGGGCCCTGCCTGTTGGGCTGATCTCCCAGGGCCCATTCACCCTGTCCTGCGCTGTCTGCCACCACTTCTTAAGCCTCAGGCCACCCCCCCACCCCCCACACCCCGACACAGCAGCCTTGCCTCCTGACCATCCTCCTCTCTCCCCTCCCCCATAGAGCACATGGCCCTGTCTGGCTCCTCACCCACTTCTGTCCTCACTGCAGACCCTGGTGCTGATAACTTGTTTTAGGGTAGCAAATAGAATTACGGGTGCATGGGGTGAAACAGGGAATGGCTCAATGTCACCTTGTGGGAAAGCGGTGTACCCAAGGTGGGACTTACCATTTGTGCCCCCACGCTTAGCCACATGGTCCCAGCTGATCGCTGAGGTGAGATAAGTGGTGACTCAACAGTTTGCAGAAAACACAGGCGCAACCAATTCCAGTTCTTTTTTCCTCGCAGAGAAAATGCCACCAGATTCGGGATCTGGAGTGGGATTCACCCAGGGAGTCCGAAAGGGGCTCATTTTAAAAGGTGGAGGGGTGAGTGGAGAGGGGGTGGGGTGCGTGGAGAGAGGGGAAGGGGTGGTGCCAGTGGCCACGCCCACTGGACTGGACAGTCGGGGGGACATTAGGGTGGATTTGGTCCAGTGGAGGGTAGGGTGTGGGTAGAGTAGTGGGATGAGGATGGTGTGGGGAAAGTGGGAAAAGTCCCTTGTGTCTGCGTGTCCAAGGGGTGCTCAGGCACAGACAGGTGCACACAGGAAGCCAGAAAGATAGGGAACAGAAGTGACCTCACTCAGAATATTGTGGGCCCTAAGCGGTGGTAGGCTACCAACAGGGGCACAACATTGACCAGGAATGACCTAGATAGGTGCATACCGAGAAAGCAGTTCTCAAAGTCAGCTGAGCTCTGAGGTCCTTGATTTCTGGACCCCCTGAAGGAATGCACAGGCAGTGGATCAGGCCAACGTGACTGGTACTGTGAAGCTGTCCAAGGTGTTGGGATAATGCAGCACACAGGCACATGTCACTCGGCTATCCAGGGCAAGTGCTTCAAACTCTGAAAAAGTATGAATAACCTTAGTTATAAGATGACAACACTCAAATGGCTGAAAAACACTAGGAACTAAAGAGACTTCTGATGAAGGTGAAAGGGGAGATTGAAAAAGCTGGATTAAAACTCAATACAAAATCAAACAAACACACACACACAAACCATGGAATTTTTTCCCATCAGTTTGATATATTTTGATTGGATACAGTTGAATTAGTGGCAGGTTTCACTTTCTTAACCTCTGGTATGACTATGTGATGTGACTGCAGCCATGAAATTAAAGGTACTTGCCTCTTGGATGAAAATCTATGAGCAAACTAGAAATCATATTAGAAAACTGAGAGATTATTGAACAAGACCTGAATAGTCAAAGTTGAATTTCAGGAGTAATGTATGGAGGAGTGAGCAGGAACACAAGATCAGACTGCCAAAGTATGATGCTTTACAACAGTAGGGTTGGAGAAGACGTGTGAGACATCTATGGTGAGCATGGAGTTCAAACGAGTAAAGCATGAAGGAAATCATTTCTCAGTATTTTCAGAAGGACTGATGCTGCACATGAAGAGACAATATGTTGCTCTCCTGAGGCCAAGAGCAAAATCGCTGGGAGGAAACTGATACTGGGAAAAATTGGGTGCAGGAGAAGAAGGGAACAATAGAGGGCAAGATGGCTGCAAAGCATCACTGACTCAAAGGTCTTGGGTATGAATAAAAATCTGGGATATTTGAAGCGCAGGCAAGCCCAGGATTCTTGCTATACATGAAGTCAGAAGAGTCTGACTAGTCTGTGTGACGGAACAACATCAAAAAATTAGAACTGGCATGCCAGGGAGATGGTTCGCATTGCATGTAATGTCTGTCATTGGAAATGGAATGATAAGTGAGATTCAGGACAATTAAGACCACCGCTGTTGTCAGTTTCCTTGTTTTCCTCCCTTATATTGTAATTCCTACAATGCTTTTCAAAGCTTCCTAGAGAAGGAGAACACCTGCGGTATCATTTGGTATCATGAGATGGAAAACTTATCCCACCTGTGACTTGGATCTACAACCTTAGCCTTAGGCAGAAAGAGGCATTGTCTGTAAACATCTGCTAGAGCTGCCCATCTTCTCATATGTTAACAGGCACGGTATGTGATCTTAAGGATGAGGTGAGAGTTAAACAAACTTGTAGCTTCTCAATCAACCTCTCTAATCCAGAGAGAAGCATCTTTGAGTTTTTTTCTCCTTGTTGCCCTTAGGAATGCTTACAAGGGGTTCCATTACTGAGTGTGAAGTATGTAGGAGACTGTATCCATTTTTATGTTTCTGCTTGCCCTCTGTGTGAATACACCATTCTTCTTCTTTTAATGTCAGGTTTTGGCTTCAGATAAAGGTTGAGGATTGTGGAAATGTGTGAATGCATGTGAAAGTCCCATAAAACAGAGGACATGGGGTACACAGATTTCCTCTTTGAATCAGATATCAAGACTTTTGGCTTTATAGATTTCCACTATCAATGCATCTCAAAAATTCATAAAATTGTTATATGAAGATTGCCACACAGAGCTGAAGCCAGAAATCCTGTTTTGTCATCACCTTAGCGGTGTGGTGGGACTTGGGAATTTAAGAAATTATGTAAGAAGTATGTGGGCCAAGTTATAACTTGCTTCTATTTTAACTGTCTGTCTGATAGTCTTGGGAAGGGGGAAAACAAGGTCTATCATGTGGGAACAGAATTAGAGATTCCATCGTTAGGTTTTCTGATTCCTAAGAGTGTTTTTTGTTATCAGTTAGTGTGCAGTCCTCCATAGGAAGATAGTATCCTATTATAGGAAGGCCTGGTTGAAACTCCAGGTTTCTGGTTAACCCTCTCTGGTACTGCCATATTAGCGAATGGGTGTTTTGTTATTGCCAGACATAATTGACATCTACGCATACATAATGAGAAACGCTGGACTGGAAGAAACACAAGCTGGAATCAAGACTGCTGGGAGAAGTATCAATAATCTCAGATATACAGATGATACCACCCTAAAGGCAGAAAGTAAAAAGGAACTAAAGAGCCTCTTGATGAAACTGAAATTGGAGAGTGAAAAAGTTGGCTTAAAGCTCAACATTCAGAAAACGAAGATCATTGCATCCGGTCCCATCACTTCATGTGAAATAGATGGAGAGACAGTGGAAACAGTGTCAGATTTTATTTTTGGGGGCTCCAAGATCACTGCAGATGGTGGCTGATGCCATGAAATTAAAAGACGCTTACTCCTTGGAAGAAAACTTATGACCAATCTAGATAGCATATTCAAAAGCAGAGATATTACTTTGCCAACTAAGGTCCGTCTAGTCAGGGCTGTGGTTTTTCCTGTGGTCATGTATGGATGTGAGAGTTGGACTGTGAAGAAGGCTGAGTGCCGAAGAATTGATGCTTTGAACTGTGGTGTTGGAGAAGAGTCTTGAGAGTCCCTTGGACTGCAAGTAGATCCAACAAGTCCATTCTGAAGGAGATCAGCCCTGGGATTTCTTTGGAAGGAATGATACTAAAGCTGAAACTCCAGTACTTTGGCCACCTCACGCGAAGAGTTGACTCATTGGGAAAAAAACTCTGATGCTGGGAGGGACTAGGGGCAGGAGAAGAAGGGGATGACAGAGGATGAGACAGCTGGATGGCATCACTGAATTGATGAATGTGGGTCTGTGTAAACTCCAGGAGTTTTTGACGGACAGGGAGGCCTGTCGTGCTGTGATTGATGGGGTGGCAAAGAGTCAGACACGACTGAGGGACTGAACTGAACTGTATTGAAGGTCCCACTTAATTTTTACTGAGTGATTGGGAATGTACCATATTGTGTAACAATGTTAGGTTGGAGAGGCTTGGTTATTATCAAAATACTTTAAACTTCTTTAACTCATCAGGTTGTCTTTCACTTTGCAAAATGAAAGCAGACATTTGTGCCTTTTTATATTTTTGAATTAGCTAATTCTTCAGTCGAAATCACTCGCATAAAAGTCCAAAGAAGAACCTAGACATAAAATCACAAACACTTTCTTTATCTGATGTGCATACACACACAAGCACAGTCTCAGTCTTATATGCTCAAAACACAACTGTGAAAGGAAAATAAAACCCAAAGACTCACAGAAGGACACCTATGAACTTAACAGAGTATTCTTTTACTTCTTTTAAGGCTTAAGGTAGGAAGTTATTTTGCATTTGAATAATTTCCCTCTAGTGCATTTTAAGTCAGAATGTTTTAAAATATATAACTTTGTTCTGCCTCCCATGGGATGTTAGAATATTTTTCATGTAAAACTATTCTGTGATTTTCTAAAACAAAAATAATGCAGGGTAACAATATAGAAGTCACATTGACCTCATTAGGCCCTGCAGTTACACTTTTGTTTGTTATATTTTAAGCATCCAATTTCATCCTCTAACGTTCTACCATAAATATTTCTACTTTGTGTCCCAATTTGCTTTATTTACCTCACTTAAAGTTTTGTTGTTACTTTTACAATTTTAAGTTCAGTTCAGTTAGTCAGTCGTGTCGGAGTATTTGCGACCCCATGAATCGCAGCAAGCCAGGCCACTCTGTTCATCACCAACTCCCGGAGTTTACTCAAACTCACGTCCATTGAGTCAGTGGTGACATCCAGCCATCTCACCCTCTGTCGTCCCCTTTTCCTCCTGCCCTCAATGCGTTTCAGCAGGCTTTTCCAGTGAATCAACTCTTCCCATGAGGTGGCCAAAGTACTGGAGTTTCAGTTTCAGCATCATTCCTTCCAAAGTATACCCAGGGCTGATCTCTTTAGAATGGACTGATTGGATCTCCATGCAGTTCAAGAGACTCTCAAGAGTCTTCTCCAACACCACAGTTCAGTTCAAAAGCATCAATTCTTCTCTGCTCATCTTTTTTCACATTCAAACTCTCACATCCATACACGACCACTGGAAACACCATATTCTTGACTCGATGGACCTTTGTTTGCAAAGTAATGTCTCTGCTTTTCAATAGATTATCTAGGTTGGTCCTAACTTTCCTTCCAAGGAGTAAGCGTCTTTAAATTTCATGGCTGGAGTCACCATCTGCAGTGATTTTGGAGCCCATTCCCCCACCAAAAAAAAAGGTGTGTGTGTGTTGTGGGGGGGGGGGGTGTCTCACACTGTTTCCACTGAACCACTTTCCATTATTTTACAATGAAAGTTGGAAACTGTTTCAATTATTTTACAATTTTAGGCACAAATTATATAGTAAATACAGAAAGGAAAGAAAATTTGAATTCATACACAATGTTTCCCTAATATATAGAGCTATTTTCTTTATACTTTTGAGAATGAAAGTCACCAATATGTCGAAGCCATCTGGGAATTGATCACCAAGGTAAAGGATCATGTAACCAGGCTTCCTTTGGTTATACAATTGAAGTACAGGTTAAAAATATGCTTTCATGAGGGAACAAAAGCAGTAGATTTTCAACATGATTTATTGAATGTCGTATCCATTCCTTTTTCAAGTTATCACAGAGGACTAAGTGAATTAATCTTGTTCCTTTTGAGAAGGATGTGCTACTCAAATCAGAATATGAAAAAAAGGTAAAAGGAACAGAGAAAGATTAATCAGTACATGGCAATGGAATGGAAGATGGAATCGCCTTTAAGGTGATATTGCTCAAAGCATGCAAATTTGACTTCGTAGTAAGACACCTGAAATCAAAAACAAGGCCATTGGACTTTAGGCTTGAAATGATAACTAAGGACCCCAATTTCAATAGCTCTTACAATGGCTCCAGGATGCTCATCTTTCTAAAGCATAGTATTCTCACTTACACTTAATGAAATGTTTCATTGAAAGTAAAAGAGTGTGCTTTTTCAACCACTCTCGTATCTACGCAGATTATTCGACAGGTTTCACTGTCCAATAGCTTCAAGAATCTGAAGTAATGAACACAAATTTGAGATTGTCAATATTTCTAGGTAGTCTTCAGGACAGTGTGGATAGTCCAACAAGCAGGGACTCTGCTTAGAGTATTTCAAAGAGAAATATATTTAGGATTAATCATTGATTTTGTTTCTTGTTTACTCCATGAGGACCATGAGTTGCCTTTCTCTTGCAGGATAGGAAAAGGACTGTCATGGGCTGACATATCACTATACCTAACTGGAAATTCAGAAGGCTCCACCATCAGTCCAGAATGACTGCTTTTGAAATTAAAAGACTCTTACTCCTTGGAAGAAAAGCTTTGAGCCACCTAGATAGCATATTCAAAAGCAGAGACATTACTTTTCCAACTAAGGTCCATCTAGTAAAGGCTATGGTTTTTCCAGTAGTCATGTATGGATGGGAGAGTTGCACTGTGAAGAAGGCTGAGCGCCAAAGAAGTGATGCTTTTGAACTGTGGTGTTGGAGAAGACTCTTGAGAGTCCCTTGGACTGCAAGGAGATCCAACCAGTCCATTCTAAAGGAGATCAACCCGGGGATTTATTTGGGAGAAATGATGCTAAAGCTGATACTCCAGGACTTTGGCCACCTCATGCGAAGACTTGACTCATTGGACAAGACTTTGATGCTGGGAGGGATTGGAGGCAGTAGGAGAAGGGGACGACAGAGGATGAGATTGCTGGATGGCATCAATGACTCGATGGACGTGGCTCTGAGTGAACTCCGGGAGTTGGTGATGGACAGGGAGGGACAGGGAGGCCTGGGGTGCTGCGATTCATGGGGTCACAAAGAGTCGGACACGACTGAGACTGAACTGAACTGAACTGAACTGAATGGAGATACAATGTGGGTTTGAGAAGTAACTGTAGCTGTAGTAGCAAAGTCTTCAACGTGGCTATTAACTTGAGTGTACCTGCTCTGTGAATGCCAATTGAAAATGTCAACGATTTTAAAACAGCAGGTTGATCTACCACAATCTGGTCTGTTTGTCTAACTGATATTGCTGATGGGGAAGGTAAGTCACATGGAGATACAGCGCTTGTATTAGTAAATATCTGGCTGGTCTGAGGCTTTTGTATGAAAGGCACACGTTAACTTGTGGAGCCTGAAAATGCACTCTCTCCACTCATTTCTAAAAGAAAATCAGAGTTATGATCATCTTTGTTTTCCCTTCCTTTAACATAATTCTTGTTATCTCGAACTAATGAAAATATTGGAGACACATCATTAATCCCAACTCTTCTTTGCGTTCTTACTAGAAGTTGGGGATGGCGTGTTTTAAATTTTGATTTATAGTAGGTCTGTAACTAAAATCAAAGGATTAAATTATTTAGTTTTTTTTTTTTTAATAAACCAAGGTAAAACTGACAATCAAAGCTAAGCTATAAAAACGGATTCCTTTAGTGACGCCAATTAAATAACATCAAATAAAACACCTCCATTAGTAGTTTTAACGGGTAATATGTTAGAAACAATTATGCTCCTCTACCGAAAATATGTTGTATATATATAGTAAATACTACTTTAACCAGCTTCAGAGCTTGTATCTGGTTTCACGTTGCTTGGAAAGTTTTTTTCAACGTCCGATATTTTAAACTCCAGCTGTTCTCAAATTCAAAAAGTAAACGTTTTTTTCAAAAACTTTCTATATCAGTTTCAAATCCCGTTTTAGCTACATATTTGAACCTGCTTTTTTGGTCACATTAGTTAATCTTACATATTACCAATAAGTGAAATTTTTGGAATACCTTGCTCAAGAGAGATGTTTTCTTCTTCCAGAAAGTCACGTAGTGAAGCAGATCTTTGAAAAGTTTGCGTTCTTGACTAAACCCATAAAGGTTAAGCTGTCAAACTAAACTTTTCATACTATTGGTTTGAAATATTCTGAAAGGCTCCTTGCTTTCCAAGACCTCTTTCTTAAGAAGTTCTTCATTGATCACTATCCATATGCCACTCTCATCCCACCAAATAGATACAAGTTGAAAATTTGCAACTATATCCCAATGTTTGGGGGGAAATGTGAATGAAAGAAAATCATTCAACTCATCTGTTTCAGAGACAGAATGTGTGTAGCATGGCCTTCTGATCACAACATCCTCAGACAAAGCCTGAAAAGTATATTCTTCAATCATAGATGTCAAAACCGTGCCCCTAGTAAGTGTATAATCATACAAAGAAGATCTAATGGAGATTTCTGAACCATTTGATTCAGCCTTAGGAGGCCCACCTTGAATTTCTGAAGAAATATGTGCCATCTCTTATAAATCTTTCTTCAGATACTTTTCTCATTTGTCTGATTTTACACACTGCAACTTCAAACGCTGCTTCGCTGGCCTACAGAGAGATACTGTCTATACCATCGCAGTGGTTCTCAAAGTCAAAAAGCTGTGACATCACTAAGTCACTGGTCTCCTAGCAATTGAAGGGACATGTTCAACCAGGGTTTACTTCATCATCAACTTAAAATACAGACTGCTTACAGAAATAGTAACCAAAGCCATGAAACCTGCAAAACCTCATTCCTAAAGAATTTTTATATGGAAAAATCACATCAATAAATCTACTTGATATCTGAAATAAAAGGTATTTATCACCCTTCTATACACACATTCTTTATATCCATTACTGTTACCCAAGCAAACTTGGCTCTACTTGCTGCTGTGCAGCAAAATCAATAAATTGACTGTGGGTTTCAGTGAAGGCCTGTGTTTATTATAAAACCAGGCAAGGTGTCCTAGCAGTCTTTGTTGCTTCAAAGACCCAAATCTCCAAATACTATCAGGGGAAGAACTGTAATGACTAATCACACCCCACGGTTTTGGGAAATTCTACTAAAGGCCTGTTACTGAGGATATTGGGTCCACATCAACCATCGGGTTCCAACTACTCTGTGGTCTATGTGCATGCATTTCAGCTTGGCTGGGTTTTAGCATCTCTAAAACTGTTCACAGGATATTGCTCAGAATGTTATCCATGGCCCTTGAGGAGGAACTAAAGACATTTGACTTTGCTTAATGGATAAATCATTACTATTCTCTATCACTTGATTCTGTTTTTTTTTTTTTTTTTTCTTTTTTCTAGCTCCTCTGATGAAAATTATGCTTGGAACACGGGGAGGTCTACAGTCTTCCAGCTATTGAAGTGTTTGAATCGGCAACAATTTTGGCTATTTCCTGTTGAGATGGAGCATGGAGTTGGAAACAATTCTGAGAGCTAAGATTGGTATCAATATTTTCTCTTATGGAAACATATCTATCTGTTTTATCTAGATATTTGTATATATATATACATAAATATATTTGCATATAAATATGTATATATATATTTCTATATTTATTTTTTTTATTAAACGTGGATAAATTTTGAAAATTGGTAGATATTTATTAAAAGGAGAGAGGGGGGTGATATAAAGAAGCCTCATAATTTACATGCAGCCAATAAAACAAATTTGAAATATTTCCACTTATAAATGATGAATAACAGAGTAGACTTTCGAAGTATTCTACATTTGGGTTTTAATTTTTCCATGCTGTTATACCTAACAGGAATTAAAAGCCATTGTACTTGTTTTATATGAACACACATATAAAAATATGTATATTTGTGGATATGCCAAAATAAAATTTTTAGCAACTTTATTTAGCTGGCCAAACACTTTACTTGCTCCCAAGACCTTAAATGAACTATTTGGGAAGCCCAACATTGCTTAATGAAATTACTGGCTGAATACCTAAGATCCTGCTGCTGAAAGGCTCTCCTTTAATCTAGCTCATCTTCCACTATTGTTTCTGTAATAAGAAATGGGGCTCATACATGTGAGGACACCTTGAGGCCATAAAATTGCAATTCTCATTTACTTAGCGATATTGTTGAAGAAAGCTGTTGCTCTCCCTACGTTGGATACCATTTTAAACATTCAAGTCTGTAATAACATAAGAACATGTTGCAACCACATGCACAATGGTCAACTAGCTGGATTTGGGATAACAGCTACCCACTCATGGGTAGAATAGATGCCCAGTGCACTGTGCATAGATCATAGACAGACTCTTCTTTCTAGATGAACACTGAAATTATATGATTTGTACCTAAAAGTCACTTCTCCGTAATTCAGTATGTAAAGTTTTCTTTCATCACTTTCAACTTCTGGTACCAAATATTTCAATAGAAATCATTAATAAGCAAAATTTCTCTAGCTTCACACCACAAGGCTTCAGGTTCCTGTCTCCATCCACATAATTTATCTTGTACCTTGTCCTCCTTTGTATTTTTGCGGTAGCCACATTAGAGAAAATCTAACTAGATAACATGAACAGGCTCAATATATTATATTAATGGAAAATATGTTATAGGCTGTATACCTTGCAATATTTTGCCCAGTTGTCACAGAAGTATAGTACAAATGCTCCAGCAGGAAACTTAAAACCAGTAGTACAATATATATAATGGGTAACTATCATCTTAGAATATTCTCAGAAAATAATTTCTGATCCAAAACAGTGAGGGAAAACAAAGGTACAATAATACAATAAGTCTCAATGTTCACAGGAAAACATAGGGTAAACAATACATTTGATTTCTCTGCTGCTGATGCTAAGTCACTTCAGTTGTGTCCAACTCTGTGTGACCCCAGAGATGGCGGCACATCAGCCTCACCAGTCCCTGGGATTCTCCAGGCAAGAACACTGAAGTGGTTTGTCATTTCCTTCTAAGTATTACACAAAGTAAGACCATGACATCTGGTCCCACAGTTTTATGGGAAATGCAAGTGGAAAAGATAGAAGCAGTAACAGATTACCTCTCTTGGCTCAAGATCCACTGCAGATGGTGATGGCAGCTATAAAATTAGAAGACAATTGCTTCTTGAAAGAAAAGCTCTCACAAATTTAGAGAGCATGTTAAAAAGTGAAGACATGACTTGAGCAATGGAGTCACTTTGAATCACACCTGTGGTCTTTCCAGTAGACATGTACAGATGTGAGAACACCAAATTGCTGTGCTAGGGATGGCTTGTGAGTGTCCATTGGATTGCAAAGAGATCAAGCCAGTCAAACATAAAGGAAATCAACTCTAAAGAAGCATTAGAATCACTGATGCTGAAGATGAGTCCCCAAAGCTTTAACCACCTGAACAAAGAACTGACTCAATAGAAAAGACCCCGATTCTTAGGAAACAACAAAATCAGGAGGAGGTATGGGTGAGAAATAAGGAGAAGGTTGTATAGCTTCACCCACTCAGTGGATATGATTTCAGCAAACCCTGGGTGATGGAGAGGGACAGACAGGCCTTACGTGCTGCAGTCAAAGGGGTCACAGAGACTCAAATATGGCTTTGTGATTGAACAACAACAAGAAGATTTCACTTAGTAAAATGGAACTTCCAGGATCCTGGTGGGGTCTCATAATGATAGAGAAAAGGAGACACAGTCCACTTTCTCCCACACAAATCCATCAAGAATCAACTGCACATGGAACAGCTTCCAGAAATCAATTTGAACAATATTGATGGGTCCTAGAAACCGAGAAAGGAAAATCAATCTCTTAAAAACGAGAAAAGGCAAAATAAGAGACGTAAGGGAAGAAAACGTTTTAGGGATCGAGACCCCCCCCCCCTTGGAGAGGGAATCATAAAGAAGGAAATTTAATGCAAGATAGGAAATCCTCTCTCATAGGTTTCAGTGGGGGGGAAAGGCAGAATGAGGGGAAAACGAACAAAAATTCAGATTATGCCAATACATTCGATTACTAGCCGAGAAGTGTCTCAGATGCTTCTATCCACTGTCATACCTGAGGCCTGGGATGGAGGCATGTGACGTATCAAACACACTATGTTTAAAACCAGGATTTAGTGCCCTGAGGGCAATCTGATGGAGCTAAGGTGACAAAAAAACATAAACCATGGGAACACTAGAGAGCGCCGTTTTAGAAAGGACCTTTCCTACAAGAAGGCTCCAAGGCTACGCAGTGAACCATGGAACACTCACAGAACAGAAGACTGTGCACTAGAAAATACCAAAGGAGACCAAGCCAGCTTCTATTTAAGACCCTTTCCTACACGGAGGTAGAGAGGAATGTGTACGACTGCCAGAGGCAGAAGGAAATAGGTTATTGGTATCTTGGTCCCAGAGACATCTCCTACCAAGTCTAAGCTGGTTGGCAGTTGCTAATGATTAATTCCTGGGTTCATGGACAGTTCACGTAGGCCAAGATCATGACAGCCTGGGGTCAGCTACTGTGAGCAGACATATGGCACACCTAAGACTGTGTGCTCTGGCAGAGGTAGCAAACAGTGTGGTTGAGACCAGAGAGCTGCATAAGAGGCACGGTCCACCTGGGACTGTGCCTTGCCCTCCAACCAGCCACCTGAGATTTTGGATTATGAGGAGCAAAAAGCACAGAGCCAATCGTGGTCAGTGCCCTTGCCAAGCACCTAACTGCCTGACTGGCTGGGAAGTGCATGAAGCATAGGGCCCACTTGGAACAGTGCCCTCATGTATCAACCGGGAGACTGTACAGTGTGGACCCAGAAAGGACATGTCACCTTTGTCACTGGCAAGCCCTGTGTGATCAATCCACCCCAAGCACCCCCACATATCCCAGAGGTATTTGTTTTCAGTGTCCCACTTCACCGCCAAAACACTGACCGAGTGAGGTCGAACAAGAGGCTACCACACCCTCATTTCATGTTGAAAACCAGATACGGAGAGGCTTTCAAATAAAAGGAACTATAAGCAAAGCAGCATAAACGAACCCAGAAGTGACAGGTTCAACAGAATATGTCTTCAATTAATACTGAGATTTTCAACTGAAGAACAATCGTAGAATTTGACAACAAGTACAAGCTTTAGCTGTACTGACATCCAAAAAAAAAAACTTTTTTTTTTTTTTTAAATATGAGGTCTATTTCTATATGATTTTTTTTTTAACTTTTAACAATGATAGTCCTTTTTAATACCCTAAACTTTTACTTCTATTAAATATCATTACCTTTCAAATAAAAACACATACATCTATTCTTTAAATACTTCATATATATGAATCAATTTGTCCTTCCTTTTCTTTTTTCTTTTTTGCATTTTTTAAACGAGTCTAATTTTTCTTTCTGGTTCTTAACTTTTGCTTTGCAAAAATTGGTATCAGTGTTGTAAGTTTAGGAAGACAATCTTTAGGATCTGATTTCACTTATGAGGGAATCAGGTTGCCGGCACTCTGAAATCGTAATCTCAGAAAACTAGCCAGTTCTGTCACATGGACTGCAGCCTTGTCTAATTCAATTATACTAAGCCATGTCATGTGGTGCCACAAGGATGGGCCGATCATAGTGATGAGGTCTGACAGAATGTGGTTCATAGAGAAGGGAATTACAAACCACTTCAGCATTCTTGCTTTGAGAACCCCATGAACGGTATGAAAAGGCAAAATCATAAGGTACTGAAAGAGAAACTCTCCGGGACAGGTGGTGCCGAATATGCTACAGGAAATCAGCGGAAATAACTTCAGAAAGAAAAAAGGGATGAAGATAAAGCAAAAACAATACCCAGTTGTGGTGTGACCGGTGATACAGGCAAGGTCTGATGCTTAAAGAGTAATATTGCATAGGAACCTGGAATGTCAGGTCCATGAATCAAGGCAAATTGGAAGTGGTCAAACAGTCAAACGGTAATAGTGAAGGTCAACATGCTAAAGTATCAGCAAACTAAAACGGACTGAAAAGGGTGAATTTAACTCAGGTGACCATTATATCCACTACTGTGGGCAGGAATCCCTTAGAAGAAATGGAGTAGCCCTCATGGTCAACAAAAGAGTGTTAAATGCAGTACTTGGATGCAGTCTCAAAAATGAAAGAATGATCTCTGTTCGTTTCCAAAGCAAATCATTTAATATTACATAAATCCAAGCCTATGCCCCAACCAGAAATGCTGAAGAAGCTATGAAGACCCATGAGACATTTTAGAACTAATATCATATATATACATATATATATATATATATATATATATATATATATATATATATATATATATATATCCTTTTCTTTACAGGGGACTGGAATGCAAAAGCAGGAAGTCAAGAAATACTTGGAGTTACAGGCAAATTTGGCCTTGGCATACTGAATGTAGCAGGGCAAAGGCTAATAGCGTTTTGCCAAGAGAATGCACTGGTCATAGCGAACACCCTCTTCCCACAACAAAAGAGAAGACTCTACAAATGGACATTATTAGATGGTCAAGACTGAAATCAGATAAATTCTATCTTTGCAGCCAAAAATGGAGACACTCTATACAGTCAACAAAAACAAGACTGGGAGCTGACTCAGATCATTATTATTATTTTTTTTTTTTCCCCCGCCAAATTTAGACATAAATTGAAGAAAGTAGGGAAAACCACTAGACTATTCACATATGACCTAAGTCAAATCCCTTATCATTATACAGTGAAATATAGAGTTAAGGGACTAGGTATGATAGACAAATTGCTTGATGAACAATGGACAGAGGTTCATGACATTGTACAGGAGACAGGGACTAAGACTATCCCCCTAGAAATGAAATGGAAAAAAGCAAAATGGCTGTCTGTGGAGGCCTTTTGAATAGCTGTGGGAAAAAAAAAAAAAAAAAAAAAGAAGAAGAAGAAGGAAAAAGCAAAGAAGAAAATAAAAGATATATATATATCTGAATGCAGAGATCCAAACTAATAGCAAACAGAGATTTAAAAAAAAAAAAAAAAAACCTTCCTCAGGGATCAATTCAAAGAAATAGAAGAAAATAACAGAATGAGAAAGACTAGAGTTCTCTTCAAGAAAATTAGAGATAGAAAGGAAATATTTCAGGCAAAGATGGGTTCAATAATGGACAGAAATTGTACGGATGAAACAGAAGCAGGAGATATTATGAAGAGGTGGCGAGAATACACAGAAGTGTACAAAAAAGAGTTTGAAGACACAGATAATCATGATGGTACAATCACTCACTGAGAGCCAAACATCCTGGAATGTGAAATCAAGTGGGCCTTAGAAAGCATCACTAAGAAGAAAGCTAGCAGTGGTGATAGAATTCCTGTTGAGCTATCTCAAATGCTGAAAGATGATGCTGTGAAAGTGCTGTGCTCGATATGCCAGCAAACCTGGCATACTTAGCAATGGCCACAGGAATGGAAAAGGTCAGTTTTCATTCCAATCTGAAAGAAAGGCAATGGAAATGAATACTAAAACTACCACTACTTACACTTATGAAGTGACTTAGCAGTAGCAGAAGCAGACGTTAGTAAAGTAATGTTCAAAATTCTGCAAGCCATGCTTCAACAATACATGAACCATGAACTTCCAGATGTTCCAGCTGGTTCTATAAAAGGCAGAGGAACCAGAGAACTCATTGCCAACATCCGATGGATCATGGAAAACGCAAGAGAGTTCCAGAAAAACACCTATTCTTGCTTTATTGACTATGCCAAACCCTTTGACTGTGTGGATCAAATTAAACTGTGGAAGATTCTGAAAGGGACAGAAATACCAGACCACCTGACCTGCCTCTGGAGAAACCTATATGCAGGTCAGGAAGCAACAGTTAGAAATGGACATGGAATAACAGAATGGTTTCAAATATTACAAGGAGAATGTCAAGGCTGTATATGGTCACCCTGCTCATTTAACTTGTATGCAGAGTACATCATGAAAAGCACTAGGCTGCAGGAAGTACAAGCTCAATTCAGATTACTGGGAGAAATATCAATAACCTCAGATATTCAGATGACACCACCCTTATTGCAGAAAGTGAAGAGGAACTAAAAAGCCTCTTGATGAAAGTGAAAGAGGAGAGTGAAAAAGTTGGCTTCAACTCAACATTCTGAAAATGAAGACCATGGCATCTGGTCCCATCACTATATGGGAAAGAGATGGGGAAGCAGTGGAAACAGTGTCAGAGTTTATTATGTTGTGGCTCCAAAACAACTGCAGATGCTGATTACAGCACTGAAATTTAAAAGATGCTTACACCTTGGAAGGAAAGTTATGCCTAAAGTAGATAGCATATAAAAATCAGCGACAATACATTGCCAACAAAGTCTGTCTAGTCAAGGCTCTGGTTTTTCCAGTGGCCATGTATCAATGTGAGAGTTGGACTGTGAAGAAACCTGAGCGCCAAAGAATTGATGCTTTTGAACTGTGGTGTTGGAAAAGACTCTTGAGAGTCCCTTGGACTGCAAGGAGATCTCACCAGCCCATCCTTAAGGAGGTCAGTCCTGTGTATTCTTTGGAAGCACTGATGCTAAAGCTGAAACTCCAGTATTTTGCCCACCTTATGTGAACAGTTGACTTCTAAATATCTCTGATGATTGGAGGAATTTGGATCAGGAGGAGAAGGCAAGGACAGAGGATGAGATGGCTTCATGGCATCATCGTCTCAAAGAACGTATATTTGAGTGAACTTAGGGAGTTGTTAATGGACAGGGAAGCCTGGCGTGGTGTGATTCATAGGGCCAGAAAGAGTCTGACACGACCCTGTGACTGAAGTGCAATGAATAAGTGAACTTTTTTTTTTTTTCCGCTGAGCATATCATTGGTAATGTATTAAAGTAACAACTGTACTACATATATTAGAACCCTTTCAAGTGGCATTTCATATTTTAAGTAACTGCACTCCTGTCTGACACTCTATCACAAAGGCTGTCACCATTGTGTATTCTCAATCCATGGAAGTCTCAAGGTGAAAAAATAAGAATGGTTTGCCATCCTTAGTTCCAGGAGATCTTCCCAACCCATGGATCGATCCTGCATGTATTATGATCTCTGTGTTAGAAGGCAGGTTCCTTAGTATTAGTACCATCTTGGAAACCATTAGTTTATATACACCTACACATGGACATGCATGTCTAAATGTAGCAGTGTATATTTTGCCAGAGGTATATAACTGTAGATATTTACTTTTGCAGGATCCGATGATTTGCTAAAAGTGCTTTCACTTACATTCACCTCAGATAATTATATAATTTCCTTTGTGACTTACCCTTTGAAATATGGGTTCTTTATGAATGTCTTGTTTAATTTTTCACACATTGACAAATTTGCAAACACATGTCCCATTTTAAAATTTTAGCTTCACATCTTGGTTTTCAGAGAAGATACTTGGTATGATTTAAAATACTTAGACTTCTGTTATGCCTTAATGTAAACATATTTTTGAGAATATTCCAGAGAAAGTTCAGGTACAATTGGAAATATAAGTATTTGTACTGAGCACCGAAGAATTGATGCTTTTGAACTGTGGTATTGGAGAAGACTCTTGAGATTCCCTTGGACTGCAAGGAGATCCAACCAGTCTATTCTAAAGAGATCAGCCCTGTGTGATCTTCAGAAGGAATGATGTTAAAGCTGAAACTCTTGTATTTTGGCCACCACACGTGAAGAGATGACTCATTGGAAAAGACTGTGATGCTGGGAGGGATTGCGGGTATCAGGAAGAGGGGACCCCAGAGGATGATATGGCTGGATGCCACCACTGACTCAATGGAGATGAGTTTAAGTGAACTCTTAGAGATAGTGATGGACACGGAGGCCTGGCTTGCTGCAATTCATGGGGTCCCAAAGAGTCAGACACGACTGAGCGACTGAACAGAACTGAACTGAACTGAGAGATAAGAATATACACAGTATATGCACACACACACACACACACACATACACACACACACACATATATATATATATATATATATATATATATATATATATATATATATATATATATATAGTGAATATACATGTATACATATGTTTTACCCTTCCTAATCTTGAATTGTTTCGGTCATGCTCTTCAGATTTACAGTTTGCTTTCAGTTTCCTGTCTCTTTGGGATTTGTACTAAACCTGTATTAGATATTTTCACATTGCTTTAGGTCCTCTGAATCTGATGCTGGGAGGGATTGGGGCAGGAGGAGAAGGGGACGACAGAAGATGTGATGGCTGAATGACATCACTTACTCAATGTATGTGAGTCAGAGTGAATTCCTGGAGTTGGTGATGGACAGGGAGGCCTGGCGTGCTGCAATTCATAGGGTTGCAAAGAGTTAGATATGGCTGAGTGACCGAAATGAACAGAACTGAACTGATGTCCTGTAAGGTAGAAGCCCACAGTCAACTTCTTTGAGAGTGTAAGAATCTTTCTAGAGATAGTAAGTTTTTCTGAGGTTGTATAGAATAGAGCACACTGTGAAGCAAGAAATTTGCTAGCATTATCATTAAACAGAGGATGCTCCAGTCATCAAGTCATAAGCCATTGCATTCATCCATAAATGTGAAACCTAGGGGAACACGATGCAATCAAGTTGCCCACTATCAAGTTCTTAGTTATGGCACCTGCCACCTGAAGAACTGTCTTGAGACAGAAAGATTAGATACTAGCCCTATTTAAGGTTCTTATCAAAGGAATTATTTCACGGAGCCCAGATTCTTGCATTTTCCCATTGGTAGAATATATCTGCATCCATTCACTTGAGGTGTCCAAGTTTTTTTTTTTTTTCATTAACCATAATATTCGGATATTCTCCATACCTGATCGTTGTACCAAAACCTCTGTAAAACCTGGATCCTCCTATCTTTCTTCAGAGCAATCTTTTTGCAATACTTGAGAAGTTGCTTCTCATGATTAAATCCTTCTTAGAATGAAAAGCCTGGTGAAAACATAATTCTCTGCTTTTGGACTATGTATTTTTCCCAGTCAGTAGCATACATTCTAGAATTGAAATATAAGGGATTCTTGTACAGTACCTCAGTTTTAACTAGGTACTAATGTTTACTAACTCCTACTTAGCATGGTTCTGAAAGTTAAAGGTCAGCTATTACTTGCTAATATTTGAGGGGATTCATGGTCTCAAAAATTGGTGACATCAGTTTATGAAAACATATAACCATATATGTTTACTTTACGCTTAGGAAACCATTCTTTTAGAAATAATTGGAAATTAGTGAAGTGAAGGGACACAAGTGTAGAGTCAGAACTTATTCTGGCTAATATAGCTCTCCATTTATTATTATTATTATTTGCTTCTGATTTGTCTATATGTTGTAAAACCATCCTGGGTACACATTTTAACTGACATGCACTGTGATGCTTTTCTTGTCCCTAGCACAAGTTAGCCAAGGACTGATTTTCTTTCTTTACAATGTTGTATTAGTGTCTGCTGTGCAGAAAAATAAATCAGTTATTAATTAATATAGCTGAGCCTCCCTTTTGAGCAGTCCTCCCATCTCCCTCTTGGGTCTCCTCTCCTACTCCAAAACCAAGTCCACTAGAGCACTCCATAGCAATAGCTATCTACTACATACTTAGCATGGTACATATGGCCTTGCTGCACTATGTCCACAAGTCTGTTTTCTATGACTGCCTCTCTTCCTACACTCCAAATGGGATATTCAGTACCTGTTTTCTGGATTCCATTTAAATGCATTAACATGCACACACATATATTTACTTCTTTATTTGGTTGCCACAGACCTCAGTCGCTGTGTGTGGAATCTAATTCCATGACCAGCAATCAAACCCAGGACCCCTGCTTAGAGTTCATGGTGTCTTAGCCACTGGACCAACAGGGCAGTCCCCTGTTGCAGATTTTTTCTTTTTTATAAATGGTGGCCATTTGGAATAGTATGAGGTGGCCAGGAAAATAGTATGCTGTTGTAGTTTTAATCCATCTGCCTTTGATAAGTTGAGGTAGTTTTTGCTATTTCAGGTTTTGGAGAATTTCTACCACAAACACTTGATGAATTATATATAAAAAAAAAATCACTATTGATGTGATCATATGGTTTTAATCCTTCACTATACATTGATGTGCAGCTACTGAAGAATGTTTCCATATATGGAATAAACCCCACACTTAATAAACGTGTTCAGTCCTTTTATGGTATTGGTGGATTTTTTATTTTGCTCGTATTTTGCTGAGCATATTTGCCTCTGTTCATCTATGTGATATTGGTCTCTAGCTTTCTTTTTCTGGGTCATCTCAGTGTTGGTATCAGGGTGATGGTGATCTTGTAGTATGAGTTTTGGTTTTCCTTACACTCTGGAATTTTGGAAGAGTTTCAGGAGTGCATGTGCTAGCAGTTCTCTGATTGGTTCATAAAATTTCCATGTGAAGCCATCTGTCTTTAAGTTTGTCAACTGGAAAGTTTTCATCACAGTTTCAATATTATTGCTTGTAATTTCTCTTTTCATATTTTCAGTTTCTGCTTAGTTGAATTTCTGAGCATATATTTATGAATAAGATTCTAAATTGTATTGATTTATAGTTGTTTGCTGTAGTCCTTAATGATTCTTTGTTATTTCTGTGATATTAGTTATAATGTCATCCTTTGTCATGTCACATTTAATTGATTTGTTTGTCCTTTTTTTCTTAAAAAGTCTGGACCATGATTTATCTATTTTATTTTTCTCCCCTCCAAGGGACCCCTTTAAGTATACCCCTTTAAGATACTGACTTTGGCTATTTATTTTCATCATTTCCTTTCTTTAATTTCTGCTCTGATTTTTTATCATCTATTTAAGGTTATGTTGACTACTTGAGATGTGTAGTATTTGTCAACTTCACTCTTTTACTGCTTTAGCATGCTCCATAACTTTTGGATAATCATGTTTTTAATATTATTTGCTTCTAAGATTTTTCTTTCATTTTCTTTCAGATTTCATGAGTCATTTCTTGGCCATGTAGATGTGTATTTATTAGTCTACATGGATTCATGTTTTTCACAGTCCTCAGCCACAAAATCTAGTATGTAAATCATAGCATTGTGGTTATATATATATATAAGATCGATACAATTACCACTATCTTAAATTTACCAAGGCTTGATTTGAGATCCACTTTGTGATATATACTGAAGATTTTTTTTTTCACTTTAGAAAAATATGTATTCTGCTGTGTTTCAGTAAAGTGTCCTATAAGTATCAATCAACTTTGTCAGGTCTCTTGTGCCTTTGAACACTTGTGTTTCATTTTAAACTGCATTTCTAAATTGGAGGATAATTTCTTTCCAATGTTGTGTTGGCTTCTGCTGTACAGGGTTTGTTTTAGCATATAGGAGACCAAAGTCCTTTTTTGTGCTGTTAATTGTTTATTGTTATTTATTCATTTTTCTAGGCCCTTCAGAAATATTTCTCATCCTTTCTGAATTCCATTTTTTGGGGAATGCTTTATCACCTTTACTTCCAAAATCATGTTAAGGGAGCCTGCCCATTTTTTCTTTCATTATGTTTTGAGTTTTTACCACATTCCTTTGCCCACAACACATTCTCTGTCTTCACATTTCCCCACTTACTGTGTTAATGGCTGTTTCTTCACAAACTACTGCATTATAATTATTGCTCCTCGTCTATACTCCAAGTCGATGAGGTTGATTGAGTGGCTAGTGTGGGCTTTGGAGTTGGAGAGACTGTCTCAGAGCTTACTCAAACTCATGCCCATCGAGTCCGTGATGCCATCCAGCCATCTCATCCTCTGTCATCTCCTTCTCCTCCTGCCCCCAATCCCTCCCAGCATCAGAGACTTTTCCAATGAGTCAACTCTTCGCATGAGGTGGACAAAGTACAGGAGTTTCAGATTCTTTTCTTTTTCTTTCTTTTTCTTTTCTTCTTTTTGAATTCACCAAGGGTAGTTTTATGGGACAGAATTCTATCTATCCTGGAGTATGTTCTGTGTGCACTGGAGAAAAGGTGATTCCATTACTAATGAGTGTTATGCTTTATCTCTACTTTTACTTTGCTTTCCTATTTTCTGTGTCTTTTGTTGCTGTTGCATCACCTCATTGTTTAACACAGGTATGCATTTCTATATTAACTGTCTTATTATTCTGTGGGGGCTGTTCTGATCTTCTTGTCAGATTTGCTTTCTTTATTCCACAGTTGGCACTTCACTCCGGTGGTGCTTTTTTGCCTTGAGACTTACGTGATTGGTTATCTTTATAAATCTGTTGTCTTCTCTGTAATGTTTATTGCTTGAGCTGCCTTTTATTTATTTTTGTATTTGCCATTTATCTGTGCTACTTTTTTTAATCTCCTCAATCTTTTACTATGGTATTGCAGTTCTCTCAGCATAAGTTGTGTCTGATCTTTTTAGGTGTCAGCACCTGAGAGGGTAGCAGGCAGGAAGGCCAGGGGTCTTCAAACAGAGGAAATAACCTGCAAATGTCAGACATTTTTGTCTGTTTTAAGGGGCTGAAGGAAGTAAACTAGCGACATTTGTGTTTTGTTTTTTTTTCTTGATACAAGTTTAAAAGGTGGTTTTTCTTAAAATATTGTGTTGCCATAATGACACTTGGTTTCATCCAAAGTTAACCATTCTCAAACGTTGAAATAACCAATGCATTTTTCTTATGGAAATGTTTGTCTTAAACTGTGCTATTGTAGCAAGCTTTTACCCCAAACTCTGTCCTCAAGTAATTTCCGCCTAATGCCTCAGAACCTACTTGACAACCCAGTATGTTATACTGAGGCATTATTTCCCTAATCTATGTAAATGAAACTATTTGTATGGTAATATGTCCTTCTACAAGGTTCAAGTTAATAATTTTATGGCCCAAGATGAGTCGTCTGATGCCAAGATTATCCCAAAATGTATCTTATGGGTGAGGGGTCCTGGTACCACTCTGAGTTTTAAAACATTCCTTTCTTTCATTAACAGACTGCTGGTGAGTATATAACATCCAGCTGAAGACTGGCAGGGGGGTATTCTTTCTGTCCCCTTCTGATGCCTATGTCAGACGTTTTCTCTATCTGTTTATACTTTAATAAAATTTCATTATACAAAGCTCTGATCGATCCAGCCTTGTCTTTGGTCCCGGATTGAATTCCTCTCTTCTGGAGGCCAAAAATCCCAGCATATTTTCATTCCACGATAGCCTTTCACACTGAGACCAGGATCATGGGACACCTGAGAATTCCTGTCTACTGTGAAGATCAACTGGTGACAGTCTCCATGAAGGTCTCTTTCTTAATCTCAGATGGACTGCATCCAACTGCCTGTAAAACCCAGGGCTGATGCCTCACATCACACAACAAGCAAGACAGAAAAACACAGGCACTCATCAGCAGATAGACTGCCTAATGTCAGACTAATCCAATAGACACCTACAAATGACACGAACAGATATGGTCCCACGATTAGAGAGGGAAGACTCAGCTGCAGACTCAAGAACATTGTTCTCAGTCTCTCCAACTGCAAAGCCAACAGTAGACGCTCAATCAACTTTATCAACTTGGAGTGAAGACGAGGAACAACAAATATAATGTGGCAGTTTGTGAAGAAATAACCATTAACACAGTAAGTAGGGAAATGTGAAGACAGAGAAATATGTTGTGGGCTAAAGAATGTGGCAAAAACTCAAAACACAATGAAAGAAAAAATGGGCAGGATCCCTGAAAGTGGCTTGAATGTCGTGGTAATAAAGGTGATGGAACATTCCAGAAAGGGAATGTAGAAAAGACGAGAACCATTTCTGAAAGCCCTCGAAAAATGAATAAGTAACAACAAACAATTAACACAGAAAAGGACTTTGGTCTCCTATATGCTAATACACACTGTTGTACAGCAGAAGCCAACACAACATTGGAAACAAATTATCCTCCAACTTAGAAATGCAGATTAAAATGAAACAGAAATGTTCAAAGGCACAAGAGACCTGACAAAGTTAATTGATACTTACAGGACATTTCAGTGAAACACAGCAGAATATACATTTTTCTAAAGTGAAAATAAAACATTTTCAGTATATATCACAAAGTGGATCTCAAATCTAGCCTTGGTAAATTTAAGATAGTGGTAATTGTATCAATCTTTTTTTTTTTTTTTTTTAACCACTATGCTATGATTTACATATCATATTTTGTGGGCAAGGACTTGAAAAACACAAATCCATATAGAATAATGAATACAACTCTACATGGCCATGAGATCACTCATGAAGTCCGAAGGAAAATAAAAGAAAAATCTTAGAAGTAAATAATATTAAAATATTATTATATGAAAGGTATAGAACACACAAAAGCAGTAAAGTTGATAAATACTACATATCTCAAGTAATCAACATAACCTTAAATCTAAAGCTTTTAGAGAAAGCAGAAAAAGCAGAGAAAATTCCCCAAAGTGAATAGAAGAGGAAGAAATGATAAAAATCAGAACAGACATTAAAGAAAGGAAATGATGAAAAAAAAAAAAAAAAAAGCCAAAATCAGTATCACTAATCAAGGTCCAGACTTATCAAGAAAAAAAGGACAAACAAATCAATCAACTGTGTCATGACAAAAGATGACATTATAACTGATACCACAGAAATAACAAAGAATCATAAGAGCCTACAGCAAACAACAATAAGTCAATAAAATTTAGAGTCTGATCCATGGACAAATGCTGAGAAATTAAACTAAGAAGAAACAGAAAATACGAAATATGAAAATATGAAAAAAAAAAAAAAATCCAGTTGACAAACTTAAAGCCAGATAGCTTCACATGGAAATTTTATGAGCCAGTCAGAGAACTGCTATCACATATACTTCTGAAACACTTCCAAAATTTTAGAGTGGAAGGAAAACCCAAAACTCATTCTACAAGATCAATATCACCCTGATACCAACACTGAGATAACCCAGAAAAAGAAAGTTAGAGACCGATGTCACATAGATGAACAGAGGCAAACATCCTTAGTAAAACAGGAGCAAAAAAAATGCACCAATACAAAGGATTGAAGAATGTCATCAAGTGTGGGGTTTATTCCAGATATGTAAACAATCTTCAGGAGCTGCATATCAATGTATAGTGAAAGATTAAAACCATAAGATCACCTCAGTAGTTGCTGAAAAAATTTTGATATAATTCAACAAGTGTTTGTGATAGAAACTCTCCAAAAACTGAGCATAGACCTCAACTTATCAAAGGCACACAGATCAAATCTATGACAACCTATCACCTCTTACCATTCCAAATAACCATCATTAAAAAAAAAAAAAAAATCTACTACAGGGGACTGCGCTGTTAGTCCAGCGGCTAAGACACCATGATCCCTATGTGGGAGTTCTGAGTTTAATCCCTGGTCATGGAATTAGATTCCACAAACAGCTGTTGAGGTTTGTGACAACCAACTAAAGAAGAAAATGTATATGTGTCCATATTAGTGCATTTAAGTGGAATCCAGAAAACAGGTGCTAAATAACCCATTTCGAGTGTAGGAAGGGATGGACTCATAGACAGACTTGTGGACGCAGTGCAGGAAGGACGTATGTAGCATATCAAGTATGTAGTAGATAGCTATTGCTGTGGAGTGGCCTAGCGGAGTTGGTTTTGGAGTAGGAGAGGAGGCCCAAGAGGGAGATGGCAGGACTGCTCCAACAGCTATATTTACTAATAACTGATTTATTTTGCTGGGCAGCAGACACTAACACAACATTGCAAAGAAAGCAAATCAGTCCTTGGCTAACAGGTGCTAGTGACAGGTAAAGCATCTCAGTGTGTGTCAAGTAAAATGCGTACCCAGGATGGCTTTAGAACGTATAAACTAAGCAAAAGCAAAAAAAAAAAAAAAAAAAAAAAGACAAAGTTAAATGCAGAGCTATTTTAGCCAGAATAAATTCAGACTCTATACTTCAGTCCCTCACATCACTAATTTGTCATTGTTTCTAAAAGTAAAGAATGGCTTTCTAAAAGTAAAATAAACATATATGGTTACAGGTTTTCATAAACTAATGTCACAAATTTATGAAAACATGAATCCCCTCAAGTTTTAATAAGTAATAGCTGACCTTTGACTTTCAGAACTATGCTAAGTAGGAATTAGTAAACATAGGTTAACACTGAGGTGGTGAACAAGAATCCCTTACATTGCAATTGTAAAATGTGTGCTACTAACTGGGAAAAATGCATAGTCCAAAAATGGAGAATTATCTTTCCTTCATGAGGCCTTTCATTCTAAGAAGGATTTAATCATGAGGAGCAACTTCTCAAGTATTGCTAAAAGACTGCTCTGAAGAATGATAGGAGGATCCAGGTTTTACAGAAGTTTTGGTACAACGATCAGGTATGAGAATGTCTGAAAGAAAAACTGGACACCAAAAGTGATTCAGATATTTTCTACCTATGGAAAGATGCAAAAATCTGGGCTTCTTGAAATAATTCCTTTGATAAGCAACTTAACTAGGACTAGTACCTATTCATTCTGTCTCAGGTTAGTTCTTAAGGCAACATAGGTGGCAAGTGCAATAAGTAAGGACTTGATAGTGGAGAACCTGATTTCATCAAGAGTTACACATTTATGGATAGATGCAATAGCTTGTGAATTGATTACTACAGCATCCTATATTTACTGATAAGGGAGGCAAATTTCTTGGCTCACAGTGTGCTCTATTCTCTACAACCTCAGAAAAACTTACTATTTCTTGAAAGATTCTTACACTCTCAAAGAAGTTGACATTGGGCTTCTGCTTCAACAGGACACCAGTTCAGTTCAGCCGCTCAGTCATGTCTGACTCTTTGCCACCCTGTGAATTGCAGCACGCCAGGCCTCCCTGCCCATCAACAACTCCCGGAGTTCGCTCAGACTCACGTCCATTGAGTCAGTGAAGCCATTCAGCCATCTCATCCTCTGTCGTCCCCTTCTCCTCCTGCCCTCAATATCTCCCAGCATCAGAGTCGGAGGACTTAAAGTAATGTGAAAATACCTAATACAGGTTTAATACAAATCCCAAAGAAACTGACAGCAAACTATAAATCTGAAGAAAATAATCTGAAACACTTCAAGATCAAGGAAGGGTAAAATATATGTAACATGTATATATTTACAATTGTGTACCTAACTGACATGTTTAAATAGGCATATATGCAGATACTATGTACATATTTATCTCTATTCATATGTATACACACATATTTCCAATTGTACTGAAATTTTCTCTGGAAAATTCTCAAAAATATGCTTTACATTAAGGCATAACACAAAGAACCAATATTTCAAAGGGTAAGTCACAAGGGAAATTATGTAATTCTCTGAGGTGAATGTAAGTGAAAGCACTTTTTGCGAATCATCAGATTCTACAAAAGCACATACCTTCAGTTATATACCTCCTGCAAAATATATACTGCTACCTCTAGACAGCAAAATTTTATACCTAAATTTTTGACACAGATATATGCATGTATATGTGTAGCTATATAGAAACTAGTGGTTGCCCAGGTAGTACTAGTACTAAGGAACCTGCCTTCTAATGCAGAGGTCATAGACATGCATGTTCGATTCATGGGTTGGGAAGATCTCCTGGAACTAAGGATGGCAACCCATTCTTATTTTTTCACCTTGAGAATCCCATGGATTGAGGATACATGATGGTGAGAGTCTGTGTGAAACAGATTGTAAGACAGGAGTGTAGTGAATTAACATATGATATATTGCCGGGGGCCGGCGTGAGGATCTCCGCCCATGGCAAAGGTCATGAGGAAGGAGGCTTGGCATATGCAAAGGCGCGATCAAGCCTCAGGAAATGCCCTGTTCCCGAGCATCTACCCCCAAACCAGAGTCTATTTAATGCTCTCACCTACACCTCTGACTTTACAGCGGGCTCTCTCCCATTACCGTTTCTCTCGGAGAAGGAGTGAATGTGCAGCTCCAAGGCAATAAAAATTCCTGGGCACGACAAGAGTGTTTCAGCTTACGGACTCCTCTGAAAGTTATCTAGCCCACCTGTATAGGTTTATCCGGCCACATGTGATTGTTTACAGCCTCCCAACCTGGGAGGCACAGGATGTTTTAGACTTATTAAAGGCAAATTCTTTAGGGGAGTTGGAAATTATTAGTATAGTGGGTTGGTTAGGAATTATATTGGTGAAGGGTTGTTTTCATTTGTTTGCCAATAATTACTGCTAATTCCCTGCCCTGGGTGTGACAAGAGTGTTTCAGGTCAAACCTCTCTACTGACAGACTAGCTTGTGTGACAGGATTATCCATACTCCTGCCACTACAGCACATGATTATTTACTACCTCTCAACCATAAACAGCACAGAGAGTTTTGAAGTATTTTGAGAGTCTTAATTAGCATAGGGCTTTTCTCATTGTTGAGTAAATGATTGCCGCCATGCCTCCATATCCTTAGTCACCGGGGAATATATTAATCAATGTATTTGGAACATAGAAAAGGAATTATAGTAGTTTTAAAATTAGCAATACTAGAGTTTTTGAGTTAATGAATTTTCTCTTTTGTAATAGATCACTGTACTTTGTTATAAATCACTGTGTCCTTGCTATGAAAAAATGCAACTTTATCACATCTTAAGATTAACATTGGTGAAAGGATTTTCATTAGTTGGTTTGATGTTTGCTGCTAAATCTCCATGTTCCCTGCCCTTACAAATGAATATAACTAGCACATAGGAGAAATAAGTATTAATATTTAAGCATATAGGAGAAATAAGTATTAACCTTTAAGATTAATCATGTTAACCTTGGGTTAAATAAATTCCTTTCTTGATTGTAACTCACTACACCCTCATCCTATAGGAATGCAACTTTATTTGGAGGGTGGTGCCTGGTTTAAGAAAACACCCATGGAAAAAATAAGTTTTTTGTTATCAGAAAGAAAGGATCATAAAATGTCAGCAGGTCTCATGGACAGAAGATGATTTAAAATCCCTAAGACCTTTTTATATGATGTACCTGATTTTGATAAATGTCAGGACTGCTGACCCCTGCGTGACTCAGTATTCATTCCTATGTGTAACAAAAGGTATATAAACAAACCCCAAAATAAAGAAATTGGATCAGTTTCTGGGAAGACTGATTCCCCTATGTTGTTTCTTTCTTGCTCCCCATTTTTCTGGATGAATTCCTATTTGGAGCATGGATGCTATTCCACATAAAACAAGTTATTTAGCCTCTTTTTCTCCACTAATTTTCCTACTACACTATCCATTTCTAATCTCTCTATACATCTGTAGTTAAACATGTATTTTTCCAAGGATGCTGACTCTGTCCCCACCTTTGAATCACCCTGGATCCACATGGCTGGATCCTGGCAATATATCACTTCAACAGGTTCATATATATATATATATATACACACACACATATATATAAATTAAAAAGTAATAGCTGATTTTTGACTTTCAGAACTATGTTAAGTAGAAATTAGTAAACATAGGATAACACTGAGGTGGTGCACAAGAATCACTTATATTGCAATTCTAGAATATATATATATATATATATATATATATATAATGCAAAATATATAGTAGTGTATTAGTGTACAACTTGTTCATTTCATATATTACCAATGGCATGCTGAGCAAAAAAAAAAAAAAAAAAAAACAGTTCACTTACTCACTTCACTTCAGTCACAGAGTCGTGTCCAGCTCTTTGCAGCATATTGAATTGCACCACGCCAGGCCTCCCTGTCCATCACTAACTCCCGGAGTTCATCCAAAGACATGTTCATCGAGACGATGATGCCATCTAGCCATCTCATACTCTGTCGTTCCCTTCCCCTCTTGATCCAAATCCCTTCCCTTCCATTACTAGAGATTTTTATGAGTCAACATTTCGCATGAGGTAGCCAAAGTACTGGAGCATCATTCATTCCAAAGAACACCCAGGACTGATCTCCTTAAGGATGGACTGTTGGGATCTGCTTGCAGTCCAAGAGATGCTCAAGAGTCTTCTCCAACACCACAGTTCAAAAGCATCATTTCTTTGGCGCTCAGCTTTTCTGACAGTCCAACTCTCACATCCATACCTGACCACTGGAAAAAATATAGCTTTGACTATACCGACTTTCATTTGCAAAGTAATGTGTCTGCTTTTTAATATGCTGTCCAAGTTGGGCATAACTTGCCCTCCAAGAAGTAAACATATTTTAATATTATGGCTGAAGTCAACATCTGCATTGATTTTGGAGCCCAAAAATTAAAGCCTGACACTGTTTTGACTGTTTCCACATCTATTTCCCATGAAGAGAAGGGACCAGATGTCATGATCTTTGTTGCAGAATGTTAAGCTTTAAGCGCAGTTTTTCACTTTCTTCTTTCACTTTAATCAAGAGGCTTTACAGTTCCTCTTCATTTTCTGCCATAAGCGTGGTGTTATTTGCATATCTGAAGTTATTGATACTTTTCCTAGCAATCTGGACTCTAGCTGTGCTTCTTTCTTCCAGCCTAGTTTATCATAATGCATTCTGCATACAAGTCAAATAAGCAGGGTGGGAATATACAGCCTTCATGTCCTCGTCTTTCTATTTGGAAATAGTCTGTTGTTTCATGTCTAGTTGTAATTGTTGCTTTCTGACAAGCCATGGCAACCGATTCCAGTACTCTTGCCTGAAAAATCCCATGGGTGGAGGAGCCTGGTAGGCTGTAGTCAATGGGGTCGCTAAGAGTTGGACACGACTGAGTGACTTCACTTTCACTTTTCACTTTCATGCATTGGAGAAGGAAATGGCAACCTATTCTTATGTTCTTACTTGGAGAATCCCAGGGAAAGGGGAGCCAGGTGGGCTGCCGTCTCTGGGGTCGCACAGAGGAGGACATGACTGAAGCGACTTAGCAGCAGCAGCAGCAGACCTGCATATAGGTTTCTCCAGAGGCAGGTCAGGTGGTCTGGTATTTCCATCACTTTAAGAATCTTCCACAGTTTATAGTGATCCACATATTTAAAGCCTTCAGCATAGTCAATAAAGGGAGAGGTGATAAAGAGATAGGTGGTGTTTATTTGTTTTTCTGGAACCTACTTACTTTTTCAATGATCCAAGATTGTTTTGCACTTGGATTTCCGCTTCCTCTGCCTTTTTTAAAACCAGTTTGAACATCTGGAAGTTCATGGTTCATGTATTTCTGAGGTCTGACTTGGAGAGCTTTGAGCATTACTTTACTAGAATGTGAGATGAGTGTAACAGTGTTGTAGTTTGAGCATTCTTTGGCATTTTGTTTCTTTGGGATTGGAATGAAAAGTGAACTTTTCCAGGCACGGGGCCACTGCTATGTTTTCCAGTTTGCAGGGATTTGAGTGCAGCACTTTCACAGCGTCATATTTCAGGATTTGAAATAGCTCAACTAGAATACCATAACCTCCACTAGCTTTGTTCATAGTAATGCTTTCTAAGGCCCACATAACTTCACATTCCAGGATGTCTGGCTCTAGGTGAGTGATCACTCCATTGTGAATATCTGGGTCATGAAGATCTTTTTTTGTACAGTTCTACTGTGTATTTTTGCCACCTCTTCTTAATGTCTTTTGTGTCTCTTAGGTCGTAACATTTCTGTCATTTATCGGGCCATCTATGCATGAAATATTCCCTCAGTAATTCTAATTTTCTTGAGAGGGTCTCTAGTCTTTCACATTCTTTTGTTTCCCTCTATTTCTTTGCATTTATCGCTGAGGAAGTCTTTCTTATCTCTCCTTGCTAATCTTTGGAACATTGTATTCAGATACTTATATCATTCCTTTTCTCCTTTCCTTTTCACTTCTCTTCTTTTCACAGCTATTTCTAAGGCCTCCTCAGACAACTATTTTGCTGTTTTGCATTTCTGTGAGGATGGTCTTGATCCCTGTCTCATGTGCAATGTCACAAACATCTGTCCATAGTTCATCATTCACTCTATTTATCAGATTTAGTCCCTTAAATCCATTTCTTACTTCCACTGTATAATCACAAAGGATTGGATTTAGATCATACCTGAAAAGTTGGCTTAAAGGTCAACATTCAGAAAATTTAGATCATGGCATCTCTTCCCATCACTTCATGGGAAATGGATGGGAAAATAGTGGAAACTCTATCAGAATTTTTGTTATTCTTGTTGGGTGGGGGGGTGGGGGGTGGGCTCCAAAATCACTGCAGATGGTGATAGCAGCCGTGAAATTAAAAGACGTTTCCTCCTTGGAAGAAAAGTTATGACCAACCTAGATAACATGTGCAAAAGCAGAGACATTATTTTTGCCAACAAAGAACCGTCTAGTCAAGGCTATGGCTTTTCCAGTTGTAATGTACGGATGTGAGAGTTTGACTATGAAGAAAACTGAGCATTGAAGAATTGATTCTTTTGAACTGTGGTGTTGGGGAAGACTGTTGAGAATCTCATAGACTGCAAGAAATCCAACCAGTCCATTCTAAAGCGATGGGTATTCTTCAGAAGGAATTACAGGGAGGCCTGGGGTGCTGCGATTCATGGGGTCGCAAAGAGTCGGATAAGACTTAGCAACTGAACTGGACAGAATGTATGGAAAATTAAACAGCACTTTCTGTAGGGCTCAATGAGACAAAGAATAACTCACAGGGAAATGAGAACATATTCTGAGGTGATCCAAAATGAAAACACAATGTAGAAAATCATGATATAGAGCAGAAGAATAACCCATATATATTTAAAGTTACACAAAAATAAAGCTATCCAGTTCTGGGAAGAAGCTAATGACTTCTTCAAAAGTTGAAAAAAATCTAATTTCACGAGAAGAAAGATGAAATGAACAAATATTAGTATGGGTGTCAGTTAAGTTCAGTTCAGTGGCTCAGTCGTGTCCGACTGTTTGTGACCCCATGAATCGCAGCACACCAGGCCTCCCTGTCCATCACCAACTCCTGGAGTTCACTCAGACTCATGTCCATCGAATCAGTGATGCCATCCAGCCATCTCATCCTCTGTCGTCCCCTTCTCCTCCTGCTCTCAATCCCTCCCAGCATCAGAGTCTTTTCCAATGTGTCAACTCTTCACATGAGGTGGCCAAAGTACTGGAGTTTCAGCTTTAGCATCATTCCTTCTAAAGAAATCCTAGGGTTGATCTCTATCAGAAAGGACTGGTTGCATCTCCTTGCAGTCCATGGGACTTTCAAGGGTCTTCTCTAACACCACAGTTCAGAAACATCAATTCTTCAGTGCTCAGCCTTTTTCACAGTCCAACTCTCACATCCATACATGACTAGTGGAAAAACCATAGCGTTGACTAGATGTACCTTAGTCAGCATATGTTAATATAAATAGAAAAAGAATACAGAAAATAGAACATGAAACAGAAACAGTGAAAAGAATATTAGGTAAACTAAACAACAAAAGGAGCAGATTTAGTTACCGAAATGAGAATGAATAAGATGCCATTGCTACTAAACATACTAAAAAAGGAGGAATTTGGGTGTTTATGACAGATATGTCTGTCAAAAAAAGTCTCAAAATGTGAAGCAGTCAAGTTGCTAGAATAACAGAGTGACTAAGATATTTAAATACTGGAAAAAAATGAATAGATTCATTAAAAAAGAAGTTGAGTTGATTATCCAAGTGTTTGTAAAGAAGCCCTTAGAACCAGATTTTTCAAATACTGTGCTAGTCAGGTCTGTAGGTGTTTAATATGCTACTGGAGATCAGTGGAGAAAGGAAAGAATGAAGAAAGAATGAAGACATAGAAACAACACAAAAGAATACCCAGTTGTGGATATGACTGGTGATAGAAGCAAGGTTCGATGCTTCAAAGAGCAATATTGCATAGGAACCTGAAGTGTCAGGTTCATGATTCAAGGCGAAATGGAAGTGGTCAAACAGGAGATGGCAAGAGTGATCAACATTCTAGAAATCAGTGAATTAAAATTGACTAGAATGGGTGAATTTATCTCTGATGACCATTATATCTACTAGTGTGGGCAGGAATCCCTTAGAAGAAATGGAGTAGCCATCATGGTCAACAAAATAATCTGAAATGCAGTACTTGGATGCAATCTAAAAAATGACAGAATTATTTCTGTTTGTCCAAGGCAAACCATTCAACATCACAATAATCTAAGCCCATGCACCAAATAGAAATGTTGAAGAAGTTGAATTTGAAGAGTTATATGAAGATCCACAAGACCTTTTAGAACTAACAACCAAAAAGTTATCCTTTTCATTATAGGGGACTAGAATGCAAAAGTAGGAAGTCAAGAAACACCTCAGATAACAGGTAATTTGGCCTTATACACAGAATGAAGCAGGGCAAATGCTAATAGAGTTTGGCCAAGAGAAGGCACTGATCATAGAAAACACCCTGTTTCAATGACACAAGAGAAAACTCTATACATGGATGTCACCATGTCAACATGTCAACATCAAAATCAGATTGATTCTATTATTTCCAGTCAAATATGGAGAAGCTCTATACAGTCATCAAAAACAAGATTGGGAGCTGACTGTGGCTCAGATCATGAACTCCTTATTGCCAAATTCAGACTTAAATTCAAGGAAGTAGGGAAAACCTTTAGACTATTCAGTTCAGTTGAGTTCAGTTCTGTCACTCAATCATGTCCGACTCTTTGGGACTCCATGAATTGCAGCACACCAGGCCTTGCTGTCCACCACATTTTTCAATTTTCCCTCCCTTTGGTTGATTTCAATTTAGATGGTTTGAATGACAGAGACCATATTTCATATGATTTACATTATTAATGATTATTCTATAGTTTAATATAAACCCAATTATCAGGAATTTTCTGGAGATTATTCCATGTGCAGTTGAGGCAGATATGTATTCTTCTGTTTGTTTTGGGTGGAATGTTCTGCACATCTGTGTTTGGTCCACTGGATGAATTGTCGTTTAGGTTTGCTCTTCCCTCAGTGGTCTTATCTTCTTCTTGAATTATTTGAATATTTATTGATGAATATTAATTCTTGGACTATAATTCTTGCTCATGTTCTTTCAGTTTTTTAACTTCATTCATGTTAGCCTAAAGGCAGAGAAAACTTTCAAATATTAGTTAATTGTAACTCTTTGATGATGCGAACTTGTGTGTGTGTGTGTGTGTGTGATATAACCATATATCTTTAATATAAAGATATTGTGAAACATATATAATTAATATAATCATTGGAATGACTGATACTGAAACTGCAACTCCAATATTTGGCCACCTGATGTGAAAAACTGACTCATTTGTGAAGACTCTATTGGTGGTAAAAATTGAAGACAAGAGGAGAAGGGAACAACAGAGGATGCATTGTTGGATGGCATTACCAATTTAATGGATAGGAATTCAGGAAAACACCTGGGATCTGTTTTGGACAGGAGGGTCAGAATGCTGCAGTCCATGGTATGGCAAATAATCAGATATGATTATTTGTGTGTGACTAAACTGAATATATTTAATGCCATTTGTTTCATATCATTTTTGATTTAAAGTCTATTTTGTCTACTATTAGTGATGTAACTATTCCTTATTGTGTGCTTAAAATGTTCCTTACAATGTAATATTGGAAATATATTCAATTATAAGATTAGTCTCTTTGACAGTCTATAGTTCCCATATTTTAAAAACAAAACAAAACATTATCCCATGTTCTAGTATGCCACTTTAATATGTGGAGAATATGTGGACGGTTTTTTTTTTTTTTTTCCTATTTCTTTTACTAAATAGATTTCCGAGTGATTTTAAGAAGTAGTTCTAGATATTTTATTTGGTGTTGTTATTCATTGAGTCGTGTCCAGCCTTTGTGACTCCTTGGACTGCAGCACACCAGGCCTCCCTCTTTTTCACCGATTCCCATAGTTTGCTCTAACACATGTCCATTAAATTGGTGATGCCGTCCAGCTATGTCATCCTCTATCAGCACCTTTTCCTGTCCTCAATCTTTCCCAGTGTCATGGTGTTTTCTAAACTTGGTTCTCTGAATCAGTCTGGCAAAATCCTCAAGTTTCAGCTTCAGCATTAGTGCTTCAGAATTATCTTCAGGGTTAGTTTCCTTGAGGATTTATTTTCTGGATCTCTTTGCAGTTCAAGGGACCCCTAAGAGTTTTCTCCAGCATCACGTTTTGAAGGCATCATTTCTTCAGCTCTCAGCCTTCTTTAGATTCCATTTCTCACATACTTACATAACTAAAGGATAAACAATAGTGGTTTGTGACTGAGGAGACCTTTGTTAATAAGCTCATGTTTCTTCTTTCTATTATAAGGTCAAGGTTTTTTCATAGCTTTTCCTCCAAGAAGCAAGTGTTTCTTCATTTCATGCCTCCAGTCACCATTCACAATGATTTTGGAGCCCAAGAAAACTAAGTCTGTCACTTATTCCATGTTTTCTCCTTTTATTTGCCAAGTAGTGATGGGACCAGACACCTTATATTTTTCAGTTGGCTATTGAGTTCTCAGCAAGGTTTCTATTCTCCTCATTTATCCTCCTCTTTTGTTTCTCTTCACTTTCTCTTTTAACAGTGTTTCCACCTGCATATCTAAGGTTGTTGGAGTTTATCCTAGAAACAGTGATTCCAGTTTATTATTCATCCAGCCTGGCATTTTGAATAGTGTAGTCTGCATATATTTCACATAAGCAGAATGATAATAGGCAGTCTTGTCACTTGCCTTAGCCAGGTATAAACTGATCAGTTGTTCCATGTCTAGTTCCAATTCTTGCATCTTGAACTGCATACATATTTATAAGGTGACAGGTTAGAAGGACTGTGACTCCTGTTTCTTTCAAACTGTTCACAGTTTACTGTGATACACATAGTCAGTGTCTTTAGTGAAGTCACTGAAGCAGAAGTAAATGCTTTTTTGAAAATCCCTCCTTCCTTCTAGGATTCAATGAAATGAATGTTTTCAAATTGTTCTCTGGTTTGATTATTGTTTCCAAGTCTAGCTTTTACCTGTGGAAGTTCTTAGTTTATGTACTGCTGTAGAATTTTGAATTTTATGTGAAATGAGCAACAGGGCACACTTGTTTTTAACATTTTTTTTTGGCATCACCTTCCTTTGGCGTTAGTGAAAACTGACATTTTCCAATCTCATAGCCACGGATGAGTTTTCCAAATCAGACGACATATGAACTCAGTGTCCCAATTTAACAGCATAATTAACAGTTTAGCAGTTTCATGTTAATGTCTGCTTAAAGTGTTAGCTTAAACCCTTCATATCTGAATAAGATCTTTATTGGTGTTAGTTTTGGCTTATTCATAATTTTGAGAATGTTCTACCATGCTTTATTTGACTGAAGAGTTTATAGTGAAAGATCAGCTGCTGTCTTTATGGGGATCTGACCGTATGATATTTATGTCTTTACTCTTGCTGCTCTTAATGATTTTTGGTGTGTGTGTTTAAGTTTTCATTGTGTGATAAAAATATTGTTGTGGGATATTTCACTTTGGGTTCATCCTGTTTGGAACATTCTGCTGTATTGGGATTCAGGGAGCTATTTCCTTCCCCATTTAATGGAGGTTTTTAACTTTTGTCTCTTGAAGAACTTTCTCAGGCCACCCTCCCCTTACACATTTTTGTTCTTTTTTCCTCTTCTTTCTTTCGGTCTTTTCCGTGTGGATATCCTCATAGTATGGCATTTAATATTGCCCAAGGATTCTCAGAACTTTTCATGTTTTCCTTCTTTAAAAAAAAAAAAAATACACATACCACTGTGTTTCGTTTATTCCCTCCTTTCTCAGTTCAGTTCGGTCTTTCAGTTGTGTCTGATTCTTGGTGACCCCATGAATCGCAGCACACCAGGCCTCCCTGCCCATCACCAACTCCTGGAGTTCACTCAAACTCATGTCCATCAAGTTGGTGGTAATGCCATCCAGCCATGTCATCCTCTGCCCTCAACTTCTCCTCCTGCCCCTAATCCTTCTCAGCATAAGAAACTTTTCCAGTGAGTCAATTCCTCACACAAGGTGGCCAAAGTATTGGAATTTCAGCTTTACCATTAGTTCTTCCAATGAACACCCAAGACTTATATTTACAATGTACTGGTTGGATCTCATTGCAGTCCAAGGGAGTCTTCTCCACCACACAGTTCAAAAGCATCAATTCTTCAGTGCTCAGGTTTCTTCACAGTCCAACTCTACATCCATACATAACCTTTTTTTTTTTTTAATTTAAATTTATTTATTTTAATTGGCAGCTAATTACTTTATAATATTGTATTGGTTTTGCCATACACCAACATGAATCCACAATGTGTGTTCACGTGTCCCAAATCCTGCACGCCCTTCCCTCCTCCCTCCCCATAGCATCCTTCTGGGTCATCGCAAAGCACTAGGCCCAAGCATCCTGTATCCTGCATTAAACCCAGATTGGCGATTCTCTTCTTATATGATATTATACATGTTTCAATGCCATTCTCCAAAATTAATCCACCCTCTCCCTCTCCCACAGGGTCCAAAATAATGTTCTGTACATCTGTGTCTCTTTTGCTGTCTCGCATACGTGGTTATCATTATGATCTTTCTTAATTCCATATATATGTTTTAGTATTCTGTATTGGTTTTTTTCTTTCTAACCTACTTCACTCTGTATAATCAGCTCCAGTTTCATCCACCTCATTAGAACTGATTCAAATGTATTATTTTTAACGGCTGAGTAATGCTCTGTCGTGTATAGGTACCACAGGTTCCTTATCCATTCATCTGCTGATGTACATCTAGGTTGCTTCTGTGTCCTGGATATTGTAAACAATGCTAAAAACCATAGCCTTGACTAGTCGGGCCTTTGTTGGCAAAGTAATGTCTCTGCTTTTGAATATGCTATCTAGTTGGGGGATAACTTTCCTTCCAAGGAGAAAGTATCTTTTAATTTCATGGCTTCAACCACCATCTGCATTGATTTTTCATCCCCCCCCAAAATAAAGTCTGACACTGTGTTCAATGTTTCCCCATCTATTTCCCATGAAATGATGGGACCAGATGCCATGATCTTAGTTTTCTGAATGCTGAGCTCTGAGCTAACTTTTTCACCCTCCTCTGTCACTTTAATCAATAGGTTTTTAGTACCTCTTCACTTTCGGCCATAAGGGTGGTGTCATCTGCATATCTGAGGTGATTAATATTTTTCCCTGCAGTCTTGATTCCGCCTTGTGCTGCTTCCAGCACAGCTTTCTTCATGATGTACTCTGCATAGGTTAATTATTTCTCTGTCTCAGATAGTGTACTGTTGTTGGTTCCTTCCAGGGCTTTGCTAATATCTGTTATTGCATTGATTATTACTGGTTGATTCTTCTTTATTTTTTTTCTAGATGCATGGTAAACATGCTTCTTTCTTCTCAATCCAGACCTCCAGTGTATTTTCTGGCAACTTCCCTTAGCTTTCAAGATTTGGTTCATCTTTTCTCTCATTATTCTGAAATATTTTTCAGGAAAACTTCCTATCTCCAGTTCTTTTGTTTGTTTTGGTGGTTTTTTATCGTGTACATTCACCAGCTTCATATTTCTATCCCCTTTCATTTTGTTTATATTACTGTGGTTTGGGTCCTCTTTCTGCAGGCTGCAGCGTTTAGGATCCAATTTGCGGTGGAACCTGATCTTTGTGAGTGGGATTAGACCTGTAAATTTTTAAAGTTGAATGTTTAGTATATTTTGTGCCTGTGGTCTGTCATGTGGTGCTGGATCACTTCTCTTTGAAGTTCAATGAATTGTCCTGTAATGTACATTGTGGCGTCTGTGGGATTGGTATGGCTTCAGGTACTGCCTTTTATAATATTCATTTTTGTGTTGCTGCTTTGATGGAGAATAGGTGTGTGCTGTCTTGCGCTGAAATTGCTTGCTTCAGCTTGGGGCTTCATTTCCATGTAGGCATGGAAATTTTTGAATGTGCTTCTTTTTTAATGTTCATTGGTGTCATGAGTTCAAAAATGATCTAAAGATCTGGAATTAACTTCATGGCATCTGGGTTTTGGTTACTGAGTTACAGTAGCATTAAGAATTCTGCATCCTCAAAACAGAAGATAAATCCCAAGATGGACGGTGCAGCAATTTTCCATAACCAATAAAAGTTAAAGGGATTCACAGAGCTATACGGATCACAGCAAAGTGAGGAGGGAGACAGACGTTTCTAGAAGGTGAAAAGGGAGAGTAAAAAGACGAGAGTGCAATCAACTCAGGAATGAAATTCGTAAGTGAAAATAGATTGTAAATATAGAATTCCTAAAGTATAAATATTGATGAATAAAAAGTTTCAAGAAGCAAAGATTAAGAACCTAGAACAGAATTTAAACTGCTATAATTACTGGAGAAAATTTAGAAGTCGATATAATTATCACTTATATTGTACTATATAGAAATGAAAGTAAAGTCAATGATAAGGAACAAATAAATATTTACTTTAAAGAATGAAATCAATAAAGAATAATCTAAGAATTTTTCTAGAATTGCTGTGAGTATAGTGATGTCAGATCAGCGTCCAATAATCTATTTTTCCTGTTTCTACTTGTTTTCAAAGTCTTTTGATGTCCTGTAATTGCACAGTTCCTACATTAACTTCAAAGTTTTAGTTTGTGTCAGCTGTCACGTCTGGGCTAGTTCACCCTTCTTTACTTATTTTACTTCCTCATTTTGCAATTCTCTTCCATGGCATGTTTACACATGACTAGCTTGCACCATAACACGAGGGGACAGCAGGCCCTTATTTGACCTCAACTGCTCAGTGGTGCAGTGGTGGGGAGGATCACACTGAAAACAAACACCTGTGGGATATGTGGGTGGGGTTACTTAAGGTGGATGGAGCACAGTGAGCTTACCAGTGCCATAGGTGACATGTACTTCCTCCGTGCATCCTGCTCACGTTCCAGGGTAATCTGGAAGTGCACTGCCCAAAGTGGGCCCTGTGTTTCATACACTTTCCAAGGCTAAGCCACTCAGGCTTCTAGGTGCTCTGCAAGGGTACTGAACACAGTCGGCTATGTGCTTTGTTCCCTTTCCAGGTCCAAACCGCTCAGGCAACTAGGTGGCAGGCAAGGCACCTCCAAGGCAGATCGTGCATCTTATGTATCTGTCAGGTCCCAGCCACTCAATTGGTTTGTAGGGTAAAGGAGTTAGAGAAGGCAAGATTCAGAAAGAATGAGACCAGCAGTTTACAGGAACAGATCACGTTTAATGAGGCAAGAAAGCGCAGCAGTCAGATTAGTGAGCTGCTGACCTAACCCAAGCCAAGGGTAAGTGTATGTGTGTGTGTGTGTATATATATATATATACAGTATGAAATGCAGTACTTGGATGCAGTCTCAAAAATGACAGAATGATCTCTGTTCGACTCCAAGCCAAACCATTCAGCATCATGGTAATCCAAGTCTATGCCCCAACGAGTAACGCTGAAGAAGCTCAAGTTGAATGGTTCTATGAAGACCTACAAGACCTTTTACAACTAACACCTCAAAAATATGTCCTTTTCATTATAGGAGACTAGAATGCAAAAGTAGGAATACATACATACATACATACATACATATATATATATATATATATATATATATATATATATATAATACAAATACATGTATTTGGAAAGCCATTGTCTTAAGCATGCTTGTTCTTCTCCGAGGTTGTTTAGAGTAGTTATCTCACAAACAGGTGGGGCAAGGAATTTTGGATATGAGTCAGAGGCTGATGGGATGATATGGAAGAAGGAACAGCACAAATCAAACTTTGAGAAAGCAAATGAACAGTATATACTTTAATAATCTCTCAGTTTTATCATTGCATGTCCATTGTTGTGAAGAAAACTAACAGGTTAAACAGCAGGTTTTATTATATATATATATATATATATATATATATATACACATATATTTATATATTAAATATAAGGTAAGGTAAGAAGCAATGGCTGTGTTTTACTGGAGCAGCCGTGAAGAGATACCCCATGCCCAAGGTAAGAAAAACCCAAGTAAGAAGGTAGGTGTTGCAAAAGGGCATCAGAGGGCACATACACTGAAACCATACTCACAGAAATCTAGTCAATCTAATCACATTAGGACCACAGCCTTGCCTAACTCAATGAAACTAAGACATGCCCGTGGGGCAACCCAAGATGGGCGGGTCATGGTGGAGAGGTCTGACAGAATGCGGTCCACTGGAAAAGGGAATGGCAAGTCACTTCAGTATTCTTGCCTTGAGAACCCCATGAACAGTATGAAAAGGCAAAATGATAGGACACTGAAAAGGGAACTCCCCAGGTCAGTAGGTGCTCAATATGCTACTGGAGATCAGTGGAGAAATAACTCCAGAAAGAAGGAAGGGATGGAGCCAAAGCAAAAACAATACCCAGCTGTGGATGTGACTGGTGACAGAAGCAAAGTCCAAAGCTGTGAAAAGCAATATTCCATAGGAATCAGTAATGTCAGACCCATGAATCAAGGCAAATTGGAAGTGGTCAAACAGGAGATGGCGAGTGAACATCAACATTCAAAGAATCAGGGAAATGAAATGGACAGGAATGGGTGAATTTAACTCAGATGACCATTATATCTACTACTGCGGGCAGGAATCCCTCAGAAGAAATGGAGTAGCCAACATGGTCAACAAGAGAGTCCGAAATGGAGTACATGGAAGCAATCTCAGAAATGACAGAATGATCTCTGTTTGTCTCCAAGGCAAACCATTCAGTATCATGGTAGTCCAAGTCTACACCTCAACCAGTAACGATGAAGAAGCTGAAGTTGAACGGTTCTATGAAGACCTACAAGATCTTTTAGAACTGACACCCAGAAAAGAAGTCCTTTTAATTATAGGGGACTAGAATGGAAAAGTAGGAATTCAAGAAACACCTGGAGTAACAGGCAAGTTTGGCCTTGGAATGCGGAATGAACCCGGGCAAAGACTAATACAGTTTTGCTAAGAAAATGCACTGGTCATAGCAAACACCCTCTTCCAACAACACAAGCGAAGACTCTACTCATGGACATCACCAGATGGTCAATACTGAAATCAGATTGATTATATTCTTTGCTTCCAAAAATGAAGAAGCTGTATACAGTCAACGAAAACACCACCACGATCTGACTGTGGCTCAGATCATGAACTACTTATTACCATATTCAGACTCAAATTGAAGAAAGTAGGGAAAATTGCTAGACCATTCAGGCATGACCTAAATCAAATCCCAGATGAGTATACAGTGGAAGTGAGAAATATATATAAGTGCCTAGATCTGATAGATAGAGTGCCTGATGACTTATGGAATAAGGTTCATGACATTGCCCAGGAGACAGGGATCAATATTATCCCTGTGGAAAAGAAACACAAAAAAAGTAAAATGGCTGTCTGGGGAGGACTTACAAATTGCTGTCAAAAGAAGAGAGGTGAAAAGCAAAGGAAAAATAAAGAAAGATATAAGCATCTGAATGCAGAGTTCCAAAGAATAGCAAGAAAAGAGAAGAAAGCCTTCTTCAGCGATCATTGCAAATAAATAGAGGAAAAGAACAGAATGGGAAAGATAAGAGATTTCTTCAAGAAGATCAGAGATACCAAGGGAATATTTCATGCAAAGATGGGCTCAATAAAGGACAGAAATGGTCTGGAACTAACAGAAGTAGAAGATATTAAGAAGAGGTGGCAAGAATACACAAAAGAACTGTACAAAAAAGATGTTCATGAACAGGATAATCATGATGGTATGATCACTCATCTAGAGCCAGACATCCTGGAATGTGAAGTCAAGTGGGCCTTAGAAAACATCAGTAAGAACAAAGCTAGTGGAGGTGGATGAGCCATTTCAAATCCTGAAAGGTGATGTTATGAAAATGCCGCAGTCTGTATTCCAGCAAATTTGGATAATTTGGATAACTCAGCAGTTTCCATAGGACTGGAAAAGGTCAGTTTTCATTCCAAGCCCAAAGAAGAGCAATGCCAAAGAATCCTCAAACTACCACACAATTGCACTCATCTCACCTGGTAGTAAAGTAATGCTCAAAATTCTCCAAGCCAAGCAATATGTGAATTGTAAACTTCCTGATGTTCAAGCTGGTTTTAGAAAAGGCAGAGGAACCAGAGATCAAATTGCCAACATCTGCTGGATCATGGAAAAAGCAAAAGAGTTCCAGAAAAACATCTATTTCTGCTTTATTGATTGTGCCAAAGCCTTTGACTGTGTGGATCACAATAATCTGTGGAAAATTCTGAGAGAGGTGGGAATGACAGACCGCCTGACCTGCCTCTTAAGAAATCTATATACAGATCAGGAGGCAACAGTTAGAACTGGACATGGAACAATAGACTGGTTCCAAATAGGAAAAGGAGGATGTCAAGGCTGTTTATTGTCACTCTGCTTATTTAACTAACATGCAGAGTGCATCATGAGAAAGTCTACACTGGAAGAAACACAAGCTTGAATCAAGATTGAAAGGGGAAATAGCAATAACCTCAGATATGCTGATGACACCACCCTTATGGCAGAAAGTGAAGATGAACTAAAAAGCCTCTTGATGGAAGTGAAAGAGAAGAGTGAAAAAGCTGGTTTAAAGCTCAACTTTCAGAAAACGAACAGCATCCGGTCCCATCAGTTCATGGGAAACTGATGGGCAAACGCTGGAAACAGTGTCAGACTTTATTTCTTGGGGCCCCAAAATCACTGCAGATGGTGACTGCAGGCATGAATTTAAAAGATGCTTACTCCTTGGAAGAAAAGTTATGAGCAACCCAGATAGCATATTCAAAAGCAGACACATTACTGTGTCAACTAATGTCCGTCTAGTCAAGGCTTGTGGTTTTCCAGTAGTCATGTATGGATATGAGAGTTGGACTGTGAAGAAGGCTGAGCGACAAAGAATTGATGCTTTTGAACTGTGGTGTTGGACAAGACTCTTGAGAGTCCCTTGGACTGCAAAGAGATCCAAGCAGTCCATTCTGAAGGAGATCAACCCTGGGATTTCTTTGGAAGGAATGATGCTAAAGCTGAAACTGTAGTACTCTGGTCATCTCATGTGAAAAGTTAACTCATTGGAAAATTCTTTGATGTTGGGAGGGATTGGGGGCAGGAGGAGAAGGGGATGACAGAGGATGAGATGGCTGGATGACATCACAGACTCAATTGACCTGAATCTGAGTGAACTCTGGGTGTGGTAATGGACAGGGAGGCCTGGCGTGCTGCGATTCATGGGGTTGCAAAGATTCAAACACGACTGAGCAACTGAATTGAACTGAACTGAGCCTACTCAGTAATCATGACCGCTATCTTAACATGACTGACATATTCAAAGATTGCATCACAGTCAGCAAAAGATAGACATTTTACAAGTAGAATTACAAATGGTCATTCTTGCTCTGTTCTCCTTATATCATGACTTTGTTTCCTTCCACCTAGACACCACAATGCATTTCCTAATGAATATTTTGATGTTGCTTCCCTGCTCCTGCAAAGACAGATGTAAATCCTTGTGAATGCAGCATCTCAGCATGGTAATAAGTTCTTGGAAAATACACGTCATGTTTCCCTTCGTAGCTTCATTATCTATCTTTTTTTACTCAATTTCTAGAGCTACAATTAGACAAAATATTTTCAGTCATAAAAGTCACTTTTCACAACTTTTCCTCAGCATTGTTTGAGATTGAACCTGTCTTCTTTCCTACCAAGTTACTCACAGATATCCAATTCTTCTATGTGTTTCATGTCTACCCAAGTTTCCTTATGTATCTTGCACATCATCTAAGATATAGTGCCTTCCAAATGATGTATTTTAAGTACTTACTGAATTAACAATAAAAAAAGATGCTAAATAAATTAGCAATCAAGAGTCATATAAGTTACTCAGTAAGATCCAATAGTCTCCACTCTTACTAAAACTGGCCTTTCCTATTTTCTGATAATTTAGTAAGGTGGTGTATCTTCTTTATAATGCAAAGTCTAGGTTGGTCTTAGCTTTAACATCCAAAAGCAAATGACATTTAATTTTAGGACTACAGTCATCATTCTTAGTAATTTTGAAGCCAGAGGAAATTAAGCCTGTCACTGTTTCCACATTATTACCCCTTCTATTTGCCAAGTAATGATGGGACCAGATTCCCTTATCTTTGTTTTTATGAATGTTGAGTTCTCAGCACAGTTTTTCACTCTTCTCATTCACCCTCATGAAAAGGCTCTTTCTTTCCTCTTCACTTTCTATTTGTTTCATTTTACCATCTATATATTTGAGGTTTTTGATGTTTCCCCCAGGAACCTTGATGCCAGCTTGTGATTCACTCACATGGTGTTTTAATAGTATACTTGGCATATGATTCACATAAGCAAGTGACAATAAAGAGCTCTACCATGGTTTTTTCAGTTTTGAACTGGTCAATTGGTCCATGTCTGATCCAATTCTTGGGTCTTGACTCATTTAAGGTTGGTTTCAACTTTTAATTCTTCAAGATTTCTGATGAACCCCACCTCTTTTTCTTTCGGTGTTCTCCATCTAGGAGTCTATGTTTCTCATCATGGGGCATTTACCATTGCCACATCAGACATTTTCTTTTTTTTTTTTTTTTAACACTACACTCTGTTTCATTTATTTCCTCCTTTCTCAGTTCAGTTCAGTTGTTCAGTCATCATCGACTCTTTGAAACCCCATGAATTGCAGAACACCAGGCCTCCATGTCCATAACCAATTCCCAGAGTTCACTCAAACTCATGTCATGGCCAGTGATGGCATCCAGCCTTCTCATCCTCTGTTGTCCTCTTCTCGTCCTGACTCCAATCCCTCCCAGCATCAGGATCTTTTTCAATGAGTCAACACTTTGCATGAGTGGGCAAAGTATTGGAGTTTCAGCTTTAGCATCAGTCATCCCAGTGAACACCCAGGACTGATATCTTTAGAATAGACAGGTTGGACTTCCTTGCAGTCCACGTGATTCTTAAGAGTCTTCTCCATCATCATAGTTCAAAACCATCAATTCTTCAACACTTGGCTTTCTTCACAGTCCATCTTTCACATTCATACATGACCACTGGAAAAAACAGTGCCTTGACTAGACAAACATTTTTGACAATGTAATGTCACTGACTTTTAATACACTATCTAGGTTGGACACAACTTTCCTTCCAAGGGGTGTTTCTTTTAAATTCAGTGATGCAATCACTGTCTGCAGTTGTTTGGAGCACCCCAAAAATAATGTGGGAAAATATTTCCACTTTTCCCTCTTTTTATTTCCAATGAAGTGATGGGACCAGATGCTTTAGTCTTCATTTTCTGAATGTTGAGCTTTAAGCCAATATTTCACTCTCCTCTTTCAATTTCATCAAGAGACTTTTCAGTTCCTCTTCACTTTTTGCAATGAGGTTTGTGTCATCTGCATATCTGAGGCTATTGATATTTTTCCCAGTAATCTGAATTCTAGCCTGTGCCACTTGCAGCTCAGCCTTTCTCATGATCAACTTTGAATACAAGTTAAATAAGCATGGTGACCATATACAGCCTTGATGTCTTCCTTTTATTATTTGAAACCAATCTGTTGTTCCATGTCAAGTTCTAACTGTTTCTTCCTGACCTCCATATAGGTTTCTCCAGAGGCAGGTCAAGTGGACTGGTATTCCTGTCTCTTTCAGAATCTTTCACAGTTTGATTTGATACAGCAGTCAAAGTCTTTGGCATGGTCAATAAAGCAGCAGGAGATGTTTTTCTGGAACTATTTTGTTTTTTTTGATGATCCAGTGGATGTTGGCAATGTGATCTCTGGTTCCTCTGCCTTTTATCAAACCAGGTTCAAAATCTGGAAGTTCATGGTTCACGTATTGCTGAAGCCTGGTTTGGAGAATTTTGAGCATCATTTTACTAGCATGTGTGATAAAAGCAATTGTGTGGTAGTTTGAGCATTCTTTGGCATTACCTTTCTTTGAGATTGGAATGAAAACTGACCTTGTCCAGTCCGTGGCCCCTGCTGAGTTTTCCAAATTGGTTACATACTGAGTGCAGCACTTTCAGACCATCATCTTTCCACATTTGAGATAGTTCAACTGGAATTCTATCACCTTCTCTAGCTTTGTTCATAGTGATGCTTTCTAAGGCCCACTTGACTTCACATTCCAGGATGTTTGGCTCTCAATGGGTGATCACAACATCGTGATTATCTGGGTCTTGAAACTATTTTTGTACAATTCTCCAGTGTATTCTTGACACCTCTTCATAATATCCTCCACTTCTGTTTGATTCATGCCATTTCTGCTCTTTATCAATCCCATCTTTGCATGAAATATTCCCTTTTATCTCTAATTTTCTTGACGAGAACTCTAGTCTTTCCCATTTTGATGTTTTCTTCTATTTCTTTGAATTGACCCCTGAGGAATTCTTTCTTATCTCTGTTTGCTATTGTTTTGGATCTCTGCATTCAGATACATATCTTTTCTTCTTTGATCTTTGCTTCTCTTTTTTTTTTTTTTTTTTTTCACAGCTATTTGAAAGGCCTCCTCAGACAGCCATTTTGTTTATTTGCATTTCATTTCTATGGGGATGGTCTTAGTCCCTATCTCCTATATAATGTCACAAACCTCCGTCCATTGTTCATCAGGCACTATTTCTATCAGATCTAATCTCTTAAATCTATATTTCACTGTGTAATGATAAGGGATTTGATGTAGGTCATACCTGAATGATCTAGTGGTTTTCCCTACTTTCTTCAACTTAAGTGTGAATTTGGCAATAGAGGGTTCATTATTTGAGCCACAGTCAGCTACCAGTCTAGTTTTTGGCTGACTATATAGAGCTTCTACATCTTAGACTGCAAAGATAGAATTAATCTGATTTCAGTCTTGACCATCTAGTGATGTCCATGTGTCAAGTCTTCTCTTGTGTTTTTGGGAGACGATGTTTGCTATAACAGTGCATTCTCTTGCAAAACTCTATTAGCCTTTGCCCTGATTCATTCAGTACTCCAAGGCCAAATTTGCCTGTTACTCCAAGTGTTTCTTGACTTCCTACTTTTGCATTTCTGTCCCCTATAATGAAAAGGATAACTTTTGTGTATATTATTTCTAAAAGGCCTTGTAGGTCTTCATAGAACTGTTCAACTTCAGCTTCTTCAGCATTTCTGGTTGGGGGAAAGACTTGGATTACCATTATATTGAATGGTTTGCCTTGGAAATGAATATTAATCATTCTTTCATTTTTGAGATTGCATCCAAGTACTGCATTTAAGACTCTTTTTTTGACCATGATGGCTACTCCATTTCTTCTAAGGTCTTCCTGGTCACAGTAGTAGATATAATGGTTATCTGAGTTAAATTCACCCTTTCAATTCCATTTTAGTTTTCTAATAAATAGAATGTCGACCTTCACTTTTACCATCTCCTGTTTGACCACTTCCAATTTGCCTTGATTCATGGACCTGACATTCCAGGTTCCTATGTAGTATTGTTCTCTACAGCATTGGACTTTACCTATATCACTAGTCACTAATAGAACTGTGTATTGTTTTTATTAGTGTTCAGCCCTTTTTCTTTTTCTTTTCTTTTCTTATTTTTTTTCTTTCTGGAGTTATATCTCCATTGACCTCCCGTAGCATATCAGGTATCAACGGACCTGAGGAGTACCTCTTTCAGTATTCTATCATTTTGCATTTTCATATTGTTCATGGGATTCTCAAGGCAAGAATACTGAAGTGGTTCATCATTCCCTTCTCCACAGACCACAATCTGTCAGACCTCTCCACAATGACCCGCCCATTCTGGGTGGCACCACATGGCATGGCTTAATTTCATTGAGTTAGATAGGGCTGTAGGCTGTGTGACAAGATTGGCTCATTTTCTGAGGTTATGGTTTAAGTGTGTCTGTAATCTAATGTAATCTAATGTAATTTCATAAGTGAAATCAGATGCTAAAGATTGTATTACATAAGTTACAACATTGGTAACAATTTTTGGAAACTAAAAGTTAAGAACCAATAATAAAAATTAGCCATTTACATAGTGCAAGGAAGAAAATGAAGGCCAAATTCATTCTTATATATATATAAGAACATATAAAAAATATGCATGTGTTTTTATTTGAAAGGTAATTATGGTTAATAGAAATAAAAGTTTAGGGTGTTTAAAAGGACTAACGATGTTAAAAGTTAAATAAATCATATAGAAATAGATCTCAGAGTTAAAAAAAAAAAAAGTTTGCTTTTTGGTGTCAGTACAGTGTCAGATAGTCCCCAGCTGAAGCTTGTACTTGTCAAATTCTACTATTGAACAGTCTCGGCATGAATTGAAGACTTAGTCTGTTGGACCTGTCGCTTCTGGGTTGGTTTATGCTTCTTTGTTTATATTTCATTCTTTTATTTGAGAGCCTCTCCATATCTGGTATTCAACATGAAACAGGGGTATGGTAGCCTCTTATTCGACCTCACTTGCTGAGTATTTTGGCGGTGAAGTAGGACACTGAAAACAAATACCTGCGGGATATGTGGTGGTGTTTGAGGTGGATTGATCACCTTGGGCTTTCCACTGACAAATGTAAGATGTCCTTCCTGGGTTCACTCTGCTCACCCTCTCAGTTGATATATGAGGGCACTGTCACACCTGGGCCCTGTGTTTCATGCACTTGCCAGCCAGGCAAGCACATAGGTGCTCAGCAAGGTCACTGACCACAATTAGCTCTGTGCTTTTTGCTCTCCACAATCCAAAATCTCAGGTGGCTGGTTGGAGGGCAAGGCACAGTCCCAGGTGGGCCATGCCTCTTATGTAGCTCTCTGGTCTAAATCACACTGTTTGCTACCTGTGCCAGAGTGCACAGTCTCAGCTATGCCATGTGTCTCCTCATGGTAACTGATCCCAGGCTGTCATGATCTGGGCCTATGTGAACTGACAATGAACCCAGTAATTCAACAGTAATTCAACATTGGCAACTACCAGCCAGCTTAGACTAGATAGGGAATGTCTCTAGGACCAAGATACCAGTAACCTATTTCCTTCTGCCTCTGGAAGTCATACACATTCCTCTTTACCTCCATGCAGGAAAGGGTCTTAACTGGAAGCTGGCTTGGTCTCCTTTTGTATTTTCTAGTGCACAGTCTCCTGTTCTGTGAGTGTGCCATGGTTCACTATGTGGCCTTAGAGCCTCCCTTTAGGAAAAGTCCTTTCTAAAATGGCTGTCTCTAGAGTTCCCATGGTTTATGTTTCTTTCTCACCTTAGTTCCATCATATTGTCCTCAGGTCAGTAAATCCTGGTTCTAACCATAGTGTGTTTGATACATTGCAAGCCTGCCTTCCAGGATTCATGTATGACAGTGGACAGAAGCATCTGAGCCTCTTCTTGGCTAGTAATTGCATTTATTGGCATAATCTGTGTTTTTGCTCTTTTCAGCCTCATTCTCCCCTTCCCCCCCAAAACCCACTGACACTGATGAGAGAGGGTTTCCTATCTTGTGTTAATTTTCCTCCTTTATGACTCACTCTCCAACGGGGGTCTAAATCCAAAATAAATGAATAAATAAATAAATAAATAAATAAATACATTATTCCCTTATGTCTCTTATTTGTTCTTACCTCCTTTTTAAGAGATGGGTTTTCCTTTCTCGATTTCTAGGGCCCAGCAACATAATTCATATTTATTTCTGTAAGCTATTCCATTTGCATTCGATCCTTTGATGTATTTCTGTGGAAGAAAGTTGACTATGCCTCCTATTCCACTAGCATTATGAGACCCCACAACGATCCCAGAACATTCATTTTATTAACTGAAATCTTGTTGTTGTTCAGTCACAAAGCCATGTCTGACTCTGTGACCCCTTGGACTACAGAACACAATTTCTATCTGTCCCTCTCCATCACCTACAGTCTGCCTGAAATCATATCCATTGAATAGTTGAAGCTATACAACCTTCTCCTTCGTTGTCACCCATGCCCCCTCCTGATTTTATTGTTTCCTAAGAATCAGGGTCTTTTCTATTGAATCAGTTCTTTGCTTAAGTGGTCTACCACCTGAGGACTCATCTTCAGCAACAGTGATCCTAATGCTTCTTCAGAGTTGACTTCCTTTATGTTTGACTGGCTTGATCTCCTTGCAATCCAATGGATACTCACAAGTCATCCCTATCAGAGCAGTTTGCTGTTCTCACATCTGTACATGTCTACTGGAAAGACAATAGATGAGATCAAAGTGCCTCCATTGGCCAAGTCATGTCTTCACTTTTTAAAATGCTCTCTAAATTTCTGAGATCTTTTCTTCCAGGAAGAAATTGTCTTCTAATTTTATAGCTGCCATTACCATCTGCAGTGAATTTAGAGCCAAAAAAGATAATCTGTCACTGCTTCTGTCTTTTCCACTTCCATTTCCTATGAAACTGTGGGACCAGATGTCATGACCTTACTTTGTGTAATACTGAGAAGGAAATGGCAAGCCACTCCAGTGTTCTTGCCTGGAGAATCCCAGGGACTAGGGAGCCTGGTGGGCTGCCATCTCTGGGGTCACACAGTATCGGACATGACTGAAGTGACTTAGCAGCAGCAGCAGAGACTTCAAATGTACTGTTTACCCTATGTGTTCCTATGAACATTGAGAAAAATTGTGTTCTTTTACCTTTGTTTTCCTTCACTGTCTTGGATCAGAAATTGTTTTCTGAGAATATTCTAAGATGATAGTTACTCATTATATATTATACTACTGGTTTTAAATATCCTGCTGGAGCATCTGTGCCATAATTCTGTGAAAACTGGGTAAAATATTGCAAAATACACACACTATAATATGTTTTCCATTAACATAATATATTGACCCTGTTCATGTTATATAGTTTGATTTTCTCTAGTTTTGGCTACTACAAAATTACAAAGGAGGACACAGAACAAAATAAATGATCTTGATGGGACAGGGAGCTGAACCCCTGTGGCATGAAGAGAGAAATTTTCATCATCAATTATTTCTGTTGAAATATTTGCTACCAGAAGTTGAAAGTGATGAAAGGAAACTTTACATACTGAATTATGGAGAAGTGATTTTGATATACACATGGTATAATTTCAATGTTCAGCTGGTCAGAAGAGCCTGTCTATAATCTATGTACAGTGCACTTGGCAACTGTTTTAACCACTTAGTGGGTAGCTGTTATCCCAAATCCAGCTGGTTGACCATTATGCCTGTGATTCCGACATGTTCCTATGTTACTGCAGACTTGAATGTTTAAATTATGGTATCCAACGTGGGAAGAGCAACAGCTTTCTTTGAACAATATCTCTAATTAAATGAGAGTTGCGATTTTATGGCCTCAAGTTGTCCTCGTATATATGAACCCCATCTGTTATTACAGAAAGAATAGTGGAAGATGAGCTAGATTAAAGGAGAGTCTTTCAGGAACAGGATGTCAAGTATTCAGCCAGTAATTTATTAAGCAATGTTGGGCTTCCCAAACAATTCATTTCAGATCTTGGGAGCAAACAGAGAGTTTGGCCACATAAATAAAGTTGCCTAAAATTTTATTTTGACATATCCACGTATATACATATGTGTGTATGTGTGTGTATATTAAAAAGTACAATGGGTTTTAATTTCTGTTAGGTATAACAGCAGGGAAAAAATTAAAACCCAAATGTAGAATGATTCAAAAGTCTACTCAGTTATTGAATATATGTAAGTGGAAATACTTCAAAATATGTTTTATTGGCTGCATCTAATCAATGAGGACTCTTTTATATCACTCCCCTCTCTCCTTTTAATAAATATCTACCAATTTTCAAAAGTTTGTCCAGGTTTAATAAAAAAAAAGATATAGAAATAAATAAATATATATATATATTTATATGTATAAATATTTATGTATGTATATAACAGACAGATATGTTTCCATAACAGAAAATATTAATGCCAAGTTAGATCTCAGAATTATTTCCAACACCGTGCTCCATCTCAACAGGAAATAGTCAAAATTTTTGCTGATTCAAACACTGTTTAGGAATGAGGTTTTGCAGGCTTCAGGCTTTGGTTACTATTTCTGTAAGTAGTCTGTATTTTAAGTTGATGCTGAAGTAAATCCTGGTTGAACATGTCCCTTCAATTCCTAGGAGACCAGTGACTTTGTGATGTTACACTTATCCTTCAATTGCTTGGAGACCAGTGACTTAATGATGTCACAGCTTTTTGACTTGGTGTACCACTGCAATGGTCTAGAGAGTTTCTCTCTGTAGGCCAGCCAAGCAGCATTTGAAGTTGCAGTGTGTAAAATCAGACAAATGAGAAAAGTATCTGAAGAAAGATTTTTCTGAGATGGCACATATTTCTTCAGAAATTCAAGATGAGCCTACTAAGGCTGAATCAACTGTTCAGAAACCTCCATTAGATCTGCTTTGTATGATTATACACTTACTGGGGACTCAGTTTTGAGATCTACGACTGAAGAATATGCTTTTCAGGCTTTGTCTGAGGATTTTGTGATCAAAGACCACGCTAGACATTCTGTCTCTGAAATAGTTGAGCTGAATGATTTTTTTCATACACATTTCCACAAAAACTTTGGAATATAGTTGCAAATTATCAGCTTGAACCTATTTGGCGGAATGAGAGTGACATAAGTATAGTGATTAATGAATAACTTTCAAAGAAAGAGGTCTTGGAAAGCAAGGAGTCTTTCAGAATATTTGAAACCAATAGTATAAAAAGTTTAGTTCGATAGCTTAACCTTTATGGCTTTAGTAAAGAGAGACAATTTTTTTTCAAAAATCCTCTTCACTACCTGACTTTCTGGAAGAAAACATCTCTCTTTTGAGCAAGGGATTCCAAAAATTCCACTTATTGGCAATATGTAGCATTAAATCATGTGACCTTGAAAGCATGTTCACATACATAGCTAAAATGGAATTTGAAATAGAGATAGCAAATTTTTGAAAAAGTTTTATTTTTTGAAGTTGATAACAGCTGGAGGTTAACATATTGGATGTTTAAAAAACTTTCCTAGAAACATGAAACCAGACACAAATCTTGAAGCTACTTAAAGTGGTACTTACTGTAAATTGGTACTTACTGGATATATATACAGCATATTTTTAGTTGAGGAGCATAACTGTTTCTAACATGTTACCTGTTAAAACTACTAATGGATGTCTTTTATTTGATGCTATTTAATTGGTGTCATTAAAGGGATGCATTTATATAGCTTAGCTTTGTCTGTTTTACCGTTATTTAAAAAAAAAACACACACTAATGTTTTCCTTTGATTTTAGTTACAGTCCTAGTAAAAATCAAAATTCAAAACAGGACATCCCCAACTTTTCGTAAGAATGCAAAGAAGAGTTGGGATTAACAATGTATCTCCAATATCTTCATTAGTTCGAGATAATAAGAAGTATGTTAAAGCCAGTGTCAACAAAGGTTAACAAAACTGATTTTCTTCCAAAAATGAGTGGATAGAGTGTATTTTCAGCCTCCACAAGTTTACTTGTGACTTTCATACAAAGCCTCATACCAGCCAGGTATTTGCTAATACAAGTGGTGTATCTCCATGTGACATACCGTCTCCATCAGCAACATCAGCTAGACAAACAGACCAGGTTGTTGTAGATCAACCTGGTGTTTTAAAAACGTTAAACATTTTTAATTGGCATTACATAGCAGCTACATTCAAGTAATTGGTCACATTGTGGACTTTGCTACTACAGCTACATCTAGTCTCAGAACCACATTGTATCTCAATTACAGAGCAGTTATTCTGGACTGATGGTGGATCCTTCTAAATTTCCAGTCAGGTATAGCGATATGTCAGCCCATGACAGTCCTGTTCATATCCTGCAAGAGAGAGGCAACTCATGGTTCTCAGTTCCAGCAATCGCTTATACATCTGCCTCCTCTCTTTTAAGTCAACTCATCAACAATTATCATTATATGAAAACAATGCTAATTAAAACTGACCTATCAAATAAGTGTCAGATTATGGAAACTAATGAAGATTGAACTTTAAGTTGGGAGATGTCAACAAATACCTACAATTCTTTCATTTCATCAATAAAGTTGCATGTCAATCTTCCTAGTTTCATTTCCTATTTTCAAAAAAAGAAGAGAAAATGAGTCTTTAGTTCAGTGGTTGGCTATTTAACTGCATGGTTTTATAAACTCTTCAGTTCAAGAAAAAATTCATTATGCATCCTAGGTAAATGACACCTGATCTAAATTTTGTAAGCAAGAAAATGAGAACGAAGGGAAAAGATGCAATGTATGTAAAGTGAAAACTTCTGAAATCATCCCTGCTGAAATGAATGGTTGGCTCAATTGGGACGGTGTGGGTGAAGGAAGAGACACAAGTAAAATCAGAAAAATGAAAATACACAGTATGTACCTTAGTGCATTCACAGTTACCTTATATTCTATTAGTTACTGTAAGAGTCTTAAAAGGTTAGACAGCAGATTGTCTTCATTTTAGAAATTCATTTCACCCTTGAAATATAGATTGTGTAGCATGTCCAAATCATGATCACCATTATTCCATGATTGTATACCAAAGATAACATGACATAATCAGTAACCGGTCCATGGACAGCATAAGATATATACTTTCAGTTCAGTTCAGTTCAGTTCAGACCCTCAGTCGTGTCCAACTCTTTGTGACCTCATGAATCGCAGCACACCAGGCCTCCCTGTCCATCACCAACTCCCGGAGTTCACTCAGATTCACATCTATAGAGTCAGTGATGCCACCCAGCCATCTCATCCACTGTCATCCTTTTCTCCTTCTGCCCTTAATCCATCCCAGAATCAGAGTCTTTTTTAATGAATCAACTCTTTCATGAGGGAGCCATAGTACTGGAGTTTCGGCTTCAGCATCATTCCCTCCAGAGAAATCCCAAGGTTGATCTCCATCAGAATGGACTGGTTGGAACTCCTTGTAGTCCAAGGGACTCTCAAGAGTCTTCTCCAACACCACAGTTCAAAAGCATCAATTCTTTGGCGTTCAGCTTTCTTCACAATCCAGCTCTAACATACATACATGACCACAGGAAAAACCATTGGCTGACTAGATGGACCTTTCTTGGCAAAGAAATGTCTCTAATTTTCAATATGCTATCTAATTTGGTAGCAACTTTTCTTCCAGGAAGTAAGCTTCCTTTAATTTCATGGCTGCAGTCACCATCTGCAGTGATTTTGGAGCACCCCCCCCAAAAAAAAAAAATAAAAATAAAATCTGACATTGTTTCCCCGTTTATTTCGCAGGAAGTGATGGGACCTGATTCCATGATGTTCGTTTTCTGAATGTTGAGCTTTAAGCCAAGTTTTCACTATCCTCTTTGACTCTTAGCAAGAGGCTTTTTAGTTACTCTTTACTTTCTGCTGTAAACGTGGTGTCATCTACATATCTGAGGTTACTGATATGTCTCTCAGCAATCTTGATTCTAGCTTGTGCTTCTTCTAGACCAGCATTTCTCATGTACTTTATAAGTGGTATTCTATAGGATCATTTCTGATCTGCTGTCCTTAAGGCTCACCTTTATTTCCTGACACCAAGATCATGTCTATATTTCCTAAGACATGTTTCAATGTTGGTTATCTGTCCCGACAGAGACAAATATCATTCCTGGTGGTGATTGCAGCATATCAGCATGGTTAACAAGTTCTTTGAAGACATGATACATGTTTTCCTTAGTAATTTCTTTATCTTTCTCTTCTGGAGCTACAATCACACAAACTATTTTCAGTCATGATAAACCCCTTCTCCAAATTTAGTCTCAATTCTTTATTGGGGTTGAAAGGAACTTCTGTTTGTCCTCCTACCAAAGTGAGCAACAGATATCAGATCTTCACTGTGTTTTATATCCGCTCTTTTTTTTTTTTAATGTATCTTTCACATCACGTGAAACTTAGAGCCCGAAAATGACACTTTTTAAGCATTTACTAAATTATCAATAAAGAAATGTAATAACCAATGAAATACCCTACACATTACTCAACAATATCCTATAACCTGCACTATTATCATAATTCACCTTTCATATTTAGTGAGAAATTATTACAAATTTTTAAATATTTATATTTACATGAATATTAAATGTGAGAGTTCAAATTATAAAGCTATTGCTGCTCCCATGAAGTTTACCTTCTACAAGAACCCATTTTAAGCACGTTGTTTCAGGCCACAGTTCAATAAAATTCAGTAGTAGTTACAGAGACATGTAGGAAAAAAAAAAGAAAGAAAGAAAAGAAAAGAAAGAAAAGGTATCATTTATTTTAATAGTCTAAAAAAGTCACGTAGTAAGCAAGGATCAAAATCAATGGTTGATCCTAAATATATTTCACTTTGAAATACTTTGAGCAGAATCCCTGCTTGTTGGACTATCCACACTGTCATGAACACTACCTAGAAATATTGGCAATCTCAAATTTGTAGTCATTCCTTCAGATGGAAATGGTAACATCAAGTTAAGTCCCTGTTTTTGTATGGTAATCCTCATAGAATAACACTAAATTAAGGTCAATGTTTCATTCTTGCAGCTAATGGACACTGAAATCTGTCGAATATCTGTGTAGATAAGGAATGGTCAACAAAACACACACTTTTTCTTTCACCGAAACGTGTCATTAAATGTAAATGAAAATACTATGCTTTAGAGAGGTAAATGAAAATACTATGCTTTAGAGAGGTGAGCATTTTGGAGCCATTGTAAGAGCTATTGAAATTGGTGTCCTTAGTTATCATTTCAAGCCCAAAGCCCAGTGGCCTTGTTTTAGATTTCAGGTGTCTTACAAGTTAGTCAAATTTGCATGTTTTGAGCAATATCACCTTAAAGGTGATTCCATTTTCCATTTCATTGCCATGCACTGATTAATTCTTCTCACTCCCTTTTATCTTTTTTTTTTTTTTTTTTTTAATGTTCTGCTCTGAGAGGCAGGCCCTTCTGAAAAAGAACAGGATAAATTCACTTAGACCTCTGTGATAACTTGGAAGAGGCATGGATAAAGACATTCAATATATCATGTTGAAAAGCCAGTTTTTGTTCCCTCATGAAAGCATATTACTAACCTGTACTTCAATTGTCTAACCAAAGGAAACCAGATTACATGATCCTTTATGATGGTGATCAAGTCCCAGACGGCTTCAATATATTGGTGCTGTTAATTACCAAATAATAAAGGAAATAGCGTGATTCATTAGGGAAACATCGTACATGAATTCAAATTTTCTTACCTCTATGCATTTACTTTATAATTGGTGCTTAAAATTGTAAAACAATAGAAACTGTTTCAGTGGAAACAGTGTGAGACTTTATTTTTTGGGGCCCCAAAATAACAGAAGATGATTACTACAGCCATGAAATTAAAGGACGCTTACTCCTTGGAAGGAAAGTTAGGACCAATCTAGATAGCCTATTGAAAAGCAGAGATATTACTTTGCCAACAAAGGTCCATATAGTCAAGGCTTTGGATTTTCCAGTGGCAGTATATGGATGTAAGAGTTGGGCTGTGAAAAAAGCTGAGTGCCAAAGAATTGATGCTTTTGAACTATGGTGTTGGAGAAGACTCTTGAGAGTCCCTTGGACTGCAAGGACATCCAACCAGTCCATTCTAAAGGAGATCAGCCCTGGGTATACTTTAGAAGGAATGATGCTAAAGCTGAAACTCCAATACCCTGGCCACCTCATGTGAAGAGTTGATTCATTGGAAATGACTGTGATTCTGGGAGGGATTGGCGGCAGCGGTAAAAGGGTTGAGAGAGGATGAGATGGCTCGATGGAATCACCAAGTCGATGGACATAAGTTCAAGTGAACTCTGGGAGTTGGTGATGGACAGGGAAGCCTGGTATGCAGCGATTCATGGGGTTGCAAAAATTCGTACACGACTGAGTGACTGAACTAAACTGAACTGAAAATGTTCAAAGTAAAAAAAAAAAAAAAAAAAGTGATGTAAATACAACGAATTAGGGCAAAAATTAGAAATATTTATGGGAGAATTTTAGAGGATGAAATTTGATGCTTAAAATATAACAAGCAAAAGTGTAACTGCAGGGCCTAATGAGGTCAATATGACTTCCATATCTTTGCCCTGAATTATTTTCAATTTAGCAAACCACAGAATAGTCTTCCGTTCAGTTCGGTTCACTCAGTCATGTCCGACTCTTTGTGACCCCATGAATTGCAGAATGCCAGGCCTTCCTGTCCATCACCAACTCCTGGAGTCCACTAAGACCCTCGCCCATCAAGTCGGTGATGCCATCCAGGTATCTCATCCTCTGTGGCCCTTTCTCCTCCTTCCCTCAATCCCTCCTATCATCAGAGTCTTTTCCAATTTGTCAACTCTTCGCACGAGGTGGCCAAAGTACTGGAATTTCAGCTTTAGCATCATTTCTTCCAAGGAAACCCCAAGGCTGATCTCCTTCAGAATGGACTGTTTGGAACTCCTTGTAATCCAAGTGACTCTCAAGAGTCTTCTCCAACACCACAGTTCAAAACATCAGTTCTTGGGTGCTCAGCCTTCTTCACAGTCCAACTCTTACATCCATACATGACTGCTGGAAAAACCCAGCCTTGATTAGACAGACCTTAGTCGGTAAAGTAATGTCTCTGCTTTTGAATATGTTATCTAGGTTGTTTATAACTTTTCTCCAAAGGAGTAAGTATCTTTTAATTTCATGGATGCAGTCACCATCTACAGTGATTTTGGAGACCAAAAATATAAAGTCTGACACTGTTTGCACTGTTTCCCCATCTATTTTTCATGAATTGATGGGACAGGATGCCATGATCTTCATTTTCTGAATGTTGAGCTTTAAGCCAGCTTTTTCACTCTCCACTTTCATTTTCATCAAGAGGCTTTTTAGTTCCTCTGTGCCTTCTGCCATAAGTGTGGTGTCATCTGCATATCTGAGGTTATTGATATTTCTCCCAGCAGTCTTGATTCCAGCTTGTGATTCTTCCAGCCCAGAGTTTCTCATTGATGCACTTTGCATAGAAGTTAAATAAGCAGGGTGACATTATACAGTCTTGATGTACTCCTTTTCCTATTTGAAACCAGTCTGTTGTTATATGTCCAGTTCTAACTGTTGCTTCCTGACCTGCATACACATTTATCAGGAAGCAAGTCAGATTGTCTTGTATTCCCATCTCTTTCAGAATTCTCCACAGTATTTTGTGATCTACCCAGAATAGTCTTACATCCAAAATATTCTAAGATCCCATGCAATGCAGAACACAGAATATTTTAAAACATTCTGATTTAAAAGGTCACTAGAGTGAAATCATTCATCTACAAAATATCTTTCAATCTTAAGACTAAGAACAAATAACAGAGAACTCTTTGCAGTTCATAGGTGTTCTTCTGTGAGTCCTTGGGTTTTATTTTCCTTTCATAATTGTGTTTTGAGTGTATAAGACTGAGGCTGTTCTTGTGTGTGCATGCATCAGATTAAGAATGTGTTTGTGAGTGTCTGTCTAGATTCTCCTTTGGATTCTTATGTTAGAGATTTCGCCTGAAGAATTGGCTAATTCAAAAATATAAAGAGGCACAATTTAAAATGTCCATTCAAATCTCTGCTTTATCTTTTCAAAGTGCAAATTTCTCAAGTGGGTGAGATTAAGAGGTTGAAAACATTTCGATAATAGCCAAGCTACTCCACCCTAACAAGGTTACAACTATGGAACTCTCCCAATCACCAAGCAAAAATTGAGTGGGACCTTAGATGTCTATTATGTCTGTTAATAACAAAACTCCTACCTGCTAAAATGGCAGTACCAGAGAAGACTAAAGTAGATGCCTGCAATTTCAACCAGACCTTTCTATAATAGGATACTACCTTCATATGGGGGGCTGCACACTCACCAATAACAAGGAACACTGTGAGGAAACAAAGAACACTATTAGGAAACAAAGAACCCTCTTAGGAATCAAAGAACCTAAGAATGGAATCTGTAATTCTGTTCCCACATGGTAGACCTTGTTTTCCCCCTTCCCAAGAATATCAGAGAGGCAGTTAAAATAGAAGGAAGTTATAACATGACCCACATACTTCTTACATAATACCTTAAATGTCCAAGTCCCACCACACTGCTAAGATGATGGCAATACAGGACTTCTGTCTTCAACTCTGTGTGGCAGTCATCATATAAGACTTTTATGAATATTTGACATGCACTGATAGTGCATCTATAAAGCCAAAAGTCTTGAGACCTGATTCAAAGAGGAAAACTGTCTACTCCATGTCCTCAGTTTTATGGGACTTTCACACACATTCACACATTTCCAGAATCCTCAACCTTTATCTGAAGTCAAAAGCTGACATTAAGAGAAGAAGAATAGCCTATTCACAAAGAAGGCAAGCGGAAAAATCAAAATGGATCCAGTCACCTACTTACTTCCATGCTCAGTAATGGAACCCCTTGTAAGCATTCCTAAGGGCAACTAGGAGAAACAACTCAAAGATGCTTCTCCCCTGATTAGAGAGGTTAACTGAGAAGCTATAAGTTTTTTTAACACCTAACTTATCCATAAGATCACATACCATGCCTGTTAACACATCAGAAGATGGGCAGCTCTAGCAGATATTTACAGATAATGCCTGCTTCTGCCTAAGGCCAAGGTTTTAGATCCAAGTGGCAGGTGGGAAAAGGTTTCCATCTCAGGATACCATATGACACCGCAGGTGTTCTCCCTCTCTGAGAAGCCTTAAAAATACATTGTGGGAAGTACAATATGAGGGAGGAAAACAAGGAGACTGACAAGAGCTATGTTCTCTCTAATTGTCCAGATTATCACATCATTCCAATTCCAGTGACAGACTTAACATGCAATCTGATGGATCTCCCAAGCATGCCAGTTCTAATTTTTTGATGTTGTTTAGTCACTCAAACTTGTCAGACTCTTGTGACTCCATGTACATCAAGAAACCTGGGCTCACCAGCCATCCACATATCCCAGGGTTTTATTCAAACCCAAGACCTTTGAGTCAGTGATGCTTTGCAGCCATCTCACCCTCTTTCGTTCCCTTTTTCTCCTGCACACAATCTTTACCAGCATCAGTTTCCTCCCAGCGATTTTGCTCCTGGCTTCAAGAGGCTGATATATTGGCTCCTCATGTGCAGCATCAGTCCTTCTGAGAATAGCAGAAATGTTTCCCTCCACGGTTTACAAGTTTGAACTCCATACTGACCACAGTACTCTCGCATGTCTTCTCTAGCCCTACAGTTGTAAAGCATCCATATTCTGGCAGTCAGTTCTTGTGTTCCTGCTCACTCCTCCATATGTTACTCCTGAAAATCAACTTTGACTATTCAGGTCTTGTTCAATAATCTCTCAGCTTTGTAATATGGATTCTAGATTGGTCACAGCTTTTCACCCAAGGGGCAAGTTTTTTTTTTTTTTTTTTTTTTTTTATTTTCATGGCTACAGTCACATCACATAGTCATACTGGAGGTCAAGAGAGTGAAACCTATCACTAATTCAACTCTGTCCCATCATGAGCATAATTTTTGTGTTTGTCTGTGTTTGTGTTGCATTTTAATTCAGCTTTTTCAATCTCCCCTTTCACCTTATTCTGAAGGCTTTTTAGTTCCTAGTGTTTTCCAGCCATTTGTGTGTTGTCATCTTATACCTAAGGTTATTCATACTTACCACAGTAATTTTGTTTCCAGCTTCTGATTCTTTCAGCAAGTTGTTTTCTGTGAAGTATTCTGCAGAGAAGTCAAATAATCTGGATGACAATACATAGCCTTGATGTATTTCCTTCCCTATTTTGCACCATTTCATTATTCCTTTTCTAATTCCAACTGCCATGTCTTGATCTGCCTGCATGCCTCCCTGGAAACAGGTATAGTGATCTGGTATTCTTATCTGTTTAAGAATTTTCCACAATTTGTTGTTACCCTCACAGTCAAAGGGCTTCCCTCATGGTTAAGATGATAAAGCATCTGCCTGAAATGGTGCAGACCAATTTGGTACCAGGTCTGGAAGATCCCCAGGAGAATGAAATGGTAGGCTACAGTTCATGGGGTCAGAAAGAGTCAGACACGACTGAATGACCTCATTTTCACACACAACCTAAGCCAGTAACAGAGAAAATTAAGTAGATGTAGATGACTTTATGAAACCTCCTTGCTTTTTCTATGATCCAAACTCCAGTTAAGATTGCATGAGTACATGTAGTTGCACAACTAACTATACCTGCCTGTTTTTTATTTATTTATTTATTTATTATTATTATTATTATTTTCTCAGTCTCTCTTTTTCAAGCTATCATCTACATACTGTTACATTCCTGGACACTTGGCATCTTCTTATACAATAATTAAATTATGCCCATGCCAGTCTATGACCTTTGACATCCTCTTAAAACAGTTAAGTTTCCAGGACAGAAGTAAGGAATCTGTGATCTGGGAAAATGTCAGGACAGTTTGATAAATAGCTAGATATTTTCAGGAACTGATTTTGAGTCCAATTCCTGTATCAGTTCTTATCTGTAACAGAACTATGTTTCCTAAAGCTGATGACAATTGCTTACTGGCAGAAATTTCAGGAAAAATAAATTTGCTTATTTGCATGTTCAAGTCAGTGATGTATCAATTATGTGAGTATGTATGTAACCTCCCATCAAACAGATTAATTCATGTCAAGTGAATTTTGTTGTTTCACTGACATGTCTAAAGGAATTACCTAATTTGCCTAGAAAGAAAATCAGAAATTCTGATTTGGCAGAAAATAAAAGAGCATGTTGACTGTAACTCTCTCCATGGAGGCATCACAAATAATCCTTCTATAAGGCAACATTCCTCCAGAGCATAAGATGAATATTAGCAGAAGAACTTGCTTAATAGAGAAGATTATATGAAAAGTAGGCATAACTAGGGAGAATGAAAGGAAGATGGGAGAAGGAGAATGAGAGGAAGAGAACCAAGCCTGTGTCCTGGGGTGGGAGGTAGAGAAGCAGGTTATAGATTGAGGATTTGGTTAAGTTACCTCACTAAACTTAAATTACTTTAGACTGAAAGAAAGTAAGGTGAAGAAGCTGATAACATTTAGTTTGTCTAGAGTGAAAATCAAACAGAGAATGTGTGGTGTAGTCCTCCATCTCCCAAACTGCAATGCAGGTGAACTACTGTGCATAGGGCCTGGAAGATGAAACATGGGGTTAGAAAGCCAACTTGGGAGGGAACTGCTTTTGACTCTGTGGAGATGGAATGATGGATCTGTGATGACAAACTGTGTAGAAAGGAATGCCTTTTGAAAAATCCCAAAGTGACAAAGAAGCTGGACCTTAGGGCTTAGTCACACAGTGAGGAGGTGACAGTATTGAATTTTCCACTCATACTTCTCCCACCACAACCTAGAAGATGATCCCATTGGCCATCACTTTTCTGCCCGTGATTGCTGGCTCCTTGGCAAAACTGACATCACCAGGGTTCCAATACTCCAAGCACCTGTAAAATGCGACACCTTTTTCAAAGAGCTCCTTCACTAGCTAACCATCTGGCAGGAGAAAACAATGTCTCTGTTTTGAACAAGGCATTCCATGAATATCCATTATTATAGGAAATACATTTTTTTTTTAATATAGTGACCATTTAACTGTTAACATAGGTAGCTAAAGCTGACTTTAAAATTGAGATAATATGCTGCTGAAATATTTTTCTATTCTTTTCAAGTTGAGAACAGCTGGATACTAAGACATTTTAAGTGTTACGAATTAAAGTTATAAGTTTCGCTAGCAACTTGGAACCAGAGAGAAATCCTGAAGCCACTTAAAGGGGTATTTGGCATAGATATACAATATATTGTTACATGAGGAGTGAAATAAATTCGAATAGGTAAGTATTCAAATCTATTAGTGGAGGTGTATTATTTGAGGCTATTATCTTTGTATGTTTTAAAGGATCAATATTTTGAGTCTGGCTTTGTTTCTCTATTTTACCTTGGTTTGAAAAGTCACTAATAATTTTCTTCTTTGGCTTTAGTTGAAGTTATATCATAATTCAAATGTTAAGTGATGCTATCCCCAACTTTAATAAGAATGAAAAGAAGAGTTGGCACCAAAATTGTCTCTACAGTACGTTCATTAGTTTGTGATTACAAGATTACTCATGCTAAAGGAAGGAGTAATGTGACTGATCATCTCTCCTGGATTCTTCCTGAAACTAGAGGAAATTCTATATTTTCAGCCTCCATAATGGTAAGTTGGAGTAGGCAATAGCACCCCACTCCAGTACTCTTGCCTAGAAAACCCCATGAATGGAGGAGTGTGGGAGGCTGCAGTCCGTGGGGTCGCTGAGGGTCGGACATGACTGAGAGATTTCACTTTCACTTTTCACTTTCATGCATTGGAGAAGGAAATGGCAACCCACTCCAGTGTTCTTGCCTGGAGAATCCCAGGGACAGTGGAGCCTGGTCGGCTGCCATCTACAAGGTTGCACAGAGTTGGACACGACTGAAGTGACTTAGCACAATGTTAAGTGTGTCTTTCATATGAAAGCCTTCTAACAGCCACAAAGTTGCTAATACAAGTGGCCCAACTCAAAGTGATTTTTTTATTCATCATCAATGTCAGTTAGAGTGAAAGAGCAAATTGTGAAAGATCAAGCTGATATTTAAAATCTGTTGATCTTTTCACATCAGCATTCACAGAGCAGCTGCAATCAAGCAAACGGCCACAGGGAGAATTTTTTTACTATGACTATTTCTACTTCTCAGTACCACATTGTATCTCCTTTGCAGACACCTGATTTTGACTGATAATCAGCCTTGTATCTTTACAGGTAGATACAGTGGTATGTCAGCCCATGAGGATGTTTTCCCTATACTGTAAGTGGGAGGCATGGTTCCCAGTGCAATCACTGATTCATCTGCTACATCTATTTCAAGGTCAACTCATCAGCCATCTTTTATATAAAAACATACAATTACTTTCATATAATTACTACTCACAACTGATCTATCAAGTAGGAACCTGATCATGCAGGATAAAGTAGATTAAAATTTATGTTGGTGATGCCAACATTTTCCTACATTTCTCTTATTTCAATATTAGATTTACATGTTCTCCTTCATGGTTACCTTTTCTATTCTGAAATAATTAAGAGGAACATGAGGCTCTATCTCAATGCCTGTCTATTTCACTGTGCATTGAATGGTCATCTGAATTAAATTCATACATTCCAGTTAATTTTAATTCACTGATTCCTGAAAGTCTGATGTTCAAACTTGTCATCTTCTGTTTGACCACTTCCAATTTACCTTCTTTCATGAACCAAACATTCTAGGTTCATATGAAATATCGTTCTTTACAGCATCATACTTTACTTTTATCCATAGTTATATCAACAGTTAGGTGTTGTTTTTCCTTTGGCTCCATCTCTTCCTTTATATTGATTTCCAGAAGCATATAGCACCTCAACCAACCTGGAGAGTTCACTTTTCAGTGTCCTATCTTTTTGGTTTTTCATATTGTTCATGGAGTTTTCAAAGCAAGAATACTGAAGGGGTTTTCCATTTCCCTTATCCAATGGACCACATTTTGCCAGAATTCTCCACCATGTCCAATCCATCCTGCATGGCCCCACATGGCATGTCTCATGGGTGCATTGAGATAGACAAGGCTGTGACCATTTGATCAGTTTGGTTAACTTTCTGTGACTGTGGTTTTCCTTTGGTCTGCTATCTGATAGATAAGGAAAAGAGGCTTATGGAAACTTCCTAATGGGATAGACAGACTGTGAGTGAATCTGGGTCCTGTTCTGATATATGGGGCCATATTCAGTAAATCTTTAATCCAATTTACTCTTGATGGGTGTGGCTGTATTTGGACCTTTTTGTTTGAACTGAGGCCTAACTATGGTATGGGTAATGAAAGTAATTGGGACCTTCTTCAAAAGGACTTGAGCAAGCACTCTTGTATTCAGTGCCCACCACCCTGCTGCATCCCATTCTTGGACCATGTCTCTACCGGACACTCCTAGACACTCACAAGCAACACTGGCTCAGTTTCTGGTGGGAACACTGCTCTTATTCTTGGCTCCTGGTGAACACAAGGCTTTGTTTGTGCCTTCCAATAGTCTGCTTCAGTCCTGTGGAAGTTCTATAATCAAGTCCAACTGGCCTCCAATGTCAAATGTCCTGTGGGTTCTCAGTCCTGTGTCTTCTCTGTCCCTTTGTCAGATACCCAGGTTGAAAAATCTGTAGTTGTTCTAAAACTTCCTTACCTGCAGAAGAATTTCTTTAGAAAGATTATCCTGCAATTTGTGGATTGTGGGCTAGGCCACTTTTTGGTCAGCTGAAAGGTTACCTCCTCTGAGAGGGCTTATGTCACAAACTGCATGAACAAGGTCTGTAGCAGCCAAAGCGTCTCTTCCCTGTCAGGCCATTGCTGACCCATGCCTCTGCGGGAGACCCTAATCACTCAAAAACTGTTCTGACTCTGTCTTGGGGCAATCCCTGGGTATAGGTGCACAAAATGCTTTATTGCTCACCTAGCGTGGCTGGTAGGTATTGATTCCAAATTCAAATTCACCCCTGCTACAGTCTTGTTGAGACTTTACCTTTGCCTTGGACATTTTTTTTTTTTTTTGGTGGGACCCAACATTCTCCTTTCAATGGTCATTCTGCAACAAGGTGTAATTTTGGAGCTATCACAGGAAAAGATGAGTTCACACCCTTCTACTTTGCCATCTTCATTTCCTCACAGGCACAAACCAGGAAAGGGGGAAATGCCTATATCCCACCTCTGCACTTTCTTCACCTTTCTGCACTATCAGATAGGCTGGAATCCCATGGACAGAGCCAAGGTCACCTCTTCTCTTCTAGGATGCCTGTGCTTTCACAATGTAGGACCCTACATTATCACTTCATATCTCTCACATGATGATATTGTTTGTGACATGTAAACAGAGAGTGCGCTTCCTCATGGGCTGACCCAAGGCAGCACTATCCCAGAGCCTTCCTCTAATATGGAAAACTTCTCCAGTGCAGTAGCTTAACTTTCTATTTCTCCTCCATCCAGTCTCTACTCTTTTCTGAAGGACCTTCACCTCTTCACAGACTTGAATCTACCATTTCCACAGGCCAGCCCAATTCTCATAGACTGAGGATTCCACAGGCTATGCTTTAAAAGCCCCTCACCACTGGGTTTACACTGGACGGGTCCTCAAGCTTTCCACATCCTTTTCCTAGTAAACACACACACACACATTAACACAAAAGAAACTGTGAGCTTCTTTATGTCTCTTGATGTAAATCCAAATTTGTGAACACAGTCCTGGGTTGTTGGCCATCCTTTCCTCATTCCTGTCTTGAACAGGACCATCTCAGAGATGCATGGACAAGTCTCCCGCACTCTGTTGATGCCTGGTGAGCCTTCTGCTTGCTCCATATTTCATGGTCTGTAACATTCATCTCTGCCAGCTGTGGTTTGACACACATTCACACAGAAAGACACAGAAACGTGGGCAAAATGCTCATGTGGGTAGACATACAAATGTTCAAGGCATGTGAAAACATGAGCAAAAAGGGAACATAGATCTTTCTGTAGGTGAAGAACCAGTGCTTCATAGGAAATATAGAGATTTCCATTTTCTTATAGAAAAGTCTCTATTCTGAACTGAAATATGAAGTTTTGAAAAGTCCAAATTCCATGATGGAGACAGCACCTAGGTTTAGATATAGTAAAAACAAACCATTCCCCACTTTATGGAACCAATTTTGTTTTGGTAATTATTATTAGAAATACAGCAAATTCCTTACTTCATTAAGAAAGAGAGGTCTCCCAATTTTAATTTGTGTAATGGAGATAATTCAATTTTCATACGGGTTTCCATATCTTCCAAAAGCAGTGCCAAGATTCTCTTATGTGAAAATTCTGAAACTTCACATTAATGGTGGTAAACCACCACCTAGATTCATACATGAGGTATCAGTTCAGTTCAGTCGCTCAGTCGTGTCCAACTCTTTGCAACCCAATGAATCACAGCACACCAGGCCACCCTGTCCATCACCAACTCCCGGATTTTGCTCAGATTCACGTCCATCGTGTACGTGATGCCATCAAGTCATTTCATCCTCTGTCGTCCACTTCTTCTCCTACCCCCAATCCCTCCCAGCATCAGAGTCTTTTCCAATGAATCAACTCTTCCCATGAGGTGGCCAAAGTACTGGAGTTTCAGCTTTAGCATCATACCTTCCAAATAAATGCCAAGACTGATCTCCTTCAGAATTGACTGGTTGGATGTCCGTGCAGTCCAAGGGACTCTCAAAAGCCTTTTCTAACACCACAGTTCAAAAGCATCAATTCTTCGGTGCTCAGCCTTCTTCACAGTCCAGATTTTCATCCATGACTACTGGAAAAACCATAGCCTTGACTAGAAGGACCTTAGTCGGCAAAGTAATGTTTCCGCTTTTGAATATGCTATCTATGTTGGTCATAACTTTCCTTCCCAGGAATAAGCATCTTTTAATTTTATGGCTGCCGTCACCATCTGCAGAAATTAGGGAGCCCAGAATATAAAGTATTACACTGTTTCCACTGTTTCCCCATCTGTTTTCCATGAAGTGAAAGGACCGAAAGTCAAGATCTTCGTTTTCTGAATGTTGAGCTTTAAGCCAACATTTTCACTCTCCTCTTTCACTTTCATCAAGAGACTTTTTGATTCATCTTCACTTGCTGCTATAAGGGTGATGTCATGTGAAAATCTGGGGTTATTGAAATTTCTCCCAGAAATCTTGATTCCAGCTTGTGTTTCCTCCAGTCCAGCATTTCTCATGATGTATTCTGCATATAAGTTAAATAAGCAGGGTGACCATATACAGCCTTAATGTACTCCTTTTCCTATTTGAAATCAGTCTGTTGTTCCATGTCCAGTTCTAACTGTTGCTTCCTGATCTGCATACAGATTTCTCAAGAGGCAGGTCAGGTGGTCTGGTATTCCCATCTCTTTCAGAATTACCACACATTATTGTGATCCACACTGTCACAGGTTTTGACATAGTCAATAAAGAAGAAATAAATGTTTTTTGGAACTCTCTTGGTTCTTCCATGATCCAACGGATGTTGACAATTTGAGCTCTGGTTCCTCTGCCTTTTCTAAAACCAGCTAGAGCATCAGGAAGTTCATGGTTCACATATTGCTGAAGCCTGGCTTGGAGAATTTTGAGCATTACTTTACTAGCATGTGAGATGAGTTCAATTTTGCAGTAGTTTGAGCATTCTTCAGCATTGCCTTTCTTTGTGATTGGAATGAAAACTGACCTTTCCCAGTACTGTGGCCACCGCTGAGTCTTCAAATTTGCTGGCATATTGAGTGAAGCACGTTCAAGGCATTATCTTTCAGAATTTGAAATAGCTCAACTGGAATTCCATCATCTCCACTTGCTTTGCTCATAGTGATGCTTTCTAAGGCCCACTTGACTTCATTTTCCAGGATGTCTAGGTCTAGATGAGTGATCACAACATAGTGATTATACAGGTCATGAAGATCATTTTTGTGCAGTTCTTCTGTGTATTCTTATCACCTCTTCTTAATATCTTATGTTTCTGTTAGTCACATACCATTTATATCCTTTATTGAGCCCATCTTTGCATGAAATGTTCCCTTGGTATTTTTAATTTTCTTGAAGAGATCTCTAGTCTTTCCCATTCTGTTATTTCCCTCTATTTCCTTTCATTGATCGCATAAGAAGGCTTTCTTATCTCTTCTTGCTATTCTTTGGAACTGTGCATTCAGATGCTTATATCTTCCCTTTTCTTCTTGGCTTTTCACCTCTCTTCCTTTCACAGCTATTTGTAAAGCCTCCCCAGGCAGCCATTTTGCTTGTTTGCATTTCTTTTCCATGGGGATGGTCTCGATCCCTGTCTCCTGTACAATGTCACGAACCTCAGTCCATAGTTCATCAAGCACTTTATCTATCAGAACTAGGTCCTTTAATCTATTTCTCACTTCCACTGTATAATCATAAGGGATATGGTTTAGGTCATATCTGAGTGGTCTAGGGGTTTTCCCTTCTTTCTTTGATTTAAGTCTGAATTTGATAATAAGGTGTTCATGATCTGAGCCACAGTCAGCTCCTGGTCTTATTTTTCTTGACTGTATAGAGCTTCTCCATCTGTGACTGCAAAAATATAGTAAATCTGATTTCGGTGTTGACCATCTGGTGATGTCCATGAGTAGAGTCTTCTCTTGTGTTGTTGAAAAATGGTGTTTGCTATGACCAGTCCATTTTCTTGGCAAAACTCTATTAGTCTTTGTTCTGCTTCATTCCGCATTCCAAGGCCAAATTTTTCTGTTAGTCCAGGTGTTGCTTGACTTCCTACTTTTGTATGCTAGTCCCCTATAATGAAAAGGACACCTTTTTTGGGTGTTAGTTCTAAAAGGCCTTGTAAACCTTCATAGAACAAGTCAACTTTTGCTTCTTCAGCATTACTGGTTGGGACATTGACTTGGATTACTTGATATTGAATGGTTTGCCTTGGAGATGAACAGAGTTCATTCTGTCATTTTTGAGAGTGCATCCAAGTACTGCATTTTGGACTGTCTTGTTGACCATGGTGGCTACTCCAATTCTTCTGAGGGATTCCTGCCTGCAGTAGTAGATATAATGGTCATCTGAGTTAAATACACCTGTTCCAGTCCATTTTAGTTAGCTGACTTCTAGAATGTTGATGTTCACTCTTGTCATCTCATGTTTGACCACTTCCAATTTGCATTGATTCATGGGCCTGACATTCCTGGTTCCTATGCAGTTTTGCTCTTTACAGCATTGGACCTTGCTTTTGTCACCAATCACATCCACAGCTGGGTATTGTTTTTGCTTTTGGCTCCATCCCTTCATTCTTTCTGGAGTTATTGCTGCACTGATCTCCAGTAGCATATTGGGCACCTACTGACCTGGGGAGTTCCTCTTTCGGTATCCTATCATTTTGTCTTTCATATTGTTCATGGGGTTCTCAAGGCAAGAATACTGAAGTGGTTTCCCATTCCCTTCTCCAGTGGACCACATTCTGTCAGACCTCTCCACCATGACCCGCCCATCTTGGGATGCCCTGCGGGCATGTCTTAGTTTCACTGAGTTAGACAAGTCTGTGGTCCTAGTGTGATTAGATTGACTAGATTTCTGTGAATATGGTTTCAATGAGTCTGCCCTCTGATGCCCTCTTGCAACACTTACCATCTTACTTGGGATTCTCTTACCTTGGGCATGGGGTATCTCTTCACGGCTGCTCCAGCAAAGTGCAGCTGCTGCTTCTTACCTTGAATGAGGGGTATCTTCTCACTGCCACCCTTTCTGACCTTCAACGTTGGATGACTCCTCTAGGCCCTCCTGTGCCAGTGCAGCCACCGCTCCTCAAACCATACTGAAACCATACTGACCGCTTCTTGGATTTGGGGTTTCTCCTCCTGGCCACAGCCCCTGGACTCGGATGTGGGGTGGCTCCTCCTGGCCACGGCCTCTGGTCTCGAACCAGGAATGGCTCCCTTCAGCCACAGACGTTGACTTCGGACACAGGGTGGCTCCTCCCAGCTGCTGCCCCTGACCTTGGAGGTCGGGTAGCTCCTCTCAGGCATACTTGTGGTATGGAGAAGCCCTAATTTCACATAAGAAAAACAACTTCCAGATTTTCATAAAGTGAAAGAAAAAATGTGATAGATCATAGAGGCAAACAAGAATCACTCTATTTGCATGTAAAAATGTAGATACTTCTACATTTGAGTTCAGTTCAGTTCAGTCTCTCTGTCGTGTTCAACTTTTGGAACCCCATGTTCTGCAGCATGTCATGATCCCTGTCCATCACCGACTACCAGAACCTCCACAAACTCATGTCGATCGAGTCAGTGATGCCATCTAATCATCTCATCCTTGATCGTTCTCTTCTCTTGTTGGCTTCAATGATTCCTAGCATCAGGGTCTTGTTCAATGAGTCAAATCTTTGCATCGGGGTCCATACTCTTGGAGTTTCATCTTCAGCATCAGTGCTTCCACTGTATATTGGAATGCATATGACTGATTTCCTTTAGCGTCCTTGCAGTCCAAGCGACTCTCAAAAGTCTTCACTAACATCACATTTTAAAAGCATCATTTCTTCCATAGTCAGCTGTCTTTACTGTCCAAATATCACATCTGTACATGACCTCTGGGAAAACTGTAGCTTTGACCAGGTGGGCCTTTGCTGGCAAAGAAATGTCTCTGCTTTTGAATATGCTGTCTATGTATTTCACAGCTTTTCATCCAAGCAGTAAGTGTCTTTTAATTTCATGGCTGCAGTCACAATCTGCAATTATGTTGGAGCCCCCCCCCCAAATAAAGTGTTTTGATATATCCATTTTTTTCTCCATCCATTTGCTAAGCAGTGATGGGACTGGATATCATGATCTTTTCTGAATGTTGAGATTTAACCAACAGTTTTCACACTTCTCTTTCATTTTTTATCAAGAGGTTCTTCACATCTTTTTCACATTTTGCTATAAGAGTGATTTCATTGAAGTATCTGATGCTCTTGATATTTCTCACAACAATCTTGATTTATGCTTTTCCTTCTTCAAGCCTGGCATTTAACATGTTGTACATGACATATGAACTATGGACGGAGGTTTGTGACATTTTACAGGGAACAGGAATCAAGACCATCCACCAAAAGGGAAAAAAAAAAAAAAGAAAGCAAAGCAGATGTCTGAGAAGGCCTTACAACAAACTGTGAAAACATGGCAAGACAAAATCAAAGGAGAAAAGGAAAGATTTATCCATTTCAATGCAGAGTTCCAAAGAATATCAAGGGGAGCTAAGACAGTCTTCCTCACCAATCAATGCAAAGAAATAGAGCAGAACCATAGAATGGGAAAGACTAGAGTCTCTTCACAAAATTAGAGATACGAAGGGAACATTTCACATGAAGATGAGCTCAATAATGAACAGAAATTGTATGAACCTAACAGAAGCATAAGATATTAAGAAAAGGTGTCAAGAATATGCAGAAGAACTATACAAAACCATCTTCAGGACCTAGATAATCACAAAGGTGTTATCACTTAGCCTAACCTAGAGTCAGACATCCTGGAATGGGAAGTTAAGTGGACCTTAGGAAACATCACTATAAACAAGGCCAGTGGAGGTGATGGAATTCCATTTGACCTATTTGAAATCCTAAAATATGATGCTGTGAAATTATTGCACTCAGTATGTCAGTAAATTTGGTAAACTCAGCAGTGATCACAGGACAGGAAACGGTCAGCTTTCATTACAATCCCAAAGAAAGGCAATACCAAAGAGTGTTCAAACTACCACAAAATTGCACTTACCTCACATGCTCATAAATAATGCTCAAAATTCTTCAAGCCATGGTTAAACAGTGCGTGAACCATGAACTTCCAAATGTTCAAGGCGGTTTTAGAAAAGGCAGATAAAGCAGAGATCAAATTACCAACATCTGCTGTTATCATTGAAAAAGCAAGTGAATTTCAGAAAAAAAAAAAAAATCTATTTCTGCTTTATTGACTATGCCAAAGCCTTTGTGTGCATCACAATAAACTGTGGAAAACTCTGAAAGAAATGAGAATACCAGACCACTTGACCTGAATCCTGAGGAACTTGTCCACAGGTCAGGAAGCAACAATTAGAGCTGGACTTGGAACAGCAGTTTAGTTCCAATTAGGGAAAGGAGTATATCAAGGCTGTATATTGTCACCCTGCTTCTTTCACTTATATGCAGGGTACATCATGAGAAATGCTGGACTGGAAGAATCACAAGGTGGAATCAAGATTGCTGGGAGAAATATCAATCACCTCAGATATGCAGATGACACCACCCTTATGGCAGCAAGTGAAGAGAAGTTAAAAAGCCTCTTGATGAAAGTGAAAGAGGCGAGGGAAAAATTTGCTTAAAGCTCAACTTTCAGAAAAAGAAAGATCATGGCATCTGGTCCCATCACTTCATGGGAAATAGATGGGGAACAGTGGAAACAGTGTCAGACTTCATGTTTGGGGGCTCCAAAATCACTGCAGATGGTGACCGCAGTCATGAAATTAAAAGACACTCCTTGGAAGAAAAGTTATGACCAACCTAGATAGTATATTCAAAAGCAGAGACATTACTTTGCCGACTAAGGTCAGTCTAATCAAGGCTATGGTTTTTCCTATGGTTTTTCCATCTTTGGCTGCAAAGAAAAGAATCAATGTGATGTCAGTACTGAATATCTGGTGATTCCATGTGCAGAGTCTTCTCTTGTGACCGTGGTGTATGCTATAAGCTGTGTGATCTCTTGGCAGAACTCTGTTAGCCTTTGACTGGATGCCTTTTGCATTCCAATGTCAAATTTGTCCATTATTCCAGTTATCTCTTGGCTTTCTACATTTGCATTTCATTCCTCTATGTTGACAATGACTTCTCTTTTTGGATGTTAGTGCTAGATGGTCTTGTAAGTCTTCATACAACTGTTCCATTTCAGCTACTTCAGCATAACTGGTCAGGACAGACTTGGATTACTGTGCTTTTGAATGGTTTGTCATGGAAATGGCCAGAGATCCTTCTGTTTGCTACACATCTTGTGATCTGTCAGCTTCATCTCTTCATCAGCTGTGGAAGGACACACATCCACACAGGGGAAAAAAAAAAAACAAAAAACGTAAAAAAGGCAACAATCTCACACATGTAGACATAAACAAATTATCAAGGTACAGGGAAGCGGGCAAACACAAAACATGGGTGTTTCTGTAACTGATGAACCATCCCTTTTTCTGTAGCTGATGAACCAGTGCTTCGTATAAAGTATAGTGATTTCTATGTTTATATAGGGAAATCTCCATTCTGATCTCAAATACGGTATCAGATTAGTTCAGTTCAGTTCAATTCAGTTCAGTTGCTCAGTCATATCCAACTCTTTGTGACCCCATAAATTGCAGCAGGCCAGGCCTCCCTGTCCATCACCAACTCCTGGAGTTCACTCAGATTTACGTCCATTGAGTCAGTGATGCCATCCAGCCATCTCATCCTCTGTTGTCCCTTTCTCCTCCTGCCCCCAATCCCTCCCAGTATCAGAGTCTTTCCCAATGAGTCAACTCTTCACATGAGTTGGCCAAAGTATTGGAGTTTCAGCTTTAACATCATTCCTTCCAAAGAACATCCAGGACTGATCTCCTTTAGGATGGACTGGTTGGATTTCCTTGCAGTCCTAGGAACACTCAAGAGTCTTCTCCAACACCACAGTTCCAAAGCATCAATTATTCTGCATTCAGCCTTCTTCACAGTCCAACTCTCATATCTAAACATTACTGGAAAAACCATAGCCTTGACTAGACGGATATTGTTGGAAAAGTAATATCCTGCTTTTGCATAGGGTATCTAGGTTGGTCATAACTTTGTTTCTAAGGAGTAAGGATCTTTTAATTTCATGCCTGCAGTTACTATCTGCAATGATTTTGGAGGCCAAAAAAATAAAAAAGTCTAACACTGTTTCCACTGTTTCCTCATCTATTTCCCATGAACTGATGGGACCAGATGCCATGATTCTGGTTTTCTGAATGTTGAGCTTTAAGACAAAATATTCACCCTCCTCTTTCACTTTCATCAGGAGGGTTTTTAGTTCCTCTTCACTTTCTGCCATGTAAGTCCAAAATCCTAGATGGAAAATTAGCATATAAGCTTTGATACAGCTGATACAGAACATTATATATTTCGTGGAACAAACTCTTTGTTTTGATATATGTTTGAGGAATTCAAACACTCTATAATTTATGAAGAAACAGTGGTGGCCTGATTTTCATTTGTGAAATAGAGAGAATTGACTTTTCATATTGGTTCTCCTTTTCTTCAGAAAAACAGTGCCAATATTTTCATATGTGAAATATACATATTTCCACATTTAAAGGTAGAGAATCTCCAGACATATTTTCATACATGAGATGGAGAGATTTCCACCTTGCTTATAAGAAAAACAGCTTCCATATTTTCATGAAGTGAAATAAAAAACGCAATATATCATGTAGTAAATACAACATTACTATATTGGTATGTAAAAATGTAGATGATTCTACATTTGAGTTTAGTTCAGTTCAGTCTCTGAATCTTGTCCAACTCTTTGTCACCCCATGGACTGCAGCATGCCAAACTTCCCTGTCCTTCACCAATTCCTGGAGCATACTCAAACTCGTGTCCATCCAGTTGGTGATTCCTTCCAACCATCTCATCCTCTGTCATCCTCTTCTCCTCCTGCCGCCAATGTTTCCAACATCAAGGTCTTTACACATGAGTCAGTTATCCGTGTCAGGTGGCCAAATTATTGGAGTTTCGCCTTCAGTATCAGTTCTTCCAATGAATATTTAGGATTGATTTCCTTTAGCACAGGCAGCTGCGAGCTGGCGCACTAAGCCTGGCTGAGAGGAGCTACCCCATGTCCGAGGTCAGACGCAGCAGCCTAGAGTGCCAGGCTGCGATGGCGCAGGAATGGCTGAAAGGAGCTACCCTGCGTCCGAGGTCAGTGGTGGCCGGGAGGAGACACCCCGTGTCCAATGTCAGGGTGGTGGCCAGGAGGAGCTACCCCATGTCCGAAGCCAGTGGCGGCTGGGAGGAGACACCGTGCATCTGAGGTCAGGAGTGGCCGGGAAAAGCCACTTCGTGCCCGATGCTAGGCATGGTGACACAGAGAAGCCACACTGAGCCTGAGACCAGGGGTAGCAGCTGGGAGGAGCCACCTATGCCCGAAGCCAGGGCTGGTGGCAAAGAGGAGCAAGCTGAGGAGCGGTGGCTGCGCAGGCACAGGAGGGTCTAGAGGAGCTATCCCTTGTTGAAGGTCAGGAACAGCTGCGGTAAGAAGATACCCCTCCTCCAAGGTAAGGAACAGTGGTTATGCTTTGCTGGAGCAGCCTTGAAGAGATACCCATACCCAAGGTAAGAGAAATCCAAGTAGTATGGAAAGTGTTGCAAGAGGGCATCAGAAGGTAGACATACTTAAACTATACTCACAGAAATCTAGTCAATCTAATCACACTAGGACCACAGCCTGTCTAACTCAATGAAACCAAACCATGCCTGCGGGGCAACCCAAGATGGGCGGGTCATGGTGGAGAGGTCTGACAGATGTGGTCCACTGGAGAAGGGAATGGCAAGCCACTTCAGTATTTTTGCGTTGAGAACCCCATGAACAGTATGAAAAGGCAAAATGATAGGATACTGAAAGAGGAACTCCCCAGGTCATTATGTGCCAAATATGCTACTGAAGGTCAGTGGAGAAATAACTCCAGAAAGAAAAGGGATGGAGCCAAAACAAAAACAATACCCAGTTGTGGATGTGACTCATGATAGAAGCGAGATCCAATGCTGTAAAGAGCAATATTTCATAGGAACCTGGAATGTCAGGTCCATAAATCAAGGCAAATCGGAAGTGGTCAAATAAGAGGTGACAAGAATGAACGTCAACAGTCTAGGAATCAGTGAACTAAAATGGACTGGAATGGGTGAATTTAGCTCAGATGACCATTATATCTACTACTGCAGGCAGGAATACCTCAGAAGAAATGGAGTAGCCTCCATGGTCAACGAAAGAGTCTGAAATGCAGTAATTGGAAGCAGTCTCAAAAATGACAGAATGATCTGTTTGTCTCCATGGCAAACCATTCAATATCACAGTTATCCAAGTCTATTCTCCAACCAGTAACACTGGAGAAACTTCAGTTGAATGGTTTTATGAAGACCTACAAGACCTTGTAGAACTGACACCCAAAAAAGGTGTCCTTTTCATTATAGGGGACAGGAATGCAAAAATAGAAAGTCAAGAAACACCTGGAGTAACAGGCAAATTTGGCCTTGGAATGTGGAATGAAGCAGGGCAAAGACTAATAGAGTTTTGCTAAGAAAATGCACTGGTCATAGCAAACACCCTCTTCCAACAACACAAGAGAAGACTCTACACACGGACAACACCAGATGGTCAAAACCAAAACCAATTGATTATATTCTTTGCAGTCAAAGATGGAGAAGCTCTATACAGTCAAGAAAAACAAGACCAGGAGATGACTGTTGCTAAGATCATGAACTTCTTATTATCAAATTAAGACTAAAATTGAAAAAAGTAGAGAAAACTGCTAGACCATTCAGGTATGACCTAAATCATATCCCTTTTGATTATACAGTGGAAGTGAGAAATAGATCAAAGGGCCTAGTTCTGATAGATAAAGTGCTTGATGAACTATGGACTGAGGTTCATGACATTGTACAGGAGACAGAGATCAAGACCATCCCCATGGAAAAGAAATGCAAACAAGCAAAATGGCTGTCTGGGGAGGCCTTACAAATAGCTGTGAAAGGAAGAGAGGTGAAAAGCCAAGGAGAAAAGGGAAGATATAAGCATCTGAATGCACAGTTCCAAAGAATAGCAAGAAGAGATAAGAAAGCCTTCTTATGTGATCAATGCAAGGAAATATAGGGAAATAACAGAATGGGAAAGACTAGAGATCTCTTCAAGAAAATTAGAAATACCAAGGGAACATTTCATGCAAAAATGGGCTCTCTAAAGGACAGAAATGGTATGTGACTAACAGAAGCAGAAGATATTAAGAAGAGGTGGCAAGAATACAAGGAAGAACTATTCAAAACAGATTTTCACAACCCAGATAATCATGATGATGGGATCACTAATCTAGAGCCAGGCATCTTGCAATGTTAAATCAAGTGGGTCTTAGCAAGAATTACAACGAACAAAGCTAGTGGAGGTGATGAATTTCCAGTTGAGCTGTTTCAAATCCTGAAAGATGATGCTGTGAAAATGCTGCACTCAATATGCTAGAAAATTTGGAAAACTCAGCAGTGGCTACAGGACTTGAAAATGTCAGTTTTCAATCCAATCACAAAGAAAGACAATATTAAAGAATGCTCAAAGTACTGCACATTTGAACTCATCTCACATGCTAGTAAAGTAATGCTCAAAATTCTCCAAGCCAGACTTCAGCATTATGTGAACCGTGAACTCCCTGATGTTCAAGCTTGTGTTAGAAAAGGCAGAGGAACCAGAGCTCAAATTGCCAACATCTGCTGGATCACGGAAAAAGCAAGAGAATTACAGAAACACATCTATTTCTGCTTTACTGTCTATGCCAGAATCACATCTATTTCTGCTTTACTGTCTATGCCAAAGCCTTTGACTGTGTGGATCACAATAATTCGTGAAAAATTCAGAAAGAAATGGGAATACCAGACCACCTAACCTGTCTCTTGAGAAATCTGTATGCTGATCAGCAAGCAACAGTTAGAACTGCACATGGAAAAACAGACAGGTTCCAAGTAGGAAAAGGAGTTCGTTAAGACTGTATTTGTCACCCTTCTTATTTAACTTATATGTAGAGTACATCATGAGAAACGCTGGGCTGGAAGAAACACAAGCCAGACTCAAGATTGCCGGGAGAAATATCAATCACCTCAGATATGCAGATGACACCACCGTTATGGCAGCAAGTGAAGAGAAGTTAAAAAGCTTCTTGATGAAAGTGAAAGAGGAGAGGGAAAAATTTGCTTAAAGCTCAACATTCAGAAAACGAAGATCATAGCATCTGGTCCCATCATTTCATGTGAAATAGATGGGGACCAGTGGAAACAGTGTCAGACTTTATTTTTGGGGGCTCCAAAATCACTGCAGATGGTGATTGTGTCCATGAAATTAAAAGACGCTTACTCCTTGGAAGGAAAGTTATGACCAACCTAGATAGTATATTCAAAAGCAGAGACTTGACTTTGCTGACTAAGGTCTGTGTAGTCAAGGCTATGGTTTTTTCTGTGGTCATGTATGGACGTGAGAGTTGGACTGAGAAGAAAGCTGAGCGCCAAAGAATTGATGCTTTTGAACTGTGGTATTGGGGAAGACCCTTGAGAGCCCCTTGGACTGCAATGAGTTCCAACCAGTCCATTCTGAACGAGATCAGCCCTGGGATTTCTTTGGAAGGAATGATGCTAAAGCTGAAACTCCAGTACTTTGGCCACCTCATGAGAAGTGTTGACACATTGTAAAAGACTATGATGCTGGGAGGTATTGGAGGCAGGAGGAGAAGGGGACGACTGAGGAGGAGATGGCTGGATGGCATCACAGACTCGATCCATGTGAGTCTGAATGAACTCCGGGAAATGGTGATGGACAGGGAGGCCTGGCATGCTGCAATCCATGGGGAAAATGGATCCATGGGGATACATGACCACAGGAAAAGCCATAGCCTTGAATAGACAGAACTTAGTCAGGTTGGGTTATATATTTATACATATATATACGTATCTTACTTTTCTGATGATTCCATGGATATTGGGAATTTGATATCTCATTCTTTACATTTTTTCTAAATCCAGCTGGAACATGTGGAAATTCATTGTTCAGGAACTGTTGAAGCCTGGATTGGAGAATTTTGAGCATTACTTTTTGACCATTTGCTGCTGCTGCTGCTGCTGCTGCTTCTAAGTCGCGTCAGTCCTGTCCGAGTCTGTGCGACCCCATGGACGGAAGCCCACCAGATTCCCCCATCCCTGGGATTCTCCATTCAAGAACACTGGAGTGGGTTGCCATTTCCTTCTCCAAAGCATGAAAGTGAAAGGGAAGTTGCTCAGTCATGTTCGACTCTTCATGACCCCATGGACTGTAGCCTACCAGCCTCCTCCATCCATGGAATTTTCCAGGAAAGAGTACTGGAGTGGGGTGCCACTGCCTTCTGCATTCGACCATTTGACATGGGGCAAATGTGTGATAGTGTGGACATTCTATGACAATGCCTTTCTTTATGAGTGGACTAAAAACTGAAATGTTCCAGTCCTGTGACAACTGCTGAGTTTTTTCAAATTTGCTGGCATATTGAGTTTAACACTTCCATAGAATTATCTTTTAATCTGTGAAATAGCTATACTGGAATTCCTTGGGCTCAACTAGCGTTTTCTCCATAGCGATGCTTCATAAAGATGGGTTGACTTCACATTCCAAGATATCTGGCTCTAGGTGAGTGATCACACCATCAAGGTTATCTGAGTTTTGAGTATCCTTTTTGTATAATTATTCTGAGTATTCTTGACACCATTTCTTGATACATTCTGCTTCTGTTAAGTCAGTACCATTTCTTTTCTTTATTTTGACCATCTTTGTATGGAATATTCCATTTGTAAGAGATAAAATAAGAAAATACATATCTTATTTTTTTCCATTCCATTATTTTTCTCTATTTGCATTGTTCACTGAAGTAGGCTTTCTTATCTCTCCTTTCTCTTCTTTGGAACTCTACATTCACATGGATATAATTTTGCCTTTATCCTTTGTTTTAGCTTCTCTTCTTTTCTCAGTGATTTGTATTCAGACACCCATTTTGGCTTTTTGCCTTTCCCTCCCCCGCCCGCCGCCTCCACCTTAAGGATGGTCTTGGTCACTACCTTTTGTACAATTTCACAAACCTCTGTCCGTAGTTACTCAGGAACTCTTTCTATCAGATCTAATCCCTTGGATCTATTTGTCTCTTTCACTGTGTAATCATAGGGGTATGATTTAGGTCCTACCTGAAAAGTATAATGGTTTCACCACTTTTTTCAATGTAAGTCTGAACTTTACAATAAGAAGGTCATGATCTGAGCTACAATAGTTCCCAGTCTTATTTGGCTGACTGTATATAATTTCTCCATCTTTGGCTTCAAATAAAAGAGTCAATCTGATTTCAATATGACCATCTGGTAATGTCCTTGTGTAGAGTCTTCTCTGGTGTTTCTGGCAGTGAGTGTTTTCTATGAGAAGTGTGTTCCCTAGGAAAAACTCTACTTCTTTTGAGTGGCTTCATTTTTCCCTTCAAGGCCAAATTTGCCTGTCACTCCAGGTGTCTCTTGGCTTCCTACTTTTCCACTCCATTTCCCTGTGATGAAAGGACTGCTTTTATGCATGTGAGTTCTACAAATTCTTGTAGGTCTTCATGGAAGAAGAAGCTACTACTATAGCTTTTTCAGTATTTACTATCAGTGGCATAGGATTGGATGATTGTAATATTGACTTATGTGTTTTGGAAATGAACAGAGGTAATTCTGTTGTTTTTGAAATTGCCTCCAAGTACTATATTTCAGACTCTTTGTTGACTATGGCTGCTACTTCATTTTATTTAAGGGCTTCTTGCCCACAGTAGTAGACATAATGGTCATCTGAGTTAAATTCACCCTTTCCAGGACATTTTAATTCACTGATTCCTAAAATGTCAATGCTCACTCTTGGCATCACCTGTTTGACCCCTTGCAATTCTCCTTAATTCATGGCCATAACTTCCCAGGTTCCTATGCAACATTACTCTTTACAGCATTGGACTTATTTCCATCACCAGTCACATCTGCAACTGGGTTCTGTTTTTGCTCTGGTTCCATGCCTTCAGTCTTTTTGTAGTTTCTTCTCCACTGATCTCCCATAGCATAATGGGTGCCGGGGTTCAGCCCCAGTGGATCCAGGGAATTTGAAGGGGAGATGGAGTCAGCGAGGAAAAACTTATTTATTTGGAAATATAAAGAGAGATTAGGAAAAAATAATGTAGTAGAAAAATTATTGGAGAAAAGAGGCTGAATAACTTGGTTTACATGGAAAACCAATAAAGTTCCAAGACAAGGAACTTGCACCATCTATGTTAGACCACTGGCCCCCACTTGAATAGCGGAGGGTGCCCCGCCTTGGGCTCCCTCTCGTGTGGGTCTTAGAAGCCAGGGGAAGTAAGTAGACTCCATGAGCATCCACATTCCAAGGGATCAGCCTGAAAAGGAGAGTGAAGGAGAGGGAGAAAGAGAGAGAGAGAGAGTTGACAAGGGGGGAGCCAGATTTCCGAGAAACCAGTTCAAGAAGCTGGTCTGAGAAACTGTCCATCCTTTATCACCCAGGAAAGCTTTTTATACTTTTGGTTGTACACAGAGATCAACGGATAATACAAAGTTATGCAGCATCAGCAGCCCTGACTCTTATTGAGACCAGACTTTCTTTCTGTATACCTAGTTGTATACACAAGTCTTAGGTGATTTACACCATCTTCTGGCCAGGAGATCTATCAACATTTTACGGCCCTTTTCTGATAAGGGTCTGTCAACCAGAAAACTTATTTGCCTTAAAAGTGTTCTTTCCAAAGTATCGTGCCACTCTCAGAAAGCACTAATTAAGGTTACATTCTTACATAGCAAGGACACAACAATTTATAATAAGGAAAGAGGAGTACAGTGATTTATAACAAAGAGAAAGTTCACTAACTCAAAAGTCTAGTGTTGCTAATATAAAAACTGCTATATTCCTTTTTTATATCCCAATTACATTGATTAGTATCCTCCAGGTATGTAAAAGATGAAGACTATGGAGGTCTGGCAGCAGTCATTGACTCAACAGTGAAACTCATTATCAATATAATTCTTAGCTCTTTAGAAAAGTCTCTACATGTTTAAGATGTTTTAAGCTGCATACCTCTCATGGTTGAGGGGTTGTAAACAATCACATTTGTAAAAATCTGGACAGACCAGTCAGGTAAGTTAGAAAGCTATCAGAGGGTTTTAAGCTGAGACTTTCTTTTTATGCCCAGGAGACTTATTGACTGGAGCTCTAAGTTAATTCCTTTTAGAGGAAGGTGGTGGTGGATAGTCCCTTGTTAATGTCAGAGGAGTTGGTGAGAGCATAATGCAGTAAGGCAGGCAGACTCTGGTTTTGGGGGTAGATGGTCGAGAAAACTCAGCAAGGCTCCCTTAAGGCCCAACTCACCTTTGCCTGTCTGACCCCTTAACCTCATGACCTTTGCCACGGGCAGGACTCCTTTTGCTGGCTCTTGGCAATTGGGCACCTGCGAACCTTGGGAATTCCTCTTTCTGCTTGCTACATTTTGTCATTACATGCGGTCATGGTTTTCTCACATCTGGAATACTGAAGAGGTTTTCCATTTCCTTCTCCAAGGACCACGTTTTGTCAGAATCCTTCACCAAGACCTGTCCATCTTGGGTGGCCCTGCATACATTGCTCATAGCTTCATTGAGTTAGACAAGGCTATGAACCATATGATCAGTTTGGTTTGTTTTCTGTGTTTAAGATTTTCTTTCTGTCTTCCCTTTGATAGATAAGAATAAGAGGCTAGTAGAAGCTTCCTTATGGGAGAGACTAACTCAGGGGGAAGCTGGTTTTGTTCTAATGGACAGGGCCATGTTCAGTTCAGTTCAGCTTTGTGGCTCAGTCATGTTCAAATATTTGCATCCCCATAAACTGCAGCATGTTAACCCTCCCTGTCTGTCACCAACTCACTGAGTTTACTCAGACTCATGTTCATTGATTCACTGGTGCCATCCAAACTTCTCATCCTCTGTTGTCCCTCGTCCTCCTGCCTCGAACACTTCACAGCATCAGAATCGTTTCCAATGAGTCAGTTCTTCACATCAGGTGGCCAAAGTATTGGAGTTTCATCTTTAGCCCCAGTCCTTGCAAAGAATATTCAGGATTGATGTCCTTTAGGATGAACTGATTGGATTTCTCCTAGCCATCCAAGAGACTCTTAAGAGCCTTCTCCAACACCATAGTTTAAAAGCATGAATTTTCCTGCTCAGCTTTTTTATAGTCCATCTCTCACATCCATACATGACTTTTGGATAAACAACAGCTTTGACTAAATGCATATTTCAGGTAAAATTTCTTTATTCAAATTTTCATATATGAAATATTTTCAGTTCATATCTTATAAGACAAATTGTAGCTTGGTTTTCACATATGAAAGGATCAAGAATTCCACTTTTCCATGTAAAAGATTCCTCAGCAGTTTTTCTCACATCAAATATAGAGAATTCACTACTGCATATCAGAGACTCTACCTGCAGAATTGCATATGTAAGATATAGAATATTCCCTATTTTATTCAGAAACATCCACATCTAGATATTGAAATATAAGTATACAGAGTATCATGTTTGGGGCAATTTTTTTTAGTTTATTAATTTTTAACTGAGGGATAATTATCTTTTGGTATTAGACCTTAACATTCTTTTGAGAATCCCATATTTCATGCAAGAAAATATGTGTTGAGTTTTATACATGAAATAATGTGCGTTCCATAATTCATGTTAGATTTCCAAGGACCCACTTTTTTATGCAAGAATTCCACAGATTCCATCAATCATACTGCAAAGTTTCAATGCATATTTTAGAAAGGGAAATGAAAACAATTACATATTTTAATAAAAATTACATATTGTAACAAAAACTGTGCTCAGTTTTTGGTCTTGCAAATATGGACAATTTCATATTTAAATGTATGAAAATGGGCACCCAGAGTTTCTAATGGCATGTCCAATAATGGCATTGTGATTTTCACAGTTGAAATGTATAATACTCCATATTACATGTAAACATATGTATATTTAAATTTTGTTTCTAAGTAATTGAATCTTTCTTAGAATAAGAAGTAAAATATCCACACAGACTTTCATAAATGAAATTGAGAGATGTCCATAATTCATAAAGAAACATCTAAATTTCCTAAAGGGATATAAAGAATTCCATATTTCAGGTTCGAAAATCTCCTCCTGTTTGACGTATGTGAAATAGATTTTTTTTCTGATTTTCAGTTAACCAGCCAGTTCCAACTCTGCAACACCGCGGACAGCAGCACTCCAGGCTTCCAAACCCTTCCCTGTCTCCAACATTTTGCTCAGGGTCATCTTTATTGAGTCAAGGGATGCCAGCATGTCCAAACAACTCAACTTCTGTTGCCCTCTTCTTCTTCTGCACTCAGTCTTTCCCACATTACAGCCAATAATGTTTCATGACAAAGTAAAGTGGCAGTCTTTTCTTATGAGTCCTTTAGCCAAAATATTTGAGCATGAGCTTTAGCATCAGTCCTTCCAATGAAGATTTGCAGTTAGTTTCTTTAAGAATTGACTGGGTTGAACTCCTTGCTGTCCAAGGGACTCTCAGTAGTCACCTTCACCAAGACAGGTTGAAAATCTCATTCTTTGGCACACAGTCTTCTTTGTAGTGGGAGAAGGCAATGACACCCCAGTTGAACTCTCATATCCATACATCCACTTAGATCAGTTCAGTTCATTGTTGCACTCATATCCAACTCTTTGTGACCACATGGACCGCAGGAGTCCAGGTATCCCTGTCCATCGTCAACTCCTGGTGTCTACCCAAGCTTGTGCCCATTGAGTCTGCTATGCCATCCAACTATTTCATCCTCTTTCCTCACTTGTCCTCCTGCCCTCAATCTTTCCCAGTAACAGGGTCTTTTCCCATGAGTCAGCTCTTCTCACCAGTTGGCCAAATTATTGGAATTTCAGCATCAACATCAGTTTTTCAAATGAACACCCAGGACTGATCTCCTTAAGATGGACTTTTGGGATCGCCTCCAGTCCAAGAATTTCTGAAAAGTCTACTCCACAATCACAGTACAAAAGCATTAATCTTTCTTCTCAGCTTTCTATACAGTCCAACTATCACATCCATATATAACTACTAGAAAAAACAATAGTCTTGACCAGACAGATCTTTATTGGCAAAGTAATGTCTCTGCTTTTTAACAGGCAGTGTAGATTGCTCATAACCTTCCTTTCAAAGAGGAAGCATCTTTCAATTTCATTGCTACAGTAATCATTTGCAGTCATTTGAACACACCCTCCACCAACAAAATAAATAAAGTCTAACATTGTTTCCCTATCTATTTGCCATGAAGTGTTGGGACCAGATACCATGATGTTCATTTTCTAAAAGTTGAATTTTAAGTCATGTTTTTACTCACTCTTTCACTTTCATGAAGAGGCTTTTAGATCTTCCTCATTTTCTGCCATAAGGGAGGTGTAATCTGCATATATACAGTTATTAGTATTTCTCCATGCAATCTTGATTCTAGCTTCTACTTCATACAACCAAGTGTTTCCTGCTTCCCTGGTGGCGCAGAGGTTAAAGCGTCTGCCTCCAATGTGGGAGACCCGGGTTCGATCCCTGGGTTGGGAAGATCCCCTGGAGAAGGACATGCTAACCCACTCCAGTATTCTTGCCTGGAGAATCCCATGGACTGAGGAGCCTGGTGGGCTGCAGTCCATGGGGTCACAAAGAGTCGGACACTACTGAGTGACTTTACTTACTATTCTGCATGTAAGTTGAATAAGCAGAATGACAATACAATCTTGAACTATTCCATTTCCTGTTTGAACCAGTCTATTCTTCCATGCCTTGTTCTAGTTATTGCTTACTGACCTGCATCCAGATTTTTCAAGAGATAGGTCAAGTGGTCTGATATTCTCATCCCTTGTAGAATTTTCCACAGTTTATTGTGATTTGATTTATAGAGTCAAAGTCTTTGACATAGTCAATAAAGCAGAAGTAGACTTTTTTCTGGAACTCTCTTGCTTTTTCCATGATCCAGTGGATATTTGCGATTTGATCTCTGGTTCTTCTGCCTTTCCTAAAACCAGCTTGAACATCTGGAAGTTCACAGTTCACATACTGTTGAAACCTGCCTTGAAAAATGTTGAGTATTACTTTACTAGTGCATGAATTGAAGGCATTGTATAGTAGTTTGAGTATTCTTTGGCATTGCCTCTTTTTGGGATTGGAATGAAAACTGACATTTTCCATTCCTGTTGCCATTACTGAGTTTTCCTAATTCACTAAAGCAGCGATCTGTGGTTCTGTGGCATTTGAACAGCCAGCAGTCAAGAGGAGATATCACATGTCCAAGGTAAGGAGCAGCATCTGTGCTTTGCTGTAGCAGCAGTGAAGTGATACTCCACGTTCAAAGTAAGAGGAATCCCAATAAGATGGTAGGTACAGAGAGAGGGCGTTAGAAGGCAGAAACACTGAAACCACCATCACAGAAAATTAACCAGTTCATCACATGGAAACCTGCTTATCTAACTCAGTGAAACTAAGCCATGCCTTGTAGGGTTACAGAAGATGGACATCGATACATGAGGGAGGGAGGAACAAACAAACAAACAAACAAACAAAACCTAGCTTTGCCTATATGGACCTTTGTCGACAAAGTGATGTCTCTCCTTCATAGCACATTGTATCTAGCTTTGTCATAGGTTTCCTTCCTGAGAGCGAGAGTGTTTTATTTTCACGGCTGTAATCACTGTCCCCTGGAGAAGGCAATGGCAACCCACTGCAGTATTCTTGTCTGGAAAATCTCATGGACGGAGGAGCTTGGTGGCTGAAGTCCGTAGGGTCGCTAAGAGTCGGGCACGACTGAATGACTTCACTTTCACTTTCTTGCATTGGAGAAGGAAATGGCTACCCACTCCAGTGTTCTTGCCTGGAGAATCCCAGGGACGAGGGAGCCTGGTAGGCTGCCGTCTATGTGGCTACACAGAGTCGGACATGACTGAAGTGACTTTGCAGCAACAGCAGCAATCACTGTCACCAGTGATTTTGAAGCCCAAAAACACTGTTGCTGTTTCCATGCTTAACCTTTGTTTTTGCAAAACTGCATTTAGCCTTGTCCTGCATCATTTTGTACCCCAGGTCCAAATGTGCCTGTTACCCACCTATCTCCTGATTTCCTGTTTTTATATCACAGTCAGCTATCATGAAAACGGAATCTATTTGGGGTGTTAATTTTAGAAAATCTTGGAGGTTTTCATAAAACTATTAAGGTTCACTTCTAGTTTCAATGGTAAAGATTTGAAATACAGAAATTTGCACTGTTCATCTACTAAAGTCTACATCCAGATTTTCATACAATATTAGGGAATTCCTCATCTGCATTAGGAAGCATAATCATCCTGAATTTCAAATGAGAATTGTAGAGAATTCCAACTTTCAAATATAGTTGACATCTATATTTTCTTATGTGAAATTTAGAGAATCGTATAGGAAAATCTACACCAAAAGACTTATATGTGAAATGTAGAGAATTTATATTTCATTTATGAATAATGCTATTGATTTTTACATTTGAAATATAGGAATTTCATATTTCAAGCAGTCAGTAGAACATCTAGATATTCAGTGAAATACAGGAATTCATATTAATGGAAGAAATTTAAAAAATTAAAATTTATTTATATTTTTTAGAATTTAATTATTTATCTATGGCTGTACTTTCCTCATTGCTGTGCACAAAATTTCTGAAATTGCACAAAATTTCTGAAGGAGCAGTAAGTGGGGACTACTCTTATTGCAGTTAGCTAGCTTCTTATAGTACTCCTTTCTATTGCAAAGCAGAAGCTCTAGGGTGCCCAGGTTAGGTAGTTTGGGGAAAAGTGGTTATCTATTTTGTTAGTATGTGCCATCTCTCCTCAGACCAAGGATCAAACCCATATTCCCTGAATTGGCAGGCAAATTCTAAAGCCACTGGATCCCTGGAGAAGTCCAGCAGGTTTTTAAAAAATTATTTTAAGTACATTTAAAATTTTTATTTATTTTAATGGGGCTAATTACTTTAAAATATCGTAGTGTGTTTTACATACACTGACATGATTCAGCCATAAGTTTAAATGTGTTCTTCATGCTGAACATTCCTTCCACATCTATCCCTATCCTATCCCTCAGGATCATCTCAGTGCACCAGCCCTGAGCACCTTCTCTCATGTATCGAACCCAAACTGGAGATCTGTTTTACTTATAATAATATACATATTTCAATGCTATCCTCTCAAATCATCCCACTTTCGCCTTCTCTTACAGAATCCAAAAGCCTGTTCTGTACATCTGTGTCTATATTGCTGCCTCACATATAGGGTCATTGCTACCATCTTTTCTAAAATCCATATATACGCATTAGTATACTGTATTGGTGTTTTTCGTTCCAACTTACTTCCGTTGGTATAATAGGCTCCAGTTTAATCCACCTCATTAGAATGGATTCAAATGAATTATTTTTAATGGCTGAGTAACATTCCATTGTGCATATGTACCAAAAATTTCTTAAACACATGTCTCCCAATGGACATCTGTGTTGCACCCATGTCCAGGCTATTATAAACAGTGCGGTGATGAACCTTGGGGTACACGTGTTTCTTTCAATTCTCGTTTCCTTGGTGTGTATGCCCACCAGTGAGACTGCTAGGTCATATGGAGGTTCTGTTTCCAGTTTTTTGTTTTGTTTTGTTTCGTTTTTTAACTAATCTCCACACTTTTCTCCATAGTTCCAGTCCTAGTCTGCAGTCCCACCAACAGTGTAAAAGGGTTCCCTTTTCTCCATACCAGCTCCAGAATTTATTGTTTGTATACTTGTGGACAGTATCCATTCTCAACAGTATGACATGGTACTTCACTGCTAGTTTATTTATTTTATACGTGATAGACAAGTTTTCCGAGAACCAGTTGTTGAAGAGATTGTCTTTTAATTTCCATTGTGTATACTTGCCTCCCTTGTCAAAGAGAGGTTGTCCATAGGTGTGTGGCTTTATCTCTGGGCATTCTATTTTGTTCCATTGATCTATTTTTCTCTTTGTGCCAGTACCATTGTAGTATAGCTTGAAGTGAAGTAGGTTGATTTTTTCAGGTCCATTCTTCTTTCTCAAGATTGCTTTGGCTATTTGAGGCTTTTATATTTCCATACAAATTGAGAAATTAGTTGTTATAATTTTGTGAAAAATACCGTTGTTAGCTTGATAGGGATTGCTTTGAATCTGTGGATTGCTTTGAATCTGTAGTTTGCTTTAGGCAGTAAAGCAATCTCATTTTCACTATATTGACACTTCCAATCCGTGAACATGGTATATTTCTCCATCTATTTATGTTTTCTTTGATTTCTTTCATCAGTATTTTATAGTTTTCTATATATATATGAGTCTTTGGTTTCCTTAGGTAGATTTATTCCTAAGTATTTTCTTCTTTTTGTTACAATGGTGAATGAGAATGTTTCCTTATTGTCTTTCTGTTTTCTAATTGTTAGTGTATAGGTATGCTAGGGGCTTCTGGGTGTTAAATTTGTATCCTGAAGCTTTACTATATTCACTGCTTAGCTCTAGTAATTTTCTGGTGGGTCTTTAGGGTTTTCTATGTAGAGGATCATAATATCAGCAAAGAGTGAGAGTTTGAATTCTTCTTATCCAATCTGGGTTAATTTGTTTCTTTTTCTTCTCTGATTACTATGGGTGAAAATTCCAAAACTATGTTAAATAGTAGTGGTGAGAGTGGGCACTTTTTTCTTGTTCTTGACCCTAGGGGGGATGCTTTCAATTTTCACCATTGAAGGTCATCTTTGCTGTGATTTTGTCATATATAGCTTTTATTATGTTGAGGTATCTTAATTCTATTCCTTCTTTCTGGAGGGTTGTTATCATAAATGGATGTTGATTTTGTCAAAGTCCTTCTCTGCACCTATTGAGATAATCATATGGGTTTTATCTTTGAAATTGTTAATGTGGTGTATTACATAGAATGACTTGTGAATATTAAAGAATCTTAGAACCCTGTAATAAAGCTGGTTTGGTCATGATGTACGATCTTTTTAATATGATGTTGGATTATATTTGCTAGGATTTTGTTAAAGATTTTTGCATCTATTTTCATCAGTGTTATTGACCTGTAGTTCTTTTTTGCGTCATTTTTGTCTGGCTTTGGTGTTAGGGGAATGGCGGCCTCATACAATGCATTTGGAAGTTTCCCTTCCTCTCCCATTTTCTGGAAGAATTTGAGTAGAACAGGTTAGCTCTTCTTGAAATTTTTGGTAGAATTCAGCTGTGAAGCTGGCTGGCCCTGGGATTTTGTTTGCTTGAACATTTCAGATTACTGTTTCGATCTCCGTGCTTGTGACATGTCTGTTAAGATTTTCTATTTCCTCCTGTTTCAGTTTTGGGAAGTTATACGTTTCTAAGAATTTGTCCATATCTTCCAACTCGTCCATTTTAATGACACACAGTTCTTGATAATTCTCTTATGATCCTTTGTATTTCTGTGCTGCCAATTGGAATTCCTCCATCTTCATTTCTGATTTTGTTTATTTGATTCCTCTCCCTTTCTTTCTCCATGACTCTGGCTAATAGTTTTTCAATTTATTTATCTTCTCAAAGAACCAGCTGTTAGCTTTGTTAAATTTTTTGTTTGGTCTATTTATTTCTTTTGAATTTATTTCTGTCCTAATTTTTACTATTCATTTTCGTCTACTTGCCCTCACATTCTGAATTTCTTTCTTTTCTATTTGCTTTATGTTTACAGTTAGTTGATTTATTTAACTTATTTCTTGTTTCTGGAGGTAAACCTGTATTGCTATGATCCTTCTGCTTAGCACTGCTTTTACAGTGTCCCATTAGTTTGGGGTTATATTTGTTTTCGTTTTCATTTATTTCCATGCATATGTTGATTTAATGTTTCAATTTTTCTGTGATTTGTTGCTTATACAGAAGTTTGTTTTTCAGCCTTCATATATTGGGATTTTTAGTTATTACTATTATTATTATTTTTTTTTTCCTGTTATTGGTATCTAAACTTGCCACACTGTGGTCAAAAAAGATGTTTGGAATGATTTCAGTACTTTTTAAATTTACCAAAGCTAGATTTATGGTTTAGGATGTGATCTATCCTGGATTGCCTAGAGTTTAAAAGGTCAAAAATAGAGAGATCCGTGTTTCATGTTGCAAAATATGCTGAGATTTTCACTTTTGAAATATAGAGAAGTTAATATTTCATGTAGGAAAATCATGACCTACATTTTCCTGAACAATAAATAGAAAATTCTATCTTTGATAGGTTAAATCTCTGTCTAGATTTTCATACGTGCAATATAGAGTATTCTATATTTAATAGAGGAATATCATTGCCCTGATATACATATGTATAAAAATAAAAATTCAATCTTTTGTGTGCCAGATGTTCATAAGAAAAAAAAAAGCAAAATTCCATAATACATGGATAAAACATAAGACCCTGTTTTTCACATGAGCAAAACATAACACTCCTAATTTAAAGTGTGAAAACATGCACGAATATTTCATATTAAATATAGAGAATTCCAGTTTTGTTTTCTAAAGCTTTTGCTGTCATTTTCCCAGGTGATACATGGAAAATTTCATATACCCCAAGATAAAATTATGTGCAGGTATTCATATATGTAATATTGAGTTCTATATTTCAAATCCAGAAAGATGACTTTGTGAAAGTGCTGCACTCAATATGCCAGCAAATTTGGAAAACACAGCAGGGGCCACAGAACTGGAAAAGGCAAGTTTTCATTCCAATCGCAAAGAAAGGCAATGCCAAAGAATGCTCAAACTACCACACAATTGCACTCATCTTGCACGCTAGTAAAGTAATGCTCAAAATTCTGCAAGCCAAGCTTCAGCAATATGTGAACAGTGAACTTCCATATGTTCAAGCTGATTTTAGAAAAGGCAGAGGGAAAAAAAAAAAAGAAAGAAAGAAAAAGAAAAGACAGAGGAACCAGAGATCAAATTGCTGATATCCACTGGATCATGGAAAAAGCAAGAGAGTTCCAGAAAAACATCTATTTCTGCTTTATTGACTATTCCAAAGCCTTTGACTGCATATAAAAATAAACTGTGGACAATTATGAAAGAAATGGGAATACCAGACCACCTGACCTGCCTCTAGACATGGAACAACAGACTGGCTCTAAATAGGAAATGGAGTACGTTAAGGTTGTATATTGTCACCCTGCTTGTTTAACTTCTATGCAGAGCACATCATGAGAAAACTTGGACTGGAAGAAACACAAGCTGGAATCAAGAATGCCAGAAGAAATGGCAATAACCTCAGATATTCAGATAACACCACCTTTATGGCAGAAAGTGAAGAGGAACTAAAAAGTGTCTTGATGAAAGTGAAAGTGGAGAGTGAAAAAAATTGGCTTACAACTCAGCATTCAGAAAACGAAGATCATGGCATTTGGTCCCATCACTTCCTTGCAAATAGATGGGGAAACATTGGAAACAGTGTCAGACTTTATTTTTTGTGCTCCAAAATCACTGCAGATGGTGATTGCAGCCATAAATTAAAAGACACTTACTCCTTGGAAGAAAAGTTATGACAAACCTCGGTAGAATATTTGGAGAAGGCAATGGCAACCCACTCCAGTAATCTTTTCTGGGAAATTCCAGGGATGGAGGAGTCTGGTAGGCTGCAGTCCATGTGGTCGCTAAGATTCAGACACAATTGAATGATTTCGCTTTCACTGTTCACTTTCATGCACTGGAGAAGGAAATGGCAACCCACTCCAGTGTTCTTGCCTGGAGAATCCCAAGGACGACGGAGCCTGGTGGGCTGCTGTCTATGGGGTTGCACAGAGGAGGACACGACTGAAGGAACGTGGCAGCTGCAGTAGAAGATAGCATATTGAAAAGCAGATACATTACTTTGCCAACAAAGTTCCATCTAGTCAAGACTATGGTTTTTCCAGTGGTCATGTGTGAATGTGAGAGTCGGACTGTGAAGAAAGCTGAGTGCCAGAGAGTTTATGCTTTTGAACTGTGGTGTTGGAGAAGACTCTTGACAGTTCCTTGGAATGCAAGGACATCCAACCAGTCCATTCTGAAGGAGATCAGCCCTGGGATTTCTCTGGAGGGAATGATATTGAAACTGAAATGCCAGTACTTTGGCCACCTCATGCGAAATGTTGGCTCATTGGAAATACTCTGATTCTGGGAGAGATTGGGGGCAGGGGGAGAAAGCGACAACAGAGGATGAGATGGCTAGATGGCATCACTGACTCGATGGACATGAATATGAGTGAATTCTTGGAGCTGGTGATGGACAGGGAGGCCTGGCGTGCTGCGATTCATGGGGTCTCAAAGAGTTGGACACGACTGAGCGACTGAACTGAAATGAACTGAACTGTGTTTCTGTGCTTACTGTGAAAATATACATATTGTAAAAGTATTTGTTCTAGTTCTCTGAAAAATATCATTGTTACCTTGATAAGGGTTGCATTGAACCTATAGATTGCATCATATACTTTGTATATTCATTTTACCTATAACGTTTCTTCAAGTCCATCAACCTTGTAAAATTGTCCATCTGTTTATCTCATTTTTCATTTCTGTTATCATTGTTTAATAGTTTTATATGAATACATATAATTATTTTTGCTTCTTTATGTAAATTTACCTGTAAGTATGCTATTCTTTTCACTGCAACGGTAAACAGGATTGTTTGCATAATTTCCCTTTTTGTTATCTTATTGTTCATATATAGCAATGCAAGAGGCTTCTGTGTAACAATTTTTAACCCACAACATTTTCATATTCATCAATTTGCTCTAGTAATATCCTCATGATGTCTTAAGGGTTTTCTATGTAGAGGATCATGTCATCTGCAAACAGTGAGGATTTCCTTTAACAGTGAGGATTTCCTTTCTTTTTCTTTCTTTTTCTTTTTTTTTAACATCCTTAATTCCTTTTTATTTCCTTTTCTTCTCTGACTGCTTTGTCTAGGACTTTCAAATCAATGTTGTATAGCTGTGAGAATGAGCACTCTTGTCTTGTCCCTGATTTTAGAGGAAATGCTTTCAATTTTTCACCATTGAAGATGCTGGTTTCTGTGGTTTTTGTCATGTAAGGCTTTTATGGTATTGAGATACATTCTTTTTACACCTGCTTTCTGGAAAGTTATCATAAGTAGGTGTTGAAAACTGTCGAAAACTTTCTCTGCATCTATTGAGATAGTCATATGTTTTTTAATCTTTTACTTTAATATGGTGTATCATATTGATTGATTTGCAAACATTGAAGAATCCTTGCATTGCTGGGATGAAGCCAATGTGTGTTTAAAGGAATGATGTATAACTCTTTCAATATGTTTTTGGATTCTGTTTGCTAGAAGTTGCAGGAAAATTTCTATATCCAAGTTTACCAATGTGTTTCGTGATATCGGCCTGTAGTTTGCTTCCTTTGTTGCATCTTTGTCTGCTTTTCATATTAGGGTGATTGCGGCCTCATAGGTTGAGATGGGGGGCTTACCCCCCTTTGAAATTTTCCTGAAATGTTTGAGTTGATTAAGAGTTTGTTCTTCCCTAAAACATTTTTTGGTAAATTATATTTTTTAAAAAATGCAGGAATCATTTGTGAATCGATCAGGACATGGCTTTTTGATTGTTGAAATATTTTTGATTTGAGCTTTAATTTCCATGATTCTGATGCATCTCTTAAGATTTCTACTTCTTGCTCCTTCAGTTACAAACTGTTATTCTTTCTTAAGTTTTTTTCCATTTCTTCAATGTTGTCTATTCTTTTAATTGCTCATAGTAATCTCTTATGACCTTTGTATTTCTGGGATTTCTGTTGTGATTTTTCCATTTTCATTTCTAATTTTATTATTGTGGTTCTTTTCCAGCCCTCCTTTGATTTTTCTTGATCACTCTGGCTAATACTTTGTCTTTGATTTTTGTCTTTAGGAACCAGATATTCATTATATTGAATTTTACCATAGCTACATTGGTTTATTTTTCACATATTTCTGCTCTGATTTTTATGATTCCTTTCATTCTACTAATTTTGGGGTAACTCTTTTCTTTTTGTGTTTGCTTTAGATGTAAAAGTAGGGTGTTTCTTTGATGTTCCTCTTCTTCCTTCAGGCAAGCTTATATGCTGTGCATCTCCTTAACACTGCTAGTTACTGAATCCAAAGCTTTTGGGTTATTGTCCTTCAACTTTCATTTGTTTGTATTTACATTTGATTTCCATTTTGATTTCTTTTGTGATTTGTTGGTTATTCAGATGTGAGTGATTTAGCCTCCACATGTTTGGATTTTTGTGTTTTCCTCTGCAGTTGACACCTAATCTTACTTCATTGTGAATGGAAAAGATGCTTGAAATTCTTTCTTTTTATCTTCTTTTTGAATTCACCATGTGTAGTTTTATGGGACAGTATTCGTTCTATCCTGGAGGATGTTCTGTGCACACTGGAGAAAAGGTGATTCCATTATAAATAAGTGTAATGCCTATATATAAAAATGAGGTGAAACTAGTCCATTGTGCCATTTTAGGAGAACCTCAATATATAAGGCAAACACAAGCAAGTTGGAAAGGGGAAATTAACAGTAACACAATTACAACAGGGGACAATTATACTCTACTCACACTTGTATACTTTGCAAGCTAGGATTGGGGTTTTGGGGTTCTCACAAATCCAGAGGGCTGGCAGTAAGACTGGTGACCATAGATGAGAACTTTTGTCATGAGTAAGATGACTTCATCACATCTGACCAACCCTTTGAGCTAAAGGCCCAGGTGGCTCCAACCGTTGTGGGAGACCTTGTGATCCTCTCAGCTCCCCAATGGCTACTGCAGCCTGTTGTCTTTGTATTTTTTTGAAAGGTAAAAATAGTTTATAGAAATAAGAGTTTAGGGTATAATACATGACTTACAAAACTAAAATTGTAAGAAATCATAGAGAAATAAATCTCAGAATGTCAAAGAAATTGTATGCTTTTTGATGTCAGTACAGTATCAGATAGTCCTTTATTAAAGCATGTATTTTGTTGTCAAAGTCTACTGTTGTCCCTCAATTCAACAGTCTCGGCATTTACTGCAGACTTATTCGATTTAGACTGTCACTTCTGTGTCGGTCTATGCTTCTTTATGTATATTTCCTTCTTTTATTTGAAAGCCTCTCCATATCTGGTTTTCAACACGAAACAAGGGTACAGTAACCTCTTATTCAACCTCACTTGCTCAGTGTTTTGGTAGTGAGGTGGGACACTGAAAACAAATACCACAAGGATATGTGGCAGTGCTTGAGGTGGATTGATCACACTGGGCTTGCCAGTGACAAACATGACATGTCCTTCCTGGGTCCACCCTGCTTAGCCTCCCGGTGATACATAAAGGCACTCTCCCAAGTGGGCATTGTGTTTCACGTTCACTTCTCAGTCATTCAGACACTTAGGTGCTCTGCAGGGGCACTGACCACGTTTGACTCTATGCTTTGTGCCCTTCCCTAGTCCAAAATCTCGGGTGACTGTTTGGAGGGTAAGGCCAAGTCCCATGTGGGCTGTGGCTCCTATGCAGCTTTCTGGTCTCAGCCACTCAGTGTGCTGCCTATGTCAGAGTGCACATTCTCAAGTTGCCATGTGTCTCCTGAGGCTAAATGACTCCAGGCTGTCATGATCCTATCCTATGTGAACCGTCCATGAACCAGGAATTCATCCTTAGCAACTGTCAACCAACATCGAGTAGGGGATGTCTCTGGGCCAAGATATCAGTAACGGATTTCCTTCTGCCTCTGGCAGTCTTACACATTCCTCTCTCCCTCCGTGGAAGAAAGGCTCTTAAGTAGAAGCTGGTTCGGTCCCCTTTGGTATTTTTGAGTGCACAGTCTTCTGCTATGTGAGTGTGCCATGATTCAGAATGTGGCCTTAGAGCCTTCTTGCATGAAATGTCCATTCTAAAATGTCTCTCTAATGACACCCCACTCTAGTATTCTTGCCTGGAAAATCCCATGGATGGAGGACCCTGGTAGGCTGCAGTCCATGGTGTTGCTGAGGGTCGGACACAACTGCGCGACTTCACTTTCAGTTTTCACTTTTCAGTTTCATGCATTGGAGAGTGAAATGGCAACCCACTCCGGTGTTCCTGCTTGGAGAATCCCAGGGACGGCGTAGCATGGTGGGCTACCAGGTATGGGGTCTCACAGAGTCGGACATGACTGAAGTGATTTACCATAGCATAGTGTTCCCATGGTTTATATTTCTATGTCACCTAGGTCCATCAGATTGTCCTTGGGGCACTAAAGCCTGCTTATAAGCATAGGATGTTTGATACATCACAGGCCTCCCTCCCAGGCCCCATGTATGATAGTGGACAGGAGCATCTGAACCACTTATTGGCTAGCAATTTCATTTATTTGCATAATCTGTGCTTTTGCTCTTTTTCCCCTGGCTCTGTTTCTTCCCCCACTGACACATATGAGAGAGTGTTTCTTAATTTGTGAAAAATTTCTCCTCCTTTATGACTCCCTCTCAAAGGTGGGTCTCAATCCCTAAAATCTTTTCTACGCTCAAGTCTCTCATTTTTCCCTACCTCATTTTTAAGAGACTGATTTTCCTTTCTCGGTTTCTAGGGCCCATCAACATCCCTCAAAAGTTGATTTCTGAAAGGTGTTTCATGTTCAGTCCCCTGTTCATATGTGGGAGAAAATATACAGTGTCTCCCATTTCTCTAACATTATGAAACCCCCATCATGACCTTGGAAGATAAATTTCATTAACTGAAATCTTGTTATTGTTCAGTCACAACACCATTTCTGACTCTTTTTGATGCATTGGGAGCAATGCAAAAGGCCTATCTCTCTCACTGTCACCCAGGGTCTGCCTGAGATCATGTCAATTGAATGGGTAAAGCCATACAACCATCTCCTTCTCTCTCACCTGTGTCTCCTCCTGATTTGATCATTTGCTAGGAATAAGTTTGTTTTCTAGTGAGTAAGTTATTTGCTCAAATGATCAAAGCTTTGGGGACTAAGCTTCAGCATCAATGATTCTAATGCCTCTTCATAGTTGAATTCCTTTATCTTTGACTGACTTGATCTCCTCCAAATTCAATGGACACACACATGTTATCCTCAGCAGAGCAGTTTGGTATACTCACATCTGTACATGTCTACTGGGAAAACCATAAATGTGACACTATGTGCCTCTCTTCGTCAAGTCATGTCTTCACTTTTTAACTTGCTCTCTAAATTTGTGAGAGTTTTTCTTCCAGGAAGCAATATTCTTCTAATTTTATAACAATTATCACCATGATGAATGGTAAGCCACAAATTTGGCAGTGAATTTAGAGCCACAAAAAAGGAAATCTATCACTGTTTCTGGCTTTCTCACTTCTATTTCCCATAATGTGCTGGGACCAGATTCTTTGACCTTACTTTGTGTAATACTGAGAATTAAATTGTACTGTTTATCCTATGTTTTCATATCAACATCGAGGATTATTGTATTCTTGTATCTTAGTTTTCCCTCGATGCTTTGAATAAGAAATTGTTTTCTAAGATTATTCTAAGATAATATTTACTCATTATATATAACACTGCTTGTTTTAAGGTTCCTGTTGGAACATTCATGCCTTTCTTCTGTGACAACTGGGTAAATGTTGACAAAATACACAGCCTATAATATATATCTCCATTAATATAACATATTGAGCCTTTTCATATTATCTAGTTAGATTTTCTCTAACATGGCAACTACAACAATACAGAAGAGGAAAGGAAACAAGAGATAGGATTTGGAGGGGAACAGGAAGCTGAATCCCTGTGGCATGAAGAGAAATAAATTTTCGTCATCAGTGATTTCTGTTGAAATATTTGGTATCAGAAGTTTAAACTATTGAAATAAGCTTTTACATACTGAATAATGGAGAAGTGATTTTGATGTGCACATCATATACTTTCAGTGTTCAGCTAGCCAGATGAGCCGGACTATGATCTATGCACAGTGCACTGGGCATTTGTTTTATCCATCAAGTGGGTAGCTCTTATCCCAAATCCAGCTAGTTGACCATTGTGCATATGGTTCTGACATGTTCCTATGTTACTACAGATTGAATGAATAAAATTATATTCAACGTGAGGAGAGCAAGAGCTTTCCTTGAACAATATCTCTAAGTAAATTAGAGTTGTGATTTCATGAGCTCAAGGTGTCCTCATAAGTATGAACCCATCTCTTATTACAGAAAGAAGAGTGGAAGTTGAGCTAGATTAAAGGAGAAACTTTCAGCAACAGAATCTGAATTATTCAGCCAGAAAGTTATTATGTATTGTTGGGGATCCCCCAAAATTCATTTAAGATCTTGAGAGTAAGCAAAGAGTTTGGTCACCTAAATAAATTTAGTTTAACTAAAATTATATTTTGACGTATATACATGTATACACATGCGTGTGTGCATAAAAAAAAAAGTACACTAGCTTTTTTTCCTGTTAGGCATAACAGCAACGGAAAAAATTCTAACCCAAATGAAGAATGATTCAAAAGTGTACTCAGTTATTGAATATATGTAAGTAGCATCCAAGAAATAAATGGGAAACAGTGAAAACAGTGTCAGACTTTATTTTTGTGTGTTACAAAATCACTGCAGATGGTATTGCAGCCATGAAATTAAAAGACACTTACTCCTTGGAAGAAAAGTTATGACCAACCTAGATAGTATATTCAAAAGCAGAGACATTACTTTACTGACTAATGTCCACCTAGTCAAGGCTATGGTTTTTCATGTGGTTATGTTTGGATGTGAGAGTTGGACTCTGAAGAAGGCTGAGAGCTGAAGAATTGATCCTTATGAACTGTGGTGTAGGAGGAGACTCTTGAGTTTCCATTGGACTGAAGGAGATCCAGCCAGTCCACTCTGAAGGAGATCAGCCTGGTGATTTCTTTGGAAAGAATGATGCTAAAGCTGAACTCTAGTACTTTGGCCACCTCATGTGAAGTGTTGACTCATTGGAAAAGACTCTGATGCTGGGAGGGATTAGGGGCAGGAGGAGAAGGGGACAACAGAGGATGAGATGGCTGGATGGCATCACTGACTTGATGGACGTTAGTCTGAGTGAACTCTGGGAGTTGGTGATGGACAGGGAGGCCTGGTGTGCTGCAAATCATGGGGTCGCAAAGAGTCGGACACCACTGAGCGACTGAATTGAACTGAAGTGGAAATACTTTAAAATACGCTTTTAGGGCTGCATGTAAAATATGATGACTCTTTATATCACTCCCATCTCTCTTTTTAATAAATGACTACCAAATTTCAAATGTTTCTCCAGTTTTAATGACAGAATTAGACATATAGAAAAATATACATATGCATATATAAATATAAACAACTATATAAAATAGATGTTTCCATAATATAAAATACTGATATCAAGCTTAGATCTCAGAGCTATTTCCAACTCCATGCTCCATCTCAACAGGAAATAGACTAATTGTTCCTGACTCAAACACTCCAATAGCTGGGAAACAAGAAAAATAAATCAAACCTGCAACTGAAATTTTAAGTCACATTTATGATCAAGCTCTAAGTCCAATGCCTTATTTCTTTTCTTGTTTTAAGCAGCCATTTCTTTATATTGAAAAACATGAAAACCGAAAGAGGTAAAGGGATTTTAGAACTCCTCTTGTTCCAAGAGTAGTTTTTTTTTATATATAAACTTATTTATTTTAATTGGAGTTTAATTGCTTTAAAATATTGTACTGATTTTGCCATACATCAACATGAATCTGCCACAGGTATGCACGTGTTCCCATCCTGAATGCCCCTCTTTCCTCCCTCCCCGTACCATCTGTCTAGGTAATCCCAGAGTACCAGCCCCAAGTATCCAGTATCATGCATCAAACTTTGACTGGTGATTTGTATCATATATGATATTATACATGTTTCAATGCCATTCTCCCAAATCATCCCACACTCTCCCTCTCCCACAGAGTCCAAAAGACTGTTCTATAAATCTGTGTCTCTTTTAATGTCTCGCATACAGGGTTATCATTACCATCTTTGTAAATTCCATATAGATGCATTAGTATACTATCAGTTCGTATACTGCCAGTTAGTATACTATCAGAAACCCACAGTCAGTTGATTGATTTTTTGCACAGAAGTAAGTGACCCAAGTTTGCTTGGGTAAAATTACTGAATATTAAGAATGTGTATGTGTGTATAGAAGGTTGATAAATCACTTTTATTTCAGAAACCAAGTAGATTTACTGATGTGACCTTTCTGTGTAAAAATTCTTTAGAAATGAGGATTTTCAGGCTTTATGGTTTTGGTTACTATTTCTGTAAGAAGTCCATATTTTAAGTTGATGCTGAAGTAAACACTCGATGAACAGTACCCTTCAATTGCTAGGAGACCATTGATTTAGTGATGTCACAGTTTTCTGACTTTGAGAACCACTGTGATGGTCTAGAGAGTTTCTCTCTGTAGGTCAGCCAAGTGGCATTGGAAGTTACAGTGTGTAAAATCAGACAAATGACAAAAGTATCTGAAGAAAGATTTCTCTGAGATGGCACATATTTCTTCAGAAATTCTAGATGGGCCCCTAAGGATGAATAAATTGTTTCATAAACCTCCATTAGATCTTCTTTGTATGATTATACACTTACTGGGGACTCGGTTTTGAGGTCTGTGATGGAAGAATATGCTTTTCAGGCATTGTCTGAGGAACTTGTGATAAAAAGGCCATGCTATACATTCTATCTCTGAAAAACATAAGCTGAATTATTTTCTTTCACTCACATTTCCAGAAAAACTTTGGAGTTGAAAGTGATTAGTTTGAATCTATATGGCAGGATGAGAGTAGCACTTGTATAGTGATCAATGAAGAACTCTTTAAGAAAGATGTCTTGGACAGAAAGGGGCCTTTCAGAATATTTGAAACAAAGAGTATGAAAAGTTTAGTTCTACAGCTTAACTTTGTAGATTTATTAAAAAGTGACAAACGTTTCAGAGTTCTGCTTCACCACCTAACTTTCTGGAAGAAGAAAACAATGTCTGTCTTTAGAGCAAGGTATTTCATGATTTTTACTTATTGACACAATGTAAGATTAAATCATGTGACCCAGAAAGCATGTTCACATATGTAGTTAAAATTGAATTTAAAATTGAGATCGAATTTTGTTATGGATTTTTTCATCTAATTTCATCAGTGATATTGGCCTGTAGTTTTATTTTTTGTGGTGTCTTTTTCAGGTTTTGATATTAGGGTGATGGTGGCCTCATAGAATGATTTTGGAAGTTTCCTTTCCTCTGCAATTTCCTGGAAGAGTTTGAGTAGGATAGGTTTTAGCTCTTCTCTAAATTTTTTGGTAGCATTCAGCTGTGAAGCCATCTGGACCTGGGCTTTTGTTTGCTGGAAGATTTCTGATTACAGTTTCAATGTCTGTGCTTGTGTTGGGTCTTTTAAGATTTTGGGCCTGCTGAGTTTCAGCTATAAGCTTGTGTAAAAGTAGGGCAAGTTCAACATAACAGGTAATCCAAATGTGAGAGTAACATGTAATTCCTCAAAACCCTCTTAATTGTCTTAAAGTCATAAGTAGGGGATGACTTATTATAGGTTTAATTCTCTCAGGGTCTATGACCCTAGTTCCTTCTGATATGATTAGGCCTAGATCTACCGGATTGTTGACAAAGCGGAGCCTTTTCTCTTGATGCCTTGTAACCACAGCCTTCCAGAATGTTTAAGAAATTTCTGAGGCTTGGGAACAACTTCCTCTGTCTCAACACAGGGAAAAAATGTCATTTACATATTGTAACACCACCGCTTCAAAGCTATTAAAGTTTTGTGGATCCTATGACAAACTTTGTCCAAATAAGTGAGGACTGTCTGTTTCTGATAAATACTGGGGGGAAACTGCCCAGGTTATCTGAGAAGCTGGTTGCGTAGAGTCTTCAATGGCAAATAGAAATTGACTTTCATCCACCAAAGTTACAGAATTAAAGGCATCTTTCAAATCAATTACTGAGAAATATTTGGCTCATTCAGAAATTTCAGAAAAGAGAATATAAGGATTAGACACGAGGGTGTAAAGAAACTACAGTGCCATTTATTAGCCATAAATCTTGAACTAAGCTGTATTTAACATTTGATTTATTTATACCCAAAAGAGGAATGTTGCACGGACTCTTAAAGGGAATTAATAGTCCCTGCTCCTTTAAATTTTTGATGATAGGTCTTAACCCTTTGTTTATCACAGGTTTCAGTAGATACTGCTTCTTCTGTGGAAATAAATGTGGCTCTTGAGCTTGACAACTACAGCAATATAATTTTTTTCTTAATCTATAGATTTTCCATCATCCCATACTTTAGTATTTACATTTTGTTCAACTAAAGGGAGAGAAAGGGAGGGCTCCATTGCTGAAGTCCGGCTCCAGCAGCCAGGGATTCAACTTGAAGGTGTGAGTGGTGTTGGTGAGAAACTGAAACAGCCTCTCATTTTCCTTGGACTGCCTGCTTATTTCAGACTTATCATTCTCTTTTATACTTTTACAAAAGCATTAGGTCAGAGGTTTGATAGTTTTAGTTCCCATTGAACCAGATTTATTTTTCTCCAAAAATCACTGTTGTCCCTGAAAAAGAGTTCCTTCCTCAGCAATTACCTTATCTAATTTTTCTCATGTGTCCTTGAGAATACGCAGTAACTCATGCTAATGTCTGGGCTGCATACCACATTCCTCAGTTTAATTCTTATCTTTCTAAGTCCTGTTTGCCGCTAGTATCCTAAACTCACTATTTCTTAGAAAGGACTTCTAGCTAATAACATCACTAAAGTCCTTACGTTTTAAAAGCTATAGTAGAATATTGTAACATTACAGCAATCCTTAAATCTTCAGCTTGTAACTATTTTAATTATTCCTAAGCCCTAAATTCAGCAAATTCCTTTGCCATAAACACTTTCCTCACAAATGAGCTTCAGATAGGAATCCCTCCCATGGCCTCAAGCTGAAGCCTGTGTGCTCACCCTGGAACCCTTTTTTTGTAGAAGACTTTGACAAATGTCAGTATTTAACTTTATGAATTATTCCTTGAGCGCAGCCTCAGAAGGCTTAATGCATTCTCATGCTCCTCTCAAAAACAATAAGCAACTTAATATTCTCTTCAGTCAACTTAGGTGAGGAAAGGAAAACAAACAAACAAACAAACAAAAAAAAACAAGTCAAAATCACAAAGCTTAACTCCTTCATTCCGAGTCTGTGCCTATGAAACAAAGGTGGGGGGAGGCGGTTAGGGCCATGCCTCTATTTTGTCAGTAATGCCTAAAGTGGCCTCTGACATCTCCCCCCTTTTTCACTTTTTAGAGCATAGGTATGAAACTCAGTAGATAGAGCAGCAACATTTCAGCTGAGTATTCTGAAAAGGCACGGAGATATTACAGAAATCAAAACTAACAGATATAAGCACATGGCTGCATTAACAATTACTGTAGAAGGATCCATGGGAAAGATTCCCCTCCCGATTTTCAAAGAGGGAATTACAAAACCATTGAGAGGAAAAGTCAGACTTCACCTGCTTCATATGGTGAATATCCTGATGTAATTCAGAGATATGAATACTAAAATCTGAATGATTCCAGATGCCTAAAATATGAGTTTTAATGTGTTCCCGAGAATGCATGGACTCAATCACTTGTAGAGGGGTAATACACATCCATTTTAAAATCAGCATGGCACCTTAAAGATAATTTAATTTTTTAAGTTTGCAAATTCTTGCCCCATAAGCAGAACTGCTTTTTCTAAAACATTGACCCTATTTTCTTTCTTTCTTTCTTTCTTTCTTTTTTTTTTTTTTTAAATCTATAAATTCCTGTGTAGTAAGAGCTATGGAGACGTTTTTGGACAGCTGATTGACAAACGAGGTAGTATACACATTTTTTGACAGGGCAACAGAAGAAAGCATGACTGATGCAATTATGGCAATCAGTGCAGTTATTCCCACAACTAGAGCTGCAATGAAACTCTTAGGTCGAGAAATTAAGCCATTAAGTTCATATAAATCTTTCAATGCATAATCATCAAACCATTGTCCCTCCAATTTTACAAGAACCATCAAATATGATGGTTGTTTTACAATCATCACAGCCTTATAATTATTATAATCATTCCCATCAACACAATTTTATATATAACTATTCACACATATAACACTGTAAATAGTTTCTCCTCCAGAAACTTCCAAATCACTCTGATTTCGGGCCAACAGAAAGGCATAGGGAGAATGTAAGCAGGCCCGAACAATGTATCTTTCTTCTTTTAAAGGCCTATGTAAAATCACAGGTGCCATAGCAGCCAATGTTTTCCATAACTCAGGTTGCATGGGACCCATTCCTTCGAAGCTCACTAAAGGAGGAACCCATCCATTAGCATGTCACCTAGTGATTACTAAAGGCATAGGGAGAAATGAATTATCCCATGTGGACCTATAAGTTTCTATATAAATCAAGCCCCACCATTGATTCGAAAGATAGGGGCATCCCAATTCGATTACAAAATGTCTGGTGGTAGCAATGGGAATAGATAACTTTATGCCATATATGAATTATTTCCAATGAGGAAAGCCAAAAATTCTACTTATGCTTTCCCAGGCCTGCAGTCCTTGTTCATCAGTGTCCAGAGTGTGGAGTCCACAGCTCAGATAGCCTTTTAAATGAGGGGCTGCCTTTTCTAAGGCATCAGAGAGTCTTTCTTGTGTCCCTGGCATCAGCAGCTGTAAAGACCAAAAGCCTCTCTTGCCATCACTTCTCGGAGAATCAGTAAGCATGCCTTTCAAGGAAGTGCTAATGCATCCATTCAAAACCAGAGCTGGTCCTTCTAAAGAGGAAGGCATGGCAAAGCAAATAGTTGGATAAATAGACATGCCTGAAAAATTGAAGGATATGCTGACCACTGTTTTAACATTATTAGGATAGATGGAAACCCTGCCCCAAAGAAGAGTATCATTAACAAAAATACGAATGGGCTCATTCATCTGATCAACAGGCTGGAAAGAAGTTGGATTAGGCAAATAGGCCCAGTGAGCCTTTTCTGTGCTGGAAGGCTTCAGCTAACAAGCCAACACAGCAAGCATAGCCACAAACATAACAATAGGAGAGGCCTCGTATCTCCCCCTTTCTGTTAATTCTTTCTTCAGCCCTCTAAATGAAATGTCTTAGCTGGTTACTCAAGTTGGTACCGTGTTGGAGGTAGCTGTTTGAGTATGATGATGGTGACAAGGTGAAGCAGAATACAATTGAAGTCGACCAGCATGTCTCTTCTTAAGCGCCAGGTGCCTGAAGTGATGTTCCAGCGGTGAAGCCTCGGATGAAGAGTCATTCGCCCTTTGGCTTTTCCCTGACTCCTTCAGGACTGGACCCAATGAGCTTTTGGTCTCCCCTTCTTATTTTGGTCCCAGACTTCAAGGCCCCAGGGATATCAGTGACTTTGGGGGTCTTTGTGATCCCGGTGATCTCATGGGGCTAGACATGTCAAATTAGTCCATCAGGAATCTGGACAGGAAAAGTGGAATCCTGTAGAAACACACAAGCATACTGTCTCTCACAAGTTAGCAACACATTTGGCCCTTCTCACTCTCTGGTAAGGTTTTTTCACTTGACCAGGGCCCAAGTCGTAGCCGCTTCAGGAATCCAGTGTCTCATCATTGTAATCTGCCCCTGTGTATCCATGTTTCAATGATTAATTACAAACACAGCATTGTGTAAAACATGATGTGGAGAGGAATATTAAATTCTCCCTGCTTTAATATAGCTATCTGATTTTTTTTTAAGTTTGGTGTATCCTTTCCACTATGGCTTGACCTTGGGGATTATAAGATATTTCTGTTGAATATACTATGGAAAATTGTTGACAAAATATCTTAAAAGCAACACAAGTATAAGTTAGGGTGTTATCTGCTTTTATTTGTTTGGAGAGTCTTAGTGGGGAAAAACATTGAAACAAGTGCTGAATTACATCTCTTGTTGTTTCACCTGATCTAGCAGAGGCTATCATGAGAAAAGGTATCCATGGTAATATGCACAAAGGACAGTTTTCCAAAGGCCGGTTATGAGATATGCCCATTTTCCAGAGTGCATTAGGCTTAAAGACTCAAGGATTAACTCCTAATGGTGGAGATGGATTAAATTTTGGGCAATTTGGACAGAACTTAACTATTTGTCTAGCTGCTTCTAGCGATATGAAATTCATACCTTAAACCAGCTGCATTTTAATGGTGAATTTTGTGCGAATTTTTGGCCTTGTCAACTTTTTCATGGTGGCTAGGGCTTCCCTGGTGACTCAGAGGTTAAAGTGTCTGCCTCCAATGCGGGAGACCCAGGTTCGATCCCTGGGTTGGGAAGATTCCCTGGAGAAGGAAGTGGCAACCCAATGAGGAGCCTGGTGGGCTGCAGTCCATGGGGTCACAAAGAATCAGACATGACTGAGTGACTTTACTTACTTACTTATTTTCTTAAACCAATTACTTTAGTTAATGCATCTGCCAAGGCATTTCCTTCATGTAAAGGGCCAGGCAAGACGAAATGGGCTCTAATATGTCCCACAAAATATTTATTATCTCTGTGTTTAATATCTTTCTATAAATCAGATAACAAGGAGAAGAGAGTAGTTTCATATTCCAGAATATTAGCAGTCTCTATATGAGGAAACAACCCTGAAATATATCAGTCAAAAGATTGAAGATGTAGTCTCTTAAATGTTGAAAAGCCCAAATAACTGTTTGTAACTCAACACTCTGGGCAGATGTCTCTCCAGTTACCTGAACATGGGATATTCTATCAATAATTGTAACTGCTTTACTGTTGAAGGAACTATCTGTGAAAACTAAAATTGCCCCTTCCAAAGGTTATATAGAACATTTCTTCAGAAAAAGAACTGGATGACTTTTCAAAAAATGCAAAAGGGGGCCTGAGGGCAAATGAAACACAGTTTGACCCTGGAAATCTGTCAGGGCAACTTGCCTATCAACATTGTTTTGTAAAATAAACTGCAATGATCTTTATTGAATGGGATCACTGTATTTGCTACGTCTCTTCCAAAAAGTTCCACACTTCTTTTTCTACCCTTTATAATTAATTATGCCAACAAGCTGGGATAAGATATAACTATTTTTCTTGGGGTCCCTGGTAAATGGAGCTATTCAAATGGGCCTTCTTGCCACAAGCATCCTGTAGGTGTACGCTCCCTGGCGAGAATAATTAAATCCCATCCTCTGGAAATATTAACCCTAATTAACTGATCATTTAAAGCCTCATCCGCTTTAACAAGAGTCGACTCTTACTCACTAGTTAATCGTTTTTTAGAACCGGGATTAGGATTGCCATTTAAGCAATCAAGCAAAGGCTTCAAATCTCCAGTAGTCAGTTTTAAATGTCAGCGTATCAAATTAATATATCCTAATAATTTTTGGAAATCATTTAAAGTTAGTAAACAATCTCTACAGAGCTGCAAAGGAGCATGACTCAGAGTATGGGTATTTAACACCCTCCCCAAATAAGAAAAAGTAGGCTTTACTTGTATTTCGTCTGGAGCTATCTTTAAACTCCAGTTTTCCAAAGCCTAAATTAATTCGGATAATATATGTTTCAACAAGGCTCTGTCCCTATGAGCTGCCAAAATACCATCCATATAATGTATTAAATATAAATCCTTATACTTTCTTCTAACATTTTGCACAGCTTGGTTTCCAAGTTTCTGACACAAGGTGGGGCTATTTTTCATTCCCTGAGGCAAAACCTTCCATTGAAACCTGCTATAGTGCTGTATAAAATTAACTGAAGGGAGACTGAAGGCAAACTGCTTACAATCCTTGCTGGCCAGGGTAATGGTAAAGAAACAATCCTGTAGACCTATAACTATCACATTATACTGAAAAGGCACAGCAACTGGAGAAGGGAGGCCTGACTGGAGGGACCCCATGTCTTCCATAGTTGCATTTATAGCTCTCAAATCGTGTACCAATCTTCATTTTCTTAATTTTTTTCTTAATAACAAAAATAGGAGTATACCAGGGGCTGTTAGAAGGCTCTATATGGCTGGATGCCAGCTGTTCCATAACTAAATCCTCAGCTGCCTGTAGTTTTTCAGCTGTTAGTGGCCATTGCTCCACCCATACCAGGTCATCAGATTTCCAGGTAATAGAGTCAGCAGCAAGAGAAACAGCTTCTAGGATAAATTTGAATATCCCAGATCTTCTCTATTCTTGTTATGAACTGCCTCTAATGGAGAAACAATTCCCTGCTGATCTTTACCAAGTCCCTTATCAGGATTATACCTCATCTGCAGCATTTGATTAGTACTCTTTTCATCTGGGCTATATAAATGCATTCCCATCTGAGATAATATATATCTCCCCTATAAAGAAAAAGTCAGTGAAGGAACCACATATGGACAAAAAGTGCCTGTGCCCCCTTCTCATCTGACCATGTCAAAATTTGTGAGCTCTTAGTAACCGAGGGCACTGAGCTTGTTCCTACCAAGCCAGCCCTGGTCAAGCATGTCAGCCAGGATGAGGGACACTCTTTTTGAGCAATGCAACAAACTTATGCTCTCATATCTAATAGCCCTGACATTTTATTTCCTTAAATTAAAATATTTTGCAAACGCCTACAGGCTGTAATTTCCTGTACCCAAATGGGTAGGTCACTTGATCCGAATCCTCTGGGGCCCCTAGCTTGAGAAGTCAAGGTCTTTCTTGTCTGATAATAAGGTAAAAGCAAAAGCTGTGCTATTCTTTGACCTTTATAAATTTGCACAGTTTTAGTAGGTGGCAAGAAAAAAACTTTAATTTCCCCTGTATAATCAGAATCTATTATACCAGGCACGACTGAAATTCCTTGAAGGGAAAGCGAGCTATGCCCCAGCACAAGTCCTACAATGCCCTCAGGTAGGGGACCAGGCACTCCCGTTGGAATTGGAGTAACCAGTATGTCAGTGGTTAATATTGTTGTGGTGGCAGAACTGAGGTCCAGTCCCATGCTATTTGGGGTTGCTCTGAGGAGTTCTGAGATGGGACAAAGGGAATAAAGGGATTGAATGTGGCTGCCCCTATTGTTTTCTGGGGCCGAGGCTGCCTCTGCTTCCCATTTCCCTGAAATTGAGAAAAATTACCTCCCTGTACTTGGTGGGTGAGCATAGTCCCATCCCAGGGTAAGGCGCCTTTGGGGGGTTGGCATTAGTTGACAAACATTTTGTTGTGCTGGCTTGGCAGGACATTGCACGCAAAAATGCCCCATCTGGACACAAGAGAAACACCTTTTATTTGTAAGATCGTTTCCATTAGGATTCATCTTTTTTATCATTCGCTGAATAACTTTGACAGCTGTTTCTCTCCTCAAGGCTGCGGCTAAGGTTACCCCCTGCATAAAGAAAGTTCCTACTTCCTGACAGGTCTCTATGTAAGTCCAAAAACTTCCCTTACTCCTAACAGGTCTAAGCAATACATGACAGGTAGAATTAGCATTCTCGTAGGCCAATTGTTTAAAAGCTATCTCTGCAGACTCAGTACACTTAATAGTTCTTTCCACAGCAGTTTTCAATCTAGCCACAAAATCTTAATATTTCTCATTGGGTTCTTGCTTGATATTACTCAGAGAAGATAATTTTCCATCTGAAGGGGGCAGAGATTCCCATGCCAACACACTTATGGCCATAACCTGATCAACTGCTGATTTAGACAACCTTACTTGGGTTATGTTAGATTCCTACTCTCCATCTCCTCTTAATGCTGCAGATCCCACTGTCCTGAGCTTTGTGTCACCAGAGGTTTTGTTTTCTGCTGACTGCTGTCTAGCCAACCTATCATACTCTGCCAACTACAGGAGGTACTCTCCTCCAGGAAGGCAAGCCTTTGCAACCGTGCTCCAATCATATGGTGTCATCCATCTTCCAGCCAAGGCATCTAGCAGAGTGAGTATATAGGGAAAGGTAGACCCACAATCATTTAGGCTTGTTTAAGCTTTTTCAGCAGCTTGTATGGGATCGGTCCCTATTTTCCTTCTTCCTCATCATCTCTTTCCATTTTTGTAAAAACTACTGGAAAGGCCATAAAAAAATTCCAAGTCTCCTTGGAATTCTGCCTCCCTTCTAGCCTGGGTGAGGCCCCTCTGAGGGAGTTTACCCCAAAGAGAACCCTATGCATATTGTTCATGCATCCGCCTCAAAAGCTTCTTTATTTCAGAAAAGTCCTCATCCTCCTCAACCTCAGCCAATGATTTGGGAGGCTTTGGGGGCAAAGTGGGGAACTCCTGGGCCCTGGGAGGCAAAAGCGGAGTTGGTGGGGATTACCTTAAATCAGAAATTGGTGGATAAATTTTTAAAAGTTTGAATAGAGAGGGAGTGTACTCTCCAGGGCACCCGGCCACAGCTTCCTGCAAGCCCTCTCCTTCCTCGAGAGGTAGAGCACAGTCTCCTCCCTTTTTTTCATCAATAGCAGAAAACATAATCTGCGCAGAAGTTGGAGACTCACCCTACACTGCTACAGCCTGCCCCATGGGCTGTGAAACAGCCTCATGATGAGGGTCAAGGACATCCTTAATTATATTCCACAGAGTAAAAGCATCTATAGGAACTCTTTCTGGCACATGCAAAGTGTAAAACAAATGTAGCAGATCTCCAACCTTAGTACAAGTTTCCAGATTTACAGTACCTTCCTCGGGAAACCATAGGCATTGCTCTTGGATAAAGATTAGAAACTTATACAGCTTTCCTTTGCTTACTTTAACACCTCTATGGGATAACATGTGAATTAATATTTCAATAAACATTTATGTATTCTTAGATGCAGAGAGACCTATTCTCCTAGAAAATAGTTTTATTCCTCTGTACCCTCATCACCCGGCCTAAACTGCAGAGGGCGCCAGCAACCAACAGGTACAATCCTAACCGCCCTGCATTATAATATCAAATTACTTACACTTCAGTGTCCCTTTTTCGGGTGCCACATGCTGGAGTCCATCTCCAGCAGCCAAGGAGTTACCCTGAAGGTGTGAGTGGTGTCAGCAAGAAACTAAAGCAGCCTCTCATTTTTCTTGGACTGCCTGTTTATTTCAAGCTTATCATTCTCTTTTATACTTTTACAAAAGCATTAGGTCAGAGGTTTTGTATTTTTGGTTCCCATTGAACCAGATTTATTTTTCTCCAAATATCACTGTTGCCCCTCAGAAGGAGTTCCTATCTCAGTGATTCTCTTATCTACTTTTTCTCATGTGTCCTTGTGAACACACTGTAACTCATGCTAATATCTGGGCTGCATACCACATTCCTCAGTTTATTTCTTATCTTTCTAAGTCTTATTTGCCCCTAGTGTCCTAAGCTCACTATTTCTTAGAAAGGACTTCTAGCTAATAACATCTCTAAAGTCCCTACTTTTAAAAATCTATAGTAGAATATTGTAACATTACAGCAATCCTTAAATATTTAGCTTCTAACTATTTTAATTATTCCTAAGCCTTAAATTCAGCAACCTCCTTTGCCATAAACACTTTTCTCACAAATGGCTTCCGATAGCAATCCCTCCCATGGCCTCAAGTTGTGGCCTGTGTGCTCAACCTGGAACACTTTTTTGTAAAAGTCCTTGAACAAATGCCAGTGATTAACCTTATGAATTATTCTTTGAGCACAGCTTCAGAAGGCTTTTCAAAAACAATAAGCACCTTAATATTCTCTTCAGTCAACTCAGGCAAGGAAGGGAAAAAACAAGTCAGAATCACAAACCCTGACTTCTTCATCCCGGGTCCGTGCCTACGGAACAAAGGGAGGTGGTTTAGGGGAGTGCCTCTATTTTGTCAGTGCTCCCAACACTCCATATTCATGGAAACAGAGGCATGGGCCTTGCTCAGTATATCCCTCGCCAAAAGGGGTGAGGGAGATTCTGACATGATCAGAAACTCATGTAAAAATAGAACAGATTCCCAGTTACAAGGTAAAGAATAACTGAAATAATACCTTTTGCCTCATCCAGACAGTCCCATTATGGAATTGGATTAGGAAGAAAGCGGGCCAGGGACTTCAGTAAGCACAGCGTAAGTTGCCTCTGTATCTAAAAGGAAATCGATGGAATCCTCCCCATTCCCCTACCCGCCCCCCCACTCACACACACACTTTTTAATACCCAGGGTTCCTCAGGTGTACTTAGGATGGAGCTTCTGTGGGGACCCCTGGGCCCCTTCAGTCCTGATTGTCTTGAGAGTCTGACCCCAGAGACCTACAACTCTCTTGGCAATCTTTTTTTCAATGTGGTTCTTGCAGACCTGACATGGAGCCGAGTTGGCTTAGATGCCTGAGGGCAATCCCATTTGAGGTGTCCCTCCTTTCCAGAGCAATATCAAGCTCATCCCTTTCCACCAGGTCCCTCTGGGTCTTTTCCTCAAGCTGTTTAAGAATGTTTTCCATAGCCATTATGATGGCTACCGCCTTTTCCTTTTTTTCTTTTTCTGCCTTTCTTTATTTCCCTCATATTCCCTGCCATAAAAGACTGTCTGAGCTAATTGTAACAGAGCACCTAAAGACTGATTTGGTCTATACGCCTATTTTAATAGCTTATGGTAAATATTTGGAGCCGACTGAGACAGAAATCTATTCTTTAAGATCACGTTTCCCTGTTCCTTACAGAACTGATTTTATTGTAAAACAGTAGTATTCTTAGGAGACCTTCCAACTGGCCACTGTTCACCATCCTCCAATAGATACCATGGCCATGAGTATCACATAGGAAGATTAGGTGTGTCTTCTTTAAGTCCTGGGGATCAAATCTATCCCAGTTTTTCAGAATAAAGTTCAAAGGAGTGAGTCTGGAATTGTTAGCTTCCATCTGTAAGACAGGGAAAAATTAACCAGTGTCATATTTCTACCAGAGACATCCTTCCCTGCTCAAGATGGGGCTGTAGACAGATTTTAGACTAAAGGTTTATTTCCTTGTCAGATTTAATCTGTCCTTACTGATGCAGGCACTCTACACGTCCCTCCTGGTTGGTACTACCACCGAGACGGGTTGTGAATGTACCATGTGTAGACCTGATGGAATCCCTACCTGACATCTAGCTCTTCACGATTAACACCCTGGTTTCCTCTAATGCCACCGGTGTGGAATTCCTCAGATGCCACCGGGGTGGAATCAGAGTAACTGTCCAGAATGCCACTCAAGCTGAGACCGCTGGGGTTAACATTCATCACCTGAGTGCCTGTGTATGACCCAGAGTATGTTCCTGACCATAATAAGACCGATATGAACATAAAACTTAGATGTACCTTCCAAGCATCATCATAGCAGTAAAAGAGTCACCTCTGGTCCACTAAGAGCCAACACTGGCAAAGAAGGTGGGCAGGTGGGAATTGGAGTACCACTCTGAGTAAACTTTCACCTCAGAGATGCTCTTGGAGCTAGACATACATCTAGCTTTCAAAATTTCAATTCCTAGTGAGGCTAGGCACCTTCTTGTCTACTGAGCCAAGTTTTGGACCTAAGCCACCATACACAGTAACAGTGTAGATAACAAGTCTCTTGAAAGTCAGTGATCTGATAGATTAGGTTATCTATCATAACTCCTTCTTATTCCCAAGGAGCTATGAAATGGTTAAAGATAATGAAAAGTTTAACTGAAAAAGGAGAGTTTTGTCCACACACTATGTCCATTTTTGTCGGTTCCAGAACAAGACATTGGGTGCCTCTTGGCATTGTCAGGTTGGTATAAACCTCCAACAGGTTTCTGCCATAAGCCATATGAGATCACTGTGGAACCACAGAGCAGTGCTCCTCGCTTGCTTCTCACAGGGTGTTTCATTCATTTACACAAAGCACACTGTAGAGCAGAAAATGTGTTTGCTAGGAGAGCAAAGAACTAGAGCTCCAAGTATCCTTACGTTGCCCTGAAGGATCCCGGATGAGCCCCCAAGATGAATGGTTGCTTCTAAATGAAAAGATGCTGGGATTCTCGGCTTCTGAAGGAGAATAATTCATTCTGGGGTGAAAGACAAGGCTTGCTTTCTCAGACCTTTTTGTAATAAAGTTTTAGTAAAGTATAAAGGAGATAGAGAAAGCTTCTGATGTAGGCATCAGAAGGGGGCAGAAAGTGTACCTCCTTGCTAGTCTTCAGCTGCTAGATATATAGTCACTAGCAGTCTGTTAATGAAAGAAAGTAATGTCTGAAAATTCCAAATAGCATCAGGCCCCTTACCCATAAATGCATTTTGGGATAATCTTGGCAGCAGACGATTCATCCCAGGCCATAAAATGATTAATTTGAATCTTGTAGAAGGACGGATTACCATTCAAATAGTTGTGTTTACATAGACTAGGGAAACAATATCTGAGTATAACATATTGTTTGTCAAGCAGTTTCTGAGCCATTAGGCGGAACCAACTTGAGGACAGAGTTTGGGGTAAATGCATAGTACATTTTAATAGCTTAAGACAAATATTTCCCTAAGAAAAATACATTGGTTATCTCAAGGTTTAAGAATACTTAACTTCAAGTGAAACCAGGTATCATTATGGCAACACAATATTTTAAGAGAAACCTTCTTTTAAATTTGTATAGAGAAGGACAAAAAATATATCTCGTTTGTTTCCTCCTGCCACTTAAGAGTGATAAAAATGTCTGACACTTGCAGGCTCTTCCCACCATTTTGAGACCCCCAGCCTTCCGGCCTATTACCCTCTCAAGTGCTGACATCCGAGAAGATCAGGGAACCAGGATACCATAGAAAGAGATTGAGGACATTAAAAAAGTAACAAAGATAAATGGCAAAAATAAATATGCAAATAAATAGATAAAGTTATCACAAGCAATAAACACTACAGAGAAGACAACAGATTCATAAACAGAACCAATCAAGTAAATCACAAGGCAAAAAAACAACACTAGAACGGAGTGTCAAATGAAGAATAAAGAAAGCAAATCTGACAAGAAGATCAGATAGAGCCCCCGCAGAATAACAGAAAATCACAGTTAATATAGAAATGCAAACCTGTTTTAAAAAATAAAGAGATGCAACAGCAACAAAAGGCACAGAAAATAGAAAATCAAAGTGAGAGTAGAAATAGTGATGCAAAGAATAAAAAAAAAAATGGTTGAAATAATCTTAAAAGACCAAATCAATGTGTAGTAACAAAGAAGCCTACAACTGAGTAAAATTGTCCACCAACAAAACAATAGTTCAATATATCAAAAGAATAATACATATTTCTGAGTGTCTCATCTGTCAGAGTCCTAGTCCCCAGAATGAGCTAGTCCCCAGAATGAGCCAGAGGACAACTCCACCTCTTTGGGAAGTTCTCCAAAGATGGAGAATCCTAGACTCTGGATCTATCTAAGGATAGCATAGACTCAAAACTGCTATAATTTCCATGCATTCTTATAGCATCCTGAGCCGGGGTATCATCTTTCATTGGGGCTTTTTTCATCTTTTGATGTATTCCAATGATACAGGGTTTCTGTCGTAAATCGTATGCATTTAATCTGCAGCATGCACGACTGGTTGGAAGATTTCCAATCCTCTTCCTTAGTTGCTCTGTCTCTAGATATCAAGTGTAATTTTCATCTGTCCTCAAATGTGGTCACCAAAGGAGTCTGCCCTGAGACACCTGTGGAACACTGGGGTCTGCTTTATGAGTACAGGAGGTGGTACAGCTGCTTGAAATGCTGGAACCGTGGTGGTGTCAACTATGACTAGGAGCCAGCAGCCATGGGTTGAAGAGATTTGACCTTAATGGGATCCTTTTCTAGCTTGTGTTTGCAGGAGCATGAGTGGTGCTTCTGGCTTGTCTTTCTCAATTGCCTTATAGTAGTTGCTAACAGGAGGCAAAAGGAGTGGCTACAAAGATATCTCTACTTTCTGTGTGTTAAATGCAGTAAGGTCCTTCCTCTTTGGAAGTTTTGTAATTCTCAAAAGTCATTCCCTGCTACAGAACTACTCATACATGCTTTATCAGACCATCTCCGCAGAGTCAACAGCAGTCCTCTCCCAGCATGACTCTCTAAATCTCATCTTTCAGGTTCCAGACCACATGCACAATGGTTGAACTGAATTGAAATTTGGGCAATATAGAGCCAAGACACACATTGTGTGTGTAATTCTTGCTCTATACAAATTATATTTCATTCACTGTTTTACCTTGCTTCCTTAATCACTCCAAAGTAATTTACCCTTTGCTGAAGGGGCTTGCCTCATTCTGGAAATCTCTTGCCTGCTTCTCCATCTCCCACCACAAGGCACAGGTTTTGTGTTGATTTCTCATATCCTCCTTCTCCCATCTTAATTCCTTCCCAGCCAGGTATGTCTGAAACCCATTCTGGACACTCTTGTGACCAGGGCCTTCTGCTAGCATTTATCTGATACTCTGGGAAGTCTACTGACTGTGTAGAAGTATTACTTGTGATCCATACATTGAGAGAGGTGCATTTCATATCCTTCTACATTTCTGCCTTCTTTGCACTTCTCAATTTTTCCTGGAAAGCTCTATTATTCTTTTTTTCCTTGACAGCAAAACATGAAACATTAGTGAACATGAAATATTCTGTTGCATGGATTTTGTTTATTTATACACATAACTGGTGCTACTTTGACTTCCAAAATCCAATCAAGCATATTTGTTGTTGTTGTTGTTGTTGTTTTCCTTCTTGAGAGTTTCTCTTAATGAGGAACTATCATCAGCATGAAGAAATGCAGAACTTTCCACATAAAATATAATAGCATTATTGGGCTCAGAAAGTCAGCACTTGAATATATCTATCTTTTCTTTCTTTTTTTTTTTTTTTTTCTTTACTTTGCTGACATTTTCTCTAACTACTCTGTCTAATTTCAAATCTCAAAGCTTAACTCCATGCTGTGGGTGTCAAAAGTCAGAGACTGCCATACGCATAAATTTATTTTTGTAGAATAAGATGGCAAGCTCATAGGAAATTACCGGCTGGTACTTGACTACTTGAAAAAGAGAGAAAATGACAACAGCAACAATGACCAAATAGTAATAATAATTCACACACACACACACACACACACACACACACACACACAGAGGAATGTTAGTTAGTGATTCAATCATAAAAGGTACACAAGGATTGATATTTGGATGTTGGAAAAAGCAAGGAGAAACCATACAATCATCCATATCTGCTTAATTGTCTCTGCTAATGACTTGGACACTGTGAATCACACACACAACATAAAAAAGAAAAGTAATTTTGGAAAATTCTTGGGGATAAGAATATCAGAATTCCTTACCTGTCTCCTGGGAAACGTATATGCTAGCAAATTTGCAATAGTTAGAACTGGACATGGAAAAATGAACTGATTTAAACTTGAGAAAGGAATAAATCAAAGCTGGTTATTGTGGCCCTGCTTAATTGACTTCTGTGCAGAGAACATCATGAAAAATTAAAATGCTAGATGAAGCTAAAGCTAGAAAGAAAATTTATGTGGGAGATATAAATAAAGTTAGTTATACTGATTACAACACCCAAATGACAGAAGAAGAATAAGAATTAAGGAGCCTTTTGATGAAGCTATTATCTGTTTCAAGTTTAGATATTTGAAATGAGATAGTCCTACATAAAAGATGAAGTTCTCAGTTTCATATATGAAAAGCTAGATGCATATTTCAGAATGTGAAATATAAAGTTCTCTATTATTCACATATACAAATCTGGGGAAAATATTTCCACCTTGCAACATGGAATTCTGTGTACATACTACAAAAAAAGTATACATACAATATTTTCTGCATAAAATGTGAAATTGTTCTCATAAGAGTTATGAAAATCTGGAGGCAGCTTTTTTGACAGGATATACAAAAATGTCTGTTTCACATATCAAAATATGGTCAGAGGTTTTCTCACATGAAATATGGACTTTTTTCATATTTGTCATTTGAGAATCTTTGTGCTGTCTTTCCATCATGAAATATAGAATACTATTTAACATTTGAAAAATGGACATTCATTTTCCTACAAGAAATATAGAATTTTCCCACAGATCTTCTTGCTTAAGCTCTGAAATTCTCCATATTTCCATCAAGAAAGCTTGAATGAGGTCTTCTGATATGAGACTTTTAATTCTGTCTATTTCACATTTGAAAATCTGGGGATAAATGTTCTCATATTAAATATGAAATCTCAATTATTCACATATGAAATATTTTCCATATTTGTACATATGAAACCTATATGCAGGTCAGGAAGCAACTGAACTGGATGTGGAACAACAGACTGCCCTTCAAATAAGAAAATGAGTATGTCAAGGCTATATATTGTCACCCTGCTTATTTAATTATATGCAGAGTACATCATGAGTAAAGCTGGGTTGGAAGAAACACAACCGGAAATCAAGATTGCTGGGAAAAAAATATAATAACCTGAGATATGCCGACAGCACCAACTTTAAGGCAGAAAGTAAAGAGGAACTAAAAAGACTCTTGATAAAAGTGAAAGCGGAATGAAAAATTTGGCTTAATGCTCAAAATTCAGAAAACGAAGACCAGGGCATCAGGGCCCATCACTTTGTAGGAAATACATGGGGTAACATTGGAAACAGTGTCAGACTTTATTTTTCTGGGCTCCGAAATCACTGACAGTGATTGCAGCCATGAAATTAAGAGGCTCACTCCTTGGGAAAAAAGTTATGACCAACATAGATATCATATTCAAAAACATAGAAATTACTTTGCCAACTAAGATCCGTCTAGTCCAAGTTATGCTTTTCCAGTAGTCATGTATAGATGTGAGAGTCGGACTGTGAAGAAAACTGAGCAACCAAGAATGGATGCTTTTGGGCTGTGGTGTTGGAGAATACTCTTGAGAGTCCCTTGGACTGCAAGGAGATCCAACCAGTCCATTCTAAAGATCAGCCCTGACTGTTCTTTGGAAAGAATGATGCTAAAGCTGAAACTCCAGTACTCTGGCCACCTCATGCAACGATTTGACTTATTGGAGAAGACTCTGATTCTGGGAGGAATTGGGGACAGGAAGAAAAGGGGGCAACAGAGGATGAGATGGCTGGATGGCATCACTGACTCGAAGGATGTGAGTCTGAGTGAACTCCGGGAGTTGGTGATGGACAGGGAGGGCTGGTGTGGTGAGATTCATGAGATCGCAAAGGGTCACACATGACTGAGTGACTGAAATGAACTGAACTGAACTGTATACACGAAATAAAGAATTTTAAATGAAACAGAATTTGATATTTGAGCTAACATGTACAGGCATATTTCATATATTTCTTGAATAACATATAGAGTTCTCTGTATTTCTATGAAGAAAATCAAAACCGTTATGATTATACAGTGGAAGTGATACATAGATTCAGGGGATTGTATCTGATAAACAGGGTGCCTGAAGATCTATTGATGTAGGTTTGTAACATTGTAAAGGAATATGTGATCAAGACCATTCTCATGAAAAATAAGTGAAAAATGGGAAAGTAACCAGGCCTCACAAAGAGCTGAGCAGAGCAAAAAAGCTAAATAAAAAAGGGAAAAGGAAAACTATACATTGAATGCAGAGTCCCAAAGAATAGCAAGGAGAGATAAAACCATCCTCAGTTATCAATGCCAATAAATAGAGAAAATAAATATAATGGGAAAGCCTATGGATCTCTTCAAGAAAATCAGAGATACCAAGGGAAAATTTCATACAAAGAGGTGCCAAATAAAGGACAGCTATTAAGAAGAGGTGAGAAGAATAAACAGATGAACTATGCACAAAAGATCTTCATGACCCAGTCAACCATGATGGTGTGATCACACACCTAGAGCCAAATGTCCTGGATCACAAAATCAAGTGGGACCTTAGAAGCATAACTACAAACAAAGCCCTTGGAGTTGATGGAATTCAGTTGAGCTCTTTCAAATTCTAAAATATTATGCTGTTAATGTGCTGCCCTGCATAGGCTAGAAAATTTGGAAGACTCAGATGTAGCCAGAAGACTGGAAAAGTTCAGTTTTCATTCCAACCACAATAAAAGGCAATCCAAAGAATGTGCAAATTACCGCTTAACTGCACTCATTTCATATACTCGCAAAGTACTGCTCAAAATTCCCAAAGCCAGACTTCATAATCTGGAATTATGAGCTTCCCGATGTTCAAGCTGGATTTAGAAAAGGCAGAAGAACCAGAGATCAAATTGCCAATACCCGTTGGGTCATCAAAAAAGCAAGAGAACACCAGGGAAGCATGTACTCCTATTTGACTATTCCAAAGACTTGTTTTTGTAGAAGACAACAAAACGTTTAAAATTCTTCAAAACATGGGACTACTCGAGTATTTTACATGCCTCCTGAGAAATCTGTATTCAGATCAAGAAGCAACAGTCAGAAAACAAAATTAGACAACAGACTGGTTCCAAGTTGGGAAAGAAGTAGTTCAAGGCTGTACTGTCAAGCTCTTTATTGAACTTACATGAAGAGTTCATCAGACAAAATGCCACACTGGATGAAACAGGGTTTGGAATCAAGGTTGCTGGGAGAAGTATCAATAACAACAGATATGCAGATGACACGATTCACGTGGGAGAACATGAAAAGAACTACAGAGCCTCTTGAGGAAAGTAAAAGATGAGAGTGATTAAGGTGACTGAAAACTCAACATTCAAAGAGATTCATCGCATCTGGTCCCATCACTTCATGGCATAAATATGGGGAAACAATGGAAAGAGTGAGAAACTTCATTTTGGAGGGGGATTCCAATATCTCTGAAGATGGTGACTCTGTTCATTAAATTAAAGTATGTTTTGTCCTTAGAAGAAAAGTTATAACTACGCTAGACAGCACATTGTAACTCAGACAAAAGCCAGTCTAGTCAAAGCTATGTACAGAGATGAGAACTGGACATAAAGAATCTTGACCTCCAAAGAATCAATGCTGTTGATATACGGTGTTGGAGAAAACTCTTGAGAGTCTGTTGGAAATCCGTTCAGAATAGTGGTTGGAAGGGCTGATGCTGAAACTGGATTTTGGAGATTTTGGCAACCTGAAGTGAAGGACTGACTTATTGGGAAAGAGACTGATAACTGGGAAGAAACAGGTCTGGAGTTCAAAACTGAAAACTGTTGCACATTGGCAAGGAATCTTTACAAAATCTATTTATTTTATGTGGCCACACCGTGTAGCATTGGACAGTGTCACTTTCAAATGAAGCTCTGTCTTTGCATTTACCCAACTCCATTGCTTTTTTGGAAAAAACAAACAAACAAACAAATGAACTGCCTCACCTGGCAACATCTTGGTGGAGGCGGTTGCTTGGCTTTATGACTGAAGGTACCTCACGTGTGTACAGAAGTGTGCGAGGAGGCAGTTTTGCCCTGGGTCTCGGGTGGGAAAGAGCTAAGAGGTGAGAATTTTCACTCACAGGTCAGAAATCAAAAAGCTCTTTGCCCCTTCTGCTGTGAATTATTGGAAATGATTCCCATCTTGTGTCTGTGCACAATGAAAACTTCAGTCCCTTTAATGTTTCTCTGTTGCTCGTAACCGATATTCTTACTCTGCTAAGACCAGGATGTGATCCATGAATAAGCTACTTTTTAAATTATATTTTTCTTACAATTTTTGTGAGCTACAGCTGATGTTCAATATTACATGTTTCAGGGGTACAGTATAGTGACTCACAATTTGTGTGTGTGTGTGTGTGTGATTCACAATTTTTAAAGATTATACTCCATTTATGGTTATAAAATATTGGGTGTATTCCCTATGCTGTACACTATAAATTTTGAAAATGAAACTTGAAACCTTCATAAATATAAATATAAGTGTGTATATATATATATATATATATATATATATATATATATATATATATATATATATATATATACACAGTCCATGGAATTCTCTAGGCCAGAATACTGGAGTGGGTAGCCTTTCCTTTCTTCTCCAGCAGATCTTCCCAATCCAGGGATCAAACACAGGTCTCCTGCATTTCAGGCAGATTCTTTACCAGCTGAGCCACCAGGGAAGCCCAAGAATACTGGAGTGGGTAGCCTATCCATTCTCCAGGGGATCTTCCCAACCCAGGAATCGAAATAGTTTCTCCTGCATTGCAGGTGGATTCTTTACCAAATTAGCTACCAGGGAAGCCCAATATATATATACATATATATAGTTACATATAAATATCTCAGTCTCTTTCTCTTCCTCTCACTGGTATATCCACCTGAGTCTTGTGTCTCTTTTTAAGACATGCAGATATACTTTCCCTTTAAATACATTTAAGATAATATACTTATATCCACTCTTTAGTTTATTACAGGAGAATGGCATGGGAAAGCAGCAGATAACCCTGCCTCTGTAATGAAAAAGCGAAGATAGCTTCGCAGGGAGCATGGCTGTGTTTCAGCTCTTGTCAGCCCCAAATACGGTTTGCATTGTTCCTGGCTGAAGTTTCCATTATATTCGGTGAGTACGAGGAAGCTTCTGCTGAGACTGGCTGCGTCCCACACGGGTTCCAGGAGGTTGTCAAGTGTGACTGATCCACACAGTTTAATTCCCTCCCTTTAAGGATCAGCTGGAATGCACGCTGATCCTTAGGTGCAAAGCGTGTCCGTCCTCCACTTTCTCAGGGCTGTGAAGCCTGTGACTGTTTGGCCCCCAGAGAATTCAGGCCTTCCAGCTCATCTCAGGGATATCCTGCCCTTCGGATCCCCTAACATGACTCGTTCTGTCTTGGAGCTCTGATCAGAGTCCTCTTTGTTTAGTAGGTGTGATGATCAAAGTGGTGGAGAGCTGGGAAGGAAAATTCTCCAGATTGTGAGCTTTGCAGTCTGCATTCGGGACAGCTTTGGGGAAGACTCCAACTTCTATTTTATTTAAAGGGATCAACTTGTATCATTTCATGAATGAAGCGAGACAACTCTTCTAGGGCAACTCGTGGCAGCCGTAATATACAGGTTGAAGGCATCTGCTGCTGCTGCTGCCAAGTCGCTTCGGTCATGTCTGGCTCTGTGCGACCCACCAGGCTCCCCCATCACTAGATTGCCCTAAACTCTGTGCTGACTACTGGCTGATGGACAGGTGCTTTTGGGGCTATGAACAAATCAGTGTACAAAAGATTGGTTTATATTTCATGCTGGGATGATACGTGCTTGAGCTGTCCTTCCAATCTTAGGCTATGGCGTATACCTTCCTGGGAGAGGATTGCTTCAGGGTGAGTGTGCAAATGCACAATGAGTGTGTCACATGGATTTGGATGTAGAGGACAATGGTGTGCATTTGTATGGGGCCTAGGAAAATAATTTTCCAATATCCGTGTCTTTGTTTCCATTCAGAGATGTGTGCCTTGCTGGGGTATGATGAGTGTCTTTCAGCAATTTGTTAGTATTGTTATTTTTTGACTTGTGATCTCTAGAGCACAGGCTTGGCAGTTGTGGCTCACTGGCTCAGTGTGGCATGTGGGATCTTCCTGGACCAGGGATCGAACCTGTGTCTCCTGCATTAGCAGGTGGAATCTGAACCATGAAACACCCAGGAAGCCCCGGCAATGACTTCTGACAGATTTCTGAAACAAGTCGATGGAAAAAAATTCACCTAAAAGAAAAGCTCGTGTCATTCCATGGGGCCAAGTAATAATCAGAGAAATTTGTGTCCGTGGTGTTTTTAGGTTGTAATTTTATTATTAGCAATCAATATTTTATGGTCTCTCTGGTTTCCAAAGAATCACCTTTGCTTACCCTGATGCCCTGATTCTGTCTTTTTTCTTTCCAACTATATTGTAATATTACTGACATATCACAGTATATAAATTTAGGGGTAAAGCATAATAAATTGATTGACATACCACATGAAATGATTATTACATAAGTTTAGTAAACAGCTATCATCTCAGATACAAAGTTAAAGAAATAGAAAGCTCATTTTCCTTGTGATGAAAACTCTTAGGGTTTCTACTCTTAAGTTTCATATATAATATACAGTATATTTTATATCAAAAATAATATTTTATAATAAAATATGTTAATTATATTTATCATGCTGTGCATTACATCCCTAGTTGTTGTTCGGTCGCTCAGCCATGTCTGGCTCTTTGCAACCCCATGGACTGCAGTACGCCTGGCCTCCTTGTCCATCACAAACTCCCGGAGCTTACTCAAATTCATGTCCATCGACTCGGTGATGCCATCCAACCATCTCATCCTCTGTCGTCCCCTTCTCCTCTTGCCTTCAGTCTTTCCCAGCATCAGGGTCTTTTCTAATGAGTTGGTTCTTCCCATCATGTGGTCTAACTATTAGAGATTCAGCTTCAGCATCAGTCCTTCCAATGAATATTCAAGACTGATGCCCCTTAGGATTGACTGGTTTGATCTTGTTCCTGCCCAAGGGACTCTCAAGAGTCTTCTCCAGCACCATAGATGAAAAACATCAACTCTTTGGTGCTCGGCCTTCTTTATGGTCCAACTCCACATCCATACTGGAAAAACCGTAGCTTTGACTGTATAGATCTTTGTCCCCTATGTGTCCTTAGTACTTATCTTAACACGTGAAGCTTGTTCCTTTTGAGTCAGTATTATTACTTGAAAGGGTCTTTTAGAAGCTACTGGGAAGGAATCAAGGTTGTGGTAAGTTGCTCCAGTTGGTTTGCCTGTCTCTCAGTTTTGCTTGTATTACATCCTATTTAATTTATTTACTTTCTGGCCATGCTGCCCAGCACATAGGATCTTAGTTCCCAAACCTGTGCATCCTGCATAGGAAGTGCAGAGTCTTAGCCACTGGGCCACCAGGGAAGGCTTTTTTTCACATCCTGTTTTAAGTTAGATGCCAAGTAGTGATTGCGATGCAGCTGGTGTGTAGTTTGATGTCTTTGTATGAATTTAGGTCTACCATGGACTTTTCCTCGTCTCTCGGCTTCGTGAGCACCTGCATCACTTTCTATTTACTTTTTCATGTATGTTTTCTGTTCTTTGACATTGTACATCCCCCGCCCCCTCCTGATTCTTCCCTTTATTTCTCCTTTCTGACATTTAAGCAGTGAGGTTGCCTCGCTGCACAAAGCAGAAAATGACAGGACCCTTTTCTGCTCGGCATCAGTTTCCAGGAGCCGCAGATCCTAGGAAAAACACAGCGCTCTTTCTTAGCTAGGAAATCTGAGGAACTGAGGGTTGAGGAAATCTGGGTTGAGGAGAGATGGCTCAGCCCAAGAAACTGGAAAATATCTTTTGGGGCCCCAGGAGTGCAGAAGAGGAGGTGTGGGTGGAAGGACCATTCAGGAGGAGCCGTGTCTGAACTGCCCGCAGGGAAGCTGCTGGAAGGAGCCTTCGAAGACTGTAGAGATTTGTGGACCTGCCATCTTCAAGAGCAGCAGCATCATCGAGGGATACACCTACTGTGAGTGTGGCGATTGTGAGGCCTCTGGCCAAGCGCCGCTCATCTCTTCTGACACCAACAAGTTCTTCTGCTTCTGCGAGAGAATCTGGGGGCTGGAGATGCTCAGGTTGGTCCAGGTTAGCGTGCCTGTCTGTCTCAGTCCCAGAGAAGGAAATGGCAACCTGCTCCAGGATTCTTGCCTGGAGAACCCCATGGACAGAGGAACCTGGTGGGCTGTAGTCCATGGGATCACAAAGAGTCAGACATGACTGAGCGACTAACACTCACTTGCTGACTCAGAGTCTCACAGTATTCTCATTAAAGCTTTGGTTTTAATGACTTTTGCCTTTTTAAAAAAATGACTTCTTTTTCTGAATGACTCTTGACTTGGATTTCTGAACGACTTTGGCATTTTTGACTGGCTTTGACTTAGGAGTCAGGCTGCACATTCAATCCTTCCGGCAACTCTGCTGCTCAGAAAATAAGAACCTCGGCCTTATTTTCAGGAGGGCAGGCCCTGTGGTTGCTGGAACTGTGCATCCTAAATTGATGACTAGCTTCCCTGAGCCTGTACATTTCTTGCCAAGCTTCTAATGCCATCAGGAGAATTCCTCCTGCACTCAATCCTGGTAACTACATTGACCCCTCTGCAAACCTCCCCTTCCCCCTGTGTCTCCTCTCAACTAACCACAGTGACGCCTTAATACCTATGATGCTGCTCCACACCAGGAATGGTCACCACCCTGTTTATGATCAGTGATCAGGTCCCTATTGCTCTCAGACAGGTTTACCCACTTTCAAAATCCTCTCCTGAGGGTCGACTTTCTGAGGCACTGTTGGTCCCAACTGTCTTGGGAGTCCTATTTTTCTCAAAAGTGTAGCTTGAGCCTGGAGCTTATGTAGGAATGTTTTATTGAGGAGCAGAATCCCAGGGAAGCAGAGACAAGGACAAGGGGACCGTGGCTTGCCCAAATACATCCTGAGGCAGTGCCTGAGTTTGATCTTCTTGCAAGGAGATCCAACTGGTCCACCCTAAAGGAAATCAGTCTTGAATATTCACTGGAAGGACTGATGCTTAAGTTGAAGCTCTAATACTTGAGCCACTTGCTGTGAAAAAGCTGACTCATTGGAAAAGACCCTGAGGCTGGGAAAGATTGAAGGCAAAAGGGAGAAAGAAGAAGCAGAGGATGAGATGGTTGGACAGCCTCACTGTCTCAATGGGCATGAGTTGGGGCAGACTCTGGGAGATGGTGACAGACAGGGGGGCCTGGCGTGCTGCAATTCATGGGGTCGCAAAGAGTCGGACACGACTGAGCGACTGAACCGAAATGAACTGATGGATGACTGAGTCAGTTATATACCAGAAACGAACACACTTTATTTAAAATCAGCTATATTTTAATAAAAATATACATATAATTACCCATTTGTTTAATCTTACATCACACACACACAACAGTATCAATATAATACTTTTGCTTACCACCACCATCACCAGTATGTTTACTAAAAATGTTAAATTTTTCTGCATGACTGTAAAGCTTGTGGGATCTTAGGTCCTCAGCCAGGTATTAAACTTACGTCCTCCGCATGGATTTTTAACCAGTGGACCCACCAGGGAAGTTCCTGCTGACCTCACTCTTCCTTCATTTTTAAAATAGCTGTAGTGTATTTACATTGTCTGAGGGTATGGCCAATACTTGCTATACTCTCTGCCTTTTAACTGTCAGTTGGTTTTTGAGTACCATTCACAATGCAGCAATATTTAAGGCTCACCAGTAGCTTTATGTTCGTTTCAGCTTGCTGCATATAAAGACCTTGGGTCCTGTTAACCTTCCCTGAGTATTTTAGATATATTACTACATTTATATTGAACTAAAGCCTTGATGTCAAAGTCAGGTCATGATCTAAATTTATTTCCATTATCTGTCCCTCTCTAGTTTTGCCTGTAAGTCTCCTGATTCTTTTTCTGTAACGATTCAGAAGCTTTACTGGGCTATATCTTCACGTTGTGGCTGTTCAGTTGCTGAGTCATGTCTGACTCTTCTTGACCTCATGGACTGCAGCACACCAGGCTCCTCTGTCCTCCGCTGTCAGTTGGTTTGTTCAAACTCAGGTCCATTGATTCAGTGATGATGTCCAACCATCTCTTCGTCTATCATCTTCTTCTGCTTCCCTCAATCTTTCTCTGAATCAGGGTCTTTTCCAATGAGTTGGTTCTTCTCCCCAGGTGGCTGCCAGGATATTGGATCCTCAGCTTCAGCATCAGTCCTTCCAATGAATATTCAGGATTGATTTCCTTTAGGATGGACTGGTTTCATCTCCTTGCAGTCTGAGGGACTCTCAAGAGTCTTCTCCAACACCACAGTTCCAAAGCATCAATTCTTTGGTGCTCAGTCTTCTTTATGGTCCAACTTTTATATCTGAATGTGACTACTGGAAAAACCATAGCTTTGACTAAGTTGGCCTTTGTAGACAAAGTGATGTCTTTACTTTCAAACACGCTGTTTAGGTTTATCATAGCTTTTCTTGCACGTGGGCTGTTCTAAATCAGTATACTTAAGAGATTTTGCTACTCTTTAAATGTGAGTGTGAGTTGCTCAGTCGTGTCCAACTCTTTGAGACCCCACGGACTGTGGCCCACCAGGCTTCTGTGTCCTTGGGATTCTCGAGGCAAGAATACTGGAGTGGGTTGCCATTTCCTATGTCACTTCAAACCTTCATTTCAAATTTTTTTTTCCTTTAATTATTATTTTTAGTATTTTGTTTTGTTTTGTTCTCATTTCAGTTTCCTTCTCCAGGGATTTCTGTTGTCAGCATATTGGGTCTTCACTGATAATGTAGCTACTTGTCACTTTGTCTCAAATTCTTGTATCTCTTCATTTTTTTTTTTTTTTAATTTGAAAATGTCCTTTTATTTCTCATAAGCCATTATTTCTTTCTTATTCTCATATTTTTCCTAGTTTTTTTTTTATTAAAAAAATTGTTTTTTTAATGATTGGAAAATTGCTTTTCAATTATTTGTTGGTTTCTGCCACACCACAACGCAAATCAGTCATGATTATATATATCCTTTCCCTTAGTTTTTCCTTTTTTTTTTTTTTTTTGTTATTTATAAGTTGTCTTGAATTCTGTCATCTGATTTCTGAGACTTTCTGTTTCTGATTTATGTTGTTCTTTCATGTGTCATTTTGATTAGTGCCTTTTAGCTCTTTTTGAAATATCAAATTGTCGTTTGCAAGTGATTTATAAGGATGCATTTTCTGGCTTTTTTTTTTTTTTTTTTTGGTCTGTCAGGATGTTACTCTGCTTCACATTCTTTCTTTTCTTACAGTAAATTTGAATTAGACTCAGCTGTGATCCCTCTTCTATTGTTCAGTTTCACACAAAGTTAGTTTCCTTCAACTTTTAGAAGTAGCTGTCACAGTTACTTTGTAGCTTCCCCTGTCTCCCTGTTTCGTTGTTTTCATGTTAAAAATAAGATGAAATTGTTCCTTATTCTTTTTGCCTCTCTTTTTGGCATCTCACTCAGTTTGAGTTGAACTCCACTGAGGGGACCCTCTCCCTGTAGGGAAGCTGGTGGGCTGGTTCCAAGAGTTTGGGGGTTAGAGTGCCCAAGCCCTTTCAGACATGCAGGGATGTCTTCAAACCTGCATGGATGTCTTGTGCCCATTTGCTGCTGAGTTGAACAAGATCTATCTCAGTTCCAGCTGCTGACCTCAGATTGGCTCACTATACTCACCAGTGTGAATGTGCTGGCTCTTCGGAGGGGTTCTCCTCCTCCTGGGTCTGTGGGGGCCCCAGGCTTCCCCGAGCTCCCTCTCACACAGCCGCTGGTTCCTACATCTTGTGGTTTAGGGAGTGTGGCTACTTGGTGTCACTGGAGTTTGCCGTTAATGCAGTGCATGCACTTTTGTTTTGCCTTCTGGTTGTTCCGTCCATTTTTTTTTTTTTTTTAACATGAATATTTACTGATACTGCACTCAGTCATCATGCCACCGCTTTTTTTTTGTCTTAGGGTCACTACATACCGGGAGAAATGGCCCAAGGGCAGAAGGAATGAGGCAGAGAAAGGGAAGTAACATGATTGACGTTATCAGGGGTAGAGAAAACCTTGGAAGACTCATCTGTATGGCTGGTTAACTGATTTATAGATGGTTTAATCAAAGGATAGCTTTATTTTTGGAATGAGATTCTTTCCATGTTACCTAATTAGCTGGGTCATACACCATCTGCTTTTGTAAAGCTGGTTGCATTAAAAATCAGCCAGTTTTTGTTTTTTTTTTTTTTTAACTCCTTAACCTGTTTCAGGGGAACAAACATAGAGTAGAATATTTGTGGAGAACATAGCTTTTCTGAAAAGTCAGTGCTTCATGTGTGTGTCTTAGTTGCTCAGTCGTGTCTGACTCTTTGTGACCCCATGACTATAGCCCACTGGGCTCCTCTGTCCATGCAATTCTCCAGGCAAGAATACTGGAGTGGGTTGCCATTCCCTTCTCCAAGGGATCATGCAAACCCAGGGGTCGAACCCTGGTCTCCTTCACTGCAGGCAGGCCGAAGGCTTTAGGGGCTGGCAAACTTGAGTGTGCTTTATAGAAGTAGCCTGAATGTAGCAACCCAAAATAATAAATACAGGAATAAAATGCTCACTGAGGTATATACAGGTTTGCTTGCTTATTTACAAATTTCTAAATAGTCCCCACAATCTATTCCAACAGGGCAAAAGATATACTTTGGTGGTATTTAGGTGTGGAGAAAGTACAAGTAAAGTACGCCTCGATAGGATTCAGGGTGACACAATACATCGACGAGAAGCATAGACACGTTGTTGAAGAAGGGAATGGAAACCCACACCGGTATTCTTGCCTTGGAAATCCCATGGACAGAGGAGCCTGGCGGGCTGCAGTATATAGGGTCGCAAAGACTTGGACACTGAGTGATGGAGCGAGTAACACACCCACGCACACAGATATTTTGTAAGGTTGTTTTGGATCTTTATGTGTATTACATAGGATGTGTGTGTATGTTTGCATGTGTCTATAGCTCCAGCACTGTACATTCTACAGGAATGAAGGCATAGGAAAAGTATTTGGGAAGACTCATTCTTATGGACCTCATACTTTGGACCTGGGTTTGAATAATCAGGTTTTCTATTTAGCTGGAACCTGCCATTCAAGTTGTTGCTGTTCAGCCACTAAGTCGTATCGGACTCTTTGTGACGCCAGGGACTGCAGCACGCCAAGCTCCTCTGTCCTTCACTGTCTCCCAGAGTTTGCTCAAATTCACCTCCATTTGTCAGTGATGCTATCTGACCATCTCATCCTCTGTCACTCCCTTCAAGTATCTAGGGCTATTTTTTAGGAACACATGGCTGTACAGCACCTGGGGTAGCAGGAAACACCTATTTTACACACAGGAAGGATGGAGAGAGGGGGTGGGTGAGATTCAAAATGTGTGTGTCTTCGCTTGTCAGTAAGCGTTCTCAGGAACTAGTTTTCAGGCAGCATTTTATTGGACATTTTATTTATTCTGGCAAAGACTAAGCTATATTCTTGACTTCCTTCTCTGTGTTCCCTTACAAACACTGATGCTGGGGCAGATGCTGTCTTGGACTTAGAGGGAGTCCTTGTCCCTAAAGTGGTGCTCCAGACTTCATTTGGAAACGATGTTTCCAGAGCAAAAAAAAAAAAAAAAAAAAGAAAGAAAGAAATGGAGATTGTATTGTAAGCAGTGCTTTGCACAGTCGTTGGGTCAACACATCATCTTCCTGAAAATTTTTCTTTGTACGAGGACCTGTGACTTTCAACCATAACCAGGCATAATCACTCACCTATGTCCAACTAACTATGTGAAATCACTCCACTCAAATACTATAGGATTACTTCTGTGTAATTGCACAGCACGAGTATTCTGGAAGACATGAGCTGAAGGGGAGAAATATTTTATAATTTATGCAGCAGAATGAGGCAGAGACAGCTTCTGACCAACTATACGGAAATCAGTCATCAGATTCTAAGAATGTAAGAGTCGTTTCCCTGCCATTTCTTTCTTCTTTCCATCATTTGGCGAGGTTGTTGAAAGTCACATTTTGCAATGCCACCTAGGTATTTACCACCTAGGTAAATATATTGAGTTCAAAACCCTTCTACTCTGACTTAAATGGGAAGGAAATCCGAAACAGAGGGGATAAATGTATATGTATAGCTCATTCACTTTTCTGTGCAGTTGAAACTAACACAACATTATAAAGCAAGTTTAATAAATTTTTTTTTTAAAAAAACCTTCCACTGTGATCTAACTGATAATATTCCCAGACTCTGGGGCTGTCTAGTGAAATTCAATTTAGAATATATGAAGTCCAGCAGGACAGTCTTTCTAGGCTGGGAGCAAGACAAGATAATGTTCTGAAAGCTGTCTGCCAGTAGAGTTTGATTGCACTGTTTTTGCTAAAATGCCTCATTTTTTGTTTGTGCTAAATGGTTTTGCCTAGAGCTCCCTAGGAGAGGCCTCAAAGCTGATTTTACAAGCAGCAGTGAACTTACTGGAGTTAATGGTTATTACGGCTTCACGTTTGGCTGCAAGGACCCTCTCCCTGCCGTCTTTTACTTCTCATTTCTCTCTGCCTTTGATCTTCTTGGAAGCTTTGAAGCTGCCATCATCTTTGATTTTCATGGGTGCTTCTTGAGTCATTGTTCAATTCCTTGGATGAAGCAAAAAAAAAAAAAAAAAAAGAAAGAAATAAGCCTTATGTTCTTCTGCACCTGTTTTCTTTTCTTGGGGAAAGTTTACCTGCAGCTGTCTTAACGCTGATCCCTTTTACACAGCATGGGCCAGGCTCACTTTGAAAGTCGTGGAGTCCTGTGCGTGATGGGGATTAACTGACGGGTGAAAGACTTTGGGCCCCATGTGATTCTTTCTGTGTAGGTTTGATCTCTCTGTTTCTCCTTGTCTTGCTGATTTCTCTGTCTTGGTTTCTCTCTCTATCCACTCTCTCTCCTTTCTTCCATCATTTCATCCCTCTCTTCCTTGATTTTTAGATTTTTGGGGTTTTTTTGGGCATTAAAAAAAAAAAAATCCCAATCAAAAACTTCGAAAAACTGCTGGCATCCATGACCATGTTATGTTAGTAGGCTGAAGAATTTTGTCCTGTAATAGAAGACAGCTGACAGACAAAAACCAGGTTAGGTAAGAGCTCATGACATCAGCCAGTATGTTGGCCTTTGGGGGTTCAGGCAGCTCTGTGGGACATTGGTTTCATTTTTGGAGCATTAGAAATTATAACGAATCTGCCTGCAATGCAGGAGACCCGGGTTCAACTCCTGGGTGGGGCAGATCCCCTGGAGAAGGAAATGGCATCCCACTCCAGTATTCTTGCCTGGAGAATCCCATGGACAGAGGAGGAGCCTGCTGTACCACAGTCCATGGGGTCACAAAGAGTTGGACAGGACTGGGTGACTATCACTTTAGAAGTTATAATGTTTGCCCAAGAACAGTTTTGGGACTTCCCTGATAGCTCAGCTGGTAAAGAATCTGCCTGCAATGCAGGAGACCCCAGTTCGGTTCCTGGGTCAGAAAGATCTGCTGGAGAAGGGATAGGCTATCCACTATAGTATTCTTGGGCTTCCCTGGTGGCTCAGCTGGTAAAGAATACACCTGCAATGCAGGAGACCTGGGTTCCATTCCTGGGTAGGGAAGATCCCCTGGAGGAGTGAAGGGCTACCCACTCCAGTATTCTGGCCTGGAGAATTCCATGGACTGTACAACCCATGGGGTCACAAAGAGTCAGACACAACTGAGTAACTTTCACTTCACTAAGAAGAGTGTTCTGGGGCAAATCACAGTCCTTGAGACGTGGCTTTTGTCAAAAAAATCTAACAGTCCACATGAGTTAGGAGGATGAACCCTGTTAGCACTCTCCGAAGCCAAGGAGTAGCCTATGTGTGCACCAGCTGCTCATCACAGCGCTGATTAGTGATGGACACAGCGTCCTGGGGTTCTGGAGGATCTGGAGTACCCAAGTGAGAGCCACTGGACTCATCTCTTCACTGTGTATACGGCTTCTTGGGGATCCTGTGAGGTGAGGGGGGAGCTGGGCTTGGTGCTCAACAATGCGTCCATGGAGGCTGTTTAGACTCTTTCTGGTTAAAACCTACCTCTTTGCTCTTCACACTTTTAAAAGCCTTGTCCCCATGTGTAAGGCCATTCCCAGTGGCAAACATCTGGGGGAGAAGGCACTCCGCTGGCAAGTTAAGAAGGGGCTGAGGTCAGCTCCAGCACTGGTACCCCTCCTTCTCTGGTTTGAGGATGTGAATGACAGGATGGCCTGGAGCTGGGGTCTATCTAGAGAGACGGCGAGGACCCACAGGGTAGGGAAGTCACTAGAAGGAGTCGCGTGGTCATGATGCCTCTGGGTCCTAGAGGGCATGTCCTTGAGAGTGGTGTTTGGAGAAGGGCAGGGAGGAAGGAGAAGAGAAGAGGGCAACAGAGGATGGGATGGTTGGATGGCATCACTGAGTCAATGGACATGAGTTTGAGCAAGCTCCGGGAGATGGTGAAGGACAGGGAAGCCTGGTGTGCCTATAGGGTTGCACAACCAGATATGACTCAGTGACTCAACAATAACAATAGCAAGGGGTAAAAAAGAGGCAGTGACAAGTTAGACTATCTCTGAGAGTCCGAGGACATGCTCAGACATTTTCCCGCTTGGCTTCCTCAGCTTCCCTGAGAGAAGTGGACTTTGTTCTCTCCCAGGATTGAAACAGCAATATTCTGTGTATCCCCTGGAGAAGGAAGTGGCAACCCACTCTAGTACTCTTGCCAGGAAAATCCCATGGATGGAGGAACCTGGTGGGCTACAGTCCATGGGGTCACAAAGAGTCAAACACGACTGAGCGACTTCACTTCACCTATTCTGTGTATCATGGAACAGAATGGTCAGCAGTGTCTCTGCAAAGGTCCGGATAGGAGGTGTTTTTGTGGCTTCCCAGGCGGCGCTAGTGCTAAAGAACACACTTGTCAATGCAGAAGACATAGGCGACGTGGGTTCGATCCCCTGGGTCGGGAAGATCCCCTGGAGGAGGGCATGGCAACCCACTCCAGTGTCCTTGCCTGGAGAATCCCATGGGCAGAGGAGCCTGGCGGGCTACAGTCCATGGAGTTGCAGAGTAGGACGTGACTTAGTGACTAAAGAACACCAACAGCAAACTTGATAAAGGAACTGCTACTGCTAAGTCACTTCAGTCATGTCCGACTCTGTGTGACCCCATAGATGGCAGCCCACCAAGCTCCACCATCCCTGGGATGCTCCAGGCGAGAACATTGGAGTGGGCTGCCATTTCCTTCTCCAATGCAGTAAAGTGAAAAGTGAAAGTGAAGTCACTTAGTCGTGTCCAACTCTTCACTACCCCATTGACTGCAGCCCACCAGCCTCCTCCGTCCATGGGATTCTCCAGGCAAGAACACTGGAGTGGGCTGCCATTTCCTTCTCCAATGCATGAAAGTGAAATGTGAAAGTGAAGTCACTCAGTCATGTCCGACCTCAGCAACCCCATGGACTTCAGCCCACCAGGCTTCTTCCATCCATGGGATGTTCCAGACAAGAGTACTGGAGAGGGGTGCCATTGGCTTCATGATAAAGCAACAACCATGACCAACTTTTAGTGGAAACTGGTGACTGCAGCCATGAAATTAAAAGACACTTGCTCCTTGGAAGAAAAGTTATGATCAACCTAGACAGCATGTTGAAAGGCAGAGACATTACTTTGCCAACAAAGGTCCATCTAGTCAAGGCTATGGTTTTTCCAGTGGTCATGTATGAATATGAGACTTGGACTGTGAAGAAAGCTGAATGCTGAAGAATTGATGCGTTTGAACTGTGGTGTTGGAGAAGACTCTTGAGAGTCCCTTGGACTGCAAGGAGATCCAACCAGTCCATTCTGAAGGAGATCAACCCTGGGGTTTCTTTGGAGGGAATGATGTTAAAGCTGAAACTCCAGTACTTTGGCCACCTCATGAGAAGAGTTGACTCATTGGAAAAGACTGTGATGCTGGGAGGGATTGAGGGCAGGAGGAGAAGGGGACAACCGAGGATGAGATGGTTGGATGGCATCAGTGACTTGATGGTTGTGAGTCTGAGTGAACTCTGGGAGTTGGTGATAGACAGGGAGGCCTGGCGTTCTGTAATTCATGGGATCGCAAAGAGTTAGACATGACTGAGCAACTGAACTGAACTGAACTGAAGGAAAAATAATCAGTAGTCTTGAGAGCTGGGTTCTGTCTTCAGCTCTGCCTTTAAAACTATAAATCTGGGTAAGTGTGTGGTTCTACTGTGTCTAAATGGGGTCCCAGGCTCTTCGGTTTCTTCCCTCACAAGAGCTGTTGGGAAAGAGTTGGGAAGAGCTTTGGGAAAGGTGCAGGAGTGTGGACAAGTGTGCAGTGTCCCCTTGGAGCTGAATTACTAGTACAGCGAACCACAGCCATCTCCGAGTTGATGGGCATCATCTCACCACCCACCGTTTTCTCCTCTTCCCTGCTGATGCTTCTCTTGTTCCAGTGTGGCCCTTTTGATGTGGCCACATGCAGGAGGCTAGTGTCCCCAGAAAAAAAGATGAAATAGCTTTAGGAGAGATGCACATGGTATAAGGCTTGAAGCATCTGGCTAGGAAGTGTCCCACCCTGCCAGGTCACAGAGAAGCTCACCTGTAACAGTTGCCGAGTGAAGGACAGAGAGTGAGTGCGGGTTTGAGCAAAGGCCTGGTCTGTGCTGACTGATGCTGAAGCTGAAACTCCAATTCTTTGGCCCCCTAATGCGAAGAGCTGACTCATTGGAAAAGACCCTGATGCTGGGAAAGATTGAGGGCAGGAGGAGAAGGGGATGACAGAGGATGAGATGGTTGGATGGAATCACTGACTGTATGGACATGAGTTTGAGCAAGCTCCGGGAGTTGATGATGGACAGGGAGGCCTGGCCTGCTGCAATCCACAGGGTCGTAGAGTCAGACATGACTGAGCAACTGAAGTGAACTGAACTGGGCTGCCTAAGGACTACTGGAGGCTGTCAGCATCACTGTGGGCAGGAGGGAGTGGACAGGAAGCTTCCAGCACAGGCAGGGAGCTGTGGCTGGCTTCGCTTGAGTTTCCGGCTCTCTCCACCCATCGCCCCTCTGCACTCGCACCTACTGGCGGGAGCCCCAGGGCAGGGAAGTCTCGAGGTTAAAGGCTGGGCATGAGGTCTTCCAACTGTCAGATGGAGACTCGTCCGCCTCTGGGGCACATGCTGGTGGCACCATTTTCTTTCCTGTTGGAGGCATGGAAGTGCTCCCCTGAGATTGTGGGAGATTTTTTTTTTCCCCCTTAATTGAGCTCAGGAGACTCATGCTGAGATTTAATTACCCTTTGCCTTTCAAATCCCTTAAAATAGTAATGATTTGCAAGGCAAACCCACATTCTCTTAAATGCACTAATGATTTTCTCCCACACACCTGATAACCCAGCACGGTCTCTTTCTAGGTAGCTTTCACGTGTCCTGCTCCTTTCCACCCTTTGCTATCTCTTGGCCTCTCATGATGCTCTGGAGCAATCTGGGTCTGGCCCAGTGCCCACTGTGTGAGGGTTTTGGTTTTGCACACTGTGGACTCGTATCCATGGGTCACGGTTAAGCCGACCTCTTCTTCAACTTCAAACTCTCCTCTTTATCAGTCACAGTGTGCCTGGTGCTCTGGTTTATTTCCCCGCTGCTCTTTATGTCTTTCTGGGCTTCTTGATGCTACATACATGGTTTTTATAGGTAAACTTGGAAAAGGTCAGTACTTATAGGAAAGAAAATATTTAGAGCTGTCAGTACTCAGATAAAGCATGTGTGTGTGCCTCTGTGCATGTGTAGTATTCTGTTTGTGCTTGCATGTGGTGTGTGTGCCATGTGTGTGGTATATGTACTGTGTGTGTGGTTTGTGTGTCATGTGTTGGCTGTGTGTGTCATGTGTGTGGGGTGTATGTCATGTGTGTGTAGTGTGTTTTGGGTGTTTCTGCTGTGTGGATTGTTTGTGGTGTATTTGTGGTGTGCATGGTGTGTGTGTCATGTGTGTGGGGTGTGTGTCATGTTAGGAATGTGTGTGGTCATGTGTGGTGTGTGTGTGTTGTATGTGGGTTGTGGGTGTGCAATGTGTAGGGTGTGGGTGTCATGTGTGTGGTGTGTATGGGGGCTGTGTGTGCCATGTGTGTGGTGTGTGTGTTGTATGTGTGGACTGTGTGTGTTGCATGTGGGGTGTGTGTGTCATGTGTTGGGTGTGTGGGTTTTGTATGTGGGCTGTGTGTCGTGTGTGTGGTGTGTGTGTCATGTGTGGGGTGTGTGTAATGTGTAGAGTGTGTGTCTCGTGTAGAGTGTGTGTCTCATATGTGGAGTGTGTGTGTCATGTGTGCGGTGTGTGTGGGGTCTGTGTGTGTCATGTGTGTTGTGTGTGTGGGCTGTGTGTGTTGCATGTGAGGTGTGTGTGTTGCATGTGGGATGTGTGTGTTGTGTCTGTGTCATGTGTGTGGTGTGTGTGGTGTGTGTGTGGGCTGTGTGTGACATGTGTGTTGTGTGTTGGGTGTGAGGGTTGTGCATGTGGGCTGCGTGTCGTGTGTGTGGTGTGTGTCATCTGTGGGGTGTGTGTCATGTGTAGAGTATGTGTCTCATATGTGGAGTGTGTGTGTCATGTGTGCAGTGTGTGGGGGGCTGTGTGTGTCATGTGTGTGCTGTGTGTGTGTGCTGTGTGTGTTGCGTGTGGGGTGTGTGTGTGGTGTGTGTGGTGCGTGTGTTGTGTGTGTGGTATGTGGGGTGTGTGTGTTGTGTATGTGGTGTGTGTGACATCTGTGGGAGTGTGTGTGTCATGTGTAGAGTGTATTTGTCACATGTGGGCTGTGTGTGTGGCATGTAGGGTGCGTGTGTCATCTGTGAGGTATGTGTGCCATGTCTGTGGTGTGTGTCGTGTGTGGGCTGTGTGTGTCATGTGTGTGGTGTGTGTGGTGTGTGTATGGTATGTGGGGTGTGTGTGTTGTGTGTGGATTGTGTGTGTCGTGTGTGTTGTGTGAGTGGTATGTGGGGTGTGTGTGTTGTGTGTGTGGTATGTGGGGTGTGTGTGTTGTATGTGGGCTGTGTGTGGAATGTGTGTTGCGTGTGTTGTGTATGTGGTGTGTTTGTCATCTGTGGGGTGTGTGATGTATGGGGTGTGTGTGTGTCATGTGTGTCGTGTGTGTCGTGTGTGGGCTGTGTGTGGAATTTGTGTCGTGTGGGTTGTGTCTATAGGCTGTGTGTCGTGTTTGTGGTGTGTCTGTTGTGTGTGTGGTATGTGTGGTGTGTGTGTCATGTGGGGTGTGTGTGTCATGTGTGGGGTATGTGGTGTGTGTGGTGTGTGTGGTATGTGTGGAGTGTGTGTGTGATGTATGGGGTGTGTGTGTCATGTTTGGGCTGTGTGTAGAATGTGCATCATGTGTGTGTTGTGTATGGTATGTGTGGTGTGTGGGTCATGCGTGGGCTGTGTGTGTTGTGTGTGGGGTGTGTGTGTCATGTGTGGGCTGTGTGTGTTGCATGTGTGGTGTGTGTGTCTTGTGTGGGGTGTGTGTGTGATGTATGGGGTGTGTGTGTTGTGTGTGGGCTGTGTGTAGAATGTGTATCATGTGTGTGGTGTGTGTGGGGTGTGTGTGTCATGTGTGGGCTGTGTGTCTTGTGTGTGGGGTGTGTGCGTTGTGTGTGGGGTGTGTGTGTCATGTGTGGGGTGTGTGTGTTGTGTGTGAGCTGTGTCTATCATCTGTGTGGTGTGTGTGGGCTGTGGGGTGTGTGTGTTGTGTGGTGGCTGTGTGTGCTGTGTATGTGGTGTGTGTGTCATCTGTGGGTGTGTGTGTGTCATGTGTAGGGTATGTGTGTCATGTGTAGAGTGTGTGAGTCATGTGTGGGGTGTGTGTGCGGTATTTTTCAGGAGCAGCTGACTAAGAGAACAGGCCATGGAGAAAATGAGTCCTGGGTGATGGGTCCAGCAGCTTGTGTTGGGAGGAGCGGGGTTGCCTGCATCGGTTGTACAGTCAGGGCTTCCCTGTGTGTGTGGTGTGTATGTTATCTGTGTGGTGTGTGTGTCATGTGTGGGGTGTGTGTGATGTATGGGGTGTGTGTGTCGTGTGGAATGTGTGTCATGTGGGTTGTGTATGTGGGCTGTGTGTCGTGTGTGTGGTGTGTATGTCATCTGTGGGGTGTGTGTGTCATGTGTGGAGTGTGTGTGTGGTGTGTGTGGTGTGTGTGTGGTGTGTGTGGTGTGTGTGTGCCATGTGTGGGCTGTGTGTGCGTGTATCTTGCAGGAGCAGCTGACTAAGAGAACAGCCATGGAGAAAACCAGTCCTGGGTGACGGGTCCCAGCAGCTCGTGTTGGGAGGAGCGGGGGTGGCTGCGTCGGTTCTGCGGTCAGGGCTTCCCTGCTGGCTCAGATGGTGAAGAAGCTGCCTGCGATGCCGGAGACCCGCCTCAGTCCCCTGCAGAAGGCCCCGGCAACCCCCTCCAGGGTTCTCGCTGGAGAATCCCGTGGACAGAGGAGCCTGGCGGGGCTGCCGTGCACGGGGTGGCGAAGAGTCGGACGCGACTGAAGGGACGGGGCGCACACGCACGAGCGCTCTTGCAGCACTTGCTACAGTTTGACCGCTGCGTATTGAAGGAGATAACTTTCTCAAAGGATGAGGAGCCGTGAGACACACACACACACTTCAAGTCTAGTGTCAAGTAATTATTTTCCAAACTTTACAAACACAGATGAAAAGACAAGTTCAAACACATTCAGCAATAATGCTGCCAAAGGTCTCACTTGTGCTCAATTAAAACACATAGAGAAGTCTAATTTTCTATTTAAATATCAACATACTTGAGGGATTTTTCTGAACTCAAATGTGAATTGATGGTATAAATGATGGGAAACGTGTCTAAGGGCCATTTACAGAAGTTAATGGGATGCCACTGACAATTTTAGGCCATTTGTTCACATTTATACTTACTGACAATCATTATGTCTTAAGCATGTCTTGTGTGATAAGGCATTTAATGACTTTTATTCAAACATGTCTTGATTAATTGCTGCCCAGTGACCCAAAGTCACAGATTTTCGGCGGTCAGTTTGTCTTCTTTACCAAAAAAAAAAAAAAAAATCTTCCAAACCCTTTGGAAAGCTATTTAAAGTGTGATTCAAGTGTAAAAGCCAGCCAAGTAATACATGGAGTTTCTCAAGAGGTTGAAGCAGTACTATTAATTTGCATCTATAGAATTTTCAGTTAAATTCTTAAAAATTGGGAATTTAAAGCTGACACATTAACAGATTTAATTTTTTGTCAGGAGTTGCATATTTATTACAAACAATAGCAAATTATTACTGAAAATAGTGGTTTCCCAAAGTGAAAGTGAAGTTGCTCAGTCGTGCCCAACTCTTTGTGACCCCATGGACTGTAGCCTACCAGGCTCCTCTGTCCATGGGATTCTCCAGGCAATAATACTGGAGTGGGTTGCCATTTCCTTCTCCAGTGGATCTTCCTGACCCAGGGATGGAATCCAGATCTCCCACATTGCAGGCAGACGCTTTAACCTCTGAGCCACTAGGGAAGCTTCCCAAAAGGTTGCATCAATTAATCTTTTGTGGCTGTGCTAAGTCGCTTCAGTTGTGTCTGACTCTTGGCGAGCCATGGACTGTAGCCCCCCAGGCTCCTCTGTCCATGGGATTCTCCAGGCGAGAGTACTGCAGTTGGTTGCCACGTACTCCTTGAGGGGTCTTCCCAATCCAGGTATTGAGCTGATGTCTCTTGTGTCTCCTGCATTGGCAGACGGGTTCTTTGCCACTGGTGCCACCTGGGAAGACTTATTAATCCTTTTCCTATTTTATATAGTTTCTCTTCAACCTTTTTGTTCTCAGAATCTTGGCTCTTAATGTCAAGTACATAGTAGTTGATTTTATGATTAACAGATTTAATTTTAGTCAACACAAGCAACTAACAAATTTTGTCATACTTGTATCCCGCTACTTGCTGAGTTGTCTCAGCCAATTAACATACACTAATCATTTTTGTTTAACTGTTGACGTATAGTAACTGATTAGAAATTGCATGGAACAAACTCATTTTTGAGGATTAAATGACAATTGAAGTACAAATAATACATTCATACTTTTGTTTACCCTTGTAATTCTTTTGTAAGAATGAAGACTTCGGCTTTATAATTGTTTGGGAAATGGGAAGCTTTTTATGGTTTTTAATTTAACTTGTATAAGGCAATTTAGTTGATTTACAGTGTTTTGATAATTTCAGGTGCACAGGAAGTGATTTGGTTATACATACAGCCATTTGTTTTCAGATTCTTTTCCCATATAGGTCATTAAAGAGTGTTGAATAGAGTTCCCTATGCTATATGGTGGGTCCTTGTGGATTATCTATTTTATACACATTAGTCACACTAATTGGGCTTCCCACGTGGAGCCAGTGCTAAAGAACCCACCTGCCAATGCCGGAGACATGAGAGACACAGGTCTGATCCCTGGATTGGGCAGATCCCCTGGAGGTGACCCACTCCAGCATTCTTGCCTGGAGAATCCCAGGGACAGAGGAGCCCGGGGTGCTACAGTCCATGGGGTTGCACAGAGTCAGACACGACAGAAGCAGGCAGCAGCAGGCAGGCATTCGCGGTGATCATTTTGCATTTTTTTTCTTGGACTTGACTGAGCAGCTCAGCACGCACCCTTGAGTGAGGGCCTCAGAGCATGCTTTCTCTGGTCAGCTGCTCTGCCTGTCTGCATGCTGTTGATTTGGTTCCTCTCCAAGGTCGGGGTGAGCAGGGCATCCTGGAAGAACAGACTGACGGGACACGCTGCCTGTCTCAGAGCTCTAGGTGCTTTAACCCTTCCCTGGGATGAATCTGCGGTGAGCCTCCTGTTCGGAGTCTCTGATGGTGGGGAAGTGTAGCAGTCAGAACGTGCGCTCTGCCTCTAGTCTGAATCTGGCTCAGCACCTCCAGAGTGGGCCCGACCCTGGGCCAGTTACCAAAATTCTGAGCCCCGGTGTGTTGAAGACTGAGGGCACACCATGGAACTGCTCTTGTTGCAGGGAGGAAGCCAATTCTGACTCCATGTTGGAAATATTCCTTTGACTTGCTTTTAATATTATCATCACACTCAATGGCTTGCCTGGAAGACCCTTCCATGGTTTTTCCAGTAGTCAGGTATGCATGTGAGAGTTGGACTCTAAAGAAAGCTGAGCGCCAAAGAATGGATGCTTTTGAACTGTGGTGTTGGAGAAGACTCTTGAGAGTCCTTTGGACTGCAAGGAGATCCAAACGTCCATCATAAAGGAGGTCAATCCTGAGTATTCATTGGAAGGACTGATGCTGAAGCTGAAACTCCAATCCTTTGGCCTCCTGATGTGAAAAACTGACTCAGTAGAAAAGACTCCGATGCTGGGAAAGACTGAAGGAGGGAGGAGAAGGGGATGACAGAGGATGGGATGGTTGGATGGCATCACCGACTCAATGGACATGAGTTTGAGTGAAGTCAGGGCGGGAGTTGGTGATGGACAGGGAGGCCTGGCGTGCTGCAGTTCATGGGGTCACAAAGAGTCGGACACGACTGAGCAACAGAACTGAGCTGAACTGGAAGACCCTACCCGTCAGCTTGACTGTAAACTAAAGTTCCTTTGTTTAGCTGAAGGAGAGATAAGTCTGTCCCTGTCCACCTGTGAATAGGAGAGATGAACACTGCTCTTACAAAGGCGGGACATTCCCTTGGAGATGTTTTGCAAGACTGAAGACCCTTTCACTCTACTTCCCCACTGCCTCACCTTCTCTATTCTACCTTTTAATTTTAATTCCTCATTGCTTCTTTCTCTCTGACCTATAAATGAACCTGGCATCCAGACCCCAATAAGATGGTTATTTTGAGGTGCTAGCCTGCCACTTCTCAGTCTGCTGGCTCCCCGGTTTAAAGTCTCTTCCTTCCCTCAGCACCTCGTCTCTCGGATTCATTGGCCTGTCGTGTGGTCAGCAGAGCAAGCTTGGACTGGGTAATGCTGTGACCAGCTTGGAAGAGCAAGAGGGTGGCAGAATCAAGGCAGAAAATCGGCAGTGGTTCCAGGCAATTAGGAGGCTCTTCAGAGCTGCCTAATACAACTCCTAAAGTCCCATGAGCACTGTCAGAGTGACAGTGATTAGATCAGGTGTTCACTTCAGTTAAGTTCAGTTCAGTCACACAGTCCTGTCTGACTCTTTGCAACCCCATGGATTGCAGCACCCCAGGCTTCCCTGTCCATCACCAGCTCCCGGAGTTTACCCAAACTCATGACCATTGAGTCGGTGATGCCATCCAACCATCTAATCCTCTGTCGTCCCCTTCTCCTCCCACCTTCAGTCTTTCCCAGCATCAGGGTCTTTTCCAAAGAGTCAGTTCTTTGCATCAGGTGGTGAAAATATTGGAGTTTCAGCTTCAGCATCAGTCCTTCCAATGAATATTCAGGGCTGATTTCCTTTAGGTTGGGTCTCCTTGCACCCCAAGGGACTCTTAAGTGTCTTCTCCAGCACCACAGTTCAGAAGCCTCAATTCTTTGGCACTTAGCTTTCTTTATAGTCCAACTCTCACATCCATACATAACTACTGAAAAACCATAGCTTTGACTAGACGGACCTTTGTTGGCAAAGTAATGTCTCTGGTTTTTAATAGACTGTCTAGGTTGGTCATAACTTTTCTTCTGAGGGGTAAGCATCTTTTAATTTCATAGCTGCAGTCACCACCTGTGGTGATTTTGGAGCTCCCAAAAATAGAGTCTGACACTGTTTCTGTTGTTTTAGATGAGGTATGCTCTCTGCATTTAAAGTTCAAGCAGTCAAGCTGGCTAAGAAAGAAAAAGAGTTAAAGTTTACCTATGTGTTTACGCACTTGAATAAGTGTATAAGTGTGTGTGTACGCCATGTAAGGCAGTTTCATTTTTTTCCCCCATTTTACAGATGGGAATACTGAGTCTGAGGTCAAAAACTTACATCTCAAGTCACAGTGTGTAGTCCAAGTGTGTTTTCTCCGAAGCAGAGACAACGTTTGATGCACCCTCAATTTCTCAGTACTGAAGTCTGGGTCACAGGATGCATAGAAGCTGTGGGCTTCAGCTCTGCTCATGTGACCGAGAGTATTTTCAAGTTTGATCACAGGACATGTTACACAAATAACCCCTTCAGTGAAGTCCTGAGAGATTACAAAGGTTGAATTGTGATCGGGAGAAAGAACTCCTGTGTATTCTTTCTCTCTGTCTTTCTCTCTCTTTAACATTTTCATTTCGTTGCCTCATCAGGCCGAAAGAATCAAATCACCTTCCAGAAATTAGCTGACTAAATTGCTTGGAAAATAGCTTTAACGACAGCTGCTAGTTAGGAAGTAGGTGATTCTCCTTTGCAGACTAACCCTCTCCCTCCTACCTCTGTACCGTGGTGGAGGGAGATGCATTCAAGGTTGTGGGTTCCCTGCATGTCCCTAGGATGCCTGTCTCCTCTGGCGGTCCCCTCTCTGAAAAGCGGTGCGAGGATGGTAAATGGATGGACAAGGGATGGTCACAGTCTTCTTCAGACAGATGGGAAACATAACGTTTTACAACCGGTAGATAAAAATGGCAAAAGCTGGCCCAAAAAGAGGCACGTGGCATATTCACGGGAAGTCATTTTTAAAAAGCTTGCTATAATATAAATAAATGCCTTTCTATGTTTCCCCTAGCATTATTATTATTTTTTAATATCTCTGCAATGAAAAGGTTTGGCTTATTGCCGGGGACATGGTGTAATGGTGTGGAAATGATACCTTCCATTCGTACAGTGGGCTGAGGTTTCCAGACGCACTGAGTGATGGAGAGATTTCTGACAGGCGGTGAACCAGGGTCGGCTCCGGGTGCTTCCACCACCTTTCCAGCCATGCACCCTTTTAGCCTCAGGGAAACTTGCCCTCATCAGTTGTACAATTAGCTCTGTAGTCTTTCCTCTGTCTCCTGTTTGCTGAGAGGATTATCAAGACCTTCCCTGGCCTCCTCCTAGCTCCTATCCTTGGAGGCTTTCCAGGGGCCAGGGGCAGTGCAATCCTGGAGGCAGTGCTGACTTGTGCTTGACAGATGAGTAGACCAAGGCAGAGGGGGGATAAATGTGTCTATGCCGTGTAAGGCAGTTTCAATCCTGCCCCCGCCCCGTCCATTTTACAGATGAGGAGACTGAGTCTGAGGTCAGAAACTTGCGTCTCAAGTCACAGTGTATAGTCCAAGCACGTTTTCAAAGAGCAAGCGTCAGGATCTGAACCTGGGGCTCCTCTCAGGAGCGTGTCCTCTTCACACCTGAAACCCTGGAGCCCCCGGCACCCACGGGACTCGCGGAGCCCTGTGGACTCTGTGCTTGTAACCGGACTTGTGTCTGTGGGGTTTCTTTATGGACTTCATTTATTGATCTATAGTCTTGGCCTGGCTGGGTCTTTGTTGCAGTATGCAGTGTTCTATAGTTGTGGCTCATGGTTTTACTTGCTCCTCCACATGCTGGGAAAGATTGAGGGCGGGAGAAGAAGGGGATGACAGAGGATGAGATGGTTGGGTGGCATCACCGACTCGACGGACATGAGTCTGAGCAAGCTCCGGGAGATGGTGAAGGGCAGGGAAAGCTGGTGTGCTGCAGTCCATGGGGTCACAAAGAGTCGGACACGACTTAGCCACTGAACAATAACAACCACACGTGCGATCTTAGTTCCCTGACCAGGGATTGAACCCACATTCCTCGCACTGGAAGGCAGATTCCCAACCACTGAACCCCTAGAGGAGTCTCTGCACGTGATTTTTTTGTTTTTAATCCTCATAAATATGGTCATAGCTTACATCAGATTCTCAACGGGTTGCATAAGCCTTAAAGGGTAAGAAACCCCGAGTAAGGTTTTTTTTTTTGTTTTTTCCCTTAAGTTTATGGAGCCAAAGAAACCAAAATTAAACAAGAAGTGGTTTGAAGGATGGTGTCCCTCTGGACAGTCCAAATGATGCAAAAGCACGCTTTGAGGAAAACAGAAGAAGAGCCACAGTTTATGCAGCCAACAATCCCACCTTTAAATAAAAAATAATTGGAAACATGATGTGTCTGTGTGTCTGTGTGTGTGTTAGTCACTCAGTCATATCTGACTCTGTGACCCCATGGACTGTAGCCCACCACGCTCCTCTGTCCATGGGATTCTCCAGGCACGAATACTGGAGTGGGTCACCATTCTCTCCTCCAGGGGAATCTTCATGACCCAGGGATCGAACTCAAGTCTCCTGCATTGTAGGCAGATTCTTTACCATCTGAACCACCAGGGAAACCCTTAAAACCATGATAGCCAACATTAAACAGTCGAATCCGAGACTGGCTCCATCTTGCTGTTTGTTCAAATTGAAGTCACTCAGTCTGACTCTTTGCGACCCGTGTACTGTAGCCCACCAAGCTCCTCCATCCATGGGATTCTCCAGGCAAGAATACTGGAGTGCACTTCCAACTGAGATGAAATTCTGAGCCACTATCTTCATGCCCTTTTCTGGGCCTCCGATTTCTCCATATTGTCATTTCATTCTGAAGTCTGTATGACCTTGTCAAAAACACTCAGCACACTCCTTTAATCTTTGATGCAGATTTTCTTCTGAATCCTGATGATAGGTCCTCAAATTCTCAGGAATGGTCTTTGCAAAGGGCAGTGATCAAGACATCGCTGCCTATTGCTTTAATGTGACACAAAGCAAGCACATCATGGTAATCATGCCTCTGTTAACCTCCCCTAACCAAGACAGTAGGCTGCAGTAGCCATTTGGGAGCTTAGAGGATCATAAGGTTTCCCACAAATGGTTGGAACCACCTGGGTCTTACCCACAGATGGTTTGTCAGGTGTGATGAGGCACATTTTCCATGGCAAAAGGTATCATCTATGACCACCAGTCTTATTGCCAGTATTCTAGATTGGTGAGAATCCCAAAACACCACAATTCTAAGTTGCAAAGTATACATCTGCTTAGAAAACAAAACAAAACAAAGAAGCAAACAAAAAATGATAAAATGCAGTCCAAAATAAGGGCCTAGTGATAATCTCATGGTCCTCAGCTCTATGAAGGGATATTACGGCAACAAAAGCACAGGTCCAGGCAAGCTCATTGTTAACACCCGCAGCCCTTCGAAGGACATGTCCCAGTAATTGATAGAGTGTAGATTATAAGTCCTCTACCAACTTAGAAAGTTGCACCCACAAGACCTCCGATCCTCCCGTCTTACCCAAGCCTAAAAGACAGAATATGTGCACATCAGGCCCAGGGCACATTCAAAAGGGAATATTTGGAGGACACTGTAGAGAAGGTGTACACCAAAATGAAATCATAAAGAAAGCCTTTTTTGCCAGTCTCAAAGGGAAAATGTCCATCTACCAGATGTCCAGGTTGATAGGATTTAAGTCACTAATAACACTCAACGTAGCCACATGCCAGTGTAGATTCCTGCTATGTAACTTCAGAAGCTTCTGTGCAGGCCTGTTTTCAGCCTCTGCTTTCCATTCCTTAATTGTGTTCATTCAATCAGCACGCAGTATGAAATTTAGGCACCCGAGGAAGATGATAAAGACTGTAACAGCAAAGAATCTTTCCAGGACAAGGGACAGACCATGCCACAGGTTGGTAATAAGACGGAGGAAGTTGGAGAGGAGATTGAAGGGCCAATTTCAAAGCTAGCTTTTGGCCATTTAGGTTGAAGGCAGCTGCTCCAGACATGGCTGCAGGCCTTGGCGAGATATTTCCAAATGTAATAAATTAATCTGGTCTCTGTCCTCCATGAGCTTTTACAACCTTAAAGCCTCAGCCTGTGATACTATACCAAGTACAGAGTCATAGCTTAGAAATTCAGAAGATATTAATTTAGGGAGGGTTTGTGAGACTTGTAGGTGATGCGTTCTATCTGACATGTTCTAACACTTAGCATAATTAATAGGGCTCGAGCCAGGACTCAGTTATATGCATGAAGACTTTTCTGTTAGGCATTTTCCAATTCTGAGATCATATAACCTCATATCTGGGATTTCACTTTCTTGGTGAGGAATTCTCCACTTTTAAAAATGAACATAGCACTAGATTAGAAGAAGTATCTTTGTATTAAGATTTTCTATCAATTTCCCATTTCTACCAATTATGCTAGGTAACTTCCTGCCACTACTAAATATGGCTAACTAAATATGGCTACTATAGTATCTCCTCCTGCCATACCAGAGGTACTACAATAATTGTAAAGGCAGATAACATACAAAAGCACATTTACAGCTCATGATTCTTGGCTTATTTTCTTTTCAGTTGATGTAACTATAGGTGTGAGTGGGGTATTAAAGACCCCCATAATAACTGTGGTACTATTAATTTCCCCTTTCCTGCTTGCTTGCATTTGCCTTGCATCTTGAGGTGCTCCTAAATGGAACAATGGACTACTTACACATAATTGTTATATATAAACGTTACACTCATTAGTAATGGAAACAACTTTTCTCCAGTGCAAAAGATACATCCTCCAGGATAGTCCGAATCCTGTCCCACAAACCTACCTTGGTAAATTCAGAAAAAGAAAAGAAAAAATAAATAATTTCAAGCATCTTTTCCAATCAAAATGAAGTAAGATTAGGTATCAACTGCAGAGGAAAAAATAAATGAACATATGAATGGTAAATCACACACATCTGAATAGCCAACTTATCACAAAAGAAATAAAAATGGAAAGTAAATTTAAAGACAAACAAATGAAAATAAAACATGGCAACGCAAAGCTTTGAATTCAATAACAAGCAGTGTTAAGAAGGAAATGTGTAATAGCATATCAGCCTTGCTGAAGGAAGAAGGGGAACATCAAAGAAACAGCCTACCCAAACACAAAAAGAAGAAACCAAAAGCTTATAGAATGAAGTGAATCATAAAATCAGAGCAGAAATAAGTGAAAAAGAAACAAAGGGGGCTATGGCAAAAATCAAAGAAAGGAAAATCTGATTCTTAAAATTATAAATCAAAGACAAACCATTAGGCAGAGTGATCAAGGGAAAAAAATAAAAATAAAAAAATAAAGGCGTGGGGGTGTGGGCACTAAGGGCAGGCCACTGAGAGAGCCAGTGGACTAAGTGCAGGTGGCTGTGAGAGCTGGCGCAAAGCACCGCCGAGAGGAGCTACCCTGTGTCTGAGGTCAGGGGCAGCAGCCAAGAGGAACTACCCTGCATCCGAGGTCAGAGGCAGCAGCCGGGAGGAGACACCCTGCATCCAAGGTGAGGGGCACCGGCTGAGAGGAGCTACCCCGCGTCCAAGGTCAGGATTGGCTGGGAGGAGACACCTCACATCTGAGACCAGGGGCGGTGACCCTGAGGAGCCAACCTGAGCCTGAAGCCAGGGGCAGCAGCTGGGAGCAGCCAACCACACCCAAAGCCAGGGTGAGTGGCCAGGAGGAGTATTGGGAGGAACGGTGGCTGCGCAGGCGCAGGAGGGCCTTGGAGAACAATTCCACGCTGAAGGTCAGGAATGGTGGCGGTAAGGAGATACCCCTCGTCCAAGGTAAGAAGCAGCGGCTGTGCTTTGCTGGAGCAGCCATGAAGAGATACCCCATGTCCAAGGTAAGAGAAACCCAAGTAAGATGGGAGATGTTGCAAGAGGGCATCAGAGGACAGACACACTGAAACCATACTCACAGGAAAGTAGTCAATATAATCACATTAGGAATACAGCCTTGTCTAACTCAATGAAACAAAGCCATGCTTGCCGGGCAACCCAAGATGGGTGGGTCATGGTAGAGAGGTCTGACAAAGCATGGTCCATTGGAGAAGGGAATGGCAAGCCACTTCAGGATTCTTGCCTTGAGAACCCCATGAACAGTATGAAAAGGCTAACTGATAGGATACCAAAAGAGGAACTCCCCAGGTCATTATGTGCCAAATATGCTACTGGAGATCAGTGGAGAAATAACTCCAGAAAGAATGAAGGGATGGAGCCAGAGCAAAAACAATACCAGTGGTGGATGTGACTGGTGATAGAAGCAAGGTCCAATGCTCTAAAGAGCAATATTGCAGAGGAACCTGGAATGTCAGGTCCATGAATCAAGGAAAATTGGAAGTGGTCAAACAAGAGTTGGCAAGGGTGAACATCGACATTCTAGGAATCAGCGAACTAAAATGGACTGGAATGAGTGAATTTAACTCAGATGACCATTATATCTACTACTGTGGGCAGGAATACTTCAGAAGAAATGGAGTCGCCTTCATGGTCAGCAAGAGAGTCCAAAATGCAGTGCTTCGATGTAATCTCACAAACAACAGAATGATCTCTGTTTGTCTCCAAGGAAAATCATTCAATATCACAGTCATCCAAATCTATGCCCCAATCAGTAACAGTGAAGAAATTTAAGTTGAACAGTTTTATGAAGACCTACAAGGACTTTTAGAACTAATAACCAAAACAGATGACCTTTTCAGTATAGGGGTTGGGAATGCAAATGTAGGGAGTCAAGCAACACCTGGAGTATCAGGCAAATTTTGCCTTGGAATGCAGAGTGAAGCAGGGCAAAGACTAATAGAGTTTTGCCAAGAAAATGCACTGGTCATAGCAAACACCCTCTTCCAACAACACAAGAGAAGACTCTACACATGGACATCACTGGATGGTCAACACCAAAATCAGATTGATTATATTATATGCAGCCAAAGATGGAGAAGCTCTATATAGTCAACAAAAATAAGACCAGGAGCTGACTGTGGTTCAGATCATGAACTCCTTATTGCCAGATTCAAAATTAAAAATTAAATTGAAGAAAGTAGGAAAAACCCCTAGACCATTCAGGTATAACCTAAATCAAATCCCTTATGATTATACAGTGGAAGTGAGAAATAGACTTAAGGGCCTAGATCTGATAGATAGAGTGCCTGATGAACTATGGAATGAGGTTTGTGACACTGTACAGGAGACAGGGATCAAGACCATCCCCATGGAAAAGAAATGCAAAAAGCAAAATGGCTGTCTGGGGAGGCCTTACAAATATCTGTGAAAAGAAGAGAAGTGAAAAGCCACAGAGAAAAGGAAAGATATAAGCATCTGAACACGGAGATCCAGAGAATAGCGAGAAGATAATAAGAAAGCCGTCTTTAATGATCAATGCAAAGAAAGATAGGAAAAGAACAGAATGGGAAAGACTAGGGATCTCTTCAAGAAAATCAGAGATATCAAGGGAAAATTTCATTCAAAGTTGAGCTCGATAAAGGACAAAAATTGTATGGACCTAACAGAAGCAGAAGATACTAAGAAGAGTTGGCAAGAATACATGGAAGAACTGTACAAAAAACATCTTCATGACCCGGATAATCACGATGGTGTAATCACTAATCTAGAGCCAGACATCTTGGAATGTGAAATCAAGCGGGCCTTAGAAAGCATCACTAAGAACAAAGCTAGTGGAGGTGTTGGAATTCCAGTTAAGCTGTTTCAAATCCTGAAAGATGATGCTGTGAAAATGTTGCACTCAATATGCCAGCAAATTTGGAGAACTCAGCAGTGGCCACAGGACTGGAAAAGGTCTGTTTTCATTCCAATCCCAAAGACAGGCAATGCCAAAGAATGATCAAAGTACTGCACAATTGAACTCATCTCACATGTTAGTAAAGTAATGCTCAAAATTCTCCAAGCCAGGCTTCAGCAATATGTGGACTGTGAACTCCCTGATGTTCAAGCTGCTTTTAGAAAAGGCAGAGGGATCAGGGATCAAATTGCCAACATCTGCTGGATCATGGAAAAAGCCAGAGTTCCAGAAAAAAAAACATCTATTTCTGCTTTATTGACTATGCCAAGGTCTTTGACTGTGTGGATCACAATAAATTTTGGAAAATTCTGAAAGGGATGGGCATACCAGACCACCTGACCTGCCTCTTGAGAAATCTGTGTGCAGATCAGGAAGCAACAGCTAGAAATGGACATGGAACAACAGACTGATTCCAAATAGGAAAAGGAGTATGTCAAGGATGTATATTGTCACCCTGCTTCTTTAACTTATATGCAAAGTACATCATGAGAAATGCTGGACTGGAAGAAACACAAGCTGGAATCAAGATTGCCGGGAGAAATATCAATAATCTCAGGTATACAGATGACACCAACCTTGTGGCAGCAAGTGAAGAGGAGCTATAAAGCCTCTTGATGAAAATGAAAGAGGAGAGCAAAAATGTTGGCTTAAAACTCAGGATTCAGAAAACTAAGATCATGGCATCCATTCCCATCACTTCTTGGTAAATAGACTGGGAGATAGTGGAAACAGTGTCAGACTTTATTTTTGGGGGCGCCAAAATCACTGTAGATGGTGACTGCAGCCATATAATTAAAAGACCCTTACTCCTTGGAAGAAAAGTTGTGACCAACCTATATAATATAGAAAATCTTAAGAGATGAATGAGTATCATAAAATTAAAGTTCAAATCAAAAGACTTTCAACAATCAAAAGACCAGGACCAGATGATTTCACAGATAAATCCTGCATTTTTATTTTTTATTTTATTTTATTTTTTAATTTACCAAGAAATGTTTTATGGAAGAAAAACCAACTCAAAATCTTCCTGAAAACTGAAGAAAATGGTAAGCTCCCCAATTCATTCTATGATGCCACCATCACCCTAATACCAAAACCAGACAAAGATTCAACAAAGAAAGAAAACAACAGGCCAATATCACTAAACATATCAATAAACATAGATACAGAAATTTTCCTGCAACATCTAGCAAACAGAATCCAACAACATATTGAAAAAATCATACATAATTACATTATAAGCACATTGGCCTCATCCCAGGATTGCATGGATTGTAATATTTGTAAATCAATCAATCAATATGATACACCATATTAAACTCAAAGATTAAAAACCATATGATTACCTCAATAGATACAGAGAAAGTCTTTGACAAAATTCAACACTTACTTATGATAATTCTCCAGAAAGCAGGGTAAAAGGAGCATATCTCAACAAAATAAAAGCCATATATGAGAAAACCTGAGCAAACAGTATCTTCAATGGTCAAAAATTGAAAGCCTTTCCTCTAAAATCAGGAACAGTGTCAGATTTTATTTTGAGGGGCTGAAAATCACTAAAGATGGTGATTGTAGCCATGAAAATAAAAGATGTTTACACCTGGGAAGGAAAATTATTACCAAATTTATATACAAATCGAAGCAAACTATGGATTCAATGCAACCGTTATCAAGTTAACAATGGTATTCTTCACAGAACAAGAACAAACATTTTTACAGTATCTATAGTTTCACAGTACGTACAGAAATACAAGGAAACCTCTAATAGCAAAATCAATCTTGAGAAAGAAGAATAGAAATGCAAGAATCCACCTGCCTGTTTTCAAAATATAATAAAAAACTAGTTATTAAGACAGTAGAAAAAAGACAGAAATCTAAATCAATGGAAGTATTGGAATTTCAGCTTTAGCATCAGTCCTTCCAATGAACACCCAGAACTGATCTCCTTTATTTATTTTTTTTTTTAATTTTTTTTTATATTTCTTAAATTTTAAGATCTTTAATTCTTACATGCGTTCCTTTAGAATGGACTCGTTGGATCCCCATGCAGTCCAAAGGACTCTCAAGAGTCTTCTCCAACACCAGTGTCCAAAAAACATCAATTCTTTGGTACTCAGCTTTCTTCACAGTCCAACTCTCACTAACCCCTGAAAAACCATAGCCCTGACTAGATGGTCCTTTGTTGGCAAAGTAATGGCTCTGCTTTTGAATATGCTATCTAGGTCGGTCACAATTTTCCTTCCCAGGAGTAAGCATCTTTTATTTTCATGGCTGCAATCACCATCTTCAGTGATTTTCAGCACCCCCCCCCCCATAAAATCTAACACTGTTTTCACTGTTTCCCATCTATTTCCCATGAAGTGATGGGACCAGATGCCATGATCTTTGTTTTCTGAATGTTTAGCTTTAAGGCAGCTTTTTAACTCTCCTTTTTGACTTTCACCAAGAGGCTTTTTAGTTCCTTTTCACTTTCTGCCAAAAGGGTGGTGTCATCTGCATATCTGAGGTAATAGACCTTTTTCCAGGCAATCTTGATTTCAGCTTGTGCTTTTTCCAGCCCAGCGTTTCTCAAGGTGTATTCAGCATATAAATTAAATAAGCAGAATGACAATATACAGCCTTAATGTATCATTTTTTTCTTCCTATTTAGAACCAGTCTGTTGTTCCATGTCCAGTTCTAGGAAACCTCTAATATCAAAATCAATCTTGAGAAAGAAGAATGCAAATGACAGAATAAATCTACATGACTTCAGAATATACTATAAAACTACAGTCCTCAAGACAGTAGCACAAAGGCAGAAATCTAGATAAATGGAACAAAATAGAATGTCTAGAGAAAAGTCCATGTACCTATGAACATCTTAATTTTGACAAAGTGAAGTAAAGAGAAGTAAAGCCGCTCAGTTGTGTCTGACTCTTTGCAACTTCATGGACTGTAACCTATCAGGCTCCTCAGTCCATGAGATTTTCCAGACAAGAGTCCTGGAGTGGGTTTCCATTTCCTTCTCCAGGGGATTTTCCTGACCCAGGGATCGATTCCACATTGTAGGCAGATGCTTTACCATATGAACTATGAGGGAAGCCCAATGAGGCAAGAATATACAATGGAGAAAAGACAATCTCTTTAACAAGTGGTGCTGGGAATAAATGATCATCCAGCTGTAAAAGAATGAAACCACAATCATTCCTATCACCATATGCAAAACTAAATTAGAAATGAATTTAGTATAAAGCATCAGGCTCTATAACAATGAGTCAGTTATTCATATTAGGTGGCCAAAATATTCAAGTTCCAGTTTCAGCATCAGCCCTTCCAGTCAATACTCAGGACTGATTTTCTTTAGAATTCACTCCGTTCTTCTCATTCCTTTCATAGGGGCTCTCAAGAGTCTCAAGACTCTCAAGACTTTCCAACACAACATTTCAATAGCATCGATTCTTTAGAGGTCAACTTTCTTTAAAATCCAATTCTCACCTCTGTACATAGATTTGACTAGACTTACCTTTGCGTGCTTTATAATGTGCTCTCTAGCCTGGTTGTCACTTTCCTTCTAAAGAGAAAGCATACTTAAATTTCATGACAAAAGTCATCATCTGTAGTGATTTGGGACCTTTCCCCCAATTGTTTCTCATTGTTTCCATTGTTTCCCCATATTTATGTCATAAAGTGATGGGGTACAGGATGCCATGATTCTCATTTGAATGTTGACTTTTCAGTCACATTTTTGACTCTTTTTCACTTTCCTCAAGAGGCTCTGTAGTTCTTTTTGTGTTCTGCCATATGAATTCTATCATCTGCATATCTGAGATTACTGATATTTCTGGCAGCAACCTTGATTGAAAACCCTGTTTCATCCAGTGTGATATTTTATATGATTAACTCCACAAGTAAGTTCAATAAAGAGAGTGACAATATGCAGCCTTAGCATACTCCTTTCCCAACTCAAAACCAGTCTGTTGTTCCATGTCCTTTTTTGACTGTTGATTCTTGACCAGCATACAGATTTCCCGGGAGCATGTAACATGATTTAGTAGTCCCATGTTTTGAAGAATTTTCCACGTTTTGTTGTAATCTGCACAGTCTTTGGCATAGTCAAATAGGAGTAGATGCTTTCCTAGTGTTCTCTTGCTTTTTTGAGACCCAGCAGGTGTTGGCAATTTGATCTTGGATTCCTTTGCCCTTTCTAAATTGAATTTCAACTTCTGAAAGCTCATGATTCATATTCTATTGTAGCCTGGCTTGGGGGCATTTTGACCAGTACATTGCGAGTGTGTGAGATGTGTGAAATTAACCAGTAGTTTTCAAATTCTTTTGATTGCCTGTTTTTGCACTGGAATGAAAACCGACTGTTTCCAATAGTGTGGCCACAGCTGAGTGTTCCAAATCTGCTGGCATGTGGAGGGCAGCATCATCTTTTAGCATTTGCCATAGCTCAACTGAATTCCATCAACACCACTAGCTTTGTTTTTAGTTATGCTTCCTAAGTTCCACTTGACTTCTCATTCCAGGACATTTAGCTCTGGGTGAGTGATCACATCATTGTGGTTAACTGGGTTATGGAGATATTTTGTGCACAATTCATCTGTATACTCTTGCCACCTCTTAATAGTTTCTGCTCTGTTACATCTGTACCATCTCCTTTATTGTGTCCGTGTTTGCATGAAATTTTCCCTTTGTATCCTTGATTTTTTTGAAGAGATCTGTAGACTTTCCTATTCTACTTATTTCCTCTATTGTTTTGCAATGAAAAATGAGGAAAGTTTTATTTCTTCTTACTATTTGTCCATCACAAACTCCCAGAGTTCACTCAAACATATGGCCTTTGAGACTGTGATGCCATCCAGTCATCTAAACCTCCCTTCTCATCCCCTTCTCATCCTGACCCCAATCCTTCTCAGTATCAGAGACTTTTTCATTGAGTCAGCTCTTCGCATGAAGTGGCCCAAGTACTGGAGTTTCAGCTTTAGCATCACTCATTCCAATGAAAACCCAGGACTGATCTCCTTTAGAATGGACTGGTTGGACCTCCTTGGAGTCCAAGGAACTCTCAAGAGTCTTGTCCAACACCACAGGGCAAAAACATTGATTCTTCGTCAATCAGCTTTCTTCACAGTCCAACTTTCACATTCATACATGACCACTGGAAAAAACGGAGCCTTGAGTAAACGGACCTTTGTTGGCAAAGTAATGTCTCTGCTTTTTAATATTCTGTCTGGGTTGGGAATAACATTCTCTCCAAGGAGTAAGCGTCTGTTAATGTTATGGCTGCCATCACCATCTGCAGTGATTTTGGAGCCCCACAAACTAAATCTAACACTGTTTCCACTGTTTCCACATCAACTTCCCATAAAGTGATGGCACCAGATGCCATCTTCGTTTTCAGAATGTTGACATCTAAGCCAAGTTTTTCACTCTCCTCTTTCACTTTCCTCAAAAGTCTTTTTATCTTCTCTTCACTTTCTGCCATAAAAGTAGGGTCATCTGCATATCTTAGGTTATTAATATTTCTCCCGACAATCTTGATTCTAGCCTGTGTTTCTTCCAACACAGCATTTCTCACGCTGTATTTTGCATACAAATTAAATGAGCATGGTGACAATATTCAGCCGTCCTCCTTTTCCTATTTGGAACCCGTCTGTTGTTCGATGTAGATTTCTAACTTTTGCTTGCTGACCTGCATATAGGTTTCTAAAGAGGCAGGTTAGGTTGTCTGGTATTCCCATCTCTTTCAGAACCTTCCACAGTTTATTGTGATTCACACAGTCAAAGGCTTTGGCATAGTGCTTTTTCGATGGTCCAGCGGATGTTGACAATTGAATCTATGGTTCCTCTGCCTTTTCTAAAACCAGCTTGAATATCTGGAAGTTCACGGTTCACGTATTGCTGAAGACTGGTTTGGAGAATTTTTTGCATTACTTTACTAGCATATAAGATCAGTGCAATGTGTTCAAGTTGTGGCATTCTTTGCATTGCCTTTCTTTGGGAATGGAATTCAGACTGACCTTTTCCAGTCCTGTCGCTACTGCTCAGTTTTCCAAATATGCTGGCAATTTGAATGCAACAGTTTCATAGCATCATATTACGGAATTTGAAATAGCTCAACAGGAATTCCATCACCTCCACTAGCTTTGTTTATAGTGATTCTTTCTAAGGCCCATTTGACATCACATTTTAGGATGTCTGGCTCTAGGAGAGCAATCATTCCACCGTGAATATTTGGGTAGTGGAAATCTTTTCTGTATAGTTCTTCTGTGTATTCTTGCCACCTTTTCTTAATGTCTTCTGCTTCCTTTGGTCCATACCATTTCTGTCCTTTATTGAGCCTATCTTTGCATGAAATATTACCATGGTATTTCTAATTTTCTTGAAGAGATCTTTAGTCTTTCCCATTCTGTTGTTTTCCTCTCTTTCTTTGTATTGATTTCAGAGGAAGGCTTTCTTGTCCCTTTTTCCTATTCTTTGGAAGTCTGCATTCAGATGCTCAGACCTTTCATTTTCTCCTTTGTTATTCGTGTTTCTTCTTTTCATAGCTATTTGTAAGGCCTCCCCAGACAGCCATTTTGCTTTTTTGCATTTCTTTTCCATGGGAATGGTCTTGATCCCTGTCTCCAATACAATGCCAGGAACCTCTGTCCATAATTCATCAGGCACTCTATCTATTAGTTCTAGTCGCTTAAATCTATTTCTCACCTTCACTGTATAATCATAAGGGATTTAATTTAAGACATACCTGAATGGTCTAGTGGTTTCCCCTACTTTCTTGAATTTAAGTCTGAATTTGTCAATGATCTGAGCCACAGTCAGCTTCGGGTCTTGTTTCTTTATTTTGCTGACTGTATACAGCTTCTCCATTTTTGGCTGCAAAGAATATAATCAATCTGATTTCGGTGTTGACCATCTGGTGATGTCCATGTGGAGATTCTTTTATGTTATTGGAAGAGGATGTTTGCTATGGCTGGTACATTCTCTTGGCAAATCCCTATTAGCCTTTGCCCTGCTTCATTCTGTACTTCAAGGCCAAATTTTCTCTTAGCCCGGTGTTTCTTGACTTCCTACTTTTGCATTCCATTAACCTGTAATGAAAAGGACATCCCTTCTGAATGGTACTTCTATAAGGTCTTGTAGGTCTTCATAGAACCGTTCAACTTGAACTTTTTCAGCAATACTGGTTTTGGATTACTGTGATATTAAATGGTTTGCCTTGGAAACAAAGAGAAATCACTCTATCATTGTTGTGATTGCATCAAGTACTTTATTTCAAACTCTTATGTTGAAAATGATGGCCACTGTCTTTCTTCTAAGGGCTACCTGCCCACAGTAATAGATATAAAGGTCATCTGAGTTAAATTCATCCATTCTAGTCCATTTTAGTTCACTGATTACTAGAATGTCGACATCCACTCTTGCTGTCTGCTGTTTCACCACTTCCAATGGCCTAGATTCAGTGACCTGACATTCCAGGTTCCTATGTGGTATTGCTCTTTACAGCATCAGACCTTACTTCTACCAATAGTCATATCCACAAATGGTTATTGTTTTTGCTTTGGCTCCATCCCTTAATTCTTTCTGGAGTTATGTCTCCACTGATCTCTGGTAACATATTGAGCATGTACCAACCTGTTCAGTTCACTTCAATTCACTTCAGTCACTCCAACGTGTCCAACTCTTTGCAACCCCATGAGCTGCACAATGCCAGGCCTCCCTGTCCATCACTAACACCCAGAGTTCTATCAAACTCAAGTCCATTGAGTCAGTGACGGTATCCAGACATCTCATCCTCTAGTGTCCCCTTCTCCTCCTGCCCCCAATCCCTTCCAGGATCAGAGTCTTCTCCAATGAGTCAACTCTTCGCATGAGGTGGCCAAAGTACTGGAGTTTCAGCTTCAGCATCATTCACTCCAAAGAAATCCCAGGGCTGATCTCCTTCAAAATGGAATGGTTGGATCTCCTTGCAGTCCAAAGGACTCTCAAGAGTCTTCTCGAACACCACATTTCAAAAGCATCAATTCTTCATTGCTCAGCTTTCTTCACAGCCCAACTTTCACATCCATACATGACCACTGGAAAAATCATAGCGCTGGCTAGACAGACTATTGTTGGCAAAATAATGTCTCTGCTTTTGAATATGCTATCTGGATTAGTCATAACTTTTCTTCCAAGGAGTGTCTTTTAATGGCATGGCTGCAGTCACCACCTGTATAGTACAGTACAAAAAAATAACCTGTTCTATGTGCTTACTTACAAACAATGAGATAACCAATTCAACCTCTCTTTTTATGAATCTCTTCTTTTTATTCCATTAAAAAAATTATTTTTAGTCACTCTGTTATTCTAGCAATTTGACTGTTTCACATAGCTTGAGACTTTTCTTTCCATAAGTACATGTCCTAAATATCTAAATTCCTTCTTATTAGTATGTTTATTAGCAATGGCATCTTATTCTCATTTCAGTAACTAAATCTCTTTCTGTTTGTTTAGTTTACCTAATTTTCTTTTTACTAATTTTGTTTCATGTTCAATTTTCTATATTATTTTTCTAATTACGTTATCTTATACCCATACTAATATTTGTTGATTTCCTCTTTTTCTTTGCTCTCAGTGTAGGTTTTGTTGTTGTTGTTGTTGTTGTTGTTGTTGTTGTTTCCCCAGCTTCTGAAGAAAAGATTAGCTTCTTCGCAGGAATGGAGAGCTTTCTTTTTATGTAACTTTAAATATATATGTGTTTTTCTACTGCTTCTTCTGATGACATGCTACATTGTGTTTTCAATTTGAATTACCTCAGAATATGTACTCATTTCCCCTGTGAATTATCATTTGCCTCATCAGGCCCTTCCAAATATGCTGTTTAATTTCCCACGCATTACATTTTTCATGTTTTCCACCCATTGTTGATTCCATTTACATGGTTTGGATGCCAGAGACCATACTTAATATGATTTACATTATTAATGGTTATTCCATTGCTTAATGTAAACCCAATTATCAGGAATGTTCTAGAGATTATTCCATGTGAAGTTGAAACCGATGTGTATCCTTCTGTTCATTTTGGGTGAAATGTACTGCACATCTGTGTTTGGTCCACTGGTTTGTACTGTCGTTTAGGTTTTGTCTTCCCTCAGTGGTCTTATCTTCTTCTTGAATTGTTTGAATATTTATTCCTGGATATGTATTCTTGGACTATAATTCTTGTGCATGTTTTGCAGTTTTTACACTTCATGTTGGTCTAAAAGCAGAGAAATCATTCAAATATTAACAACTGTAACTCTTTGATGGTGTGAACTTATGTATGTGTGTAATATACTTATATATCATTAATAACACATAATATGAAAAATATATAATTAGTATAACCATTGGAATGACTGATGCTGAAGATGCAACTCCAACATTTGGCAACGTGATGCAAAGAACCGACTCATTTGGCAAGACTCTGGCAAGAGTATGCATTGATTATTCCTGCTTGATTCTTCTTTATTTTTTCTAGATGCATGGTAAACATGCTTTTTTATTTTTATCCAGACCTCCAGTGTATTTCCTGGCAACTATTAGCTTTCAAAATTTGGGTCATCTCTACTCTCATTATTCTGAATTATTTTTCAGGAAAACATCCTATCTCCTCATCTTTTGTTTGTTTTGGTGGGTTTTTATCATGTACCTTCACCAGCTACATCTTTCCATCCCTTTTAATTTTGTTTATATTGCTATGGTTTGGGTCCCCTTTCTGCAGGCTGGAGGGTTATGGATCCAATATGTTGTAGAACCTGATCTTCGTGGGTGGGATTGAACCGGTAAGTTTTCAAGGTTTTATGTTTGGGATATTTTGTGCCTGTGGTCTGTCAGGTGGAGCTCGATCACGTGTTTATGAAGTGCAATGAATTTTCCTGGAATGTGCTTTGTGCGTTCTGTGAGTTTGGTATGGTTTCAGGTAGAGCCTTTTATAATACTCATTTTTGTGTTTCTGCTTTGCTGGACAATAGGTGTGGTTTGTCTTGCACTGAAATTGCTGACCTCAGCTTGGGGATTCATTTCCATGTAGGCATGGAGCCTTTTGAATGTGCTTCACTTTTAATGTTCCTTGGGTCAGGAGTTCAACAATGATCTAAAGATCTGGATTTGACCTCATGGTCTCTGGGTTTGGGTCCCTGAGTTAAAGTAACATCAAGAATTCTGCATCCTCAAAACAAAAAACAAAACCTAAGGCTGATGGTGAAGCAATGTTTCATAGCCAAAAACAGTCAAAGGGAATAACAGAGTTATATGGAACACAGCAAAATGAGGAGGAACATAGATGTTTCTAGGAGGAGAAGGGAGAGTAAAATGGAAAGAGTGCAATCAACTCAGGTGTTAAATCCGTAAGTGAAAATATATTCTAAACATATAATTCTCAAAGGTATAAATGTTTTAATGATTAAGCACCTAGAATATAATTTAACTAACCATGATTATTGAAAAAAAAAAAGATAGAAGTCAAAATAATTCTCAAACTTGTAATGTAGTATTTGGAAATGAAAGTAAGGAAGTGATAAGGAAAGAAAAAAATATTTAATTAAAAACAAAACTTGAGAATGATAAAGAATAATCTAACGATTTATCTTGAGTTGCTGTGAGTTTAGTTGTGTCAGGTCATCGTCTTTTTCCTGCTTCTACGTGTTGTCAAAAGCTTGCATGTGGACTATCTCTTCATGGTTGCTCCAGCCAAGACAGCTGTTGCTCCTTACCTTGGACTCGGGATATCTCCTCACAGCTGCTGCTCCTGATCCTGAAGGTGGAGTAGCACCTCTTGGCACACCTGTGCCCACGCAGCCACCGTTTCTTGGACTTAGTTATTTCTCTGTCTCAGTTATTTACTGTTGGTTCCTTCCAGGCTGTGGTTAATCTCATCCATTGTATTGATTATTACTGCTTGCCTCTTATTTATTTCTTCTAGATCTATGGTACACATGTTTATTTCTTCTCATTCCAAGACTCCAGTGTATTTACTGGCATCTCTTCTTAGCTTTCAAGATTTTGGTCATCTTTACTCTCAATATTCTGAATTCTTTCTCAGGAAAACTTCCTATTTCAGGTGTGTTTTTTTTTTTGTGTGTGTGTGTGTGTGTGTGTGTGTGTGTGTGTGTGTGTGTTTCATTTACCTTTACCAGCTGCATATCTCTCTCCCGTTTCATTTTGACTCGATTGCTGTGGTTTGCGTCCCCTTTCTGTAGGCTGGAGGGTTATGGCTGCACTGTGTTGTGGAAACTCCCATTGTGGCTGGGATGGGACCAGTGACTTGTCAAGGTTTAATGCTTCACAGAATTTGTGTCTGTGTGGTGGCAGGAAGATCTGTATCTCTTATCTCTGAAGTGCAATGAATTGTCTGTGGATTGTTCTTTGGGGTACTTGTGGGACTGCTATGGCTTCATGTGCTCTCTATTTATGGTGTTCACTGTTGTGTGTCTGTTTTGCTGGAGAATTACTGTGAGTTCTCTTGTACTGAACTTGCTGCTTCAAATGTGGAGATTGCTTTCCATTTAGACATGGAAACTCTGCTGTGTGCACTTATTCTTTTATGATCCTTGAGGTAAGAAGTTCAGTGTTTATCTAAAGTTCTTCAATTGATGTCCTGGCCTCTGGGGTTCTGTTCATCAGTTTACAGTAGCATCAAAAAGCCATATACTCACAATACAGAAGGTAAAACCCAAGCTTAATGGTTGCATAACTCACCTCATCCAGAAAGAATCAAAGGGATTCACAGAGTTCCAGACAGCAGATAAAAGGGAGGAGGGAGTAAGAGGTGTCTAGGAGAAGATATGGGAGAGTTAAAAGGGGAGAGAGCAATCAATTTAGGAAACAAAATCCTACATGAAATCAGATCCTAATGATTTTCTACCTAAAGTTACAACATTGATAACAATATTCTGAAATCAAGTATAAAGGACCAAGAATAAAAATCAGACTAATTTAAGTAATGTAAAAAAAGTAAAACTGAGACCAGATCCATTCTCATATATATATAAATAATGTTTAAAATAGATTTATGGGTTTTTGTTTGTTTGTTTGACTGTTTGTTTTGAAAGGTAATAATAGTCAGCAGAAAAAGAAAAAAAAAAAAGTTTAGGATACAATAAAAGCCTGACATTGTTAAATGTTGAAATAATATAGAAATAGATTTCAGAATATCAAAGAAGTTGTGTGCTTTTTGGTGTCAATACAGTCTCATATAATCACTTGTTGAAGCGTGTATGTGTTGCCAAAGGCTCCTATTGTCCTTCAACTGAGCAGTATTGACATTAATTGCAGACATATTCTGTTGACCAAACTTCTGGTTTAGTTTCTGCTTCTTTGTTTACATTTCCTTCTTTTATTTGAAAGCCTCTCCTTATGTGGTTTTCAACATAAAACGAGGGTGTGGTAACCTCTTACTTGGCTTCATTTGCTCTGTGTTTTGGCGGTGAGATGGGACGCAGAAAAAAAAAAAAAATCCCTGGCATATGTGTGGGTGCTTGAGGTAGATTGATCACATTGAGCTTGCCACTGACAAATGTGACATGTACGTTCTAGGTCCACTCTTCTCAGCCTTCCAGTTGATACATGAGAGCACTGTCCCGAGTGGGAACTGTTTCACGCACTTCCCAGCCAATTAGGACTAAAGTGCTCAGCAGGGGCAGTAACCACGATTGTCTATGTGCTTTGTGCTATTTGCAAGTCCAAAATCTTGGGTGACTGGTTGGAGGGCAAGGCACAGTCATAGGTGGGTCGTGACTCTTATCCAGCTCTCTAGTCTCTGACACTCAGTTTTCTGTCTGTGCCAGAATGTACAATCTCAGATGTGCCATGTGTCTCCTCAGCGTAGCTGACCCGAGGCTGTCATGACCCTGCCCTATGTAAATTGTCCATGAACCCAGGAACTCATCATTAGCAACTGTCAACAAGCTTAGAGCTTGGTAGGAGATGTCTCTGGGGCCAAGATACCAGTAACCTATTTCCTTCTGCTTCTGGCAGTTGTGCACATCATTCCTCTCTCACTTCATGGATGAAAGTGTCTCAAATGGAAGCTAGTTGGTCTCCTTTGGTATTTTCTAGTGCACAGTTTCCTGTTCTGTGAGTGTGCCATGGTGGACAAGAAACAAACAAAAATAATGTGGAGGTGGGCAGGAAGCTGAATCCCTGTAGCAGGAAGCGACAGAAATTTCATCATCAAAGATTTCTTTTGAAATATTTGGTGCCAGAAGTTTAATGTGATGAAAGAAAATTTTACATCCTGAATTATGGAGAAGTGACTTTGATATACACATCATATAATCTCAATGTTCAGCTAACCAGAGGAGCCCAACTATGATCTATGTACAGTGCACTGGGCATCTGTTTTACACATTAAGTGGGTACCTGTTATCCCAAATGAATCTAGTTGACCACTGTGCATGTGTTTCTCACATGTTCCTATGTTATTATAGACTTGAATGTTTAAAATTGTATCCAACATGAAGGGGTTCGGTCCTAAGATGGCAGAGGTAAAGGATGGGGAGACAACATTCTCCCCTACAATTCATCAAAAAAACATTTGAATGCTGAGTTAATTACACAAAACAAATTCTCAATGCCAGCATAGAACATCAGGTGCCCAGAAAAGCAGCCCATTGTTTGTGAAAGGAGGTAGGAAAAATATAAACGATATAAAAACTATAAGAAAATAGAGACAAAAGAGCTTGGCATGGAGCTCAGTTCCTGGGAAGGGAGTCTTAAAATAGAAGTTTCCTAACACCTGTAAATATTCTTACTGCTGGGTTTGTAGCGAGCCTTGGAACTACATAGGGCAAGATAACCATGAGGAAAAATAAATAAAAAATTAAAACCCACAGATTACATGCCCAATGGTAAATCCCCCAGCAGAGAAGCAGCACAGATGCCAGCATCCGCCACTAGCAAGTGGGGGCTGGGCAGGGACTTTAAGCCAACTTTTTCACTGTCCTCTTTCACTTTCTTCAAGAGGCTTTTTAGTTCCTCTTCACTTTCTGCCACAAGGGTGTTGTCATCTGCATATCTGAGGTTATTGATATTTCTCCCAGCAATCTTGATTCCAATGTGTGTTTCTTCCAGTCCAGTGTTTCTCATGATGTATTCTGCATATAAGTTAAAGAAGTAGGGTGACAATATACAGCCTTGACACACTAATTTCCCTATTTGGAACCAGTCTGTTGTTCCACGTCCAGTACTAACTGTTGCTTTCTGACCTGCATACAGATTTCTCAAGAGGCAGGTTAGGTGGTCTGGTATTCCCATCTCTCTCAGAATTTTCCACAGTTTATTGTGATCCACACAGTCAAAGGCCTTGGCATGGTCAATAAACTTAACAATAATTAACTTAAACGTAAATGGGTTGAATGCCTCAATCAAAAGACAAAGATTGGCTCAATGGATTAAAAATAATAATAAAAAAGACACTTCTTATATATGTTTTCTAAAAGAGATCCATCTCAAAACAAGGGACTCATACAGACTAAAAGTTAAGGGCTGCAAAAAGATATATCACACAAATAGAGACCAAAAGAAAACAGAAGTAGCAGCACTCATATCAGATAAATTAGACTTTAAACAAAGACTGTGAAAAGAGACAAAGATGGGCACCACATGATGATCAAAGGATCAATTCAAGAAGAAGATATAACAAGTATAAATATATATGTACCTATCATAGGAGAACCACAATATGTAAGACATGCTAACAAGTATAAAAGGGGAAATTCATAATAATACAGTATTAGTGGAAGACTTTAATACCACGATCATACCTATGGATAGATTAACTAAACAGAAAATTAACAAGGAAATAAACTTTAAATGATGCAATAGACCACTTCGACCTAATTGATATCTTCAGGACATTTCACCCCAAAACAATGAATTTCACCTTTTTCTTAAGTGCACACAAGAACTTTCTCCAGGATAGATCACATCCTGGGCCATAAATCTAGCCTTGGTTAATTTAAAAAAAAAAAAAAAAATGAAATCATTCCAAGCATCTTTTCTGACCACAATGCAGTAAGATTAGATCTCAGTTACAGGAGAATAACTATTAAAAATTCCAACATAGGAGGTTGAACAACACCCTGCTGAATAACCAAGAAATCAAAGTAAATAAATAACTAAATCAAAATATGCATAGAAACGAATGAAATTGAGAACACAACAACCCAAAACCTGTGGGACACTGTAAAAGTAGTGCTAAGCAATGCAGACAAGCTCAAGAAACTAGAAAAAAGTCAAATAAATTACCTAATTCTACACTTAAAGCAACTAGAAAAGTTAGAAATGAAGAATCCCAGGATTAGTAGAAGGAAACAAATCTTAAGAGGCAGAAATAAATACAAAAGAAACAAAGGAAACCATAGCAAAAATCAGCAAAGCCCAAAGCTGGTTCTTTGAGAGGATAAATAAAATTGACAAACCATTGAAAGGTTGTTGTTGAGTCACGATCCCAGGATTCTTGGCCATTGGAGGAGCAGAATTCAATCCGAGGTCAGAGACAAGGCCTGATTGCTCAGAGATTTTGTGTAATAAAGTTTTATTAAAGTATAAAGGAGATAGAGAAAGTTTCTGACATAGGCATCGGAAAAGGGTAGAAAGAGTAACCCCTTGTTAGTGTTAGCAATGAAGTTATATACTATCCAATGAATCCAAATAATGTCTGGAGGTTATAAAGACCTCAGCAGACCTACTCTCATAATTTACATTTTAAGATAACAAAATTACCCAGAAGGTTTAATCCAGAGACTGTCCTCAGGCAGAATATATTATTGTTATATAATCCTAAATTCAGAGACTGTCCTCAGGCAAAATACTTTATTTTTATATAATTCTAAGGAATGTAGAGAAGGAAAAAAGTTTGTCCTTTCTACCTTTTTGAGAATTCCAGACCCCTCTCTCTTTGGAGAACCCTAGACTTCTTATCAAACTGTCTAAAAAATGACTCTCTCAACATTGGCCAGACTCATCGAGAAACAAAGAGATAAAAATCAAATCAATAAAATTAGAAATGAAAATGGAGAGATCACAACAGAGAACACAAAAATACAAAGGAACATGAGACTACTATCAGCAATTATATGCCAATAAAATGGACACCTTAGAAGAAATGGACAATTCTTAGAAAAGTACAACTTTTCAACACTGAGCCAGGAATAAATAGAGAATCTAAACAGACCCATCAAAAGCACGGAATATAAAACTGTGATCAGAAATCTTCCAGCAGAAAAAGGCCCTGGTCTAGATGGCTTCAAGACTGAATTCTTAAAAAAAAAAAGAAAAAGAAAAATTAAAGAAAAGCTAACACCTATCCTACTCAAATGCTTCCAGAACATTTCAGAGGAAGGTATTCCAAACTCATTATATGAGGCTACCTTGACCCTAATACAAAAATCTGACAAAAATGCCCAAAGAAAAAAAAGAAAAAGAAAACAACAGGCCAATATCACTGATGAACATAGATGCAAAAATCCTTAACAAAATTCTAGCAACCATAATCCTGCAACACATTAAAAAGATCCTACATCGTGACCAAGTGGGCTTTATCTCATGGATGCAAGGATTTGTCAATATCTGCCAATCGATCAATGTAGTACACCACATTAACAAACTGAAAACTAAAAGTCATATGATTATCTCAATAGATAAAGAGAAAGCCTTTGACAAATTTCAACATCCAATTATGATTAAAACTCTCCAGAAAGCAGGAATAGAAGGAGCATACCTCAACATAATAAAAGCTATATATAACGAACACACAGCAAACATGATCCTGAATGGTGAAAAACTACAGCATTTCCCCTAAAGTCAGGAACAAGATAAGGGTGCCCACTTACACCTCTACTATTCAACACAGTTTTGCAATATTGGCTGCAACAATTAGAGCAGAAAAAGAAATAAAAAGAATTCAAATTGGAAAAGAAAAAGTAAAACTATCACCGTTCGCAGGTGACATGATCCTCTACATAGAAAACCTCAAAGACTCCACCAGAAAATTACTAGAGCTAATGAATGAATATATTGAAGTGGCAGGATATAAAACCAACACACAGAAATCCCTTGCATTCCTATACATTAATAATGAGAAAATAGAAAGAGAAATTAAGGAAACGATTCCATTCACCATTGGAAAGGAAAGAATAAAATATTTAGTAATATATCTACCTAAATAAACAAAAGACCTATATATAGGAAACTATAAAACACTGGTGAAAGAAATCAAAGAGGACACTGACAGATGGAGAAATACATTGTGCTCATGGATTGGAAGAGTCTACATAGTGAAAGTGAGTACACAACCAGAAGCAATCTATAGATTCAATGCAAGCCCTATCAAGCTATAGATGATATTTTTCACAGAGCTAGAACAAATAATTTCACAATTTGTATGGAAATACAAAAAACCGCGAATAGCCAAAGCAATCTTGAGGAAGAAAAATGGAACTGGAGGAATCAACTTGCCTGACTTCAGGCTCTACTACAAAGCCACAGTCATCAAGACAGTATGGTACTGGCACAAAGACAGACATATAGATCAATGGAACAAAATAGAAAGCCCGGAGATAAATCCACACACCTATGGACACCTTGTCTTTGACAAAGGAGGCAAGAATATACAATGGAGTAAAGACAATCTCTTTAACAAGTGGTGCTGGGAAAACTGGTCAACCACTTGTAAAAGAATGAAACTAGATCACTTTCTAACACCGCACACAAAAATAAACTCAAAATGGATTAAAGATCTAAATGTAAGACCAGAAACTATAAAACTCCTAGAGGAGAACATAGGCAAAACACTCTCCGACATAAATCACAGCAGGATCCTCTATGATCCACCTCCCAGAATTCTGGAAATAAAAGCAAAAATAAACAAATGGGATCTAATTAAAATTAAAAGCTTCTGCACAACAAAGGAAACTATCAGCAAGGTGAAAAGACAGCCTTCGGAATGGGAGAAAATAATAGCAAATGAAACAACTGACAAACAACTAATCTCAAAAATATACAAGCAACTCCTGCAGCTCAATTCCAGAAAAATAAACGACCCAATCAAAAAATGGTCCAAAGAACTAAATAGACATTTCTCCAAGGAAGACATACGGATGGCTAACAAACACATGAAAAGATGCTCAACATCACTCATTATTAGAGAAATGCAAATCAAAACCACAATGAGATACCACTTCACACCAGTCAGAATGGCTGCGATCCAAAAATCTGCAAGCAATAAATGCTGGAGAGGGTGTGGAGAAAAGGGAACCCTCCTACACTGCTGGTGGGAATGCAAACTAGTACAACCACTATGGAGAACAGTGTGGAGATTCCTTAGAAAATTGCAAATAGAACTACCTTATGACCCAGCAATCCCACTGCTGGGCATACACACCGAGGAAACCAGAATTGAAAGAGACACATGTACCCCAATGTTCATCGCAGCACTGTTTATAATAGCCAGGACATGGAAACAACCTAGATGTCCATCAGCAGATGAATGGATAAGAAAGCTGTGGTACATATACACAATGGAGTATTACTCAGCCGTTAAAAAGAATGCATTTGAATCAGTTCTGATCAGATGGATGAAACTGGAGCCGATTATACAGAGTGAAGTAAGCCAGAAAGAAAAACACCAATACAGTATATTAACACATATATATGGAATTTAGGAAGATCGCAATGACGACCCTGTATGCAAGACAGGAAAAAAGACACAGCTGTGTATAACGGACTTTTGGACTCAGAGGGAGAGGGAGAGGGTGGGATGATCTGGGAGAATGGCATTCTATCATGTATACTATCATGTAAGAATTGAATCGCCAGTCTATGTCTGACGCAGGATACAGCATGCTTGGGGCTGGTGCATGGGGATGACCCAGAGAGATGTTATGGGGAGGGAGGAGGGAGGAGGGAGGGGGGGTTCATGTTTGGGAACGCATGTAAGAATTAAAGATCTTAAAATTTAAAAAAATAAAAAAGAAAAAAAAACAAAAACAAAAACATCCAATAGTTACAGCAATCTTGAGAAAGAAAAATGGAACTGGAGGAATCAACTTGCCTGACTTCAGGCTCTATTATAAAGCCATCAAGACAGTATGGTAGTGGCACAAAGACAGAAATATAGATCAATGGAACAAAATGGAAAGCCCAGAGTACACACCTGTTGATACTTTATCTTTGACAAAGAAGCAAGAATATACAATGGAGAAAAGAAAATGTCTTTAACAAGTGGTGCTGGGAAAACTGGTCAACCACTTGTAAAAGAATGAAAGTTGACACTTTCTAACACCACACACAAAAATAAACTCAAAATGGATTAAAGATCTAAATGTTAAGTCCAAAACTATAAAATACCTAGAGGAGAAAATAGGCAAAATATTCTTTGACATAAATCACAGCAGGATCCTCTTAAACCCACCTCCCAGAATTTTGCAAATAAAAGCAAAAATAAGCAAATAAACTTAATTAAAATTAAGCTTCTACACAACAAAGGTGGAGAAGGAAATGATAACCTGCTACAATATTCTTGCTTAAAAAATTCTAAGGATGGAGAAACCTGGTTGGCTACAGTCCATGGGGTCAAAAAGAGTTGGATATGACTGAGTGTGTTCATGACGACACAACAAAGGAAACTATAAGCAAGGTGAAAAGACAGCCTTCAGAATGGGAGAAAATAATTGCAAGAGAAGAAATTGCCTCTTGAGAAATCTGTATGCAGGTCAGGAAGCAACATTTAGAACTGTACATGGAACAACAGACTACTTTCAAATAGGAAAAAGAGTATGTCAAGACTATATATTTTCACCCTGCTTGTTTAACTAATATGCAGAGTACATCATGAGAAATACTGGGCTGGAAGAAGCACAGGCTGGAATCAAGATTGCAAGGAGAAATATCAATAACCTCAGATATGCAGACAACACCACCCTTACGGCAGAAAGTGAAGAGGAACTAAAAAGCTTGTTGAAGAAAGTGAAAGAGAAGACTGAAAAAGTTGGTTTAAATTTCAACATTCAGAAAATGAAGATCAGAGCATCTGGTACCATCACTTAATGGGAAATAGATGGGAAAACAGTGGCCACAGTGTCAGACTTTATTTTTTGAGCTTCAAAATAATGACAGATGATTATTGCAGACATGAAATTAAAAGACACATTCCTTGGAAGGAAAGTTATAACCAACCTATATAGCATATGCAAAAACAGAGACATTACTTTGGCAACAAAGGTCCATCTAGTCAAGGCTATGGTTTTTCCAGTAGTCCTGTATAGATGTCAGAGTTGGACTGTGGAGAAAGCTCAGCATCAAGGAATAAATGCTTTTGAACTGTGGTTTGGAGAAGACTCTTGAGAGTCCCTGGGACTGCAGGGAGATCCAGCCAGACCATTCTAAAGAAAATCAGCAATGGGGTTTCTTTGGAAGGAATGATGCTGAAGCTGAAACTCCAGTACTTTACCCACCTCATGCAAAGAGTTGAGTCATTGGAAAACTCTGATGCTGGGAGGTATTGGGTGCAGAAGGAGAAGGGGATGACAGAGGATGAGATTGCTGGATGATATCACCAACTCGATGCACATGAGTCTGAGTGAACTCCAGGAGTTGGTGATGGACAGTGAGGGGTGGTGTGCTGCAATCAATGGGGTCGCAAACAGTCAGGTATAACTGAGCGACTGAACTGAACTGAAGCAACTGACAAAGAATTAATCTCAGAAAATATGCAAGCAACTTCTGAAGCTCAATTCCAGGAAAATTAACGGTCCAATGAAAAAAAGGTCCAAAGGACTAAACCAATATATCCCCAAAGAAAACATACAAATGTCTAAAAAACACATGAAAAGATGCTTAACATCATTCACTATCAGAGAATGCAAATCATAACCACAATGAGGCACCATTTCTTGCTAGTCAGAATGGCTGCTCTCCTAATGTCTACAAGTAAGAATTCCTGGAGAGGATGTGGAGAAAATAAAATATTCTTGCAGTGCAACCTAGTACAGCCATTTTGGAGAACACTGTGGAGATCCCTTTAAAAACAACAATAACAACAACAACAGCAAAACAAAAAACTGTAAATAGAACTGCAAAACGACCCAGCAATCCCACTGCTGGCCATATGCACTGAGGAAACCAAAATTGAAAGATACAGATGTACCCCAATATTCATCGCAGCACTGTTTCTAATAGCCAGGACATGGAAGCAACCTAGATGTCCATCACCAGAATTGATAAGAAAGCTGTGGTACAGATACACAATGGAGTATTACTCAGACATTAAAAATAATTCATTTCAATAAGTTCTAGTGATGCGGATGAAACTGAAGCTTGTTATACAGATTGAAGTTATCCAGAAAGAAATGCACGAATAGAGTGAACTAACACATATATGTGGAATTTAGGAAAATGGTAATGATAACCCTGCATGTGAGACAGCAAAAGTGACACAGAAGTATAGAACAGTCTTTTGGACTCTGTGGGAGAGGACGACGTTGGGATGATTTGGAAGAATGGCATTGAAACATGTATACTATCATATATCAAATGAATTGCTAGTCCGCATTTGATGCGTGATACAGGATGTTTGGGGCTGGTGCACTGGAATAACCAAAGGGATGGTATGAGGAGGGTGGTGGAAAGGGGGTTCAGGATGGGGAACATGTGTACACCCATGGCAGATTCATGTTGATGTATGACAAAACCAATACAATATTGTAAACCAGTTAGACTGCAATTTAAATAAATATATTATATTAAAACAAAGAAAATAAAATTGTGTTCAACGTGAGGAGAGCAACAGCATTCTTTGAACAATATCTCTAAGTAAATGAGAGTTTCGATTTTATGGGTTCAGGTTTTCCTCATATGTATAAGCCCTCTCTCTTGTTACACAAAAATGGTGGAAGATGAGCTAGATTAAAGGAGAGCTTTTCAGTTACAGGATCTCAGTGATTCAGCCAAAAAGCTATTAAGTAATATAGGGTTTCTCAAACAGTTCATTTAAGATCTAGGGAGCAAGGAATGAGTTTGACCACCTAAATAAAGTTGCCTAAAATATGTTATGACAGATATACATATACACAACTGTGTGTGCATGAGTGTGTGTATAAAAAAGTGCAATGACTTTTAAATCTTCTTAGGTATAATAAAAATGGAAACAAAACACAAGGGTAGAATGATTCAAAATCTCCTCAGTTGTTAAATATATGTAAGTGGAAATACTTTAAAATATGTTTTCTTGGCTGCATGTAAAATAAATATGAGGACAGTTTTATATCACTGACCTCTCTCCTTTTAATAAATATCTACCAATTTTCAAATGTTTGTCCAATTAATCACAAAAATAGGTATATAAGTGTGTGTGTATATATACGTGTGTGTGTGTGTGTGTGTGTGTATAGCAGTTCAGTTCAGTTCATTCACTCAGTTGTGTTTGACTCTTTGTGACCCCATGAATCGCAGCATGCCAGGCCTCCCTGTCCATCACCAACTCCTGGAGTTCACTCAAACTCACGTGCATCAAGTTGGTGATGCCATCCAGCCATCTCATCCTATGTCATCCCCTTCTCCTTCTGCCCCTAATACCTCCCAGCATCAAAGTATTTTCCAATGAGTCAACCCTTTGCATGTGGTGGCCAAAGTACTTCAGTTTGAACGTTAGCATCATTCCTTCCAAAGAAATCCCAGGACTGATCTCCTTCAGAATGGACTGGTTGGATCTCCTTGCTGTCCAAGGGAATCTCAAGAGTCTTCTCCAACAACTCAGTTCAAAAGAATCAATTCTTTGGCACTCAGCTTTCTTCACAGTCCAACACTGATATCCATACATGACCACAGGAAAAACCATAGCCTTGACTAGACGGACCTTAGTCAGCAAAGTATTGTCTCTGGTTTTGAATATGTTATCAAGGTTGGTCATAACTTTCTTCCAAGGAGTAAGCATCTTTTAATTGCATGGCTGCAATCACCATCTGCAGTGATTTTGGAGCCCACCCCCCCCCCCCCGCAAAAAAAAAAAAAAAAGTCTGACACTGTTTCCACTGTTTCCCCATCTATTTCCCATGAAATGATGGGACCAGATACCATGATCTTCGTTTTCTGTATGTTGAGGTTTATGCCAACTTTTTCACTCTCTTCTTTCACTTTCATCAGAGGCTTTTTAGCTCCTCTTCACTTTCTACCATAAGGGTGGTGTCATCTACATATCTGAGGTTATTGATATTTCTGCCGGCAATCTTGATTCCAGCTGGTGTTTCTTCCAGTCCAGCATTTCACATGATGTACTCCACATATAAGTTAAATAAGCAAGGTGACAACATACACCTTAATGTACTCCTTTTCCTATTTGGAACCAGTGTGTTGTTCCATGTCTAGTTCTAGCTGTTGCTTCCTGACCTGCGTACAGATTTCTCAAGGGACAGGTCTGGTGGTCTGGTATTCCCATCTCTCTCAGAATTTTACATACCTATATATAAATTTATGTATATAGATTTATAAATATCTTATATAAAATAGAGAGATAGGTTTTCATAAGTGAAAATAGTGATATCAAGCTTAGATTTCAGAATGATTTCCAACTCCTTGCTCCATCTTAAGAGAAAATGGCCAAAGTTATTGCTGACTCAAAGTTGATAAAGAAATTGTACCTACAACTGAGATTTTCTGTCACATTTGTGATCGAGCTCTACTTCCAACACTTCATGTCCTTTCTTGTGCTAACCAGTCCCTTCTTAAGATTGAAAGTAGGAAACCGAGAGAGAGAGAGGTAGGAGATTGTAGACTTCCTTACGTTCAAAAGTAATTTTATTCAGAGAAGCTAGAAAAGAAAAAAAAAAAAAAAAACTAAGGAAAAATATCAAGCAGTAGATAATAGTAATGATTTAGCCATTAAGCAAATTCAAGGGTCTTTAGTACCTCCTCAAGGGGCATCAATAACATTCTGAGCAATATCCAGTGAACAGTTTTAGTGATGCTAAAGCCCCAACCAGGCTGAAATTTAAGTACATAGACCACAGAAAAGTTGGAACCAAACGGTTAGTGATGTGGTCTCCCAGTGTCCTAAGTAACAGGCCATTAGTAGAATGTCCCAATATGGATCATACACCACATGTCCCACTTTCACTGTGTCATTTAAATACTTCCTCTGGAAGTTTTTGGGGATTTCGGTCTTTGAAGCAACAGCTGCTAAGACACCTTATTCTGTCCTATGATAAACATTGCTTTCACTGAAGCCCACAGTCAGTTCATAGATGTTTTTGCACAGAAGCCAGTAGACCAAATTTGCTTGGGTAACAGTACTGAATATTAAGAATGTGTGTATATAGGGCGATAAATCACTTTTATTTCAGAAACCAAGTAGATTTATTGATTTGATTCTTGTGTGTAAAAATTCTTTAAGAATGAGATTTTGCATGCTTCATAGTTTTGGTTACTCTTTCTGTAAGCAGTCTGTATTTTAAGTTAATGCTTAGGTAAACACTGGTTAACATTATCCTTCAATTGCTAGGAGACAAGAGACTGTGATGTCGCAGCTAACCTTCGATTGCTAGGAGACCAGTGATTTTGTAATGTCACAGCTCTTTTACTTAGAGGACCTCTGTAATGGTCTAGAGAGTTTTTCTCTGTAGGCCTGCTAAGCAGCGGTTGAAGTTGCAGTATGTAAAATCAGAACAATCTGAAGAATGATTTCTCTGAATTGGTACATATTTCTTCAGAAATTCAACATGGGCCAAATAAAGATGAATCCACTGGTTCAGAAACTTAAATTAGATCTTCTTTGTATGATTATACACTTACGGGGGACTAGGTTTTGACATCTATGATTGAAGAATAAGCTTTTCAGGATTTTTCTGAGGAAGTTGTGATCAAAAGGCCACACTACACATATTCTGTCTCTGAAATAGATGAGGTTAATGATTGTCTTTCATTCACATTTCCACACAAACTTTGGAATATATTTGAAAGTGATCAGTTTGAATCTATTTGGTGAGATGAGAGTGGCACATGTATAGTGATCAGTGAAGAATTCTTTAAGAAAACAGTATTGGAAAGAAAGACACCTTTCAGAATATTTGAAATCAAGAGTATTGAAAGTTCAATTTGACAGCTTAACCTTTATGAATTCGGTAAAATGTGACAAACTTTTCAAAGATTTGCTTCACTAACTGTCTTTCTGGAAGAAGAAAACAACATTTTTCTTTTGAGTAAGGTGTTTCAACATTTTAACTTATTGGCAATATGTAAGATTAAATCATGTGACTTAGAAAGGATGTTCACATATGTAGCTAAAACGGAATTGAAACTTGAAATAACAAATTGTTTAAAACGTTGTAGTTTTTTGAAGTTGAGAACAGCTGGAGATTAAAATATTGGATGTTTAACAAACTTTCCTAGCAACTTGAAACCAGATACAAGTTCTGAAGCTACTTAAAATGATATTTACTCTATATATACAACACATTTTTAGCTGAGGAGTATATTCTTTCTAACATATAACCTCGTAAAGCTACTAATGGAGGTGTTTTATTTGATGCTATTTAATTGGCGTCATTAAAGTAATACATTTTTATAACTTACCTTCGTTTCCCAGTTTTACTTTGCTTTATAAAGAAACTAAATAATTTAATCCTTTGATTTTAGTTCAGACCTACTATAATCCAAATTTCAAAAGAAGCCGTCCCCAACTTTTAGTAAGAATGCAAAGAAAATTGGGATTAACAGTGTGTCTCCAATATCTTCATTAATTCAAGATAACAAGAAGCATGTTAAAGCAAGTGTCAACAAAGATTATCGTAACTCTGAATTTCTTCCAGAAACTAGTGGATAGAGCACATATTCAGCCTCCACAAATTTAAGTGCCTTTCATACAAAAGCCTCATACCAGCCAGATAGTCTCTAATACAAGTGCCCTAACTCCATGTGACTTACCTTACCCGTCAGTAATATCAGTTAGACAAACAGACCAGATTGTGGTAGATCAACCTGCTGTTTTTTTTTTTTTTTTTTTTTAAGTTGAGCATTTTTAATTGTCACTCAGATAGCATCTATACTTAAGTAAACGGGCACGTTGAGGACTTTGTTATTCCAATTATACCTACTTCTCAGAACCATTTCGTATCTCCATTACAGAGCAGTTATTGTGGACTGATTGTAGAAACTTTTAAATTTCCAGTTAGGCATAGCGATATGTCAGCCCATGACAGTCCTTTCCCTGACCTGCATATGAGAGGCAACTCATGATTCTCAGTGCCAACAATAGCTTATACATCTGCCGCCTCTCTTTCAAGTAATTCATCAACAATCATCATTATATGAAAACCATGCTAATTAAAACTGTCCTGTCAAATACGTGTCAGACCATGGAGCCTAAAGAAGATTGAAATGAATGTTTAGAGATGTCAACAAATACCTACAATTCTTGTATTTGAACAATAAATTTGCATGTTCATTTTCATAGTTTCATTTTCCCTTTTCAAACAATGAAGAGTAATATGTGGCTTTAGTTCACTGGTTGACTCTTTTACTGCACGGTTTTATAAACTTTTCAGTTCAAGAAAATATTCTTTATGCATCCTAGGTAAATGAAACATCATATAATATTTGTAAGCAAGAAAATGAGAACAAAGGGAAAATAGGTAATTAATATAAAGTTATTTCTAAAACCATCCTTGCTGAAACGAAGGGTTGTCTCAATTAGGATGGTATGGATGAAGGAAGAGATGCAAATAAAGTTAGAAAAATGAAAATACACAGTAAGAAGTTTAGTACATTCACATATTATATTCTATTAGTTACTGCTAGAGTCTTAAAAAGTTAGACACTAGATTGTTTTTATTATTGAAATTCATTTCATCCTTGAAAATATAGATATTGTAGCACATCCAAAATGGTGATCGCAATTATACTGTCACTGTGAAAACAAAGATAACATGACAGTCAGTGACTGGCCCATGGTCAGCACAAGATATATACTTTACAAGTGGTATTCTAGAGGATCATTTTGGTCTGCTGTCCTTAAGGCATGTTTTTATTTCCTGACACCAATATACCACTGTATAATTCCAAATACATGTTTAGATGTTGCTTATCTGGCCCCACAGAGACAGAATAAATTCCTGGTGGTGACTAAAACACATCAGCATGGTTAAAAATTCTTGGAAGACATGATATCTGTATTCCTTAGAAATTTCATTATTTTTCCCTTATATTGTGCTTCTGAAGCTACAATCACACAAATTATTTTCCGTCATGCAAAGCTGCTTCTCACAACTTTGTCTCAACTTTTTCTTGGGGTTGGAAGGAACTTGTTTACCCTCCTATGAAGGAAAGCACAGATATCAGGTCTTTAATGTGTTTTGGGTCTACCCTCTATACTTTGTGTATCTTTCACATCAGCTGAAACATAGAACCTGCATATGACATCTTTTAAGTGCTTACTGAATTATCAATAAAGAAATGTAATAAGCAAATAAATGATCTACACATTACTCAAAAACATTCTGTAACCTGCAGTACTATCATAATTCACCTTTCCTATTTACTGAGATTTTTTTCCAAGTTGATAAATATTTATTATATTTACATCTCAGGAGGCATGTAATCCCATGCTTTGAAGAATATTCCATGTTTGATGTCACTGATTTCTTGTGTCATTTTGTTTTGTTGCTCAAAGTCATTGGCATAGTCAAATAAGAGTAGTTGCTTTCCTGGAGTTCTCTTGCTTTTTGGAGGGCCCAACGGGTGTTGACAATTTAATCTCGGGTTACTCACCCCTTTATACGTCCAGCTGGAACATCTGGAAGCTCATGGTTCACATTCTGTTGAAGCCTGGCTTGGGGAATTTTAAGTAGTTCTTTGTGACTATGTGAGATGTGTGCAATTAAGCAGTTGTGTGGACATTCTTTGGTTGCCTTTCTCTGTGGTTGGAATGAAAACTGACTATTTCCAGTCCTCTGGCAACAGCTGATTTCCCAAAAATTCTGGCATATGGAGGACGGCACATTGACACCATCATATTTTAGAATTTGAAATATCTCAACTGAATTCCATCACCTCCACAAGTTTTGTAGGTATGATTCCTAAGTCCCCCTAGACCTCGTATTACAGGACTTCCAGCCATAGGTGAATGATCCCACCATCATGCTTAAATGGATCAATAAGATCTTTTGTTCATAGTTCATCCATGTAGTCTTCCCACCTCTTCTTAATAACTTTTGCTTGTCTTACATCTGTACCATTTCTGTCTTTATTGTGCCCATATTTGCATCAATTTTTCCCTTGGAATCTCTTATTTTCTTGACGAGAATAGTAGAATTTCCATTTTTTTTTAATTTCCTTTATTTACTGTCATTGATAAATGAGAAAGGTTTTATCTCTTTTTGCTATATTTGGTCCTCTGGATCCAAATGTGCATAGATTTCCTTTTTCTCTTTTTGTTTAGCTTCACTCCTCTTCTCAGCTCTTTGTGAGGCCTGGTAACTTTACCATTTTGCATTTATTTTCCATGTGGATTGTCTTGATCACTGCTTCCTGTACAACATCACAAACCTCCATCCATAAGTCTTCAGGCACTCATTTATCAGATAGAATTCCCTGTATCTATTTATTACTTCCACTGTATAATCATAAGGGTTTTGATTTTCAATGTGTAAAATATATTAATTCCCTATTTCATGTAGGGAAAACTTCACCCAGATTTTCATCAAAGAAATACAGAAAACTCTCTAAGTTATTTGGTAAATACATGAAATATAGCTGTTGGATATTTGCTGTTTAGCTCAGATCTGAATTTCTGAATCATGGAAAATTATCTTTCATGTGTGTGAATCTGGAAAATGTTTCACATGTAAAAATTTCAGAATTATATTTCATATGAGAGCATTTCTCCCCAGATTGTCAAATGTGAAATGCACAGAATTCAAAATATCATATCAGAATACCTTAATTCAAACTTTCTTGATGGAAATATAGAGAATTTCCAAGCTCATGCATGAAATCTAAGGGCAAATTCTATATTTCTTGAAGAAAAATTAACACAGGATTTAAAAATATTAAATAGACAATATTCAGTATTTCATGAAGGAAAGACTTCACAGAGATTTTCAATTTACAAATATGAAAAAAAAATCCCATGTTTCAGGTGACCATGTTTGGATATATGACATGGACATTTTTATATTTCCTGTCAAAGAATCTGCATCCAGATTTTCATAACTCTAACTTAAAAAAAAAAAATCCACATTTTCTGCAGATTATTTTGTGTCCATACTTTCATGTATGATGTAGACAGAATTCTTTATTTTAAGTTTGAAAAACTTTCCTCAGATTTGTATATGTGAATAGTAGAGAACTTTATTTTTCACACGCTGAAATCTGCATCTAGAGTTTCATATGTGAAACCGAGAATTTCACCTTTTATGTAGGACATTTTTATTCCAGATGTCTATACTAATAACCGACAATACTTTCATCAAGATCACCTTACTATTTTTCTTCTGTCATTTTGGTGTTGTCATTGGGATAAGTAAGGCTATTCATATCTTCCACATAAATTTTGTTTCTTACTTGAGCTTTATCTAGATTTTTATTTTTTCTTAGTGTTCTCTGCAAAGAAGTTATATAAACAGGACAACAATATATAGCTTTGACTTTTTCCTTTCCCGATTTTGAATCAGTTCATTGCCCTGTGTCTATTTCTAACTGCTGCAACTTTACTAGCGTACACGTTTCCCATGAGACATATAAGGTATTCTCGTATTCTTATCTCAAAGAATTTTACAAAATTATTTTTCTTTTTTCTTTTTGTTTGTGTGTGATTCATAATGTCCAAGTCATTAGCAGAGACAGTTAAGGAGATATAGATGATTGTATATTATCTCCTTGCTTATTCTATTATGCAAACATCAATTCATGTTTAATCACCTCTTATGATTAAATAACTAACTACACATTCCTGTGTTTATTGGTTTTGTTATTTTATTTTTTGGTCATTGTTGCCGTTGCCATATTCTCTCTTTTTCAAGTAGTCAAGTGCCAACTGGTATTTTCCTATGAACTTGCCATCTTATTCTACATGAGTTTAATTATGCCTATAGCATTCTCTGACCTTTGATACCCACTGAATGGAGTTATACTTCGAGAACCGAAATAAGACATCTGTACTATTCAAGTGCTGAGTTTTTGAGCCCAATTATGTTACTATATTTTTTGTAGAAAGTTCTGCATTTCTTCATGCTGATGCCAATTCCTCATTAAGAGACATTTCCAAGGGGGACAACAAAGCAACACAATAAGCTTGATTGCATGTTGGAAGAAAAAGTAGTACCCGTTATGTGTGTACGTAAGCTACGTTCCATCAAACAGATTAATTCATGGCAACTGATGTTTCCTGTTTTACTGTCAAGGAAAAAAGAATAGCAGAGCTTTCCAGGAAAAACTGAAAAGTTGCAAGAAGACAGACCCTGCATCTTTGGAATACATCAGAAGATGAGAAGACCTCAAATGAAAAAAAAAAAAAAAAAGCCCAGGCTCAGGCATCTGTAAGAACACACAGGAATTATAGCAGTTTTGAGTCTGAGGTGGCCTTAGAGAGATCCAGAACCAGTTTTCTCCATCTCTAGAGAACTTCTTAAATAGGTGTCATTGTCCTCTGGCTCATGTTGAGGACTAGGACACCTTCAGATGAGACACTAGGAAATATGTGTTATTCCTTTGATGCATTGAACTGTTATGTTGTTTGTGCACAATTTTTCTCAGGTATAGGCTTCTTTGTAACTACACATTGATTTGGTCTTTGAAGATTATTTCAACCATATTTTTATTTTTTGTATATCTATTTCTACTTTTACTTTGGTTTCCTATTTTCTGTGCCTTTTGTGGCTGTTACATCACTTCATTTTTTAAAAAAAAAATTATTTTAGCTTTATTTTACTTTACAACACTGTATTGGTTTTGTCATACATTGACATGAATCTGCCACGGGTGTACATGAGTTCCCAAACATGACCCCCCCCCCCACCTCCCACCCCTTATCATCTCTCTGGGTCATCCCCATGTACCAGTACCAAGCATCCTGTATCCTGCATTGAATATAGTCCTGTGATTCATTTCTTACATGATAGTATACAAGTTTCTATGCCATTCTCCCAAATCATCCCACCCTCTCTCTTTCCCTCAGAGCCCATAAGTCCGCTCTTCATATCTGTGTCTCTTTTGCTGCCTCGCATACACGGTCATCATTACCATCTTTCTAAATTCCATATATATGTGTTAGTATACTGTATTGGTGTTTTTGTTTCTGGCTTACTTTACTCTGTATAACCGGCTACAGTTTCTTTCAACTCATTAGAACTGATTCAAATGTATTCTTTTTAATGACTGAGTAATATTCCGTTGTGTATATGTACCACAGCTTTCTTATCGATTTATCTGCTGATGGACATCAAGGTTGTTTCCATGTCCTGGCTATTATAAACAGTGCTGCGATGAACATTGGGGTCCATGTGTCTCTTTCAATTCTGGTTTCCTTGGTGTGTATGCCCAGCAGTGGGATTGCTGGGTCATAAGGCAGTTCTATTTGCAATTTTTTAAGGAATCTCCACACTGTTCTCCATAGTGGCTGAACTAGTTTGCATTCCCACCAACAGTGTAAGAGAGTTCCCTTTTCTCCACACCATCTCCAGTATTTATTACTTGCAGACTTTTGGATTGCAGCCATTCTGACCAGTGTGAAGTGGTACCTCATTGTGGTTTTCATTTGCATTTCTCTAATAATGAATGATGTTGAGACTCTTTTCATGTGTTTGTTAGCCATCTGTATGTCTTCCTTGGAGAAATGTCTATTAAGTTCTTAGGCCCATTTTCTGATTGGGTCATTTATTTTTCTGGACTTGAGCTGCATAAGTTGCTTGTATATTTTTGAGATTAATTGTTTGTCAGTTACTTCATTTGCTATTATTTTTTCCCATTCAGAAGTCTGTCTTTTCACCTTGCTTATATTTTGCTTTGTTGTGCAACTTTTAATTTTAATTTGATCCCATTTGTTTATTTTTGCTTTTATTTCCAGTATCCTTGGGGTGTGGGGGAGTGGATCATAGAGGATCCTGCTGTGGTTTATGTCAGAGAGTGTTTTGCCTATGTTCTCCTCTACGACTTATAGTTTCTGGTCTAACATTTAGATCGTTAATCCATTTTGAGTTTATTTTGGTGTGGGTTGTTAGAAGGTGATCTAGTTTCATTCTTTTACAAATTGTTGACCAGTTTTCCCAGCACCACTTGTTAAAGAAATATTCTTTACTCCATTGTATATTCTTGCCTCCTTTGTCAAAGATAAGGCATCCATATGTGTGTGGATTTATCTCTGGGCTTTCTATTCTGTTCCATTGATCTATATGTCTGTCTTTGTGCCAGTACCATTCTGTCTTGATGACTTGGCTTTGTAGTAGAGCCTGAAGTCAGGCAAGTTGATTCTTCCAGTTCCATTCTTCTTTCTCAAGATTGCTTTGGCTATTCGAGTTTTTTTTGTATTTCCATACAAATCTTGAAATTATTTGTTCTAGTTCTGTGAAAAATGTGGCTGGTAGCTTGATAGGGATAGCATTGAATCTGTAGATTGCTTTGGGTAGTATACTCATTTTCACTATATTGATTCTTCCAATCCATGTGCATGGTGTATTTCTCCATCTATTAGTGTCCTCTTTGATTTCTTTCATTAGTATTTTATAGTTTTCTATACATATGACTTTAGTTTCTTTAGATAGATATATTCCTAAGTATGTTATTCCTTTAGTTTCAATGGTGAATCAAATTGTTTCCTTAATTTTTCTACATTCTCATTATTAGTGTATAGGAATGTAAGGTATTTCTGCGTGTTGATTTTATATCCTGCCTGTTTACTATATTCATTGATTAGCTCTAATAATTTTCTGATGGATTCTTTAGGGTTTTCTATGTAGAGGATCATATCATCTGCAAACCGTGAGTTTTACTTCTTTTCCAATTTAGATCCCTTTTATTTCTTTTTCTGCTCTGATTGCTGTGGCCGAAACTTCCAGAACTATGTTGAATAGTAGCGGTGGAAGTGGGCACCCTTGTCTTGTTCCTGACTTTACAGCAAATGCTTTCATTTCTTCACCATTGAGGATAATGTTTGCTGCGGGTTTGTCATATATAGCTTTTATTATGTTGAAGTATGTTCCTTCTATTCCTGCTTTCTGGAGAGTTTTTATCATAAATGGATGTTGAATTTTGTCCAAGGCCTTCTCTGCATCTATTGAGATACTCATATGGCTTTTTTTTTTTTTTTCAATTTGTTAATGTGGTGAATTACATTGAGTGATTTGTGGATACTGAAGAATCTTTGCATCCCTGGGATAAAGCCTACTTGGTTATGGTGTATGAACTTTTTAATGTGTTATTGGATTCTGATTGCTAGAATTTTGTTGAGGATTTTTGCATCTATATTCATCAGTGATATTGACCTGTAGTTTTCTTTTTTGTTAGCATCTTTGTCAAGTTTTGGTATTACGGTGATGGTGGCCTCATAGAATGAGTTTGGAAGTTTACCTTCCTCTGCAATTTTCTGGAAGAGTTTGAGTAGGATAGTTGTTAGCTCTTCTAGAAATTTTTGGTAGAATTCAGCTGTGTAGCCTTCTAGCCCTGGGCTTTTGTTTGCTGGAAGATTTCTGATTACAGTTTCAATTTCCGTGCTTCTGATGGGTCTGTCAAGATTTTCTATTTGTTCCTGGTTCAGTTTTGGAAACTTGTACTTTTCTAAGAATTTGTTCATTTCTTCCATGTTGTCCATTTTATTGGCATATAATTGTTGATAGGTGTCTCTTATGATCATTTGTATTTCTGTGTTGTCTGTTGTGATCTCTCCATTTTCACTTCTAATTTTATTAATTTGATTTTTCTCTGTTTGTTTCTTGATTAGTCTGGCTAATAGTTTGCCAATTTTATTTATCCTTTCAAAGAACCAGCTTTTGGCTTTGTTAGTTTTTGATATGGTCTCTTTTGTTTCTTTTGCATTTATTTCTCCACTAATTTTTAAGATTCCTTTCCTTCTACTAACTCTGTGGTTCTCTATGTCTTCCTCTTTTAGTTGCTTTAGGTGTAGAGTTAGGTTATTTATTTGACTTTTTTCTTGTTTCTTGAGGTATGCCTGTATTGCTATGAGCTTTCCTCTTAGCACTTCTTTTATAGTGTCCCACAGGTTTGGGGTTGTTGTGTTTTTATTTTCATTTGTTTCTATGCATATTTTGATTTCTTCTTTTAATTTCTTCTGTGATTTGTTGGTTATTCAGAAGGACGTTGTTCACCCTTCATATGTTGGAATTTTTAATAGTTTTTCTCCTGTAATTGAGATCTAATCTTAATGCATTACGGTCCTATTTGGAACTCTCTGGGTTTCTTAGACTTCGGTGATTTTTTCCGACCCCATTTTAGGGAAGTTTTCAACTATTATCTCCTCAAGGATTTTCTCATGGTCTTTCTTTTTGTTTTCTTCTTCTGGGACTCCTATAATTTGAATGTTGGAGGGTTCCATATTATCCTGTAGGTAGGTCTCTGAGATTGTCCTCATTTCTTTTAATTTGTATCTCTTTTTTACTCTCTGATTCATTTATTTCTACATCCTATCTTCTATTTCACTAATCCTATCTTCTGCCTCCATTATTCTACTATTTGTTGCCTCCAGAGTGTTTCTGATCTCATTTATTGCATTATTCATTATATATTGACTCTTCTTTATTGCTTCTAGGTCCTTGTTAAACCTTTCTTGCATCTTCTCAATCCTTGTCTCTAGGCTATTTATCTGTGATTCCATTTTGTTTTCAAGATTTTGGATCGTTTTCACTATCAATATTCGGAATTCTTTCTCAGGTAGATTGCCTATCTCTTCCTCCTTTGTTTGGTTTGGTGGACATTCCTCCTGTCCCTTTACCTGCTGAGTATTCCTCTTTCTCTTCATTTGGTTATATTGCTGCATTTGGGGTGGCCTTTTAATATTCTGCTAATTTGTGGTGTTCTCTTTATTATAGAGCTTCCTCCCTGTAGGTGGGGTTGTATCTGTGGCTTTTCAAGGTTTCCTGGTTAGGGAGGCTTGTGTTGGAGTTCTGGTGAGTGGAGCTGGATTTCTTCTCTATGGAGTGCAATGGAGTGACCAGTAATGGGTTATGAGACGTCAATGGTTTTGCGGTAACTTTTAGCTGGCTGTATATTGACGCTCAGGGGTGTGTTCCTGTGTTGCTGGAGAATTTGCAAGGTATGTCTTGCTCTGGAACTTGTTGGCCCTTGGGTGGTGCTTGGTTTCTGTATAGGTGTGGAGGCATTTGATGAGCTCCTATTGATTGATGTTCAGGAGTTCTCTGATGTTCTCAGGATTTGGACTTAAGCCTCCTGCTTCTAGTTTTCAGTTTTATTTTTACAGTAGCCTCAAGACTTCTTCATCTATACAGCACCAATAATAAAACATCTAGGTTAATGATGAAAAGGTTCTCCACATTGAGGGACACCCAGAGATGTTCACTGAGTTACATGGAGAAAATAAGAGGAAAGGGGGTAGTCAGCGGTGACTGGAATAAGATGAGGTGGGGTCAAAAGAGGAGAGAACAAGCTAGCCAGTAATCAGTTCCTTATGTGCACTCCCCAGTCTGGAGTATTCTCCAAGGTTTTCAAAGAGTTATACAGGGAAGAGGAGAGGGAGCAAGGAGACAGAGGTGGCCAGGAGGATAAAAGAGGGAAATGGAAAGGAGAGAGACAGATCCAGCCAGTAACCTGTTCTTTAGGTGTTCTCCACCGTCTGGAACACAGAGAGATTCACAGAGTAGGGTGGAGAAGAGAAGCGGGAGGGAAGAGACAGAGGCCACCTGGTGGAGAAAAAGGAAAGTACAAAGGAGGAGAGAGTGGTCAAGCCAGTAATCTTGCTCTCAGATAAAATTGGTTAGTGAGGTTGGGTTTTTAAATGTACAAAGTTGACAACAAAAACCCTAAAGAAAAAATTAAAAATCTAGAATAGAGGTTGGTTTTTCAAAAATACAATATTAAAGAAAAAGAAGAAGAAGAAAAACAAAGAAAAAAAAAAGCCACAAGAATTATTAACAACAACATCCACACAAAGACTATATATGACATTTGCTTTAAAAAATAAGTTTTTTTTTTTTTAAAGTAATAGTAGGTTATATAAATAAAAATTAAAAGAGGAATAGAGGACTTAACAATTTTAAAAAGTTAGAAGAAAAAAAAAAAAGAAGAAGAAAAAGAAAAGAAGAAAAAACAACCAAACAACATCATCAACAAAAAAACAAACCAAAACAAAAAATTATCATAAAAATAGTAAAGATATATCTGGCCCTTTCTCTGGTGTTGTGCGCAGTGTGGGGTCATTTCCAAGTCAGTTCCCTCGGTTTAACTTCTGTTTGCTGGTCTCTTCAGTGTCTGATTTCTGTCCTGAAACAGGGGAGGCGGTGGACACTTTTTTTTTTTTTTTTTTTTAGGTTCACTTCTTCAGTCACGCTGTGAGGAGGGAGGGATGCTACAAACAAATAAAACTGTCCTGTGCACGCAGTGTGTCAGCCCCGCTGGGCCTGCCCCTGCTCACAGCACACAAACTGGTCAGGCTCTACGTTGCTCTGCCAGGAACCGTCTGAGGCTGGCGCTAGGCTGCATACACCTCCCTGGCCTAAGCCACTCAGGTTCGGCTCTCAGGTAGCTCTCAGAGGCGCAGATTTGGTTGGGACTGCCTTTTGTGCCCTTCCCAGGTCTGAGCAGCTCAGGCGTTTGGTGAGCGCAGTCGGTGTGACTTACAGCCTTTCCCATCTCTGCTGCTCAGTTTTCTGGGTGTACCACTAGTGCCCCTCGTGAGGCAGATGGTGACTGTCCAGAACCCTCAGAAGTCTTAGCAAAGAAGCCTGCTTGCAGTTTGGTAGGTAAAGTCTCTCTGGGGCTGTGATTGCCCCCTTCCAGCCCTTATGGCTCTGGCTACCTGTCCCCAGCGGGGGGATGGTCTGCGGCCAGCTGTTTCCATTCCATATTTTGATCTGTGTACAGTCCTGGTGGTGTCTCATGTTTGAGCTTTTTGCGTGGTAACTATCCCACAGTCTGGTTTGCTATGCCAAGTTAGTTCATTCCAGTTATGTGTGGGGCTTTCCAGACTGATTCTTAAGAAACACTGCAGCCCGTGCTTCCCACACCTTCCTGCCCTGCCCCCATTTGCTAGTGACAGATGCAGGCATCTGCGCTGCTTTTCCGCTGGGGGAGTTACTGCTGGGCTTGTAATCTTTTTGTTTTAATTATTTATTTATTTTTCCTTCCTGTTATGTTGCCCTCTGTGTTTCCAAGGCTCACCACAGACTCGGCAATGAGAATGTTTCCTGGTGTTTGGAAAACTCTCTTCTTAAGATTCCCTCCCCGGGACAGAATTCCCTTCCCAGGACGGAGCTTCCTCCCCTCTTCCTTTGCCTCTTTTTTCATCTTTTATATTTTTTCCTACCTGTATTTGAAGACAATTGTCTGCTTTTCTGGGTGCCTGATATCCTCTGCCAGCATTCAGGAGTTGTTTTGTGGAGTTTGCTCAGCATTGAAATGTTCTTTTGATGAATTTGTGAGGGAGAAAGTGGTCTCCCCATCCTATTCTTCTGCCATCTTCACACTACTTCATTTTTTAACACAGATATGCATTTCTATATTAAATGTGGTTTTCTGTTATTCTGTGGGGGCTGTTCTTATCTTCTTGTCAGATTTTATTTCTTTAGTCTTCAGTTGGCACTCTGGTGTTGTTTGACTTGAGATTTATTTGATGGGTTCTGTTTATGAATCTGTTGTCTTCACTGCAGTGTTTATTGCTTGTGGTGCTTTTTATATATTTATCTATTTGCCATTTATCTATGTAATTTTTTAAATCTCCTCAATCTATTACTATGGTATTATAGGTATCTGGGCATAAGTTGGGCCTTATCTTCTCGGGTGTCAGCACCTGAGAGGGTAATAGGCAGGAAGGCGAAACAATGGAAATAACCCAGGCAAGTGTCAGACATTTTTCTCTCTCTTAAGTGGCAAGAAGAAACAAACTAGGGATTTTTTTCCCTCCTTCTCTATCCAACTTTAAAATGAGGTTTCTCTTAAAATATTCTGTTGCAATAATGGCACCTGAAGTTAACTATTCTCACACCTTGAGATAACCAATGCATTTCTCTTATGGAAGTGTTCATCTTAAACTATGCTATTGTACTATGCTTTTACCCCAAACTCTGTCCTCAAGTCATTTCTGCCTAATATCTCAGAACATACTTGATAAACCATTATGTTATATTGAGATTATTATTGTTATTTCCCTAATCTATGTAAATGAAACTATTTGTATGGTACTATGTCCTTCTACAGGATTCAAGTTAATCATTTTGTGGCCCGGGATGAATCATCTGATGCCAAGATTATCCCAAAATGAATCATATGGGTGGTGGGGCCTGGTACCACTCTGAGTTTTAAAACATTCCTTTCTTTCATTAACAGACTGCTAGTGAGTATATAACATCCAGCTGAAGATTAGCAGGGGAGTAATCTTTCTGCCCCCTTCTGATGCTTATGTTAGAAGTTTTCTCTATCTTCTTTATATTTTAAAAAAAAATCTTTATTATACAAAGATCTGAGTGATCAAGCCTTGTCTCTGGCCCAGGATTGAATTCCTTTTCTCTGGAGACCAAGCATCCTGGCATATTTTCATTCTTCTACAACTTTTCACACTGCAAACACGATCATGGGGCACCAGAGAATTCCTGTCTACCATTAATATTAACTGGTGACAGTCTCCATGAAGGCCTCTTTCTAAATCTCAGATACACTCCACCAAAATCCCTGCACAACCCACGGCTGATGTGTCACACCACACAACAAACAAGGCAGAAAAACACAGCCACTCATCAGCAGATAGACTGCCTAATGTCAGACTAATTCCAGAGACACCGGAAATGACACATACTCATATGGTCCCACCATTAGAGAGGGAAGACTCAGCTGCAGACTCAAGAACATTGTTCTCAATCTCGCCATGTCCAAAGCCAACACTAGCCACCCAATCAGCTTTATCAACTTGGAGTGGAGATGAAGCATAATAAATATAATGCAGCAGTTTGTGAAGAAATAACCATTAACACAGTAAGTAGGGAAATGTGAAAACAGAGAAATATGTTGTGGGCTAAAGAATGTAGTAAAAACTCAAAACATAATGAAAAACTCAAAACATAAGAAAAAATGGGCAGGCTCCCTGAAAATGACTTGGATGTTGTGGTAGTGAAGGTGATAAAACATTCTAGAAAGGGAATGCAGAAAAGATAAGAACCATTTCTGAAGGGTATAGAAAAATGAATAAGTAACAAAAAACAATTAACAACACAAAAAAAGACTTTGATCTCCTATATGCTAATACACACTGTTGTACAGCAGAAGTCAACACAACATTGGGAAGAAATTATCCTCCAACTTAGAAATGCAGTTTAAAATGAAACACAAGTGCTCAAAGGCAGAAGAGACCTGACAAAGTTAACTGATACTTATAGGACGTCTCACTGAAACACAGCTGAATATACATGTTTCTAAACTGAAACTAAAATAACTCCAGGATATATCACAAAATGGATCTCAAATCAAGCCTTGGTAAATTTAAGGTAGTGGTAATTGTATAAATCTTTTTTTTTTTTTTTTTTTTTTTTTTACCACAATGATATGATTTACACAGCGTATTTTCTGGGCAAGGACTTGAAAAACATTAATTGATGTAGAATAATAAAACTCTACATGGCCATGAGATCACTCATGAAATCTGAGAGAAAATGGAAAAAAAAAATAAATTAGAAGGAAACGTTATTAAAAAGATGATTATCCGAAAATTATGAAGCATGCTAAAGCACTAAAAGAGTGAAGCTGATAAATACTACACACTTCAAGTAATCAACATAACCTTAAATCTAAAATATTTAGAAAAGGCAGGAAAAACAGAGAAAATTCCCCAAAATGAATAGAAGGGGATGAAATGATAAAAATTCAAGCAGAAATTAAAGAAAGGAAATGATGGGGAAACAGTCAAAATCAGTATCACTAAAAGGAGTCTGTTGGAGAGGAGAAACAAACTAGGTAAATCAAGGTCAAGATGTATCAAGAAAAAAAGGACAAACCAATCAAATTTGACATGACAAAGGATGAGATTATAACTGATACCACAAAAATAACAACGTATCCTGAGACTAAAGCAAACAACTATCAGTTCAGTTCAGTCGCTCAATCGTGTCCGACTCTGCGACCCCATGAATTACATCAAGCCAGGCCTCCTTGTCCATCACGAACTCTCGGAGTTCACTCACACTAATGTCCATCGAGTCACTGATGGCATCCAGCCATCTCATCCTCTGTCGTCCCCTGCTCCTCCTGCCCCCAATATCTCCCAGCAGCAAAGACTTTTCCAATGAGTCAACCCTTCGCATGAGGTGGCCAAAGTACTGGAGTGGCAGCTTTAGCATCATTCCCTCCAAAGAAACCCCAGGGTTGATCTCCTTCAGAATGGACTGGTCGGATCTCCTTGCAGCCCAAGGGACTCTCAAGAGCCTTCTCCAACACCACAGTTCAAAAGCATCAATTCTTTGGTGCTCAGCCTTCTTCAAAGTCCAACTCTCACATCCACACATGACCATAGGAAAAAAAAAAACAAAAACATACCCTTGACTAAACTGACCTTAGTCAGCAAAGTAATGTCTCTGTTTCTAAATATACTAACTAGGTTGATCATAACATTTTTTCCAAGGAGTAAGTGTCTTTTAATTTCATGGCTGCAGTCACCATCTGCAGTGATTTTGGAGCCCAGAAAAATAAAGTCTGACACTGTTTTCACTTTTTCCCCTTCTATTTCCCATGAAGTGATAGGACCAGACACCATGATCTTCATTTTCTGAATGTTGAGCTATAGGCCAACTTTTCACTCTCCATTTTCACTTTCATCAAGAGGCTTTTTAGTGCTTTTCACTTTCTGCCATAAGGGTGTGGGCATCTGCATATCTGAGGTTATTGATATTTCTCCCAGCAATCTTGATTCCAGCTTGTGTTTCTTCCAGTTCAGTGTTTATCGATCTATTCTGCATATAAGTTAAATAAGCAGGGTGACAATATACAGGCTTGACGTACTCCTTTTTCTATTTGGAACCCGTCTATTGTGCCATGTGCAGTTCTAACTGCTGCTTCCTGACATGCATACAGATTTCTCAAGAGGCAGGTTAGGTGATCTGTTATTCCCATCTTTTCAGAATTTTTCCACAATTTATTGTGATCCACACAATCAAATGCTTTGGTGTAGTCAATAAAGCAAAAATAGATGTTTTTCTGGAACTCTCTTGCTTTTTCTGTGATCCAGCAGATTTTGACAATGTGATCTCTGGTTCCTCTGCCTCTTCTAAAACCAACTTAAACATCAGGAAGTTCACAGTTTATGTATTGCTGAACCCAGACTTGGAGAATTTTGAGCATTACTTTACTAGCATTTGAGATGAGTGCAATTGTGCGGTGGTTTGAGCATTCTTTGGCATTGCCTGTCTTTGGGATTGGAATGAAAACAGACCTTTTCCAGTCCTGTGGCCACTGCTGAGTTTTCCAAATTTGCTGGCATATTGAGTGCAGCACTTTCACAGTATAATCTTTCAGGATTTGAAACAGCTCAACTGGAATTCCATCACCTCCACTAGCTTTGTTAACAGCAGTTCTTTCCAAGGCCCACTTGACTTCACATTCCTGGATATCTGGCTCTAGATGAGTGATCACACCATCATGATTATCGGGGTCGTGAAGATCTTTTTTGTATAGTTCTTCTTTGTATTCTTGCCACCTCTTCTTAATATCTTCTGCTTCTTTTAGGTCCATATCATTTCTGTCCTTTATTGAGCCCATCTCTGCATGAAATGTTCCCTTGGTATCTCTAATTTTCTTGAAGAGATCTCTAGTCTTTCCCATTCTGTTGTTTTCCTCTATTTCTTTGCATTGATCGCTGAAGAAGGCTTTCTTAGATCTTCTTGCTATTCTCTAGATCTCTGTGTTCAGATGCTTATATCTTTCCTTTTCTCCTTTGCTTTTCACGTCTCTTCTTTTCACAGCTATTTGTAAGGCCTCCCCAGACAGACATTTTGCTTTTTTGCATTTCTTTTCCATGGGGATAATCTTGATCCCTGTCTCCTGTACAAAGTCACGAACCTCATTCCATAGTTCATCAGGCACTCTATCTATCAGATCTAGGCCCTTAAGTCTATTTCTCACTTCCACTGTATAATCCTAAGGGATTTGATTTAGGTCATACCTGAATGGTCTAGGGGTTTTCCCTACTTTTTTTTTCAATTTGAGTCTGAATTTGGTAATAAGGAGTACATGATCTGAGCCACAGTCACCTCCTGGTCTTGTTTTTGTTGACTATAAAGAGACTCTCCATCTTTGGCTGTAAAAAATATAATCAATCTGATTTCAGTGTTAACCATCTGGTGGTGTCCATGTATAGAGTCTTCTCTTGTGTTGGAAGAGGGTGTTTGCTATGACTAGTGCATTTTCTTGGCAAAACTCTATTAGTCTTTGCCCTGCTTTATTCCGCATTCCAAGGCCAAATTTGCCTGTTACACCAGGTGTTTCTTGACTTCCTAATTTTGCTTTCCTGTCCCCTATAATGAAAAGGACATCTTTTTTGGGTGTTAGTTCTAAAAGTTCTTGTAGGTCTTCATAAAACCGTCAACTTCAGCTTCATTAGCATTACTGGTTGGGGAATAAACTTGGATAACTGTGATACTGAATGGTTTGCCTTGGAGACAAACAGAGATCATTCTGTCATTTTTGAGATTGCTTCCAAGTACTGCATTTCGGACACTTTTGTTGGCCATGATGGCTACTCCATTTCTTCTGAGGGATTCCTGCCCGCAGTAGTAGTTATATTGGTCATCTGAGTTAAATTCTCCCATTCCACTAGAATTTGATCCATGAACAAATGCTCAGAAATTCAACTCAGCAGAAACAGATAATATGAAGAAAGAAATCACAAGCAGTGCTATTAAAATTGTGATGAAAACTTTCCAGGTGTCAAACTTAAAGCCAGATGGCTTCATGTGAAAATTTTATGAACCAGTCAGAGAACTGCTAGTACATGCACTTCTGAAACTCTTCCCAAATTCTAAAGTGGAAGGAAAACCTAAAACTCATTCTACAAGGTCACCATCACCCTGATACCAACACCAACATAACACAGAAAAAGAAAGCAAGAGACCAATATCACATAGATGAACAGAGGCAAACATCCTCAGCAAAATATGAGCAAAATAGAATTGGACACGGTTATTAAGTGTGGTATTTATTCCAGATATGAAAACATTCTTCAGCAGCTGCATGCCAATGTACAGTGAAGAATTAAAACCATATGATCACCTCAGTAGTCGTGGGAAAAAAAAAAAAGATATCATTCAACAAGCTTTTGTGATAGAAACTCTCCAAAAACTGAACATAGCCAAAACTGCCTCAACTTTTCAAAGGTACACAGATCAAAACTACAAAGACATATCACCTCATACCATTCAAAATGACCATTGTTAAAAAAAAAAAAAAAAAAAAAAACTACAACAGTGGACTGCCCTGTGAGTCTAGTGGCTAAGACATTATGATCCCTATGCATGGGTCCTGGGTTTGATCCCTGGTCATGGAATTAGATTCCACACACAGCGATTGAGGTTTGTGGCAATGAAATAAAGAAGTAAATATATATGTGTGCATATTAATGGATTTAAGTGGAATCCAGCAAAGAGGTGCTGAATAACCCACTTGGAGTGTAGGAAGAGAGGCAGTAAGAAAACAGACATGTGGACACAGTGCAGGAAGGACGTATATAATATACCAAGTATGTAGTAGTTATCTATTACTATGAGATGATCTAGTGGAGTTGGTCTTAGAGTAGGAGAGGAGGTCCAATAGGGAGATGAGAGGATTGCTCAAGAGGGAGACTCAGTTATATTTTCTAATAACTGATTTATTTTTCTGGGCAGCAGACATTAACACAATATTTTAAGAAAGAAAATCAGTCCTTGGCAAACTTGTGCTAGTGACAAGTAACACATCACAGTGCATGTCAATTAAAATGTGTACCCCAAATGACTTTAGTACGTATAGCCAAAGCAAAAGTTATTAAAAAAAAAAAAGAGAGAGAGAGAGAGAGAAAAATGCAGAGCTATGTTAGTCAGAATAAATTCAGAATCTACACTTGTGTCCTTTAACTTCACTAATTTGTCATTGTTTCTATAAGTAAAGAATGGCTTTCTAAAAGTAAAGTAAACATATATGATTATATGTTTTCATAAACTGGATATCACCAATTTATGAAACCATTAATCCCCTCAAGTTTTAATAAGTAATAGCTGACCTTTACCTTGAGAACTATGATAAGTAGGAGTTAGTAAACTTAGGTTAACACTGAGGTACTGCACAAGAACCCCTTATATTGCAATTCTAGAATGTGTGCTACTGACTGGGAAAAATGCATAGTCCAAAAGTGGAGAATTAACTTTTCTTCATCAGGCCTTTCATTCTAAGAAGAATTTAATCATGAGGAGCAACTTCTCAAGTATTGCAAAAAGACTGCTTTGAAGAAGGATAGGAGTTTCCAAGTTTTACAGAAGTTTTTGTACAATGATCAGGTATGGAGAATGTCCGAACATTACAGTTAACAAAAGAAAACCTGGACATATCAAGTGAATAGATTCAGGTATATTCCACCTATGGGAAGATGCAAGAATCTGGGCTCCATGAAATAATTTCTTTGATAAGTACCTTAACTTAGGCTAGTATCTATTCTTGCTATCTCAAGTCAGTTTTTCAGGCAGCACAGGTGGCAGATGCATTAACTAAGGACTTGATAGTTGGCAACCTGATTTGATCAAGAGTTCCCCCAGGTGTCACATTTATGAATAAATGCAATGGCTTATGACTTGATGACTGCAGCATCCTATGTTTCCTGATATGGCTGGCAAATTTCTTTGTTCACAGTGTGCCCTATTCTCTACAACCTTAGAAAATCAGTATCTCTAGAAAGATTCTTACACTCTCAAATAAGTCAAATAAGACTGTGGGGCTTCTACCTCAACAGTATATCAGTTCAGTTTAGTTCAGTTCAGTCGGTCAGTCGTGTCCGACTCTTTGCTATCCCATGAATTGCAGCACACCAGGCCTCCTTGTCCATCACCAACTCCCGGAGTTCACTCTGACTCACGTCCATTGAGTCAGTGATGCCATCCAGCAATCTCATCCTTTGTCGTCCCCTTCTACTCCTGCCCCCAATCCTTCTCAGCATCTGAGTCAGAGGACCTAAAGTACTGTGAAAATACCTAATACAGGTTTAGTACAAATTCCAAAGAGACAGAAGACTGAATGCAAACTATAAATCTGAAGATTATGACCCAAAACACTTCAGGATCACGGAAGGGTGAAATATATGTATATATGTATATTTACAATTGCGTGCCTAAATGATATGTTCAAATAGGCATATATACATATACTGTGTATATATATATCTCCACTCATATGCACAGACACACACATATATTTCCAATTGTACTGAAACTTTCTCTGGAACATTCTCAAAAATATGCTTTACATTAAGGCATAACACAAGTCTTAATATTTTAAATCATACCAAGTACATTATCTGAAAACTAAGATGTGAAGCTAAAATTTAAAACTGGGATATGTGTTTGCAAATGTGTCAATGTGTGCATAATTAAACAAGACAATCCTAAAGAACCAATATTTAAAAGGGTAAGTCACAAGGGAAATTATATAATTCTCTGAGGTGAATGTAAGTGAAAGCACTTGTAGCAAACCATCAGATCCTACTAAAGTGCATACCTGCAGTTATATACCTGCTGCAAAATATATACTGCTACCTTTAGACAGCAAAATTATAACCTAATCTTTCAACATATACATGTGCATGTATATGTGTGGCTATATAGAAACTAATGAATGCCCAGATAGTACTAGTACGAAGAAACCTGCCTTCTAATGCAGAGGTCATAGACATGCAGGTTCGATCCATGGGTTGGGAAGATCTCCTGGAACTAAGGATGGCAACCCATCCCTATTTTTTCACCTTGAGAATCCCATGGATTGAGAATACACGATGGTGACAGTCTGTGTGATACAGAGTGTCAGACAGGAGTGTAGTGACTTAACATATGAAATATCACTTGAACGGGTTCTAGTATACATACATATATACATATATACATATGTATACTATATACATACATACATATACTATTCAAATTGTTCCTTTCATATATTACCAGTGACATGCTCAGCAAAATACCAGTTCACTTACTCACTTCACTTCAGTCACAGAGTCGTTTCCGACTCTTTGTGGCCCTATGTGTCACATCACGCCAGGCCTCCCTGTCCATCACCAAGTCCCAGAGCTCACCAAAATGTATGTTCATCAAGGCGATGATGCCATCTGGCCATCTTATCCTCTGTCGTTCCCTTCTCCTGATACAAATCCCTCCCATTAGCAGAGATTTTATGAGTCAACTCTTCGCGTGAAGTGGCCAAAGTACTGGAGTTTCAGCTTTAGCATCATTCCTTCCAAAGAACACCCAAGACTTATCTCCTTAAGTATGAATGTGTGGGATCTGCTTGAAGTCCAAGGGATGCTCAAGAGTTTTCTCCAACACCACAGTTCAAAAGCATCGATTCTTTGGTGTTCAGCTTTTCTCACAGTCCAACTCTCACATCCATACATGACTACTGGAAAAAACATAGCCTTGACTATACTGACTTTTGTTTGCAAAGTAAGGTCTCTGTTTTTTAATATGCTATCTAATTTGGGCATAACAAGCCTACCAAGGAGTAAAAATGTTTTAATTTCATTGCTGCAATCACCGTCTTCAGTGATTTTGGAGCCCAAAAATTAAAATGTGACACTTTTCCACTGTTTCCCCATCTATTTGCCAGTAAGTGATGGGACTAGATACCATAATCTTCGTCACAGAATGTTGAGCTTTAAGCCTAGTTTTTCACTCTCCTCTTTCACTTTCATCAAGAGGCTTTACAGTTCCTCTTCATTTTCTGCCCATAACGGTGGTGTCATCTGCATATCTAAAATTACCGATATTTCTCCAGGCAATCTGGATTCCAACTTATGCTTCTTCCAGCCCAGAGTTTCTCATGATGTACTTGCATACAAGTTTAATAAGCAGGGTGACCATATACAGCACTGACATCCTCATCTTTCTATTTGGAAACAGTCTGTTGTTCCATTTCCAGTTCTAATTGTTGCTTCCTGACCTGCATATAGGTTTCTCCAGAGGCAGGTCATGTGGTCTGGTATTTCCATCTCTTTCAGAATCTTCCACAGTGTATAGTGATCCACACAATCAAAGGCTTTGGCATAGTCAATAAAGTAGAAATAGTTGTTTTGTTTGTTTGTTTGTTTGTTTCCTTGACCTTCTTGACTTTTCAGTGGTCCGAGATTGTTGGCATTTGGATCTCTGGTTCATCTGCCTTTGCTAAAACCAGTTTGAGCATCTGGAAGGTCATGGTTTTCATATTGCTGAAGCCTGGCTTGGAGAACTTTAAGCATTACTTTAGTAGAATGTGAGATGAGTGTAATTGTGTGGTAGTTCAAGAATTTTTGGCATTCTGTTTCTTTGGGATTGGAATGAAAACTGACCTTTTTCAGTCCCATGGCCACTGCTCTGTTCTCCAATTTGCCAGCATATTGAGTGCAGCACTTTAACAGCATCATCTTTCAGGATTTGAAATAGCTCAACTTGAACTCCATAACCTCCACTAGCTTTGTTCATAGTGATTCTTTCTAAGTCCCACTTGACTTCACATTCCAGGATGTCTTGCTCTAGGTGAGTGATCACTCCATCGTGAATATCTGTGTCGTGAAGTTCTTTTTTTTTTTTTTTTTTTACAGTTCTTCGTGTATTCTTGCCACCTCTACTTAATATCTTCTGTGTTTTAGGTCATACTATTTCTGTACTTTATCGAGCCCATTTTTGTATGAAATCTTCCCTTGGTATCTGTAATTTTCTTGAGGGGGTCTCTAGTCTTTCCCATTCTTTTGCTTTCATCTATTTCTTTGCATTGATCGCTGGAAGGCTTTCTAATCTCTCCTTGCTAATCTTCGGAACACTGCATTTAAATGCTTATATATCATTCCTTTTCCACTTTTCTTTTCACTTCTCTTCGTTTCACAGGAATTTCTAAGTCCTCCCCAGACAACTGTTTTGCTGTTTCACATTTCTTTTCCATGAGGATGGTCTTGATCCCAGTCTCCTGTACAATGTCATGAACCTCCATCCATAGTTCATCATACACACTATTTATTAGATCTAGTCCCTTAAATCTATTTCTTACTTCCACTGTATAATCACAATGGATTGGATTTAGGTCATATCTGAAAAGTTGGCTTAATGGGCAACATTCGGAAAACTTATTATAGTATCTGTTCCAAACAATTCATGGGGAAATAGATGGGAAAACAATAGAAACTGCGTCAGGTTTTGTTTTTGTTTTTACCGGGTGGGTAGCGCCAAATCACTGCAGATGCTGATTGAAGCCATGCAATTAAAAGAGGCTTACTCCTTGGAAGAAAAGTTGTGACCAACCTAGATAACATATTCAAAAGCAGAGACATTACTTTGCTAACAAAGATCGTCTAGTCAAGGGCATGGTTTTCCAGTAGTCATGTATGAATGTGAGAGTTGGATTGTGAAGAAAGTTGAGACTGAAAGAATTGATGCTTTTGAACTGTGGTGTTGGAAAAGGCCTTTGAGTGTCCCCAGGACTGCAAGCAGATTCAACCAGTCCATTCTAAAGGAGATAAGTCCTGGGAGTTCTTTGGAAGAAATGGTGGTGAAGCTGAAACTCCAGTATATTGGCCATCTCATGTGACGGGCTGACTCATTGGAAAAGACTCTGATGTCGGGAGGCATTAGAGGCTGGAGGAAAAGGGGAGAACAGAGGATGAGATGGCTGGATGACATGACTGACTCAATGGATGTGAGTCTGAATGAACTCCAGGAGTTTGCGATGGGCAAGGAGGCCTGGTGTGCTGCGATTCATGGGGTCGCAAAGAGACGGACAAGACTGAATGACTGAACTGAGAAGAATGTGTCAAAAATTAAACAGTACATTCTGTGGGGCTCAATGAGACAAATACTAATTCACAGGGATATGAGAACATATTCTGAGGTGATCCAAAATGAAAATAAAATGTAGAAAGTCATCAGATAAAGCAAAAGAAGAACCCATATATAATTAATGTTACATAAAAGAAAGCTATTCAGTTCTGGGAAGAAGGTAATGCCCAATATGCTCCTGGAGATCAGTGGAGAAGGAAATCCAGAAAGAATGGAGACAAGGAGCCAACACTAAAAAAATACCCAGTTGTGGATGTGACTGGTGATAAAAGCAAGGTCCGATGCTTCAAGGAGCAACATTCCATAGTAACAGGGAATGTCGGGTTAATGAATCAAAGGAGATTGGTAGTGGTCAAGCAGGAGATAGCAAGAGTGATTATCAACATTCTAAAAATCAGTGAATTAAAACGGACTGGAATGGGTGAATTTAACTCAGATGACCATTATATCTACTATTGTGGGCAGGAATCCCTTAGAAGAAATGGAATAGCCATCATTGTAAACAGAAGAATCCGAAATTCAGTACTTGGATGCAGTCTCAAAAGTGACAGAATGATTTCTGTTTGTCCAAGGCAAATCGTTCAACATCACAGTAATCTAAGCCTATGCACCAACCAGAAATGCTGAAGAAGCTGAATTTGAACTGTTCTATGAAGAACCACAAGACTTTTTAGAACAATAACCAAAAAGATATAATTTTCATTATAGAGGACTGGAATGCTAAATTAGAAAGTCAAGAAACACCTGGGATAACAGGCAAATTTGGCCTTTAATATAAAATGAAGAAGGGCAAAGTCTCAACAAGTTTGGCCAAGAGAATGCACTGGTCATAGAAAACACCCTCTTTCAACAAAACAAAAGAACACTCTACACATGGACATCACCAGATGATCAACACCATAATCGGATTGATTCTATTATTTCCAGTCAACGATGGAGGAGCTCTACACAGTCACCAAAAACAAGATCGGGAGCTGACTGTGGCTCAGATCATGAACTCCTTATTGCCAAATTCAGACTTAAATTCAAGAAAGTAGGGAAAATCACTAGACCATTCAGTTCAGTTCAGTTCGGTTCAGTTGGTCAGTCGTGTCCAACTCTGCCACCCGTGAACTGCAGCACACCAAGGCCTCCCTGTCCATCACATTTTTCAAATTTTCCTTTCATTGTTGATTTCAATTTTTGTGGTTGGATGACAGAGACCATATTTCATATGGTTTACAATATTAATGGTTATTCCATGGCTTAATATAAACCCAATTATCAAATATTTTCTGGAAATTATTCCATGTGCAGTTGACGCAGATGTGTATTCTTCTGTTTGTTTTGGGTTGGGTGAAATGTTCTGCACATCTGTGTTTGGTCCACTGGATGAATTGTCATTTAGGTTTTTTCTCCCCTCAGTGGTCTTATCTTCTTCTTGAATTGAAGGGTTAATAGGGTAGCAGAGATGTGCCTGCAAACGGGTCTCTCTGCTCAGGCTTAGCGTCCTTGCATACGAGGCGTTCTGCCAAAGTGTCTGGACACAGCATTGAGTTTAATGGTCCCTTGCAAACGAGCGAGCATTCCCTTCTTGAGATAAGAAGGATATAAGGGCTTTGGGCAGACTCTTCAGTAGACAGAGATTTCACTCCCCTTTGCTATACAATAACATGTATGCACCTACACTGTACTGAAAAGGCTTATTCTTACAGTCTGGAATTCTGCCTAAGGAGGGCTTTATAATAATAAACGACAATTAGTTTGCCCAGTTGTTCCTCAGGCCAGAGTGGTGTCCTGTCTGTCTTTTGTATGTCTTGTATGTTTTATGTCATTTCACTTGTTATCTCCAGAAATCTCATACATCTGGCGCCCAACGTGGGGCTCGAGAGAAACCGAAAGGGTGAGTAACCCTGGGAGGATTTTAAATCCATAGCAGGGGAACTTTCGGAAAAATCATGGGGAATTCCTCACCCGAGCAGGGAAAGTTTCAGAAAATCATGGAAAATTGCTACAGAAATTCTTGTACATGGAGTTAGTCCAAGGACTTCTCCACTCCATAAGCGTTAAAGCCTCAACTCGTTGGTTGAGTGAGCTCTTTCGCTTGGTGGAGCAGTATTATAATTGGGTTTAATGTCAAACTAAGTTACAATTAAACTTAAAGGAATGGAAAATAATTCAAAAGTAATTGAAAAAGCAACATCATAAGGGTAATATGATCCCTTTGAAGGTATAGGCTTTGTGTAGTGCAATAACAAAGGCCTTGACCTTGCTCTCTTCTGATAATGAAACTAAATCTAATGCTTCAAGGAGGGGAAAAATAATTTATGAGGATATATCAGACATTAATGGGGCTTTTGCATTGCCTGAAGGAAAGGATACAAGTGAGCTGCCTCCTGTAAATGGTGAAGTTCAGAATCAGATTCAGAGGCTTCTTTGGTTTCGTCAGAGGAGGGCAAAGAGATTAAAGAAATGAACCCTCTATTCTGGGAATGGTGGAAATCCCGTAAGGAGGAGAAAAAATCTACACCTTCTGCTCCTGCTTGTGCTTCTCTTTTCCCCGCTGTGGTTAATCGGCCCAATGTGGGCAGGGGACATTGTCAGTTCTCCTTTCCTTTGTCTATGCTTCATGATGATGACTTGTCTGCTCCTCCTGGTGGGTTTATCGACCCTCCACAATTGTTTGCCATCCAGAGACAGCAGGATAGCAATGTGATAAATGTTCAATATGCTCCTTTGAAATATAAATTTTTTAAAGATCTTAAAGCTGCAGTAGCGCAGTCAGGTCCTCAATCTCCCTTTCTTTTGGCTATGTTGGATCATTGGGAAAAGGCAAATTAATCCTTCCCTTACAGTGGGAATCTATTGCCCAAGCTGTCTTGGAGGGCTCTCAGTAGTTACAACTTCATAGCCGATGGGAAGAAAAAGCTAAAAATCATGCTCAGATTAATGAGGGACAAAATCCCCCTGGTCCTCTCGAGGACAAATAAATGGGAGAAAGCCAATATCGGGCTTTAAGAGAACAGGCTCAATATTCTGATCAGGACTTACAACAAGTTCACTAGGTCTTTCCAACCCTCCTTTGTTAAAACAGTGCAAGACCCTAATGAGCCATATACTGATTTTCTAGCAACATTGAGGGTAACTCTAGAACAGGCTGTAGAGAGACATGAAAGTTCAGAGATATTATTACAAACTTTAGCATTTGAAAATGCAAATCCTAAATGCAAGCATATACTGGGACATTTAAAGGGACAAGGTGCATCTATAGCTGAATATATCAGAGCCTGCTCGGGAGTAGAAAGAACAGAGCATCAGGCTAATGTCTTCGCTACAGTCTTGGCCAAGGTTATGAGACCGCCATAGGGAGGTAACTTCTTTCATTGTGGAAAACCTGGTCATATGAAAAAAGAGTGTCAGAAATTAAAAGCTGATCAAGGTGCAATTCCTAAAGACAGATCTCTTGCTGGGAAGAATAAGACTCCTCCTGGGCTTTGCCATCGGTGTGGGAAGGGGTTTCATTGGACTAATGAATGCAGATCTAAAACAGATAAAATGGGCAACCCAATACCGGAAAACTATCCTGTGGGACTGAGTCCTTGGGGCCCAGGAACAATACCGGGGTCTTCTCCTCCTTGTCATCCTCCCATTCAATCTGCCCCAACCCTGTTCCCTCCCAACAACCGTTATGAGTCAATGCCCCATTAAAAGGACCTCAGATGATGATTTCAGACTTACTGTCTGCTACTTCAGAGAGTGCTGCTGCTGATATGCCACTAGCTGATAATGTTCTTTTGTCACCAGGGGGAAACATTTATAAATCAAAAACAAATGTATTTGGACCACTGCCTAAAGGCACTTTTGGCTTGATATTAGGTCATAGCAGCACGGCTTTGAGAGGTTTAACCATAACTCCTGGGGTAATAGACTCTGACTATGTTGGGGAAATTTTAGTTATGGTCTCTACTTCTACCACACTTTCATTGTTAGCTAGAGAATATATTTCCCAAATACTTCTCCTACCTTGTCACCCCTTTTTTGGCTCTTCCTAATAAACGAACAGGGGAATTTGGAAGTACTGGGCGACATATATTTTGGGAAATGCTTATCAGAGATTCTCGCCCTAACTCTCCTTGATTATACAAGGAAACAACTCTGAGGAACTAGTAGATACAGGGGCGGATATTTCAGTCATTTCTTCTCAACAATGGCTCCAAGATTGGGAAAAAAAAAAAAAAAAAAAAAACTTTAATGCTGATGGGATTGGGCTCCGTTGCAGAAGTCTAGAAGAGTACCTATCCCTTGCAATGTCAAACCCATAATGGAAGATCAGTGTTTTTAACTTTTTTATTGTAAATATACTTATTAATATATGGGGGAGAGATCTTCTCTTTCCTTTTGAGGCTTCTGTAACCATTCCATTGGAAAACTAGTAGCCACTGCTCAAATTCCTCAAGCACTCCCATTAAAATTGTTAACTAATACTCCAAAATGGGTAGAGCAATGGCCATTACCACAAGTGAAGCTCGAGGCTTTAGAACAATTAGTACAAGAACAACTCCAACTTGGCCATATAGAGCCCTCGACCTTCCCCTGGAATTCTCCTGTTTTTGTTATATATATATATATATATATATATATATATATATGTATATATATATATATATATATATATATATATATATATATATATATATATATATAAAGAGAGAGAGAGAGAGAGAGAATGTTAACTGATTTACGAGCAGTTAATAAATGTATTGAACCTATGGGAACATTGCAATTAGGACTCCCCTCTTCAGTTCATATTCCTCAGAATTGTTCTTTAATGGTGCTAGACCTTAAGGACTGATTTTTTGCCATTCCCCTACAATTGCAAGATAGAGATAAATTTGCTTTTACAGTTCCTGTTCTTAATCATGCTCAGCCTGTTAAGCGTTATCAATGGACAGTCCTACCACAAAGAATGATAAATAGTCCTACCTTATGCCAAGAATTCATAGCTCGCTCTTTACAATCCCTTCGTCAAGAATACCCCAATTATATTCTATATCATTATATGGATGATCCCCTATTGGCAGCTCCTAGTATTGCTGAACGTGATGAATTCTTTTTAAAAGTACAGGAGGCTTTAAGACTATACAATTTGCAAATAGCCCCGGAAAAATTTCAAAAGGATTTTGCTATTTCATACTTAGGGACAATATCGGAACAACATAGAATTAGGCCCCAAAAGTTGCAAACTAGAAGAGACCATCACAAAACCTTAAATGATTTCCAAAAGTTATTGTTAGATATTAATTGGCTATGCCCAGTACTTGGGATTCCTACTTATCAATTACAACATTAGTTTTCTACTTTAAAAGGAGATACAGCTCTCGATAGCCCCTGGACCGTAACCCCATTGGCTTTACAGGAACTTCAATTTGTTGAACAATGACTAAATGACGGCTTTTTGACTTACTTACATGCGTCTCAACCTGTTTCTTTTATAATATATCATACCCCTTATTCCCCTTCTGGTGTAATTGCTCAAGAAAAAGGATTAATAGAATGGGTTTTCTTACCTAACAATTTTTCCAAAAAATTTACTGCATATATGGATAAATCAGCCTTCCTTATACACAAAGGTCACCACCGTATTTTACAATTATCAGGATGTGAACCACACCAGATTGTTACTTAGTTAACAACTGCTCCAATATCTCAATGTTTCCAATTTAGTGAAAACTGGCAAATTTCTCTTGCCTCATATCCGGGTTCGTTTTCTAACCATTATTCATCATCTAAATTGATTGATTTTCTCCGAATTAACATTGTGATATCTCATTCCCCAATTTCAGATGTTCCAGTTAAGGGACCCACTATTTTTACAGATGCAAACAAAAATACTGCTTGATATTGGACCCTGGAAAGTTCCAAGGTTCTCCCCCACTCATTTTCTTTTGTACAGCCCGCTGAATTGTGGGCTATCTATTTAGTTTTGCAAGATTTTCCCCAACTTCCTATTAACATTGTTTCAGATTCTCGATATGCTGTTCCCTCCGCATGTCTCCCTTCCATTGACTCTTAAAACAATTATTGATAAACTGTTTTACCAAGTACAACAATTGCTTTTGCAGTGTTCAGAGTTCATTTTCCTTACTCACATCCATGCACATTCTGCCCTTCCTGGACCCTTATCATTCGGAAATGCTACAATTGATGCCTTACTTTATCCTATAGAAGCAGCAAAGCAAGAACATCTCTTACAACATACCAACTCCAAAGGGTTGTAAAAATCTCATGCTATTACTCTAAAACAAGCTTAAAATAGTGTTCGTTCTTGTTCCATATGTGCACCCTTTGCTTTGCCATTTACCCCACCAGGTGTCAACGCAAGACGACAACAAGCAAATCAGATATGGCAAATGGATTTAATATACATTTCTTCCTTTGGACAACAAAACTGTGTGCATCATACTATAGATACTTGCACACATTCTCAATGGGCCACTGCACTACATTCTGAAAAGGCTGACGCTGTTATTACTCATTTGTTATCTTGTTTTGCAGTTATGGGATTACCAATTGAATTGAAAACTGATAATTCACCTGCTTACCAACCCGCAAAATTAGCTCACTTTTTATCTCAATACCATATAAGTCATACTTTTGATATTCCTTATAATAGTCAAGGGCAAGCTATCATGGGGGGGACAAGAGAGACTTATGAAACCTAAAGACATTTTGAATTAGACCTTACTTACCCTGAATTTTTTGAATGTTTGGAGCGAGGGAAATATATCAGCAGCAGAGTTCCATTTTCAAGGGAAAGAAGAGGATAAGAAAATCTTGAATATGCCTATTTGGTATAAAGAAAAAGAGAAAGGTTGGATCCCAGCATCCTTGGTATATTTGGGACGAGGGTATGCTTTCATTCCTGTTGATAATTATAGGTTTTGGCCCCCAGCAAGGTTGATCAAAATCAACAATGGCTGATCCCCTTGTTCAAAAATTCGAAGAGCTTACTATGCAGAGAAGCCTTACCTCCTGTACAAGGGAAGCAACACCTCCTACCTGGGGTCAAATAAAGAGGTTGATCCAGGAAACAGAGAAGACATTAGTAAAGGCAGGGGAACCTCTAAATTCTACCAATCTTTTGATTGCCATGATGGTGGTGATGACATGTCAGGTAATTGGTGTGTTGGCAATTAATCATACATATTGGGTATATATACCTAATCCCCCATTAGTAAGAGCAGTTTCCTGGGGGAACTAGAAGTGCAGGTATGTACTAATGAGACTGCCTTCTTTCCCCCACCAGCTTGTGGGGGAATAGAACAACTATCTCATCATAAACAACAATATAATATTAGTAATTTGACCATTACAGTTGAAGGTGTTCCTTTATGTATAGGATGACACCCCTTTTGTCTCTCCACTGAGAAGCATTCTCATCATTCTTATAATACATGGGGGGGGGGTAAAGTATAATAATTACCATATTGCTACTTTTACTGTGCTTGTTTCCACCAGGGGATTTAGCACCTCAACAAAACTGATAGATATTCATAATGGAAAACACATGTCACTATGTCCTGTTAACTTTTTTGTTCCTTCCCTAGAATCTTTGGAGTGGGAACGTTGCCGAGGTCATCAACCCTTTAAGATCATGAATTATTCTGGGGCCGTCATTGTAGATTGGAGTCCAGATCATCGGCAATTCTTAGAAAAATGGTCAAATAAACCTTTTGGGTGGCATAGTGCAAATAGCACTTTGATGGGCAATGGTAACAAAACAGTTAAATGGCAGCAATTTGCACTTGTCCCTCCTCAATTACAATTGCAAGGATATCCGCAAATTCAAGGAGATATTTGGAAACTATTGGTGGTTTCTGGTAATCTCACTATCTGGTCAGGAAATTATATTTTGGACAGTGGTAACTCTTTGGGTCCATCCCATGTTAATTTACGTGTTAACAAATCTTATTCCGCAATGACATGTATAAAATAACCTTTTGCATTGTTATATGGGAATTTGACCTGGAATGATACTGTGGGGTCTGTGTCACGTGACTATTGTAATTTAACTCAATGTGTAAATGTCATGGTAGGAAGAATCTGAACGACAAGCCTTTAACTCCAATTTCTCGCTAGTAATTGTTAAAGCTCGGACAGAAGTATGGTTGCCTATAAATCTGACTCGGCCATGGTCGGATTCTTTTGCTGTTTCTCATCTAGTAACCGCTGTACAGACTTTGTTACACCGATCTCGACGTATGGTTGGTGTGGTCATTGCTTTGATTCTCACAGTCGCATCAGTAACTGCAACAGCAGCTGTAGCAGGCCTTGAGTTACACCAAGGAATTCAAACAGCTGATTTTGTTCGGGAATGGCAAAAAGACTGTCATTTGTTATGACAACAACAGTGAGATTTTGATGCACAACTTGCTACCAACATGCTCAATCTTCAGACACACCGTTTCCTGGCTTGGAGATCAATTGGCTGTTTTATCTACACGAAATCTGTTAAAATGTATTAAAATTCTTCTGTTTTGTTTAACACCTGTAGCATTTAACATGAGCCCTTCAAGAGATTAACCGAGACATATAAATAAAAAGAGTTCTAGATGCCCATCATCTAGGGAGATTCTGCCTAGCCCCCAAGAGGTGGCTGGATAGCCAATGACGGGTAAGACCCTCAGAGAAGGGCAACCTAAGACAGGCAGAGCTGCAATAGGGGCTGGCGAGGCTGGAGGTTGGCTGCCTACAGCTTTATGGCTTGCTCTACAAAACATCAATACAAATGTCTCGAGGGCTTAAATAAAATAAAAAAGGGGGAGATGAAGGGTTAATAGGGTAGCAGAGAGGTGCCTGCAAAAGGGTCTCTCTGCTCAGGCTTAGCATCCTTGTATACGAGGCGTTCTGCCAAAGAGTCTGGACACAGCCTTTAGTTTAATGGTCCCTTGCAAACGAGGGAGCATTCCCTTCTTGAGATAAGAAGGAAATGGGGGCTTTGGGCAGATTCTGCAGTAGACAGAGATTTCACTCCCCTTTGCTAAACAATAACATTTATAGCCAATATCCACCATTTCCACAGACCTGCCCAATTCTCATAGACTGAGGGACCCACAGGCTATATTTTAAAAGCCCCACTCCACTGGATTAAAACTGGATGAGTCCTCAAGCCTTCCACATCCTTTTATTGGTAAACACACACACATCAACACAGCAGAAACTTTGACCTTCTTTATGTCTCTTGAAGTAAATCGAAATTTGTGAACACACTGTCCTGAGTTGCTACTGGCCATCCTTTTCTCATTCCTGTTTTGAACAGGACCACCTCAGAGATGCATGGAAAAGTCTCCCACACTCTATGGGAGCCTGGTGCAGCCTTCTGCTTGCTCCATATCTCATGGTCTGTAGCATTCATCTCAGTCAGCTGTGGTTGGACACACATCCACACAGGAAGACACACAAACGTGGGCAACAAGCTCATGTGGGTAGACACACAAATGTTCAAGGAACATGAAAACATAAGCAAACAGGGAACATAGATCTTTCTGTAGCTGAAGAATCAGTACTTCATATGAAATATAGATATTTCCATTTTATATAGGAAAATCTCCATTCAGAACTAATATATGAAATATAGAGAAGTCAAATTCTATAATGGAGACTTAGCACCTAGGTTTTGATATAGTAGAAACAAACCATTCTCCACTTCATGGAATCAATCCTTTGTTTTGGATATATTATTATAAATACAGCAAACTCCTTACTTCTTTTAAAAACAGGGGTGCCCAGATTTTGTTTGTGCAATAGACATAATTCCATTTTCATTGGATTTTCCATATCTTCAAGACGCAGTACAAAGACAGTCCTATGTGAAATTTCCAGAACTTCACATTTAATGGTAGAAAACCACCACCTAGATTCATATATGAGTTATAGACAAGTCCAAATTTCACATAAGAAAAACAGCTTCCAGATTTTCATAAAGTGAAACAAAGAATGTGACAGATTATGGAGGAAAACAAGCATCACTCTATTTACATGTATACATATAGGTACTTGTGCATTTGAGTTCAATTCAGTTCAGTCTCTCAGTCGTGTTCAACTTTTGTGACCCCAGGTTCTGCAGCATGTCATGTGTCCCTGTCCATCACCAGCTCCCAGAACCTCTTCAAACTCATGTCGTTCGAGTAGGTAATGCCCTCTAACTATCTCGTCCTCTTCTCTTATTGGCTTCAACGATTCCCAGCATCAGGGTCTTGTCCAGTCTTCTTCGCATCAGGTGTGCAGACTATTGAAGTTTCAGCTTCAGCATCAGTGCTTCCAATGTATATTCAGGACTGATTTCCTTTAGCGTCCTTGCAGTCCAAGAAAATTTCAAGTCTTCACCGACACCAACACCACATTTTAACTTGTAAAGTAATTAAACTCCAATTAAAATAAATAGATTTATAAAATAAAATAAAAAATAAAAGTTAAAAAATAAATAAAAGCATCAATTCTTCAGTACAAATATTACATCTGTACATGACCTCTGGAAAAACTATAGCTTTGACCAAGTGGACTTTTGCTGGCAAAGCAATGTCTGTGCCTTGAATATGCTGTCTAAGTAGTTCACAGCTTTTCATCCAAGCAGTAAGCGCCTTTTAATTTCATGGCTGCAGTCACAATCTGCAATAATTTTGGAGCCCTCCCCCCAAAATATAAAGTGTTTCGGTGTTTCCATTATTTCTCCATCCGTTTGATAAACAGTGATGAGACAAGATATCATGATCTTACTTTTCTTAATGTTGAGTTTTAACCTACAGTTTTCAGTATTCTCTTTCATTTTTATCAAGAAGTTCTTTACATCTTTTTCATTTTTTGCCATAAGAGTGATTTAATCTAAATATCTTAGGCTTTTGATATTTCTCCCAGCAAACTTGATTCGTGCTTGTGCTTCTTCAAGCCTGGCAATTAGCATGTTGTACATGACATATGAAATATGGATGGACATTTGTGACATTGTACAGTGAACAGGAATCAAGCTCATCCTCAAGAAAAAGAAAACAAAACAAAAGAAAAGAGCAAAGTGGATGTCTGAGAAGACCTTACAACTAACTGTGAAAAGAAGATAAGACAAAAGCAAAGGAGGAAAGGAAAGATTTATTCATTGCAGAGTTAAGAAAATCTTCCTCACAGATCAATGCAAAAAAAAAAAAAAAGAAGAAGAATGGGAAAGGCTAGAGTCTTTTCAAAAAATTAGAGACACCAATGGAACATTTAATGCCAAGATGGGCTCAATAAAGAACAGAAATGGTATGAATCTAACAGAAGCAGAAGACATTAAGAAGAGGTGGCAAGAATATGCAGAAGAACCATACGAAAAACATCTTCAGGACCTATATAATCACAATGGTGTTATCACTTAGCCTCACCTAGCGCTAAGAGTCAGACATGACTGAGCGACTTCCCTTTCACTTTTCACTTTCCTACATTGGAGAAGGAAATGACAACCCACTCCAGTGTTCTTGCCTGAAGAATCCCAGGGATGGTGGAGCCTGGTGTGCTGCCATCTGTGGGTCGCACAGAGTCGGACACAGCTAAATCGACTTAGCAGCAGCAGAGACAGATATCCTGAATAGGAAGTCAAATGGGTCTTCGGAAACACCACTATGAACAATGCCAGTGGAAGTGATGGAATTCCAGTTGAGCTATTCAAAATCCTAAAAGATATGCTGTGAAAGTGTTGCACTCAATATGGCAGCAAATTTGGTAAACTTAGCAGTGGTCAAAGGACAGAAAATGAATTTCATTGGATTTCATTCCAATCTCAAGGAAAGGCAATGCCAATGAATGTTCAAACTACTGCACAATTCCACTCACCTCACACACTCAAAAATAATGCTAAAAATTCCCCAAGCCAGTCAACAATGTATGAACCCTGAACTTCAAGATATTCAATGTGGTTTTAGAAAAGGCATGCAAAGGAGAAATCAAATTGCCAACATCTGCTGTTATCATCAAAAAAGCAAGAGAGTTCGAGAAAAAATATATGTTTCTGCTTTACTGACTATGCCAAAGCCTTTGACTGTGTGGATCACAATAAACTGTGGAAAATTCTGAAAGAGATGAGAATACCAGACTCCCTAATCTGAATCCTGAGAAACTTGTATGCAGGTCAGGAAGCAAAAGTTAGAGCTGGATATGGAACAGCAGTTAGGTTCAAATAGGAAAAGGAGTATATCAAGGCTGTATACTGTCACACTGCTTATTTAACTTAAATGCACAGTACATCATGAGAAATCCTAGGCTGAAAGAAACACAAGCTGGAAATAAGGTTGCTGGAAGGAATATCAATAACCTAAGATATGAAGGTGACAGCACCCATATGGCAGAAAGTGAAGAACAACTAAACAGCTTCTTGATTAAAGTGATGAGCACAGTTAAAATTTTGGCTTAAAGCCCAGCATTTACAAAACTAAGGTCGTGGCCTCCGGCCCCATCACTTCATGGCAAATAGAAGGGGAAATGGTGGAAAGAGTGTCTAACATTATTTTTATTTAATTTATTTATTTACTGTGTGTGGAGGGGGGGGCGGGGATTTCCAAAATCACTGCAGATGATGACTGAAGGCATGACATTAAAAATGCTTACTCCTTAAAAGGAAAGTTATCACCAACCTAGACAGCATATTAAAAAGGAGAAACATTACTTTGCCAACAAAATCTGTCTAGTCAAGGCTATGGTTTTTTGAGTAGGCATGTATGGGTGTGTTATTTGGACTCTAAAGAGCTGAGAACCAAGAACTGATGCTTTTGAAATATGATGTTGGAGGAGACTCTTGAGAGTGCCTTGGACTGCAAGAAGGTCCAATCAGTCCATCCTAAAGGAGATCAGTCCTGGGTTTTCATTGGAAGGACTGATGTTGAAGATGAAACTGAAATACTTTGGCCACCTGATGCAAACAAGTGACTCAATGGAAAGGATCCTGATGCTGCAAGAGATTGAGGAGAGAAAGAGAAAGGGATAAGAGAGAATGAGATGATTGGATAGCATCTCCAACACAATGGACAAGAGTTTGGGTAAACTCAAGGAGTTGGTAACGGACAAGGAGGCTTGGTGTGCTGTGGTTCATAGAGTCACAAAGAGTTGGACACGACTGCGCTACTGAAATGAACATTATATCTAATTTAAATAAGCAGGGTGACAGTAAGCAGCATTGTCATAATCATTTCCCTATTTAGAAGATTTCTCTTGTTTTATATTCAGTTCTAACTGTTGCTTCTTGAACTCCAACAAATTTCCTGGAAGCAGGTTAGGTGATCCAGTATTCCTATCACTTTAAGAACTTACAGTCAAAACATTTGATATAAACAATGAAGAAGATTTTTATATTTTTTCGCATCTCTTTAGCTCCCTTGTCATTTTGATGGTGCCACACATGTTGGATATTTGATTTCTTGTTCCTCTGCCTTTTTTAAATACAGCTTGAACACCTGGAATTTCACAGTTCCTGCACTATTGAAGTCTGGCTTGGAGAATTTTGAACATTACTTTGCTTTCTTTTGAGATGAGGACAATTGTATTGTTGTGTGAAGTCTTTGGCATTGCCTTTCTATGGAATTGGATGAACTTTTCCAGTTCTGTGTCCACTGTTGAGTTTTCCAAATTTGGTGGCATATTGAATGAAGCATGTCCATGGCTATGAAATAACTCAAATTGAATTCCATCAGATCCACAAGCTTTGTTCATACAGATGCTTCATAAGGACTCCTTGACTTCACATTTTAAGATGTCTGGCTCTAGGTGAGTGATCACAATATTTTGGTTATGTGGTTCATAAATACCTTTTTGTACAGTTCTTCTGTGTAGTCTGTTCTCATTTTTTGTAAGGCATCTTTCAGTTGAGTACAGTTTAGTTGCTCAGTCGCGCCAAACTCTTTGTGACCCCATGAATCGCAGCACGCCAGGCCTCTCTGTCCATCATCAACTCCCAGGGTCCACTCAGACTCACATCCATCGAGGCAGTGATGCCATCCAGTCATCTCATCCTCTGTCATCCCCTTCTCCTCCTGCTCCCAATGCCTGCCAACATCAGAGTATTTTCCAATGAGTCAACTCTTCGCATGAAGTGGCCAAAATACTGGAGTTTCAGCTTTAGCATCATTCCTTCCAAAGAAATCCCAGGGCTGATCTCCTTTAGAATGGACTGTTTGGATCTTCTTGCCATCCAAGTGACCGTCAAGAGTTTTCTCCAACATCACAATTCAAAATCATCAATTCTTCAACACTCAGCCTTCTTCACAGTCCAACTCTCACATCCATACATCACCACAGGAACAAAAACAGCCTTGATGAGACAGACCTTAGTTGGCAAAGTAAAGTCTCTGCTTTTAAATATGCTAACTAGGTTGAGCATGTTTTCTTCCAAGGAGTAAGCATCTTTTGATTTCATAAGTGCTGTCACCATCTGTAGTAATTTTGGAGCCTCCCCCACCCCACCAGCCTCCCCTCACACACACAGAAAAAAAGCCTGACACTGTTTCCACTGTTTCCCCATCTATTTCCCATGAAGTGATGGGACCAGATGCCACGACCTTCGTTTTCTGAATGTTGAGCTTTAAGCCAACTTTTTCACTCTCCACTTCCACTTTCATCAAGAGGCTTTTTAGTTTCTCTTCACTTTCTGCCATAAGGGTGTGGGCATCTGCATATCCGAGGTTATTGATGTATCTTCCAGCAATCTTCATTCCAGTTTGTGCTTCTTCCAGTCCAACGTTTCTCATGATGTACTCTGCATAGAAGTTAAATAAGCAGGGTGACAATATACAGGCTTGACATACTCCTGTTCCTATTTGGAACCAGTTTATTCCATATCCAGTTCTAACTGTTGCTTCCTGACCTGCATACAGATTTCTCAAGAGGCAGGTCAGGTGGTTTGCTATCCGCATTTCTTTCAGACTTGTCCACAGTTTATTGTGACCCCACAGTCAAAGGCTTGGGCATAGTCAATAAAGCAGAAACAGATGTTTTTCTGGAACTCTCCTGGTTTTTCCATGTTCCAGCGTATGTTGGCAATTTGATGTCTGGTTCCTCTGCCTCTTCTAAAACCAGATTGAGAATCATAAAGTTCACAGCTCACATATTGCTGGCTTGGAGAATTTTGAGCATTACTTTATTAGCATGTGAGATGAGTGCATTTGTGTGGTAGTTTGAGCATTGTTTGGTTTTCCCTTTCTTTGAGATTGGAATAAAAATTGAACTTTTCCAGTCCTGTGGCCACTGCTGAGTTTTCCAAATTTTCTGGCATATTGAGTGCAGCACTTTCACAGCATCCTCTTTCAGGATTTGAAATAGCTCCACTGGAATTCCATCACCTCCACTAGTTTTGTTCGCGATAATGCTTTCTAAGGCTCACTTGACTTTACATTCCAGGATGTCTGGCTCTAAATGAGTGATCACACCATCGTGATTATCTGGGTCGTGAAGATCTTTTTTGTACAGTTCTTCCGTGTATTCTTGTCACCTCTTCTTAATATCTTCTTCTTCTCTTTTAGTTCCATACCATTTCTGTCCTTTATCGAGCCCATCTTTGCATGAAATATTCCCTTGGTATCTCCAAGTTTCTTGAAGAGATCTCTAGTCTTTCCCACTCTGTTGTTTTCCTCTATTTCTTTGTATTGATTGCTGAAGAAGGCTTTCTTATCTCTTCTTGCTAATCTTTGAACTCTGCATCCAGATGCTTGTATCTTTTCTTTTCTTGTTTGCTTTTCACCTCTCTTCTTTTCACAGCTATTTGTAAAACCTCCTCAGACAGTCATTTTGCTTTTTTGCATTTCTTTTCCATGAGGATGATCTTGATTCCTATCTGCTGTACAATGTCACGAACCTCATTCCATAATTCATCAGGCACTTTATCTACCAGATCTAGGCTGTTAAATCTATTTCTCACTTCCACTGTATAATCATAAGGGATTTGATTTAGGTCATTCATGAATGGTCTAGCGATTTTCCCTACTTTTTTCCATTTAAGTCTGAATTTGGCAATCAGGTGTTCATGATATGAGCCACAGTCAGCTCCTAGTCTTGTTTTTGTTCAATGTATAGAGCTTCTCAGCCAGGAGCCAGCATGAAGAGTCCCATCCATGACAAAGGTCATGAGGTTAAGAGGTCCTACATGCAAAGGCGAGTCTGGCCTTTTGGGAGCCTCACTGAATCTGCTCATGCATCTGCCCCGATACCAGAGTCTGCCTACCGTACTGCATTATGCTTTTATCTTAGGCTTCTGACATTAACAGGGGCTGTCCCCCCACCATCTTTTTCTGGAAAAAGTTAATTTAGAACTTTAAGATAATAAATTCCCTGGGCATAATAAGATTGTTTCAATCCAAAAGCCCCTCTGATGGCTTTCTAGCCTGCCTACAGGACTCAGACAGTTGTGCATGTGATTGATTGTGGCCTCCCCGTGAGAGGCACAGGAAGGTCAAAACATCCTAGGAATGTAGGAGCTTCCGAGGAGTCAAAATCTTTAGAATAGGACTGATTAAGGGTTTCATTTGTTGAGCCAATACTTGCTGCCACATTTTCATATCTTTCATTGATTCATATAGTTGGTATATAGAAAAAGAAAACAAGTAGCAACTTAATTCAAAGATTAAGTACTTTCTTTGTTATAACCCACTGCACCTTTGTTCTATAGGGATGTAACTTTAGTGCTTTGAGGGTGATGCAGATTAAAGAAAAGCACTTCAGAGAAAATGAGATTAACATTCATTAAGAAAAAGAGGGTTTCCCTGGTGGCTCAGAGGTTAAAGTCTCTGCCTGCAATCCGGGAGACACCAGTTTAATCCCTGGGTTGGGAAGATCCTTTGGAGAAGGAAATGGCAGTCCACCCCAATATTCTTGCCTGGAGAATTCTATGGAAGAAGGAGTCTGGCAGGCTACAGTCCAAGGGGTCGCAAAGAGTCAGACACAACTGAACTACTTTGCTATCACTTTCACTTTCAAGAAGAGAGCCATAAAGTGTTAACAGGTCTCTTGACCAGAAGTTAATATAAATCACCTGAGACCTTTTGCATACAAAAAGATATACAGAAAGGGTCAGGACTGCTGCCCCTGCATGACTCTATCTACCATTTTGTAAAACTTAGGGTATATAAACACCTTTTAAAAATAAAGTTATGGGTTTTTTGAACAAGCTTAGCCTTCTCCATGTCGATGCTCTCTCTCTGTTTCTCCCTCTCCCTCCTTCTCTTTCTCAGGCTGATCCCTTGGAATGTGGAGGCTCTCCGTGTTTACTTATTTGCCCAGGCTTCTAAGACCCACGCGAGAGGGAGCTCAAGGCGGGGCACCCTCTGCTATTCAAGTGGACAAAGGTGGCTTACGTAGATGGTGCAAGTTCCTTTTCTTGGAACTTTATTGGTTTTCTGCATAAACCAAGTTATTCAGCGTATTTTCTCCACTTATTTTCCTACTACACTATTTCTTTCTAATCTACCTCCATATCTTTATTTAAGCAATTAATTCCTAGGATGCCAACTCCGTCCCCCTTTCAAATTCTCTGGATCCACTAGAGCTAGACCTCGGCACTTCTCCATCTTTGGCTGCAAAGAATATAATCAATCCGATTTTGGTGTTGACCGTCTGGTGATGTCCATGTGTAGAGTCTTCTCTTGTGTTGTTGGAAGAGGGTGTTTGTTGTGACCAGTGTATTTTCTTGGCAAAACTCTATTAGTCTTTGCCCTGCTTCATTCCGCATTCCAAGGCCGAATTTTCCTGTTACTCTAGGTGTTTCTTGACTTCCTACTTTTGCATTCCAGTCCCCTATAATGAAAAGAACATCTTTTTTGGGTGTTAGTTCTAAAAGGTCTTGTAGGTCTTCATAGAACCATTCAGCTTCTGCTTCTTCAGTGTTACTGGTTGGGGCATAAACTTGGATTACTGTGATATTGAATGGTTTGCCTGGGAGATGAACAGAGATCATTCTGTCGTTTTTGAGACTGCATCCAAGTACTGCATGTTGGACTCTTTTGTTAACCATGATGGCTACTCCAGTTCTTCTGATGGATTCCTGCCCACAGTAGTACATATAATGGTCATCTGAGTTAAATTCACCCATTCCAGTCCATTTTAGTTCACTGATTCCTAGAATGTTGATGATCACTCTTGCCATCTCCTGTTTGACCACTTCCAATTTGCCTGATTCATGTGCCTGACACTCCAGGTTCCTATGCAATATTGCTCTTTACAGCATCGGACCTTGCTTCTATCACCAGTCACATCCACAGTTGGGTATTGCTTTTGCTTTGGCTCCATCCCTTCATTCTTTCTGGAGTTATTTCTCCACCAATCTCCAGTAGCGTGTTGGGCACCTACTGACCTGGGGAGTTCCTCTTTCAGTATCCTATCATTTTGCCTTTTCATACTGTTCACGGGTTTCTCAAGGCAAGAATACTGAAGTTTTTGTCATTTTCTTCATCAGTGGACCACATTCTATCAAACCTGTCCACCATGACCCGCCCGTCTTGGGTTGACCCATGGGCATGGCTTAGTTTCATTGAGTTAGAAAAGGCTGTGGTCCTAGTCTGATTAGATTGACGTGTTTTCTGTGAATATGGCTTCAGTGTGTCTGCCCTCTGATGCCCTCTTGCAACACCTACCATCTTACTTGGGTTTCTCTTACCTTGGATGTGACATATCTCTTCATGGCTACTCCAGCAAAGCGCTGTCACTGTTCCTTACCTTGGACGAAGGGTATCTTTAGAAAACCATATTTCCTTCTTGCATTTTTTTTTTCTTTTTTCTTGAGGATGGCTTGATCACTGCTTCTTGTACAATGTCACAAACCTCTGTCCATAGTTCCTCAGGCCCTCTTTCTATCAGATCTAATCCCTCCAATCTATTTGTCAATTTTACTGTGTAAATTTAAGTGATTTGATTTACGTCATACCTGACTAGTCTAATGATTTTCTCTACTTTTTAAACTTAAGTCTGAATTTGGCAAGAAGGTGTTCATGATCTGAGCCATAGTCAGTTCACCGTCCTGGTTTTGCTGACTATATATAGCTTCTCCATCTTTGGCTGCAAAGAAGAGAATCAATGTGATGTAGTACTGAACATCTGGTGATTCCATGTGTAGAGCCTTCTCTTGTGTTGCTGGACAAGAGTGCATGTGATAAGCTGTATGTTCTCTTGGCAGAACTCTGATAGCCTTTCACTGGATTCCTTTTGCACTACAATGCCAACTTTGTCTGTTATTCAGGTATCTCTTGACTTTCTATATTTGCATTGCATTCCTGTATGTTGGAAAGGACTTCTATTTTTGGATGTTAGTTCTAGATGGTCTTTATGTCTTCATACAACTATTCCATTTCAGCCTCTTCAGCATAACTGGTCAGGACACAGACTTGGATTACTGAGATATTTAATGGTTTGTCTTGGAAACAAACAGAGATCTTCATGTTTGCTACATATCTTGTGATCTGTCAGCTTCATCTCTTCATCAACTGTGGAAGGACACAAATCCACATAGGAAAAAAAAAAACATAAAAAAGTCATGTTTCATGAAACAAACTCTTTCTTTTGATATATGTTTGTGGAATGCAAACACTCTCTATTTTATGAAGAAACAGTGGTGTCCAGATTTTCCTTTGTGAAATCAAGAGAATTGAAATTTCATACTGATTCTCCTTTTCTTTGGAAATCCAGTGCCAAGATTTTCATATGGGAAATATACATATTTCCACATTTAATGATAGAGAACCACCAAATATATTTTCATACATGAGGTGGAGAGAATTTCACCTTTCCTGTGAGAAGAACAGCTTTCATATTTTCATGAAGTGAAATAAAAAATGCAATATTTTGTCATGTAAAAATTTAGATGATTCTACATTCTAGTTTAGTTCAGTTCAGTCTCTGGATCTTGTCCAGCTCTTTGCGACCCCAGGGACTGCAGCATGACAAGCTTTCAAGTAGTCAATTGAACATCTGGATTTTCAAAGAAATACAAAAATTCGTATTACATGGAAGAAATTTTAAAAATTAGAATTTATTTATTTATAATTTTTTGAATTTACTTATTTATTATGGCTGCACTTTCTTCATTGCTGTGCACAAAATTTCTCAAGTTGCAGTAAGTTGGGACTACTCTTCATTGCAGCCAGCTAGCTTCTCATGGTACTCTGTTCTATTGCAAAGCGGAAGCCCTAGGACACCCACGTTAGGTAATTTGAGCATAAGGGCTTATCTACTTTGGTAGCATGTGCCATTTCCTCAGACCAAGGTTCAAACCTATGTCCCCTGAATTGGCAGGGAAATTCTAAGGCCACTGGATTACTGGAGAAGCCCAGCAGGCTTTTATAATTATTTTATTTTAAGTATATTTTTAAATTTTTTTTTTTTATATTTTCATGAAGGCTAATTACCTTCTGAGGAGGCTTTACAAATAGCTGTGAAAAGAACAGAAGTGAAAATCAAAGGAGAAAAGGAAAGATACAAGCATCTGAAAGCAGAGTTCCAAAGAATAGCAAGAAGAGATAAGAAAGCCTTCCTCAGCGATCAATACAAAGAAATAGAGGAAAATAGAATGGGAAAGACTAGAGATCTCTTCGAGAAAATTAGAGACAAAAAGGGAAAATTTCATGCAAACATGGACTCGATAAAGGACAGAAATGTATGGACCTTACAGAAGCAGAAGATATTAAGAAAAAGTGGCAAGAATACACAGAAGAATTTACAAAAAAAAGATCTTCATGACCAAGATAATCATGATGATGTGAAAATCATGGCATCTGGTCTCATAACTTCACAGCAAATAGATGGGGAAAAATAGGAAACAGTGTCAGACTTTATGTTTTGGGGCTCCAAAATCACTGCAGATGGTTATTGCAGGCATGAAATTTAAAAGATGCTTACTCCATGGAAGAAAAGTTATGACCAACCTAGATAGCATATTGAAAAGGAGAGACATTACTTTGCCAACAAAGATTCATCTAGTCAAGGCCCTGGTTTTTTCAGTGCTCATCTCTGGACTGTGAAGAAAGCTGAGCACCGAAGAATTGATGGTTTTGAACTGTGGTGTTGGAAAAGACTCTTGAGAGTCCCTTGGCCTGCAAGGAGATCCCACCAGTCCATCTTAAAGGACGTCAGTCCTGGATGTTCATTGTAAGGACTGCTGGTGAAGCTGAAACTACAATACTTGGACCACCTCATATGAAGAGCTGACTCATTGGAAAAGACTCTGACTCTGGGAGGGACTGGGGACAGGAGGAGAAAGAGATGATAGAGGATGAGATGGCTGGATGGGATCACCTACTCGATGGACATGAGTTCGAGTGAACTCTGGGAGCTGGTGTCGGACAGGGATGCCTGGCGGTTTGTGATTAATGGAGTGTCAAACAGTCGGATAAGACTGAGTGACTGAACTGAACTGAAATGAATGGAACAACATTTCAAATAATAAACATAATTTTAAATCAAAAGCATTTAGAGAAAGAAGAAAAAGCAGACAAAATTCCCCAAAGTGAATAGAAGGTAAAACATGATAAAACTCAGAGCAGAAATTAAAGAAAAATGATGAAAAATTAGCCAAAATCAGTATCACTAAAAGGAGTCTCTTAGGTTAAATATATATATATGTTTCACGGTCCGGATTTATCAAAAAAAGAGAAACACTTATATCAATCAAATTTGACATGACAAAGGATGGCATTATAACTGATACCACAGAAATAACAAAGAATCATAAGTGTACAGAAAACATTTATAAGTCAATAAAATATAGAACTTGAAATCCATGGACAAATGGCCAGAAATTAAACTAAGAAGAAACACAAAATATTAATAGAACAATTGCAAACACTAATATTGAAACTGTGATGAAAATTTTCCAGTAGACAAAATTAAAGCCAGATGGGTTTACATGCAAATTTTATGAACCAGTCACAGAACTGCTAAGAAATGCACTTCTGAAACTCCTCCAAATTTCTAGACTGGAAGAAAAACCCACAAACACATGGTACAAGGTCACCATCACCCTGATAGCAACACCAAGATAACACAGAAAAAGAAAGTTAGAGACTAATATCACATAGACGAAAAGAGGTAAACATCCTTATGAAACATCATGATCACCTCAATAGATGCTGAAAAATCTTTGATATATTCCAACAAGTGTTTGTCATAGAAACTTTCCAAAAATTGAACGTAGAAAAACTACCTCAACTTAAGAAAGGCACACAAATCAAAACTACAATGATGTATCATCTTGCACCATTAGAAATCTCCTTCATTAAAAAAAAAAAAAAAAAAAAAAAAAAAGCTCCAACAAGAGACTGCCCTGCTAGTCCAGTGGCTAAGATACTATGATCCCAATGTAGGGGTCCCAGGTTTGATCCTTGGTCATGAAATTACCTTCCACATGCAGCGGCTGAAGTTTGTAACAACCAAATAAATACGTAAATATATGTGTGTGTGTGTGTGTTTGTATATCTTTGCATATTGCATACTAACATATGAAGGACATGGTGTGGAGAAAAGAGAATCTTCCTGCTCTCTTGCACTGTTGTTAGGAATATAAATGAATACTGCCAGAAAGCCAAACAGTATGGAAGTTCTTTAGATAACCAGGTGTAAAACTACCATTTAACATAACAATATCACTATTTGGGATATACTCAGAAAAAGAACCTTAATGAAAAATAGATATGTATGCCAGTAAACACTGCAACTCCTTTTAGAGTAGCCAATAAAGGGAAACAACCTTGGTGTCCATTGAGTGAAGAATGGATAAAGAAGTTATGGTACATATTTAGGATGAAAAATTACTCACTCACAAAACGGAACAAAGTCGGATTATTTGTAGAGATGCAGATTAATCTAGAGCCATTATACAGTGAAATAATAAAAAAAAATATTGCATATTAATGCATGCAAGTTGAATCTAGAAAACAATTGCTGAAGAACTCATTTGAAGGATGTGAAGAGATGCAGTCATAGAAACAGACTTGTGGACACAGTGTTGTAAGGAGAGAATGGAATGAATTGAACAAATTGCATTGACATATGTAACATACCAAGTATGCCGTAGATAGCTAGTGCTATGGAGTGCTCCAGTGGAGTGGGTTGTGAGGTATGGAAGGAGGCCCAAGAGAGAGATGGGAGGACTGATCAAAAGGAAGGCTCAGCTATATATACTAACAACTGATTTTTATTTATTTTATTTTTTTTGCTGGGCAGCAGAAACAAACAGAACATTGTAAGTTAATTATAACCTACAATTTTAATCATTTTGTTTCATGTGAAGAAAGAGAATCAGTACTTGGCTAAGTTGTGGAAGGGACAGGTTAAGCACCACAGTGCATGTCAAGTAAAATATGTATTCCAGACTGATTTAGTATGTATAAACAAAGCGAAAAATAAAAAGACAAATGCAGGGCTACTTTAGCCAGAATATATTCAGACTCCACACTTGTGCCTTCACTTCACTAATTTGTCAGTTTCTAAAAGTAAAGAAGAGATTTCTAAAAGAAAAGGAAACATATATGGTTATATGTATTCATAATACAATGTCTCTAATATATGAAATTATGAATCCACTCAAGTTTTAATAGGTAATAGCAGATCTTTGACTTTCAGAACTATCAGTCCAGTTTAGTTCAGTCACTCAGTCGTGTCCAGAACTATCAGCCCAGTTTAGTTCAGTCACTCAGTCGTGTCCGACTCTTTGCAAACCCATGAATTGCAGCACGCAAGGCCTCCCTGTCAATTACCATCTCCCGGAGTTCATTCAGACTCACGTCCACTGAGTCCGTGATGTCATCCAGCCATCTCATACTTAGTCGTCCCCTTCTCCTCCTGCCCCCAATCGTTCCGAGCATCAGTCTTTTCCAATGAGTCAATTCTTCACATAGGTGGCCAAAATACTGGAGTTTCAGCTTTGGCATCATTTCTTACAAAGAAATCCCAGGGCAGATCTCCTCTAGAATGGACTGGTTGGATGTCCTTGCATTCCAAGAAACTCTCAAGAGTCTTCTCCAACACCACAGTTCAAAAGCATCAATTCTTTGGTGCTCAGCCGTCTTCAGAGTCCAACTCTCACATCCATACATGACCACAGGAAAAACCAAAGCCTTGAATAGACGGACCTTAGTCAGCAAAGTAATGTCTCTGCTTTTGAATATGCTATATAGGTTGGTCATAAATTTTCTTCCAAGGAGTAAGTGTCTATTAATTTCATGGCTGAAATCACCATTTGCAGTGATTTTGGAGCCCCAAAAGTAAGGTTTGACACTGTTTCCCCATCTATTTCCCGTGAAGTCATGGGATCTGAGGCGATGATCTTTGTTTCCAGAAGGTTGAGCTTTAAGCCAACATTTTAACTCTCCTCTTTCATTTTTATCAACAGTCCTTAGTGTTCCTCTTCACTTTCTGCCATAAGGATGGTGTCATCTGCATATCTGAGGTTATTGATATTTCTCCCAGTGATCTTGATTCCACCTTGTGCTTCTTCCAGCCCAATGTTTCTCATGATGCACTCTGCATACAAGTTAAAATAACAGTGTGACAATATACATACTTGATGTACTCCTTTTCCAATTTGGAACCAGTCTGTTGTTCCATATCCAGTACTAACCTTTGCTTTCTAACCTGCATATGAGTTTATCAAGAGGCAGGTCAGATGGTCTTCTATTCCCATCTTTTGGCAGAATCTTCCATAGTTTATTGATATCCACATAGTCAAAGGCTTTGGCATAGTCAATAAAGCAGATATAGATTTTTTTTTTTTTAATTATCTTCTTTTCCCATGATCCAGTGGCAATCTTATCTCTGGTTCCTCTGCTTTTTCTAAAACCAGCTTGAACATCTGGAAGTTCATGGTTTACGTATTGCTGAAGCCTATCTTGGATAATTTTGAGCATTACTTTACTAGTGTCTGAAATGAGTGCAATTGCATGGTAGTTTGAGCATTCTTTGGCATTGTGTTTCTTTGGGATTGGAATGGCAACTCAACTTTTCCAGTCCTGTGGCCACTGCTGAGTTTCCCATATTTGCTGGCATATTTAGTGCAGCAATGTCACAGAATCATCTTTCAGGATTTGAAATAGCTCAACTGGAATTCCATATCCTCCACTAGCTTTGTTAGTAGTGATACTTTCTAATTCCCACTTGACTTCACATTTCAGAATGTCTGGCTCTAGGTGAATGATCACACCATCACGATTACCTGGTCATGAAGCTCTTCCTTGTACCCTTCTCCTGTGTATCCTTGTCACCTCTTCTTGTATCTTCTGCTTCTGTTTGGTCCATACCATTTCTGTCTTTTATCAAGCCCATCTTTGCATGAAATGTTCCCTTGGTATCATTAGTTTTCTGGAAGAGATTTCTGCTCTTTCCAATTCTGTTGTTTCCCTCTACTTCTTCGCATTGATCACTGAGGAAGGCTTTCTTATCTCTCCTATCTTTTGTTTGGAACTCTGAATTCAGATACTTATATCTTTCCTTTCTGCTTTGCTTTGTGCTTCTCTTCTTTTCACAGCTATTTGTAAGGACTCCTGCTGGGGGCCAGCGTGAGGAACTCCTCCCATGGCAAAGGTCTTGAGGAAGGAGGCTTGGGATACACAAAGGTGTGATTAAGCCTCAGGAAACCCCCTGTTCCCGAGCATCTAACCGCAAAACCAGAGTCTGTTTTATGCTCTCACCTACACCTCTGAATTTACGGGGGACCCTCCCCCATAACCATTTCTCTCGGAGAAGGAGTTAAGTTGCAGCTCCAAGGTAATAAAAGTTTCTGGGTGTGACAAGAGTGTTTCAGCTTACAGACTTCTCTGAAGGTTATCTAGCCAGCCTGTATAGATTCATCCGGCCACATGTGATTGTTTACAGCCTCCTAACCTGAGAGGCATGAGATGTTTTAGACTTACTAAAGGCAAATTCTTTGGGGGAGTTGAAAATTATTAGTATAGTGGGTTGGTTAGGAATTATATTGGTGAAGGGTTTTTCATTTGTTTTGTCAATAATTGCTGCTAATTCCCTACTCTGGGTGGGACAAGGGTGTCTCAGGTCAAACCTCTCTGCTGGCAGACTAGCTTGTGTGACAGGATTATCCATACTCCTGCCACTAGCACATGATTGTTTACTACCTCTCAACCATATACAGCAAAGAGAGTTTTGGAGTATTTTGAAAGTCTTAATTAGCATACAGCCTTTTCTTCTTGTTAAGTCAATGATTGCCGCCAGGCCTCCATATCCTTAGGTACCTGGGAATATATTAATCAATGTATTTGGAAAATAGAAAAGGAAATATAGTAGCTTTTAAGGTTAGCGATACTAGACTTTTTGAGTTAATGGATTTTCTGTTTTGTAATAGATCACTGTACTTTGTTATAAATCACTGTGTCCTTGCTATGTAAAAATGTAACTTTATCACTATCTTAAGACAAAATAGATCTTAAGGGGAGCATTGGTGAAAGAATTTTCATTTGTTGGGCTGATGTTTGCTGCCAAATCTCCATTTTCCCTGCCCTTATAATGAATATAGCTAATATATAGTAGAAATAAGTATTAACCTTTAAGCATATAAGAGAAATAAGTATTAACCTTTAAGATTAATCATGTCAACCTTGGGTTGAATAAATTCCTTTCTTGATTGTAACTCACTACACCCTCACCCTACAGGAATGTAACTTTATTTGGAGGTTGGTGCCTGGTTTAAGAAAAAACTGCCTTGGAAAAAATAAGTTTTTGGTTATCAGAAAGAAAGGATCATAAAATCCCTAAGACCTTTTTATGTGAAGCACCTGATGTTGATAAAGGTCAGGACTGCTGACCCCTGTGTTAGTCTGTATTCATCCCTATATGTAACAAAAGGTATATAAGCAAACCCAAAAATAAAGAAATCGGATCAGTTTCTGGAAAGACTGATTCCCTCTTGATGTTCTTTTCTGCTCCCCGTTTTTCTGGCTGAATTCCCATCTGGAGCATGGATTGTATTCTATGTAATCCAAGTTATTCAGCCTCTTTTTTTACACTATCTCCTACTACACTGTTTCTAATCTCTCTATATATCTGTAATTAAATATGTATTTTTTCCAAAGACGCTGACTCTGTCCCCCCACCTTCAAATCACCCTGAATCCACCGGGGCTGGACCCCGGTAGCCTCCCTAGTCAGCCATTATACATTTTTTATTTCTTTTCCGTGTGGTCTCTCTTGGTCCTTGTCTCCTGTACAATGCCACAAACCTCTGTTTATCAGGTACTCTGTCTATCAAATCTAGCCCCTTAAATCTATTTCTCATTCGACTGCATAATCATAAGGGATTTGACTTGGGTCATACCTGAATGGACTAATGGTTTTCCCTACTTTCTTCAATTTAAGTGAATCCGACAAAAAAGAAAAAAAAAAAAAAAGAAGAAGAAAAAAAAAAAAAGGATTTATAATCTGAGCCACAGTCAGCTACCATTCATGTTTTTGCTGACTGTATAGAGCTTCTCCATCTTTAGGTGGAAAGAATAGAGTCAATCTGATATCCGTGCTGAGCATGAAGTAATGTCCATTTGTAGAATCTTTTCTTGTATTGTTGGAAGAGAGTGTTTCCTATGACCAGTGCATTCTCTTGGCAAAACTCTACTGGAGTTTGGCCTGCTTCTTTCCATATTCCAAGGCCAAACTTGTGTGTTACACTGTTTCTTGAATTCCTACTTTTGCATTCCAATCCCCTATAATGGAAATGATATCTTTTTTGTGCATTAGTTCTAAAAGATCTGGTAGGTCTCCATAGAACTCCTCGACTTCATCTTCTTCAGCATTACTAGTTAGGGCATAGGCTGGGATTAGTGATATTGAATGGTTTTCCGTGGAAATGAACAGAGACCATTCTGTCGTTTTTGAGATTGCATCCAAGTACTAAATTTTAGGATTGCTTTGTTGATCATGATGGCTACTCCATTTCTTTGAAGGGATTCCTGCCTATAGTAGTAGATATGTCATCTGAGTTAAATTCACCCATTCCAGTCCATTTTAGTTCACTGATTCCGAGGATATTTGACATTCACTTTTGCTATCTTCTGTTTGAATACTTCCAATTTTCCTTGATTCATGGGACTGACATTCCAGGTTTCTATGCAATACTGCTCTTTATAGCACTGGACCTTTCTACTATCACCAGTCACATCCACATTTGGGTATTGTTATTGCTTTGACTTCATCCCTTCTTTCTTTCTTTCTGATATTATTTCTCCACTGATCTCCAGTAGTCTATTTGGAACCTACAAACACAGGGAGTTTTCCTTTCAGTATTCAATCATTCTGCCTTTTCATACTGTTCATGGGCTTCTCAAGGTAAGAATACTGAAGTGTTTTGCCGTTCTCTTTTCAGTGGACCACATGACCTCCATCATGACCACCCGTCCTGGGTGGCCCCACATGGTATGGCTTAGGTGCATTGAATTAGACAAGGCTGTGTTCCATGTGATCAGATTGGCTAGTTGTCCATGATTTTGGCTTCAGTGCATCTGCCCTCTGATGCCCTCTTGCGACACCTAGTGTCTTACTCGGATTTCTCTTACCTTGAACTTGGGGTATCTCTTCACGGATGCCCCAACAAAGTGCAGGCGCTGCTCATTCCCTTGGAATAGGGATATCTCCTCACAGACGCCCTTCCTGACCTTGACCATGTAGTAACTCCCTCGGCCCTCCTGTGCCCATGCAGCCACCGCTCTTTGGACTTAGTTATTTCTCTGTCTCAGGTATTCTACTGTTGGCTCCTGTTGTTAATTCCCATTAATGCACTTATTATTACTGGTTGACTCTTCTTTATTTCTTCTAGATCCATGGTAAACATGTTTATTTCTTCTCATTCCAGGCCTCTAGTGTATTTACTGGCAACATTACTTAGCTTGCAAGATTTTGGTCATCTTTATTGTCATTATTCTAAATTCTTTTTCAGGAAAACTTCCTATCTCGTCCTCTTTTGTTTGTTTTGGTGTGTTTTTATCAGTTACCTTTATCCGCTGCATATTTCTCTCCCATTTCATTCTGTCTCAATTGCTGTGGTTTGAGTCCCCTTTCTGCAGGCTGGAGGCTTATGGCTCCACTGTGTTCTGGAAACTGTCCTTTGTGGGTGGGATGTGACCAGTGACTTGTCAAGGTTTAATGCTTTGTGGAATTTGTGTCTGTGCAGTGGCAGGCGGATCTGTATCTCTTCTCTCTGAACTGCAATGAATTGTCCATGGATTATGCTTTGGGATGTTTGTGGGTTTGCTATGGCTTCGTGCACCCCCTTTTATAATATTCACAGTTGTGTTTCTCTTTTCTTGGAGAATAGCTGTGTGTTCTCTTGTACTGAATGCTGGCTCAAGTGTTGAGATGGCTTTCTATGTAGACATGGAAACTCTGGGTTCTGTGTGTATCCTTTAATGTTCAAAGGTAAGAAGTTCAATGTTGATCTAAAGCTCTGGAATCGATGTCCTGGCCTCTTGGTTTCCATCCCAGGTTAAAGTAGCATGAAGAAGTCACATCCATAAAACACATAAGATAAAACCCCAGGTTAATGGTGACAAAACTCTCCTCATCCTAAAAGAATCAAAGCAATTCACAGAGTTCCAGAGAGCAGAGAAAAGGGAGGAAGGAGAAAGAGGTGCCTTGGAGGAGATAGGGGAGAGTTAAAAGGGAAGACAGCAGTCAATTCAGGAAACAAATCTATAAGTGAAATCAGATCGTAAAGATTTTATTCCTAAGGTTACAAAATTGATAACATTTTTTTGAAAGCAAAAGTTAAGAACCAAGAATAAAATTTTGGCTCTTTTAAATAGTGTAAAAATAGAAAACAGAGGCCAAATTCATTCTTATATATATAAAAGAAGTGTTTAAAAAATAGGTGTTTTTTTTTGGAAAGGTAATAATAGTTGATAGAAATAATACTTTAGGGTATAAAAAGTTAACAGTTTAGGGTATAAAAAAGGACTAGCCTTGCTAAAATTTTAAGAAATCTCAGAATTTCAAAGAAATTGTATATTTTTTTGATGTCAGTACAGTATCAGATAGTCCCTTATTGAAGCGTGTACTTGTTTTTAAAGGCTACTGTTGTCCCTCAATTAGGCAGACTCAGCATTAACTGCAGAAACTTATTCGGTTGAATTTGTCACTTTTGTGTTGGTTTACGCTTCTTTGTTTATATTTCCTTCTTTTGTTTGAAAGTCTCTCTATATCTGGTTTTCAACACGAAATGAGGGTACGGTAGCCTCTTATTCAACGTCACATGCTCAGTGTTTTGGCAGTGAGGTGGGACACTGAAAACAAATACCACAGGCATAAGTGGGGCCATTTCAGGTGGATTGATCACATTGGGCTTGCCACTGACAAATTTGACATGTCCTTCCTGAGTATCCTGCTCAGCTTCCCTGTGATATGAGGGCACTGTCCCAAGTGGGCCGTGTGTTTCACGCACTTCTCAGCAAATCAGACACTTAGGTGCTCTGCATGGGTGCTGACCACGTTTGGCTCTGTGCTTTGTGCTCTTCCCTAGTCCAAAATCTCTGGTGACTGATTGGAGGGCAAGGCCAAGTTGCACTTGGGCTGTAACTCTTATGCAGCTCTCTGGTCTCAGCTACTCAATTTGCTGCCTGTGCCAGGGCACACATTCTTAAGTGTGCTAAGTGTCTCCTCAGGGTAAATGACCCCAGGCTGTCATGATCCTGGCCATAGAGTCATAGAGTAGGGGATGTGTCTGGGACCAAGATACCAGTAACCTATTTCCTTCTGCCTCTGGCAGTCATATGCATTCCTCTCTTCCTCCGTGGAAGAAAAGTCCTTAAGTAGAAACTGGTTCGGTCTCCTTTGGTATATTCGAGTGCACAGTCTTCTGCTCTGAGAGTGTGACATGGTTCAGTATGTGGCCTTAGAGCCTTCTCGCATGAAATGTCCTTTCTAAAATGTCTCTCTAGTGTTCCCATGGTTTATGTTTCTGTGTCACCTTAGGTCCGTCAGATTGTCCTCATGGCACTAAAGCCTTGTTCTAACCATAGCATATTTGATACATCACAGGCCTCCCTCTCAGGCCCCATGTATGATAGTGGGCGGGAGCATCTGAACCACTTCTTGGCTAGTAGTTGCATTTATTGGCATAATGTGTGTTTCTGTTCTTTTTCCCCTGGTTCTGTTTCTTCCCCCACTGACACCTATGAGAAAGTGTTTCTTAATTCGTGTAAATTTCTCCTCCTTTACGACTCCCTCTCCAAGGTGGGTCTTGATCCCTAAAATCTTTTCTACCCTCAGGTCTCTTACTTTGTCCTACCTCGTTTTTTCAACATCATTCACAAATTGATTTCTGGAAGGTGTTCCATGTGCAGTCGATCCTTTGATAGACATGTGTGGGAGAAAGCAGACTGTGCCTCCTATACCCTTAACATTATAAGACCCCACCGCAACCCTGGGAGATTCATTTAATTAACTGAAATCTTGTTATTTTTCAGTCACAACGTCATTTCTGACTCTTTTTGACATGTTGGGTGCAATACACAAGGCCTGTCTCTCTCACTATCACCCAGGGTCTGCCTGAGATCATGTCCCTTGAATGGGTGAAGCTATACAATCATCTCCTCTCTCATTGTGTCTCCTCCTGATTTGATCATTATCTAAGAATAAGGGCCTTTTCTAGTGAGTCAGTTCTTCGTTCAGGTGATTAAAGCTTTGGGCTCAGCTTCAGTATCAGTGATTCTAATGTCTCTTCAGAGTTGAAATCCGTTATGTTTGACTGACTTGATCTCCTTGCAGTCCAATGGACACGCACAAGTCATCCCCTGCAGAGCAGTTTGGTGTTCTCACATCTGTACATGTCCACTGGAAAGACCATAAATATGACTTTTTGTGCCTCTATTGGTCAAGTCATGTCTTCCCTTTTTAACTTGCTCTCTAAATTTGTGAGAGCTTTTCTTCCAAGAAGCAATTGTCTTCTAATTTATAGCCACCCTCACCATAGTGAATGGTGAGCTACAAAAATTGACAGTGAATTTAGAGGCACAAAAGAGAAAATCTATCACTGCTTCTGCCTTTTCCACTTCCATTCCCCATGAAGCTCTGGGACCAGATGCCATGACCTTACTTTGTGTAATACTGAGAATTCAATTGTACTGTTTACCCTATGTTTTCCTATTAACATTAAGGATTATTATATTCTTGTACCTTAGTTTTCCCTTGATGTTTTGAATGAGAAATCATTTTCTAAGAGAATTCTAAGATAATAATTACTCATTATATATAATACTGCTGGTTTTATGGTTCCTACTGGAGCATTCGTACCATGCTTCTGTGACAACTGGGTAAATATTGACAAAATGTGCAAACTATAATATATCTCATCATTAACATAATATTTTGAGCCTGTTCATGTTATCTAGTTAGATTTTCTCTAACATGGTAACAACAAAAATACAGAGGAGGACAAGAAACAAGAGATAGGATGTGGAGGGGAGCAGGAAGCTGAACTCCTGTGGCATGAAGAGAGAGAAATTTTCATCATCAATAATGTCTATTGAAATATTTGGTACCAGAAGTCTAAGTAAAGCGGGGGCATTTTACATACTGAATAATGGAGAAGTGATTTTGATGTACACATCATATAATTTCACTGTTCAGCTAGCCAGAAGAGCCGGACTACACTCTATGCACAGTGCACTGGGAATTTGTTTTACCCATTAAGTGGATGGATGGTATCCCAAATCCAGCTAGTTGAAAATTGTGCATATGGTTCTGACATGTTCCTATGTTACTACAGACTTGAATGAATAAAATTGTATTCAACATGAGGAGAGCAACAGGTTTCCTTGAACAATATCTCTAAGTAAATGAGAGTTGTGGTTTATGGGCCCAAGGTGTCCTCATAAGTATGAAGCCATCTCTTATTACAGAAAGAATAGTGGAAGATGAGCTACACTAAAGGAGCGCCTTTCAGCAACAGGATCTGAATTACTCAGCTAGAAAATTATTAAGTAATGTTTGGGATCCCAAAAAAGTAATTGAAGATCTTGGGAGCAAGTAAAGAGTTTGGCCACCTAAATAAAGTTGCCTAAAATTATATTTTGACATATATACATATACACACATGTGTGTGTATGTGTGTGTGCATTAAAAAAAAAAAAAAGCACAATAGCTTATTTTCCTCTTAGGTGTAACAGCAATGGAAAAAAAAAAAAAACTTCAAAATCAAATGAAGAATGATTCAAAAGTCTACTCACTTATTGAATATAAGTAACTGGAAATTCTTCAAAATATGTTTTATTCGCTGCACGTAAAGTATGGGGACTCTTTATAACACTCCTGTCTCTCCTTTTAATAAATATCTACCAAATGTCAAGAGTTTGTCCAGTTTTAATGTCAAAAATAGAGAGATATAGAAATATACATGTGCATGTATATGTGTATATATATATGTGTGTGAACATACAAAGATATGTATTCATATAGCAGAAAGTGAAGAGCAACTGAAAAGCCTCTTGATGAAAGTAAAAGAAGATAGTGAAAAAGTTGGCTTAAAGCTCAACATTTAGAAAATGAAGATCATGGCATCCGGTCCCATCAATTTATGGAAAGTCGATAGGGAAACAGTGGAAACCGTGTCAGGCTTAATTTTTGGGGGCTCTAAAATCACTGTGGATGGTGACTGCAGCCATGAAATTAAAAGATGCTTACTCTTTGGAAGAAAAGTTATGATCAACCTAGATAGCATATTCAAAAGCAGAGACATTACTTTGCCGAATACGGTCCGTCTAGTCAAGGCTATGGTTTTTCCTGTGGTCATGTATGGATGTGAGAGTTGGACTGTGAAGAAGGCTGAGTGCCGATGAATTGATGCTTTTGAACTGCGGTGTTGGAGAAGACTCTTGAGAGTCCCTTGGACTGCAAGGAGATCCAACCAGTTCATTCTGAAGGAGATCAACCCTGGGGTTTCTTTGGAAGGACTGATGCTAAAGCTGAAACTCCAGGACTTTGGCCACCTCATGAGAAGAGTTGACTCTCTTGAAAAGACTCTGATGCTGGGAGGGATTGGGGGCAGGAGGAGAAGGGGACGACCAAGGATGGGATGGCTGGATGGCATCACTGACTTGATGGGCGTTAGTCTGAATGAACTCCGCAAGTTGATGATGGACAGGGAGGCCTGGCATGCTGCCATTCATGGGGTTGCAAAGAGTCGGACACGACTGAGGGACTGAACTGAACTGAACTGTTATATATGAATAGATATTTATGCATATATGTATATACAAACAACTATATAAAATAAACAGATAATTTCCATAATATAAAGTAACTGATATCAAGCTTAGATCTCAGAGTTATTTCCACCTTCATGCTCCATATCAACCAGAAATATCCAAAGTTCTTACCGACTCAAACACTCCAATAGCTGGAAAACATGAAAATGAAATCGAACCTGCAACTGAGATTTTCAGTCACATTTATGATCAAGCTCTGAATCCAACACTTTATGTCCTTTATATTCTAAGCAGCCCCTCCCTAAGAATGAAAAATATGAAAGCTGAGAGAGAAAGGTAAGAAATTGCAGATCTTCTTTTGTTCCAAAAGTCATCTTTTTTATATATAAATTTATTTATTTTAATTGGAGGTTAATTACTTTACAATATTGCATTGGTTTTGCTGTACATCAACATGAATCCGCCACAGGTATACACGTGTTCACATCCTGAATACCCCTCCCTCGTCCATCCCCGTACCATCCTTCTGGGTTGTCCCAGTGACCAGCCCCAAGCATCCAGTATCATGCATTGAAACCTGGACTGGCGATTCCTATCATATATGATACTGTATATGTTTCAATGTTATTCTCCCAAGTTATCTCACCCTCTCCCTCTCCCACAGAGTCCAAAAGGCTGTTCTACACATCTGTGTCTCTTTTGCTGTTTCACATACAGGGTTATCATTACCTTCTTTCTAAATTCCATATAGATGTATTAGTATACTGTCAGTTCATATACTGTCAGTTAGTATACTGTCAGAAACCCACAGTCAGTTGATTGATTTTTTGCACAGAAGTGAGTAGACCCAAGTTTGCCTGGATAAAATTACTGAATATTAAGAATGTGTGTATAGAAGGGTCATAAATCTCTTTTATTTCAAAAAACAGGTAGATTTATCGATGTGATCTTTCTGTGTAAAAGTTCTTTAAGAATGAGAATTTTCAGGCTTCATGGTTTTGGTTACTATTTCTGTAAACAGTCTGTATTTTAAATTGTTGCTGAAGTACACACCGGTTGAAGAGTACTCTTCAATTGCTAGGAGATCAGTAACTTAGTGATGTCACAGCTTTCTGACTTTGATAAGCACTGTGATGGTTTAGAGAGTTTCTCTCTGTAGGCTAGCCAAGCAGCATTGGAAGTTGCAGTGTGTAAAATCAGACAAATAAGAAAAGAATCTGAATAAATATTTATCTGAGATTGTACATATTTCTTCAGAAATTCAAGATGGTCCTCCTAGGGATGAATCAACTGGTTCAGAAACTTCCATTAGATCTTCTTTGTATGATTATACACTTACTGGGGACTCAGTTTTGAGGTCTGTGATGGAAGAATATGCTTTTCAGGCTTTGTCTGAAGAACTTGTTATAAAAAGGCCACGCTACACATTCTGTCTCTAAAACACATGAGTTGAATTATTTTCTTTCACTCACATGTCCACAAAAAAACTTGGAGTGGAAATTGATCAGTTTGAATATATTTGGCGGGATGAGAGTAGCACTTGTATAGTGATAAATGAAGAACTCTTTAGGAAAGAAGTCTTGGAAAGAAAGGGGACTTTCAGAATATTTGAAACAAAGAGTATGAAAAGTTTAGCTCGACCTCTAAACTTTATGGGTTTAGTAAAAAGTAACAAACTTTTCAAAGTCTGCTTCACGACCTGACTTTCTGGAAGAAGGGGGGAAAAAAAAAAAGTCTGTCTTTAGAGCAAAGATTCCAAAATTTTCACTTATTGGCAAAATGTAAGATTAAATAATGTGACCCAAAAGCATATTCACATATGTAGCTAAAATGGAATTTTAAACTGAGATAGAATTTTGTTAAGGATTTTTACATCTATGTTCATAGATGATATTGACCTGTTGAAGGGTTAATAGGGTAGCAGAGATGTGCCTGCAAACAGGTCTCTCTGCTCAGGCTTAGCGTCCATGCATACAAGGCATTCTGCCAAAGAGTCTGGACACAGCTTTGAGTTTAATGGTCCCTTGCGAACAAGGGAGCATTCCCTTCTTGAGATAAGAAGGAGATGAGGGCTTTGTGCAGACTCTGCAGTAGGCAGAGATTTCACTCCCCTTTACTGTACGATAACACGTATGCACCTGCACTGCACTGAAAAGGCTTATTCTTACAGTCTGGAATTCTGCCTAAGGAGGGCTTAATAATAATAAACGGCAATTAGTTTGCCCAGTTCTTGTCCCTCTGGCCAGAGTGTATGTCTCTTGTGTGCGTCTTGTATGTCTTGTATGTTCTGTGTCATTTCACTCGTAGTAACCAACATCTGGCGCCCAACGGATGGGGCTCGAGTGAAACCGAAAGAGGCAAGAAACCCCGGGGGGATTTTAGATCCATAGCAGGGGAGCTTTTGGAAACATGGGGAATTCCTCACCCTAGCGGAAAAAATTGCTAGGTGAATTATTGTACATAATCATGGGGAATTCTTCACCCTAGCAGATGGGAACTTTCAGAAGTTCCTGGTTCAAAAAACCATGGGGAAATTCTGCTAGGAAGAAATAAATGCTCATTATGGGCACAATATGTGAATTTATATATTGAATCATGTTATAGAATTTATGTAATGCTATAACACAGGCTTTGACTTTGCTATCTACTGATAATGAGACTAAATCTAATGCTTTAATGAAGGAAGAGGTAATTTATAAGGATATGCCAAATGTTGGTGGAATTTCTGCATTGCCTGAAAGTAAGGATACAAATGAGCCTCCCCCTGTAAATGGTGAAACATCTGATAGTTCAGAATCAGATTTGGAGGCTTCTTCAGTTTCGTCAAAGGAGGGCAAAGAGATTAAAGAAATTACCCATCTATTCCAGGAATGGTGGAGATTCCACAAGGAGGAGAAAAAATCTACACCTCTGCTCCTCCTTGTGCTTCTCTTTTCCCCACTGCAGTTGATCGGCTCGATGTGGGCAGGGAACATTATCTGTTCTCCTTTCCTTTGTCTATGCTTCATGATGATGACCCGTCTGCTCCCCCTGGTGGGTTTATCGACCCTCCACAATTGTTCCCCATCCAGAGACAACAAGATGGCAATGTAATAAATGTTCAATATGCTCCTTTGGAATATACATTTTTTAAAGATCTTAAAGCTGCAGTAGTGCAGTACGGTCCTCAATCTCCCTTTGTTTTGGCTATGTTGAAATCATTTGGAAAAAGGCAAATTAATCATTCCATTAGATTTAGAATCTATTGCCCAAGCTGTCTTGGAGGGCTCTCAATTGTTGCAACTTCGTAGCTGGTGGGAAGAAGAAGCTAGAAAGAAGGCTCAGATTAATGAGGGACAAAATCCCCCTGGTCCTCTCGAGGACAAATAAATGGGAGAAAGCCAATATCGGGCTTTAAGAGAACAGGCTCAATATTCTGATCAGGACTTGACAACAAGTCCGCCAAGTCTTTTTACAAGCATGGCGCGATGTGGTGCCTACTGGCCAAGCCCAGCCCTCCTTTGTTAAAACAATGCAAGGCCCTAATGAGCCATATACTGATATTCTAGCAAGATTGAGGATAACTCTAGAACAGGCTGTAGAGAGAGATGAAAGTTCAGAGATGTTATTACAAACTTTAGCATTTGAAAATGCAAATCCTAAATGCAAGCGTATACTGGAACCTTTAATGGGACAGCATACATCTATAGCTGAATATATCAGAGCCTGCTCAGGAGTAGGAGAAACTGAGCATCAGGCTAATGTCTTTGCTACAGCCTTGGCCAAGGTTATGAGACCACCAAAGGGAGGTAACTGCTTTCATTGTAAAAAAAACTGGTCATATTAAAAAAAAAAAAAAAAAGTGTCAGAAATTAAAAGCTGATCAAGGTGCAATTCCTAAAGACAGATCTCTTGCTGGGAAGAATAAGACTCCTCCTGGACTTTGCCGACGGTGTGGGAAGGGGTTTCATTACACTAATGAATGCAGATCTAAAACAGATAAAATGGACAACCCGATACCGGGAAACTATCCTGCGGGCCTGAGTCCTTGGGGCCCAGGAACAATACCGGGGACTTCTCCTCCTTGCCCTCCTCCCATTCCATCTGCCCCGTTAAAAAGACCTCAGATGATGATTTCAGACTTACGGTCTGCTACTTCAGGGAGTGCTGCTGCTGATTTGCCACTAGCTGATAATGTTCTTTTGTCACCAGGGGGAGGCATTTATAAATTAAAAACAAATGTATTTGGACCAATGCCTAAAGGCACTTGTGGCTTGATATTAGGCCATAGCAGTGCAGCTTTGAGAGGTTTAACCATAATTCCTGGGGTAATAGACTCTGATTATGTTGGGGAAATTTTAATTATGGTCTCTACTTCTACCACACTTTCATTGTTAGCTAGAGAACATATTGCCCGAATACTTCTCCTACCTTATCACCCCTTTTTGGCTCTTCCTAATAAACTAACAGGGGGATTTGGAAGTACTGGGTGACATATATTTTGGGAAATGCTTATCAGAGATTCTCGCCCTGCTCTCTCCTTGATTATACAAGGAAACAACTTTGAGGGACTAGTAGATACAGGGGCGGATATTTCAGTCATTTCTTCTCAACAATGGCCCCGGGGTGGGGGGAGGGGGAAAGAAAAACAAAACAAAACAACCCTTTAATGCTAACGGGATTGGGCTCCATTGCAGGTGTCTGGAAGAGTACCCATCCCTTGCAATGTAAATTCCATAATAAAAGATCAGTGTGTGTTACTTTTTATATTGTAAATATACCTATTAATATATGGGGGAGAGATCTTCTCTCTCCTTTGGGGGCTTCTGTAAACATTCCATCAGAAAACTAGTAGCCACTGCTCAAATTCCTCGAGCACTCCCATTAAAATTGTTAACTAATACTCCAAAACGGGTTGAGCAATGACAATTACCACAAATGAAGCTCAAGGCATTAGAACAATTAGTACAAGAACAACTCCAACTTGGCCATATAGAGCCCTCGACCTCCCCCTGGAATTCTCCTGTTTTTGTTACAAAAAAGAAATCTAGAAAATGGAGAATGTTAACTGATTTATGAGAAGTTAATAAACGTATTAAACCTATGGGAGCATTGCAATTGAGACTCCCCTCTCCAGCTCTTATTCCTCAGAATTGGTCCTTAATGGTGCTAGATCTTAAAGACTTTTTTTTTTCCCCATTCCTCTACAATTGCAAGATAGAGATAAATTTGCTTTTACAGTTCCTGTTCTTAATCATGCTCAGCCTGTTAAGCGTTATCAATGGACAGTCTATCCACAAAAAATGATAAATAGTCCTACCTTATGCCAAAAACTCTTAGCTCGCTCTTTGCAATCCCTTCGTCAAAAATACACCAATTATATTCTGTATCATTATATGGATGATCTCCTATTGGCAGCTGCTAGTAATGCTGAACGTGATGAATTCTTCTTAAAAGTACAGGAGGCTTTAAGACTATACAATTTGCAAATAGCCACGAAAAAAATTCAAAAAGACTTTCCTATTTAATATTTAGAGACAATATTAAAACAACATAAAATTAGGCCCCAAAAGTTGCAAATTAAAAGAGACCATCTCAAAACCTTAAATGATTTTCAAAAGTTATTGGTAGATATTAATTGGCTACGCCTGGTACTTGGGATTCCTACTTATCAATTACAACATTTATTTTCTACTTTAAAAGGAAATGCAGCTCTGGATAGCTCCCGGACCTTAACCCCATTGGTTTTACAGAAACTTCAATTTATTGAACAACGACTAAATGACCTTTTTTTTTACTTACTTACATGCATCTCAACCTATTTCTCTTATCATATTTCATACCCCTTATTCCCCATCTGGTGTAATTACTCAAGAAGAAGGATTAATAGAATGGGTTTTCTTACCTAACAGTTTTTCAAAAAAATGACTATATAAATGGATAAATTAGCCTTCCTTATACAGAAAGGTCGCTATTGTATTTTACAACTATCAGGATGTAAACCACACCAGATTGTTACTCAGTTGATAATTGCTCAAATATCTCAATGTTTACAATTAAAGGAAAACTGGCCAATTTCTCTTGCTTCATATCCTGGTTCGTTTTCTAATCATTATCCATCATCTAACTTGATTGACTTTCTCCGGACTAACACTATGATATCTCTTTCCCCAATTTCAGATGTTCCGGTTAAGGGACCCACTATTTTTACAGATGCAAATAAAAATACTCTGGATATTGGACCCCAGAAAATTCCAAGGTTTTCCCCCACTCATTTTCTTCTGTACAGCCCGCTGAATTTGGGGCTATCTATCTAGTTTTACAAGATTTTCCCCAAATTCCTATTAACATTGTTTCAGATTCTCGATATGCTGTTCTCTCTTGCCTACAGCTTCCCCATGTCTCCCTTCCATGGACCCTGAAAACAGCTAGTGATAAATTGTTTTACCAAGTACAACAATTGCTTTTGCAGCATTCAGAGTTAACTTTCTTTACTCACATCCATGCACATTCTGCCCTTTCTGGACCCTTATCATTCAAAAATGCTACAATTGATGTTTTACTTAATCCTATAGAAGCAGCAAAGCAAGAACATCTCTTACAACATACCAACTCCAAAGGGTTACCAAAATCTCACGCTATTACTCAAAAACAAGCTCAAAATATTGTTTGTTCTTGTTCCATATGTGCACCCTTTGCTTTGCCATTTACTCCACCAGGTGTCAACGTAAGACGACAACAAGCAAATCAGATATGACAAATAAATGTAATTTACATTTCTTCTTTCAGACAACAAAACTGTGTGCATCATACTATAGATACATGCACACATTTTCAATGGGCCACTGCATTGCATTCTAAAAAGGCTGACGCTGTTATTACTCATTTGTTATCTTGTTTTGCAGTTATGGGATTACCAATTGAATTGAAAACTGATAATGCACCTGCTTACCAATCTGCAAAATTAGCTCACTTTTTATCTCAATACCATGTAACTCATACTTTTGGTATTCCTTATAATAGTCAAGGGCAAGCTATCATTGAAAGAGCTAATTGTACCTTGTGTGATTATCTTGAAAAAAAAAAAAAGGGGGGGGGGGCAAGAGAGACTTATGAAACCTAAAGACATTCTGAATAAAACCTTACTTACCCTATTTTTTTTGAATTTTTGGAGCAAGGGAAATCTATCAGCAGCAGAGTTGCATTTTCAAGGGAAAGAAGAGGATAAGAAAATCTTGAATATGCCTATTTGGTATAAAGATAAAGAGAAAGGTTGGATCCCAGCATCATTAATATATTTGGGATGAAGGCATGCTCAATGTCTGTTGATAATTACAGGTTTTGGCCCCCAGCAAGATTGATCAAAATCAACAATGGCTGATCCCCTTGTTCAAAAATTCAAAGAACTTACTATGCAGAGAAGCCTTACCTCCCGTACAAGGGAAGCAACACCTCCTACCTGGGGTCAAATGAAGAGGCTGAATCAGAAAGCAGAAAAGACATTAGTGAAGGCGGGGCAACCTCTGAATCCTATCAATCTTTTGCTTGCCATGATGGTGGTGGTGACGTGTCAGGTAATTGGTGTATTGGCAAGTAATCATACATATTGGGCATATATACCTAATCCCCCATTAGTAAGAACAGTTTCCTGGGTGGAACCAGAAGTGTAGGTATGTACTAATGAGACTGCCTTCTTTCCCCCACCAGCTTGTGGGGGAATAGAACAACTATCTCATCATAAACAACAATATAATATTAATAATTAGACCATTGCAGTGGAAGGTATTCCTTTATGTATAGGGGGACACCACTTTTGTCTGTCCACTAAGGAACGTTCTCATCATTCTTATAATACATGGGGAGTAAAATATAATAATTACCATATTGCTACTTTTACTGTGTTTGTTTCCTCCAGGGGATTTAACACTTCAACAAAACTGATAGATATTCATAATGGAAAACACATGTCGCTATGTCCTGTTAACTTTTTTGTTCCTTCTCTAGAATCTTTGGAGTGAGAACGTTGTCGAGGTCATCGACCCTTTACGGTTATGAATTATTCTGGGGCCATCATTGTAGATTAGAGTCCAGATCATGGACAGTTCTTAGAAAAAATGGTCAAATAAATCTTTTAGGTGTCATCGTGCAAATACCACTTTGATGGGTAATGGTAATGAAACAGTTAAATGGCAGCAATTTGCACTTGTCTCTCCTCAATTACAATTACAAGGATATCCGCACATTCAAGGAAACTATTGGCCGTTTCTGGTAGTCTCACTATCTGGTCAGGAAATTATACTTTGGACAGTGGTGACTCTTCGGGTCCATTCCATGTTAATTTACGTGTTAATAAATCTTATTCCACAATGGCATGTGTAAAGTGTCCTTTTGCATTGTTATATGGGAATGGGACCTGAAATGATACTGTGGGGTCTATGTCATGTGACTATTGTAATTTAACTCAATGTGTAAATGTCATGGTAGGAAAATTTTGAAAGACAAGCCTTTAACTCCAATTTCTCACTAGTAATTGTTAAAGCTCAGACAGTAGTATGGTTGCCTATAAATCTGACTCGGCCGTGGTCAGATTCTTTTGCTGTTTCTCATCTAGTAACCGCTGTACAGACTTTGCTACACCGATCTCAACGTATGCTTGCTGTGGTCATTGCTTCGATTCTCACAGTCGCATCAGCAACTGCAACAGCAGCTATAGCAGGCCTTGCGTTACACCAAGGAATTCAAACAGCTGATTTTGTTCGGGAATGGCAAAAAGACTCTCATTTCTTATGGCAACAACAGCGAGATTTGGATACACAACTTACTACCGACGTGCTCAATCTTCAACCCACCGTTTCCTGGCTTGAATATCAATTGGCTGTTTTATCTACACGAAGTGTGTTGAAATATGATTGGAATTCTTCTATTTTGTATAACACCTGTACCATTTAACATGAGCCCTTCAAGAGATTAACCGAGACATATAAATAAAAAGAGTTCTAGATGCCCATCATCTAGGGAGATTCCGCCTAGCCCCCAAGAGGTGGCTGGATAGCCAATGACGGGTAAGACCCTCAGAGGAGGGCAACCTAAGACAGGCAGAGCCACAATAGGGGCTGGCGAGGCTGGAGGTTGGCCGCCTACAGCTTTATGGCTTGCTCTACAAAACATCAATACAAATGTCTCGAGGGCTTAAATAAAATAAAAAAGGGGGAGATGAAGGGTTAATAGGGTAGCAGAGAGGTGCCTGCAAAAGGGTCTCTCTGCTCAGGCTTAGCATCCTTGCATACGAGGCGTTCTGCCAAAGTGTCTGGACACAGCCTTGAGTTTAATGGTCCCTTCCATAGAAGGGAGCATTCCCTTCTTGAGATAAGAAGTAGATGAGGGCTTTGTGCAGACTCTGCAGTAGACAGAGATTTCACTCCCCTTTACTGTACGATAACATGTATGCACCTGCACTGTACTGAAAAGGCTTATTCTTACAGTCTGGAATTCTGCCTAAGGAGGGCTTTATAATAATAAATGGCGATTAGTTTGCCCAGTTCTTGTCCCTCTGGCCAGAGTGTGTGTCTCTTGTGTGCATCTTATATGTTTTGTATGTTCTGTGTCATTTCACTCGTAGTAACTAATAGCCTGTAGTTTTCGTTTTTGGGGTATATTTGTCAGGTTTTGGTATTAGGGTGATGGTGGCCTCATAGAATGATTTTGGAAGTTTTCCTTCCTCTGCAATTTACTTGAAGGTTTGAGTACGACAGATTTTAGCTCTTCTCTAAATTTTTTATAGTAATTAGCTGTGTAGCCATCTGGACCTGGGCTTTTGTTTGCTGGAAGATTTCTGATTACAGTTTCAATGTCTGTGCTTGTGATGTGTCTGTAAGATTTTGGGCCTGTAGAGTTTCAGCTACAAGTTTATGTAAAGGTAGGGCAAGTTCAACATAATAGGAAATCCAAATGTGACAGTAACCTGTAATTTCTAAATATACTCTCAATTGTCATAAAGTCATAAGTAGGAAATTACTTGATATAGGTTTAATTCTCTCAGGACCTATGACCCTAGTTCCTTCTGATATGATTAGGCCAAGATCACCAGATTGTTGACAAAGCTGAGACTTTTCTCTTGATGCCTTGTAATCACAGCCTGTCAGAATGTTTAAGAACTCTCTGAGGCTCATGAATATCTTCTATCTCAACACAGAACAAAATATCATTTACTTATTGTAACATCACAGCTTCAGAGTTATTAAAGTTTTGTGAATCCCATGACAAACTTTGTCCAAATAAGTGAGGACTGTCACGAAATCCCTGGGGCAAAACTGCCCAGGTTAACTGAGAAGCTGACTGTGTAGGGTCTTCAAAGGCAAATAGAAATTTACTTTCCTCCACTAAAGGCAAAGAATAGAAGGTATCTTTCAAATAAATTAGTGAGAAATATTTGGCTCATTCAGGAATTTCAGATAATAGAGCATAAGGATTAGGCACCACAGGGTGTTAAGAAACTACCGCCTCATTTATTAGCCATAAATCTTGAACTAGGCTCTATTTACCATTAGATTTATTTATACGTAAAATAGGAATGCTGCATGGACTGTTAAAGTGAATTAATAGCCCCTGCTCCTTTAAACTTTTGATGATAGGCTTTAACCCTTCCTTTATCTCAGGTTTCTATAGATACTGCTTCTTATGTGGAAATAAGTGTGAGTCTTTGAGCTTGACAACTATAAGCAATAGCATTTTGTGCTTGGCCCAAAGATTTTCCATCAGCCCATACTGTAGGATTTACATTTTGTTCAACTAAAGGGAGAGAAAGGGAAGGCTCCATATTCATGAAAACAGAGGCTTGAGCCTTGCTAAGTATATCCCTCCCCAAAAGGTGTGAAGGAGATTCTGACATGATCAGAAGCTCATATAAAAATAGAACAGATTCCCAGTTACAAGGTAAAGAATAACTGAAATAATAACTTTTGCCTCATCCAAACAGTCCCATTATGGAAGTGGATCAGGAAGTAATTGGGCCAAGGGCTTCAGTAAGCACAGGGTAAGTTGCCTCTGTATCTAAAAGGAAATCGATGGAATTCCAACCCACAGTGTTTAATATCCAGCGTCCCTCAGTTGTAATTAGGATAGGAGCTTGTGTGGGGACCCCTGGGCACCTTCAGTCCTGATTGTCTTGAGAGTCTGACCCCAGAGACATACAACACTGATGGCAGTCTTTCTTCCAGTGTGGTCTTTTGCAGACCACACATGGAGCCGAGGTAGCTTAGATGCCTGAAGGCAATCCTATTTGAGGTGTCCCTCCTTTCCACAGCAATACTAAACCCATTCCTTTTCACCTGGGCCCCTCTGGGTCTTTTTCTAGAGCTCTTTAAGTATATTTTTCATGGGCATTGTGAAGGCTTCCACCTTTTCAATTGTCTTTTTCTGCCTTTCTTTATTTCCCTCATATTCCCTGCCATAAAAGATTGTCTGAGCCAGTTGCAACAGAGTATCTAAGGAATGATTTGTTCCATATACCTGTTTTAGTAGCTTACGGCAAATATTTGGAGCTGACTGAGATAGAAATCCATCCTTTAAGACCATGTTTCCCTGTTTCTTATTGAACCGGTTTAATTGTTAAACATCATTATACTTAGGAGACCTTCCAACTGGCCACTGTTCACCATCCTCCAATGGATACCGTGGCCACACAGTATCACATAGGAGGACTAGGTGTGTATTTTTTAAGCCCTGGGAATCAAATCTATCCCAGTTTTTCAGGACACAGTTCAAAGGAGTGAGTTGGAAATTGTTAGCTTCCATCTGTAACAGAGAGAAAAAGTGGCCAGCACCATCTTTCAACCCGAGATGTCCTTCCCTGCTCGAGATGGGAGTGTAGACAAATTTTAGACCAAAGTTGTTCTTTCCTGGTTGGACTTAATCTGTCCTTACTGACGCAGTTTCTCCCGATTCTACCACTGAGACTGGGTGGAAATGTACCTAATGGCATCCCTACCTGAGATCCAGCCCTTCACCATTAAAATCTTGCTTGCCTCTGATGTCACCAGGGGTGGAGTCAGAGAAACCTTCAGGAATGCCACCCAAACTAAGACTGCTAGGGGAAACGTTTGTCACCTGCGTGGCTGTGCACGACCCTGATTATGTTCCTGACCATGATAAGACCTATATGAACATAAAACTAAGATGTACCTTCCAAGCATCACAACACCAGTAAAAGAGTCACCTCTGGTCCACTAAGAACCAACATTACAGAAGGGATAAGGGGAATTGCAGTTGCAATCTGAGTACAGTTTCACCTCAGAGATGCTCTTGGAGCTAGATTTCCATCTAGCTTTCAAACTTTTGATTCCTACCTAGTCTAGGCACTTTTCTGACTACTGATCCAAGTTTTGGATCTAAGCAACAGTACACAGTAACAGTGTATATCACATGTCCCTTGAAAGTCAATCATCTGATAGATTAGGTTAGTACTTCTTATTCCCAAGGAGTCATGAAATGGTCAAAGAGACCAAAAATTTTGACTGAAAAAGGAGAGTTTGGTCCAAATACTATGCCCATTTCTGGTCAGTTCCTGAAGGAGACATTGGGTGCCTCTTGGCGTTGGCAGGTCAGTATAAACCCTTAACAGGGTTTCTACCATAAGCTGTATGAGATCACTGTGGAACAGCAGAGCAGGGCTCCTCACTTGCTTTTCAAAGGGCATTTCATTCGTTCACCCTAGCACCCATAGAATTAGTAAAGTAGAGCAGAAAAAAGTGTTCGCTAGGAGAACAAAGTCTAGAGCTCCAAGCATCATTCCCTTACCCTGAAGGAACCCAGATGAGCCCCCCAAGATGAAAGGTTGTTGCTGAATGCAAAGACGCTGCGACTCTTGGCTTCTGGAGGATAATATTTCAATTTGTGGTCAGAGGCAAGGCTTAATCTCTCAGAGCGTTTGTAATAAAGTTTTATTAAAGTATAAAGGAGATAGAGAAAGCTTCTGATGTAGGCGTCAGAAAGGGGCAGAAAGAGTACCACCCTGCGAGTCTTCAGCTGGTAGTTATATAGTCACTAGCAGTCTGTTAATGAGAGAAAATAATATCTTAAAACTCAGAATGGTACCAGGCCCCTCACCCATAAGATAAATTTTGAGATAATCTTGGCAACAGACAATTCATCCCAGGCCATAAAATGATTCACTTGAATCTTGTTGAAGGACAGATTACCGTAAAAATAGTTGTATTGACATAGATTAGAGAAACAATATCTGAGTATAACATGCTGGTTTGTTAAGTAGGTTCTGAGTCATTAGGTGGGACCGACTTGAGGACGGAGTTTGGGGTAAATGCATAGTACATTAGCATAACTTAAGACAAGCATTTCCATTAAGAAAAATACATTGGTTATCTCAAGGTTTAAGAATAGTTAACTTCAGGTGAAACCAGATACCATCATGGCAACACAATATTTTAGGACATACCTTCTTTAATTTTGTATAGAGAAGGAAAAATATATCGAGTTTGTTTCCTCCTGCTGCTTAAGAGAGGTAAAAATGTCTGACACTTGCAGGCTGTTTCCTTCATTTGAGACCCCGAGCTTTCTGGCATTTTACCCTCTCAAGTGCTGACATCCAAAAAGATCAGCCCCAAACTTATACTCAGAGAAGCCCGATGCCATAGTAAGAGATTTAGGAGATGTTAAAAGTAACATAGATAAATGGACCACACACAATAAACACTGCAGAGAAGACAACAAATTCATAAACAAAACCAATCAAGTAAATCTCAAGGCAAAAAACAAAGCTAGAGCAGAGTGTCAAATCGAGAATAAAGAAAGAAAATCTGACAAAAGATCAGAGAGAGCCCACATAGAATAATGGAAAATCACAGTTAATATAGAAATGCAAACCTGTTTTAAAAAAATAAAGAGATGCAACAGCAACAAAGGCATAGAAAATAGGAAACCAAAGTGAAAGTAAAAAATATCTATACAAAGAATAAAAAATATGGTTGAGGAGTGCAGTCCTAAGATGGCAGAGGAATAGGACTGGGAGACCACTTTCTCCCTCACCAATTCATCAAAAGAACGTTTCAGCGCTGAGTAAATTCCACAAAACAACTTCTGAATGCTGGCAGACGACATCAGACACCCAGAAAAACAGTTCATTGTCTTCAAAAACAGGTAAGAAAAAATATAAAAGATGAAAAAAGACACGAAAGAGGGAGGGAGGGAGCTCTGTCCCAGGAAGGGAGTCTTAAAAAGAGAGAAGTTTCCAAACACCAGGAAACACTCTTGCTGCCAAGTCTGTGCCTCTCTTGGAAACACAGAGGGCAACATAACAAAGAAGAAAAATAAATAAATAATTACAAACTAAAGATTTCAAGCCCAATGGTAACACTCCCAGCGGAGATGCCTCCATCCGCCATTAGAAAGTAGGGGCTGGTCAGGGAGGTGCGAGCTACTGTCTTTTTTAAGAATTGGGCTGGAATGCCCCAAGCGTAACCAGAGTGAACTAATCTGGGCTACCAAACCAGACTGTGGTGTAGCTACCAGGTGAAAAACTCTAACATAAGACACTTCCAGGACTGCAAACACAACAAACGATGGAACAGAATTAGCTGGATGCAGACCATCTCCCTCTAGTGACAGGCTGCCAGAGACAGAAGGGCTGGAAGGCAGCAATCACAGCCCCAGAGAGACATTGACTACCGATCTGCAAGCCAGCTTCTTTGCTAACTAAGACTTCTTGGGGTTCTGGGCAGTCGCCGTCCACCGGGGAGGGGTGCCAGTTGTACTCCCAGAAAACTAAGCAGCAGGGATGGGAAAGGTGATAAGGTGCAGTGACCACACACGCCAAACATCTGAGCTACTCAGACCTGGGAAGGGCACCAAACGCAGGCCCAACAGAGTCTGAGCCTCTGAGGATTACCTCAGTGCCTGAGCCTGAGCAGCTTAGACCAGGGAGGTGCATGCAGCCTAGGTCTGGCCTCAGAAGATTCCCGGTGGAGCAATCTACAGCCTAAGCAGTGTGCACCGTGAGTGGGAGCAGGCCCAGCATAGCTGAGACACTTCGATCACATGCCAGTGTTATTTGTATGCAGCATCTCTCCCTCCCCACAGCGCAACAGAACAAATGAGAACAAACAAACAAACAAAAAAGTCCACCACCGCCCACATTGTGTCAGGTTAGAAATCAGACATGGAAGAGACCAGCAAACAGAAGAAGCTAAAACAGAGGGAACCGCCTTGGAAGTTACAGGTACAGTAGATTAAAACCCTGTCATTAGTACAAACTACATAGGAAGGGGCCTATAGATCTTAAGAAATATAAGCCGGACCAAGGAACTAGAGACAGTCCCAGATATATCTTTACAATTTTTACCATCATTCTTTTTTGTTGTTTCTTGTTTTCTTTTCTTTTTTCCTTTTTTTTTTAACGTTTTTTTTTTTTTTTTTTTTTAATTTTAAGTCCTCTATTTCTCCTTTAATTTTTATTTTTATAACCTACTACTCAATATGCCAGCAAATTTGGAAAACTCAGCAGTGGCCACAGGACTGGAAAAAGTCAGTTTTCATTCCAATTCTAAAGAAAGGAAATGCCAAATAATGCTCAAACTACCGCACAATTGCACTCATCTCAAATGCTAGTAAAGTAATGCTCAAAATTCTCCAAGCCAGGCTTCAGCAATATGTGAACTGTGAACTCCCTGACATTCAAGCTGGTTTTAGAAAAGGCAGAGGAACCAGAGATCAAATTGCCAACATCCACTTGATCATGGAAAAAGCAAGAGAGTTCCAGAAAAACATATATTTCTGCTTTCTTGACTATGCCAAAGCCTTTGACTGTGTTCAATTCAGTTCAGTTCAGTCTCTCGGTCGTGTCCAACTCTTTGCAGTCCCATGAATCACAAACTGTGGAACATTATGAAAGCGATGGGAATACCAGCCCAGCTAACCTGCCTCTTGAGAAATCTGTATGCAGGTCAGGAAGCAACAGTTAGAACTCGTCATGGAACAACAGACTTGTTCCAAATAGGAAAAGGAGTGCATGAAGGCTGTATATTGTCAACCTGCTTATTTTACTTATATGCAGAGTACATCATGAGAAATGCTGAACTGGAAGAAACACAAGCTGGAATCAAGATCGTCGGGAGAAATATCAATAACCTGAGATATGCAGATGACACCACCCTTTGGCAGAAAGTGAAGAGGAGCTAAAAAGCCTCTTGATGAAAGTGAAAGAGGAGAGTGAAAATGTTGGCTTAAAGCTCAACATTCAGAAAGCAAAGATCATGGCATCCAGTCCCATCACTTCATGGGAAATAATAGATGGGGAAACTGTTGGAGATTGAGAGTGAAATGACACAAAGACAAAACACATGAGACACACAAGAGACAGACATCACTCTGGCCAGAGGAAAAAGAACTGCACAAGCAAGCAAGCTTGCTGTTTACTTTAATATAGCCCCCCCTGGGCAGAATTCCAGACTGTATGACTAAGCCTTTTCAGTATACTGTATGTGCACAAATGTTATCGTACAGCAAAAGGGAGTGAAATTTCTGCTTACTGCAGAGTCTGTCCAGAGTGCTTTCCTTCCTCTTATCACAAGAAGGGAATGTTCTTGTGATAAGGGACCATTAAACTCAAGGCTGTGTCCAGATTCCTTGGCAGAACGCCTCATTTGCAAGCATGTTCAGCCCGAGCAGAGAGCTCCGTTTGCAGGCACATCTCCACTTTCCCTATTGTGGCTGCATTAACCCTTCATCTCCCCCTTTTTATTTGCTTTAATATATTGTAGCATGGTCTGGATCTTCTCTGCTTCGTGCTTTAGTTGTTTCCCTTTCTGCCATCGCTGGAAGACTAGAAAAGCAACACAACATAAAAGTAATACAAACACAGTGTTCCCAAAGGTAGTCCCACTTAGTGAGGATACATGTCCTGATGGATTTAAGCTATTCAATCCTTCTTGAAGACTTTTCAGCAAATCAGACCCCGCAATGTCAGGCAAAGTCCTGCTAAAAGTAGAGAAAAGTTGTCGTTCCAGGCCCATAGTCTCCGTAGTGAGCTTTTGATGTCCAGTTAAAGATCGTTTTACTCTTCCCCATCCCTCACTCATGTTACATGGTACAGGTGTTATACAAAACTGAGAAGAATTCCAATCACATTTCAACACACTCTGTGCAGATGAAACAGCTAATTTATCTCCAAGCCAGGAAACAGTGTGTTGAAGATTGAGCACGTCGGGAGCAAGTTGTGCATCGAAATCTCACTGTTGTTGCCATAACAAATGAGAGTCTTTATGCCAGTCCTGAACAAAACCAGCTGTTTGAATTCCTTGGTGTAATGAGAGGCCTACTACTGCCGCTGTTGCTGTTACTGACGCGACTGCTAGAATCGAAGCAATGACCACACCAAGCATATGTTCAGATCGATGTAGCAAAGTCTTTACAGCAGTTACTAGGTGTGAAACAGCGAAAGAATCTGACCACGGTCGAGTCAGATTTATAGGCAACCATACTTCTGTCCGAGCTTTAACAATTATTGATGAAAAACTGGAGTTACAGGTTCGTCTTTCAAATTCTTCCCACCAAGACTGATTTACACATTGATTTAGATTACAATAATCACATGACACAGACCCCACAGTATCATTCCAGTTCCAATTCCCATATAACAATGAAAAAGGATATTTTATACATGCCATTGCGGAATAAGATTTATTAATGTGTAAGTTAACATGAAATGGACCCGGAGAGTTGCCACTATCCAAAGTATAGTTTCTTGACCAGACAGTGATCTTACCAGAAACTGCCCATAGTTTTCAAATATCTCCTTGAATGTGCGGATATCCTTGCAATTGTAATTGAGGAGGGACAAGTGCAAATTGCTGCCATTTAACTGTTTCATTACCATTGACCATCAAAGTGCTATTTGCATGATGCCACCTAAGGGATATATTTGACCATTTTTTAAAGAATTGCCCATGATCTGGACTCCAATCTACAATGATGGACCCAGAATAATTCATGACTTTAAAGGGTTGATGACCTCGGTAATGTTTCCATTCCAAAGATTCTAGAGAAGGAGCAAAAAAGTTAACATTTTTGAACAAAGGGATCAGCCATTGTTGATTTTGATCAATCTCACTGGGGTCCAAAACCTGTAATTATTAACAGAAATGAAAGCATACCCTCGTCCCAGATATATTAATGATGCTGGGATCCAACCTTTCTCATTATCTTTATACCAAATAGGCATATTCAAGATCTTCCTGTCTTCTTTTTTCCCTTGAAAATGCAACACTGTTGCTGATAGATTTCCCTTGCTCCAAATATTCAAAAAATTTAGGGTAAGTAAAGTTTTATTCAAAATGTCTTTAGGTTTCATAAATCTCTCCTGTTCCCCCTTTTTTAAATTTTTTCAAGATATTCATTCAAGGTATCATTAGCTCTTTCTATGATAGCTTGCCCTTGACTATTATAAGGAATACCAAAATTTTGAGTATTGGTAAGCAGGTGCATTATCAGTTTTTAATTTAATTGGTAATCCCATAACTGCAAAACAAGATAACAAATGAGCAATAACAGCATCAGCCTTTATAGAAAGTAATGCAGTGGCCCATTGAAAATGTGTGCATGTATCTATAGTATGATGCACATATTTTTGTTGTCTGAAAGAAGAAATATAAATTGCCGCCATTTGCCATATCTGATTTGCTGTTGTCCTCTTACATTGACACCTGGGGAGGTAAACGGTAAAGCAAAGGGTGCCCATATGTAACAAGAATGAACAATATTTTAAGCTTGTTTTAGAGTAATAGCATGAGATTTTTGTAACCCTTTGGAGTTGTTATGCTGTAAGAGATGTTCTTGTTTTGCTGCTTCTATAGGATAAAGTAAGGCATCAATTGTAGCATTTCTGAAGGATAAGGGTCCAGGAAGGGCAGAATGTGCATGGATGTGAGTAAAGAAAATTAATTTTGAATGCTGCAAGAGCAATTGTTGTACTTGGCACAACAATTTATCAATAGCTGTTTTAAGGGTCAGTGGAAGGAAGACATGTGGAAGCTGTAGGCAAAGAGAACAGCATATTGAGAATCTGAAACAATGCTAATAGGAATTTGGGAAAAATCTTGCAAAACTAAATAGATAGCCCACAACTCAGAGGGCTGTACAGAAGAAAATGAGTGGGGGAGAACCTTGGAACTTTTGGGGGGTCTAATATCCAGCAGTATTTTTATTTGCATCTGTAAAAGTAGTGGGTCCCTTAACTGGAACATCTGAAATTGGGGATTGAGATATCATAGAGTTAGCCCGGATAAAATCAATCAATTTAGATGATGAATAGTGATTAGAAAACGAACCAGGAAATGAGGCAAGATAAATTTGCCAGTTTTCATTAAATTGTAAACATCGAAATATTTGAGCAGTTACTTGAGTAACAATCTGGTGTGGTTCATATCCGGACAATTGTAAAATACAATGGTGACATTTCTGTATAAGGAAGGCTAATTTATCCATATATATAGTAATTTTTTTGGAAAAATTGTTAGGTAAGAAAACCCATTCTATTAATCCTTTTCCTTGAGCAGTTACACCAGATGGAGCATAAGGGGTATGAAATATGATAAATGAAATAGGTTGAGATGCATGTAATTAAGTTAAAAAACCATCATTTAGTCGTTGCTCAACAAATTGAAGTTCCTGTAAAGCCAATGAGGTTAAGGTCCAGGGGCTATCCAGAGCTGTATCTCCTTCTAAAGTAGAAAACAAATGTCATAATTGACAAGTAGGAATACCAAGTACTGGGCATAGCCAATTGATATCTCCCAATAACTTTTGAAAATCATATAAGGTTTTGAGGAGGTCTCTTTTGATTTGCAACTTTTGGGGCCTTATTCTATGTTGTTCTAATACCGACCCTAAATATGAAATAGGAAAGTGATTTTGAATTTTTTTCTGGGGCTATTTGCAATTTGTATACTCTTAAAGCCTCCTGTACTTTTAAAAAGAATTCATCACGTTCAGCAATACTAGGAGCTGCCAATAGGAGATCATCCATATAATGATATAGAATATAATTGGGGTATTTTTGACAGAGGGATTGTAAAAAAGCAAGCTATGAATTCTTGACATAGAGTAGGATTATTTGTCATTCCATGTGGTAAGACTGTCCATGGATAATGGTTAACAGGCTGAGCATGATTAAGAACAGGAACTGTAAAAGCAAATTTATCTCTATCTTGCAACTGTAGGGGAATGGCAAAAAAAATCAGTCCTTAAGATCTAGCACCATTAAGGACCAATTCTGAGGAACAGAGCTGAAGAGGGGAGTCCCGATTTTTATGCCCCCATAGCTTCAATACATTAATTAACTTCTCATAAATCTGTTAACATTTTCCATTTTTCAGATTTATTTTTTACAACAGAAACAGGAGAATTCCAGGGGGAAGAAGAGGGCTCTATATGACCAAGTTGGAGTTGTTCTTGTCCTAATTGTTCTAACGCCTCAAGCTTCATTTGTTGTAATGGCCAATGTTCAATCCATTTTGGAGTATTTGTTAACCATTTTAATGGAAGTGCTCAAGGAATTTGACCAGAGGCTACTAGTTTTCTGGTGGAATGGTTACAAAAGCCCCCAAAGGAGAGAGAAGATCTCTTCCTCAAATATTAATAGGTATTTTTACAATATATAAGGTAACATACATTGATCTTCCATTATGGAATTGGCATTGCAAGGGATGGGTACTCTTCCAGACATCTGCAATGGAGCCCAGTCCCGTCAGCATTAGAGGGCTTTTTTCTTTTCTTTTCTTTTCTTTTCTTTCTTTCTTTTTTTTTTTTTTTCCAGTCTTGGGGCCATTGTTGAGAAGAAATAACTGAAACACCTGCCCCTGTGTCTACTAGTCCCTCAAAGTTTTTTCCTTGTATAATTAAGGAGAGAACAGGCAAGAATTTTTGATAAGCATTTCCCAAAATATATGTCGCCCAGTACTTCTAAATCTTCCTGTTCGTTCATTAGGAACAGCCAAAAAGGGATGATAAGGTAGGAGAAGTATTTGAGCAATATGTTCCCCCAGCTAATAATGAAAGCATGGTGGAAGTAGAAACCATAATCAAAATTTCCCCAACATAGTCGGAGTCTATTATCTCAGGAATTACGGTTAGACCTCTTAAAGCCGCACTGCTATGACCTAATATTAAGCCAAAGGTGCCTTTAGGCAGTGGTCTGAATATATTTGTTTATAATTAGTAAATGCCTCTTCCTGGTGACAAAAGAACATTTTCAACTAGTGACAAATCAGCAGTAGCACTCCCTAAAGTAGCAGACGGTAAGTCTGAAATCATCATTTGAGGTCCTTTTAATGAGGCATTGACTGGTAACTGTTGCTGGGAGGGAACAGGGTTGGGGCAGGCAGAATGGAAGGAGAGCAAGGAGGAAAATTCCCCGGTATTGCTCCTGGGCCCAAAGGACTTAGGCCTGGAAAATAGTTTCCTGGTATCGGGTTGCCCATTTTTGCTGCTTTAGATTTGCACTCATTAGTCCAATGAAGCCCCTTCCTGCATCAATGGCAAGGTCCAGGAGGAGTCTTATTCCTCTCAGCAAAAGATCTGTCTTTAGGAACTGCACCTTGATCAGCTTTTAATTTCTGACATTTTTTTCTCATATAACAAGGTTTTCCACAATGGAAGTAGTTACCTCCCTTTTGTTATCTCATAGCTTTGGCCAAGGCTGTAGCAAAGACATTAGCCTGATGCTCTGTTCCTCTTACTCCCGAGCAGACTCTGATATATTCAGCTATAGATGCACCCTGTCCCTTTAATGGTCCCAGTATATGTTTGCATTTAGTATTTGCATTTTCAAATGCTAAAGTTGTATTAATATCTCTGAAATTTCATTCATCCCTACAGCTCGTTCCACAGCTACCCTCAGTCTTGCTAGAAAATTAGTATATGACTCATTGGGGCCTTGTATTGTTTTAACAAAGGAGGGCTAGGCGTGGCCAGTAGACACCACATGATGCCATGCTCGTAAAAAGACCTTGCAGACTTGTTGTAAGTCCGGATCAGAGTATTAAGCCTGTTCTCCTAAAGACCGATAATGGCCCTCTCCCATTAACTTATCCTCAAGAGGACCAGGGGGATTCCTAGCTTCTTATTTCCACCAGCTACGAAGTTGCAACCATTGAGAACCCTCCAAGACACCCTGGGCAATAGATTCTCAATCTAAAGGAATGATTAGTTTGCCTTTTCCCAATGATTCCAGCATAGCCAAAACAAAGGGAGATTGAGGACCATACTGTGCTACTGCAACTTTAGGATCTTTAAAAAATTTATATTCCAAAGGAACGTATTGAATATTTATCACGCTGTCATCTTGCTGTTTCTAGATGGGAGATAATTGTGGAGGATCGATAAAACCACTGGGGGGAGCAGGCGAGTCATCATCATGAAGCATAGACAAAGGAAAGGAGAAGGGACAATGTTCCCTGCCCACATCGGTGGACCAATCGCAGTGGGGAAAAGAGAAGCATAAGGAGGAGCAGAAGGCACAGATTTCCTCTCCTCCCTGCGGGATTTCCACCATTCCTGGAATAGATGGGTCATTTCTTTAATCTTTTTACCCTCCTCTGACAAAACCAAAGAAGCCTCTGATACTGATTCTGAACTATTAGATGTTTCACCATTTACAGGAGGAGGCTCATATGTATCCTTGCCTTCAGGAAACACAGAAGCCCCACCATTTGGCACATCCTCATAAATTGCCTCTTCCTTCATTCAAGCATTAGATTTAGTCTCATTATCAGTAGATAGTAAAGTCAAAGCCTGTGTTATAGCATTACATAAAGTCGATAACTTCAAAGGGATCACATTACCATTCTGATGCTGCTTTCTCAATTCTTTTAAAATTATTTTCCATTCCTTCAAATTTAACTGTAACTTAGCTTGATATTGAAACCAATGACAATATTTCTCCACCAAGCGAAGAGTTCACTCAATTGACCAGTCGAGCCCTTAACGCCTGTGGATTGGACTAACTCCATGTATTGTGTCCTTAATGATGATGAGGAATTCCCCATGATTTTCTGAAAGTTCCCCTGCTAAGGTGAGGAATTCCCCATGATTTTCCCGAAAGTTCCCCTGCTATGGATTTAAAATCCCCCCAGGGTTACTCACCCTTTCAGTTTCACTCGAGCCCCACGTTGGGCGTCAGATGTTGGAGATTGCGAATGAAATGACACAAAGACAAAACACATGAGACACACAAGAGACAAACAGGAAAAAGAACTGTGCAGGCAAGCAAGCTTGTGGTTTACTTTTATATAGCCCCCCTGGGCAGAATTCCAGACTGTATGATTAAGCCTTCTCAGTATAGCGCATGTGCATAAATGTTATCGTACAGCAAAAGGGAGTGAAATTTTGGCTTACTGAAGAGTCTGTCCAAGCCATTTCTCCCTCCTTATCACAGGAAGGGAATGCTACCTCATTTGCAAGGGACCATTAAACTCAAGGCTGTGTCCAGACTCCTTGGTAGAAAGCCTCATTTGCCAGCACTTTCAGCCCGAGCAGAGAGACCCATTTACAGGCACATCTCCACTTTCCCTATTGTGGCTGCATTAACCCTTCAGAAACAGTGAAAACAGTGTCAGACTTTATTTTGGGGGGCACCAAAATCACTGCAGATGGTGACTGCAGCTATGAAATTAAAAGATGTTTACTCGTTCGAATAAAACTAATGACCAACCTAGATAGTATATTTAAAAGCAGAGACATTACTTTGCCGACTAAGGTCCATCCAGTCAAGGCTATGGTTTTTCCTGTGGTCATGTATGGATGTGAGAGTTGGACTGTGAAAAAGGTTGAGCGCTGAAGAATTGATGCTTTTGAACTGTGGTGTGGGAGAAGACTCTTGAGGGTCCCTTGGACTGCAAGGAGATCCAACCAGTCCATTCTGAGGGAGATCAACTATGGGATTTCTTTGGAATGAATGATACTAAAGTGGAAACTCCAGTACTTTGGCCACCTCATGCGAAGAGTTGACTCATTGGAAAAGACTCTGATGCTGGGAGGGATTGGAGGCAGGAGGAGAAGGGGACGACAGAGGATGAGATGGCTGCATAGCATCACGGACTCGATGGACGTGAGTCTGAGTGAACTCCGTGAGATGGTGATGAGCAAGGAGGTCTGGCATGGTGCGATTCATGGGGTCGAAAGAGTCGGACATGACTGAGTGACTGAACTGAACTGAACTATTACTTTTCAAAAAAAGACCCTATTTTTAAAGCAAATGCCATAGATAGATAGATAGATAGATGGATAGATAGATAGATAGATAGATAGATAGATAGATAGATAGATAGATAGATATAGTGGTTGTAGTTGTTTTTTTTTTTTTTAATAATTCTTGTGACTTTTTTCTTCTTCTTCTTCTTCTCATTAATATTTAATTTTTGAAAATACAACCTCTTCTGTAGATTTTTAATCTTTGCTTTTTGGTATTTGTTATGAATTTTGTACCTTTATAAAACATCCATAAGTACCCATTTTTACTTGAGAGCAAGATTACTGGCTTGACTGCTCTCTCCTCCTTTGGACTCTCCTTTATCCCCTCTGGGCTACCTCTGTCTACTCCCTCCCCTTTCATTTCTCTACCCGACTCTGTGAATCTCTGTGTGTTCCAGACAGTGGAGAACACTTAGGGAACTGGTTACTGGATAGAACTCTCTCTCTCCTTTCCATTTCCCTCTTTTATCCTCCTGGGCACCTCATTCTCCTTCCTTCCTCTCCTCTTCTCTGTATAACTTCGTGGACATCACTGAGTGGTCCAGACTGTGGGCCACACATAAAGTGATTATTTGCTAGCTTGTTCTCTCCTTTTTTGATCCCACCTCATCTCATTCAAGTCAACTCCAATTCCCCCTCCCTCTTCTCTTCTCCATGTAACTCTGTGAACCTCTCTGGGTGTCCCTCAATGTGGTGAAACTTTTCATCTTTAACCTAGATGTTTTATCATTGGTGCTGCATAGATGGAGATGTCTTGAGACTACTGTAAAAATAAAACTGAAACCAGAAGCAGGAGGCCTAAGTCCAAGTCCTGAGAATGTCAGAGAACTCCTGAATCCAGGGCACATTAATCAATAGGAGTTCATCAAATGCCTCCATACCTACACTGAAATCAAGCACCACCCAAGGGCTAATAAGTTCCAGAGCAAATCATATCATGCAAATTATCCAGCAACACAGGAACACACCATTGAGCATCAATATGCAGGTGTGGGGAGCCAGCATGAGGAATCCCACCCATGACAAGGTCATGTGGCAGAGATCTGATGGGCAAGGTCAAGTCAGATTTCAGGTTTTCCCCCTGGTATTTCCTGAAAGTGTACCCCCCCAAAAAAGAATATGCCTGCCTGGAAACAGTCATCTCAAGGATTTAGTCTTCTGCATTTGAAAGGGTTTTTGAATCCTAAAACCCCTCTGATGGCTTTTTAGCCTGCCTGCAGGACTTGTACAGCTGTACATGTGATTGTTTGAGGCCTCCTGACTGCAGGAGGCCCAGGAAGCTTAAAACATCCTAAGAATGTAGGGACTTCCAAGGAGTCAAAATAATTAGAATAGGACTGATTAAAGGTTTCATTTGTTGAGCCAATACTTGCTGCCAAATTTTGATATCTTTTACTTGGTGATATAGTTGGTATATAGAAAAAAAACAAATAGCAACATTAGGTCTTTGAGTTAAGTGACTTCTTTGTTATAACCTACTATGCCTTTGTTCTATAGAGATGTAACTTAAGTGCTTTGAGGAGATGCAGATTAAAGAAAAACACTTCAGGGGAAATGAAATTAACATTCATTAAGGAAGAGAGCCAAAAAGTGTTAACAAGTCTCTTGGCCAGAAGATAATGTAAATCGCCTGAGAACTTTTGTATACAAAAAGCTATACAGAAAGAGTCTGGGCTGCTAATGCTACATAATTTTGTATTGCCCATTGATCTCTATGTACAATCAAAAAGGTATAAAAAGCCTTTCTAGACAATAGAGGTGGGGCCAGTCATTGGAAAGACTTGTTTCCCCCGTGTCTCCTCTTTACTCTTTTTCAGGCTGATCCCTTGAAACGTGGAGGCTCACCATGTCTACTTACTTGTCCCGGCTTTTAAGATCTGTAAGAGAGAGAGCCCAAGGTGGGGCACTCTCCGATATTCAAATGGGCACCAGTGGCCTAACATAGATGGTGCAAGCTCCTTGTCTGGAACTTTATTGGTTTTCCACGTAAACCAAGTTAATCAGCCTCTTTTCTCCACTTAATTTTCCTACTACACTATTTCTTCCTAATCTAATCTTATGTTAATAAATAAATAAGTTTTTTCCCTTGCCAATGCCATCCCCCTTCAAATTCCCTGGATCCACCGGGGCTGGTCCCCAGCAAGTGGCACCAGGAACAGGCTATTCGAAGGTAGGTTCTTCGGAGCAAAAGGTCCCGCAGAACACTCCCTGATGCTCCCCCCAGAGTGATTCAATCACTCCCCCTGGAGTAATTTCAGTTACTCTCCCAGTGTTGAGTTTTCGGAATGGCTAGGACCCCAGTCAGGGTGCTGCAGATCCCCCTATAGGATAGACAGAGTGAGTAGGAGTGGTAAGTGTTGAAGGGTTTAAGAGAAACCTAGTTTTCTAGAGGTTGAAAGAAACCTGCTTTCTTCAGGTTGAAAACCCCCTTGGCCTTGGTAAAACCTTTTGGTCAAGGCAGACATTTCTATAACTCTTAATTTTCTGACATGGATAACAGTGAATCAAAAGAAAGACAGCTTTTTATAGGAGTAATCTTGCAGTTGCTAACTAAACGAGGAATTAAGTTAATAAATCCAATACTCATTCAGTTTTTTCATTTGTATAAGAACAATGTCCTTGGTTTTCAAAAGAGAGTACTGTTAATTTAAATACTTGGGTGAAGGGATAAAAACAGCTAAAAACTTAGTATACTTTGCATGAGCCAGAAAATGTTCCTGTAAATGCTTTTGCTCTGTAGAATATGATTAGAAATGTTCTGGACCCCCGTCAAGAGGCTGTTACATAGCCAATGGGAGAGGCTATAGAGGTGGGTGGGTCTCCACCTTCTATGCAGATCATATTTTCTGCCATTGTCAAAGAAAAGGAGGGAGACTGTACTCTTCCTCCCGAGCAAGGAGAATGCTTACAGAACGCAGCTGCCGAGGGCCCTGGTGAGCCCCCTTCCCCTCTACACAAATCAAACCTTTAAAAAATTATCTCATTTAAGGTGACCACTGCAACATCTGCTTGTACCTCCTCAGGGCTTAAAAACTCCCCACTTTGCATCCAAAGCCTTCCGGAACATTGCTTAAGGTTGAGAAGGATAGGGAGAATATTTTTGAGCAAAAGAGCTTCTAAAACAGAGCCTGCTCCTTACAAAAAAAAAAAAAAAAAAAAAACAGAAAAACAAAACAAAACAAAAAAAAAAAACAAGAAAAAACCTCAGAAACCATGCCAAAAAAAAAAAAAAAAAAAATGAGAGAGAGAGACAGAGAAAAAAAAATCAAAGAAGAGAAAAAGAAAGAAAAATAATCGTAACAAAAAGGCTTTTATGAATACAAAATATTTCTCTTATGGTCAAATAAAATATTTTTGCTGGCAATGTCCTGATAAACAGAGACAACAAGCTGTACCAAACAAACCCAGGTAGTTCAGGCCTAGACCTCAGTTCCACTACCACAATAATATTACCTCCTGACTCATATCACAATGGGCGTGGTTAGCCACTTGCCTGAGGACACTGTAAGACTTGTGCTAGGATGTAGCTCGCTTTCTTTTAAAAAAATGTCAGTCGTATCTGGTTTAGTAGATTCTTATTATACTGGCAAAATTAAAGTTTAAATCTTGCCACGTACTAAAACTGTGTAAATTAATAAAGGTCAAAAAATAGCACAGCTTTTGCTTTTATCTTATTATCAGAAAAAAAAACCTTGACTTCTCTAGCTAGGAGCCCCAGAGGATTTAGAGATAGCTTTTTGGGTGCAGAACATTACAGCTTCTAGGCTTTTAAAAGAACTTTTAATTCAAGGAAATAAAATGTCAGGGCTGTTAGACACTAGAGCAGACGTTTCTTGCATTGCTGGAAAAGACTGTCCCAGCTCCTGGCCAACACATACTACTGAAAATGAGTTGGTGGGATTAGAAAAAGTGGTATGCAGAATGGGAAGGCTGTAGAGGAAGAGTTTAAAACCTTGGCGAGTAGTGAGCTCCCCGTTGATGGAAGTGTTCAAGCAAAGATTAGATTAGATTCATCTAATCTTTAGGTGAATCTTTGCTTGTCACCTAAAAGGCTATAGACCAGATTTGGGTTATAAAAAGATCATTGAAAAAGCTTATAAATATATTGTGTAACAGCTCTTTACTTGCTTCTTATATTTAGGTTTGTCAAATGTTCTAAAACTGATAATGTCCCTTTAAATCTACAGAGAGATTGCTTACTAACCTTAAATGATTTCGAAAAGTTATTAGGAGATAATAATTGGATATGCCCACATTTAAAACTGACTACTGCAGATTTAAAGCCTTTTGTTTGATTGCTTGAAAAACAATCCTATTCCCAGTTCTAGAAAAAGGTTGACTAGTGAGACAGAGTTGGCTTTTGTTAAAGTAAATGAGGCTTTAAATGATCAGTTAATTAAGACCAATATTACCAAAAAGATGAAATTAAATTATTACTGCCACAAAAACAAAATGCTTGTAACAAAAAGGCACATTGGTTCCATCTACCAGTGACCCCCAAAAAAATAGTTTTATCTTATCGCAGCTTGGTGGCACAATTAATTAAAAAAAGAAAGAAAGAAAAGTGTGGAACTTTAATAATAAAAAAAAAAAAACTGTAACAAAGTAATTCCATTCAATAAAGATCAACTACAAGTCTTTTACAAAAAAGTGATGATTTGACAAGTTGTTCTGATAGATTTCAGGAGTCAAATTATTGTTTCTTTTGCCATCAAGACCCCACAGTAGTTAAAATACAAAAATGTAGATTGGCAGTTTAAGGATACCTGTGAAGCTTTCCCAACTCTATGCAGTTCCGTCGCTCCCCTTTGCCCTATGGGGGAGGGATGTGTTGTTTCAAATAGGAGTTGCTTGAAAAAGGGATTTCTCAATTTCTTAGCTATCAATAGGTGATACAATTAATAATACTTCATATATTGATAAAAATATATGATATAAATATATTTACCTAACTACAGTTTGCCTAATTCGATATGGGTATAAATAAAATATAATAAAGGTTTAAATATCTAAAATAATAGTAAAAAAAAAAACCTTAAAACTCTCATGTTAATTCTTAAATGTAATATTTCTAACTTGTGACAAGACATTTTGGTAGGCAGCCATTTTTGTGTCTTAAAATAGCTGGGGGCATAGTTAAAATTTTATACATCAAATGATTGCTAAAGAATGTTGCAGGTGAGATGTGATTATTTTTAATTTATTTGAAATGTCTTAAAGTGAGGAGAAGAGGGAGAGCAAATATTTAAAATTTGGAAAACCCTAAGCCTTTTGATAAAAACTTGTAATTTTCACTTATGTTATCTTTAAGGATATAAAAGGTTGATAGATTGGTGTAGTTAAATTGACTCATAACCATTGATGATAATGGGGACCGGTAATAAAACCTGCCAAAAAAAAAAAAAAATTACAATCTAAAAATTTAAAAAATGAGATCCTGAAGATTTTGTTTAATTGCATCAATTTCTGTATTTTATGTGCATTTAAAAACTGCAGTAAGTTAAATGGGTTAATCTTGTCTAATATAAGTAAATGAGTCTATAGACTGTGATCTCCCCAAACTAAAAAGTGCAGTGCTTAAACTTGTGTTCTTTATGGTTGTAGTGTTGGTAAAGCACTAATATGCAAAAGATGAAGAAATTACATAGTGTAAAAAAAAAAAAAAGGGGGGTATACCTGACTTTGTGTATAGATCTATACGTGATTAATTTGCATATAAATGGATATGTATACTATATATGTGTGCATATTAAATATATACTGTGTAGTATATATACATAGTGTGTATATTACAGTAATATAATATGTGCATGGCTGATATTAATTGATATACATTGGCACGCTGTGATAATATGTTATATATACTGTATAAATATATTATGTGGGTGAGACATGTATTATTTCAATGCATTACTTTGTGTTGGTTGGTATTGGTTGTGTACATGTTGTATTGCTGCACTATATAATTAGTTAATATATTATTTATAAAGATTAATTCAAGTATATTGACATATATATTATATGTCAATGAGTTTATACTTGTTGCCGTATATAAACACATATAAATACATTATTTAGGTATATCTGTATACCTAAATGAGATAAGGAGGTTATACATTTATTATTTAAATTTATACAGAGACCTAAATTAAACATTAGACCTAAATTAGCATATCCCTAAATTCAAGTTGTGAAAACATACACACAAACACACACATTAAATTGACAACTGCAATGCTTCGTCATTAATGCCCGGAGCAATTAGATGTAAAGCCCTTTGATAAAGTGGAAAGATCTCTCCAGACAATAAAAAGATTCTGACCCAAAAATTAACTGCCTGTCGAGGAAGTGTCAATATTTTTTCCACAGGAAGCAGATTCATCAGTTTGGATCCCAGACAGACTGATTTTCTACAAAAGATAAAGGGAACTCTTCTACCGTCTGCTGCAGGAAACAGCTGCTTGCCGGGAGCCACAGGCAGGGCCAGCCTGACTGACTGATGGGACACAGTGCGCATACCTTGCAGCCAGTAACAGCGCCAGTGTCCCTCTATGAAACTATGGGATAGAGGCTTGATGGGGAAAAGAGATATATGGGAACTGTATACTATTTGCTCAGATTTTCATGTTGCTTGGTGGCCGCTAGGGCCAAAACAGTTTCTGTGGAGGGCAGGGCGAGGGCTGCTGCTCTGGCCAGCAAGAGAGACAAGATAAACATCATGATCCCGGTGGGACTGACAGCTGCTGCAGTGCAAACTTCAACCAGAAAATGACTCTACTCTATTCTTGCTTGTTTATCCTCTCTTTATGTCTTTCTTTTCACCAATGATTCCAGAAAACTTAATATACAAATGGACCTAATGTAGTGTCTTGTGAAAAATATATGCTTTCATCTTTTTTAACTCCTTTTCATGTTTTTTAACTCATCAATATAATATTTGTCTTTTGAGGTTTTAAAATATCCACCCTATGATGCCTGTAACACTTATTGGTATGATAATTATGGTCTTGCTGTGTTACTAGAACTGTTATTGTTATTGATATTGCTACTATAGCATCAATCATTGACTCAAAATTGTAAATGCCCAGTATATTGAAAAATCAATTTTACTTGCTGCCAAATTTTCATGTATTTTACTTGGTGATATAGTTGGTATATAGCAAAAACAAATAGCAACATTAGATCTTTGAGTTAAGTACCTTCTTCGTTATAACATACTGCACCTTTCTTCTATAGAGATGTAATTTTAATGCTTTAAGGAGATGCAGATTAAAGAAAAACACTTCAGGGGAAATGAAATTAACATTCATTAAGGAAGAGAGCCAAAAAGTGTTAACAAGTCTCTTGGCCAGAAGAAAATGTAAATCGCCTGAGAACTTTTGTATACAAAAAGATACACAGAAAGAGTCTGTGGTGCTAATGCTACACAATTTTGTATTACCCATTGATTTCTATGTACAATCAAAAAGGTATAAAAGGCCTTTCTAGACAATAGAGGTGGGGCCAGTCATTGGAAAGACTTGTTTCCCCCATGTCTCCTCTTTACTCCTTTTCAGACTGATCCTTGGAACATGGAGGCTCACTATGTCTACTTACTTGTCCTGGCTTTTAAGATCCATAAAAGAGAGAGCCCAAGGCGGGGCACTCTCCGATATTCAAATGGGCAGCGGCAGCCTAAAGTATATGGTGCAAGTTCCTTGTCTGGAACTTTATTGGTTTTCCACGTAAACCAAGTTAATCAGCCTCTTTTCTCCACTTAATTTTCCTACTACACTATTTCTTCCTAATCTAATCTTATGTTAATAAATAAATAAGTTTTTCCCTTACCAACTCCGCTTCGAATTCCCTGGATCCACTGGGGCTGCTTCCTGGCATACAGGCAGCTCAAGTTACTCCAAAACCATTGACATTGCAGAACTCACTACAGGACATTCCATTGCACTCCACAGAGGAGAAATTCAGCTAAACCCACCAGAACTCCGACACAAGCGTCCCTAACCAAGAAACCTTGACAAGCCACTGATACAACCCCTCCCACAGTGAGGAAACTCCATAATAAAGAGAACTCCACAAACTGCCAGAATACAGGAAGGTCATCCCAAACGCAGCAATATAACAAAGATGAAGAAACAGACGAACACCCAGCAGGTGAAGGAACAGGATAAATGCCCACCAAACCAAACATAAAAGGAAGAGACAGGGAACCTACCTGATAAGGCATTCCAAATATTGATAGTGAAACTGATCCAAAATATTGAAATTAAAGTGGAATCACAGATAAATAACGTGGAGACAAAGATTAAGAAGATGCAAGAAAGGTTTAACAAGGACCTAGAAGAAAAAAAAAAAGAGTCAATATATAATAAATTATGCAATAAATGAGATCAGAAACACTCTGGATGCAACAAATAGTAGAATAACAGGGGCAGAAGTTAGGTTTAGTGAAACAGAAGATAGAATGGTAGAAACAAATGAATCATAGAGGAAAAAAGAAAAACTAATTAAAAGAAATGAGGACAATATCAGAGACCTCGAGGACAATCTGGAATGCTCCCACATTCGAATTATAGGAGTCTCAGAAGAAGACAAAAAGAAAGACGATGCGAAAATACTTGAGAAATTAATAGTTGAAAACTTCCCTAAAATGGGGAAGGAAATAATCACCCAAGTACAAGAAACCCAGAGAGTCACAAACAGGAAAAACCCAGGGCAAAACACCCCAAGACACATATTAATCAAATTAACAAAGATAAAACACAAAGGAAAAATACTAAAAGCAAAAAGGGAAAAACAACAAATAACACACAAGGGGATTCACATATGGATAACAGCTGATCACTCAATAGAAACTCTTCAGGCAAGGAGGGAATGGCAAGAGATACTTAACATGATGAAGGAAAATAATCTACATCCAAGATTGCTGTACCCAGCAAGGATCTCATTCAAATATGAAGGAGAAATCAAAAGCTTTACAGGCAAGCAAAAGCTGAGAGAATTCAGCACCACCAAACCAGCTCTCTGACAAGTGCTAAAGGATATTCTCTAGACAGGAAACACGAAAAGGGTGTATAAACCTGAACCCCAAACAATAAATTAAATGGCAACGGGATCATACTTATCAATAATTACCTTAAACTTAAATGGGTTGAATCCCTCAACCAGAAGGCAAAGACTGGCGGAATGGATACATAAACAAGATCCCTACATATGCTTCCCACAAGAGATCCACCTCAAAACAAAGGACACATACAGACTGAAAGTGAAGGGCTGGAAAAAGTTATCCCATGCAAATAGAGACCAAAAGAAAGCAGGAGTAGCAACACTCATATCCGATAAAATAGACTTTAAAACAAAGGCTGTGAAAAGAGACAAACGAGGTCACTACATAATGATCAAAGGATCAATCCAAGAAGAAGATATAACAATTATAAATATTTATGCACCCAACATAGGAGCACCACAATATGTAAGACAAATGCTAACAAGAATGAAAGGAGAAATTAACAATAACACAATAATGCTGGGAGACAGAAACACCCCACTCACACCTATGGACAGATCAACTAAACAGAAAATTAATAAAGAAAGGCAAACTTTAAATGATACAATAGACCAACTAGACCTAATTGATATCTATAGGACGTTTCACCCTAAAACAATGAATTTCACCTTTTTCACCTTCTCCAGGATAGATCATAGCCTGGGCCATAAACTTAGCCTTGATAAATTCAAAAAATCGAAATAATTCCGAGCATCTTTTCTGACCATAATGCATTAAGATTAGATCTCAATTACAGGAGAAAAACTATTAAAAATTTCCACATATGGAGGCTGAACAACACACTTCTGAATAACCAACAAATCACAGAAGAGATCAAAAAAAGAAATAAAATATGAATAGAAAAAAATGAAAATGAAAACACAACAACCCAAAACCTGTGGACACAGAGTTTGAGGGAGTTAAGGGGAAAGTTCATAAGCAGAGTTAAGGAGAAAGTTCACTGCAATACAGGCACACCTCAAGAAACAAGAAAAAAGTCAAATAAATAACGTAACTCTACACCTAAAGCAACTAGAAAAAGAAGACATGCAGAAGCCCAGAGTTATTTGAAGGAAAGAAATCTTAAAAATTAGGGCAGAAATAAATGAAAAAGAAACAAAAGAGACCATAGCAAAAATCAACAAAGCCAAAAGTTAGTTCTTTGGAAGGAAAAATAAAATTGACAAGCCATTAGCCAGGCTCATCAAGAAAAAGAGAGAGAAAAATCAAATCAATAAAATGAGAAATGAAAATGGAGAGATCACAACAGACAACACAGAAATACAAACGATCATAAGAGACTACTATCAGCAAGTATATGCCAATAAAATGGACAACGTGGAAGAAATGGACAAATTCTAGAAAAGTACAACTTTCCAAAACTAAACCAGGAAGAAATAGAGAATCTTAAAAGACCTATCACAAGCAAGGAAATTGAAATTGTAATCAGAAATCTTCCAGCAAACAAAACCCTGGTCCAGACAGCTTCACAGCTAAATTCTACCAAGAATTTATAGAAGAGCTAACACCTATATTATTCAAACTCTTCCAGATAATTGCAGAGGAAGGTAAATTTCCAAACTCATTCTATGATGCCACCATCACCCTAATACCAAAACCTGACAAAGATGTTACAAAAGAAGAAAATTACAGGCCAATATCACTGATGAACATAGATGTAAAAATCCTTAACAGAATTCTAGCACTCAGAACCCAACAACACATTAAAAAGATCATACACCATGACCAAGAGGGCTTTTTCCTATGGATTCAAAGATTCTTCATTATTCACAAATCAATTATTGTAATTCACCACATTAACAAATTGAAAAATAAAAGGCATGTGATTATCTCAATAGATGCAAAGAAAGCCTTTGATAAAATTCAACATCAATTTATGATTAAAAAAAAAAAAAAAAAAAAAAAAAACCTCTCCAGAAAGCAGGAATAGAAGGAATATACCTCAACATAATAAAAGCTATATATGACAAACCCACAGCAAACATTATCCTCAATGGTGAAAAATTGAAAGCATTTCCCCTAAAGTCAGGAACAAGACAAGGGTGTTCACTTTCGCTGCTACTATTCAACATAGTTCTGGAAGTTTTGGCCACAGCAATCAGAGCAGAAAAAAAAAAAAAAATCAAAATCATAAAAGAGGAAGTAAAACTCTCACTCTTTGCAGATGACATGATCCTCTACATAGAAAACCCTAAAGACTCTATCAGAAAATTACTAGAGCTAATCAATGAATATAGTAAAGTTGCAGGATATAAAATCAACACACAGAAATCCCTTACATTCCTATACACTAATAATGAAAAAGTAGAAAAAGGAATTAAGGAAACAATTCCATTCACCATTTTAACGAAAAGAATAAAATACTTAGGAATATATCTACATAAAGAAACTAAAGACCTATATATAGAAAACTGTAAAACGCTGGTGAAATAAATAAAAGAGCCCACTAATAGATGGAGAATAGAAGTTCATGGATAGGAAGAATCAATATAGTGAAAATGAGTATACGAGCCAACACAATCTACAGATTCAATGCAATCCCTATCAAGCTATCAGCGGGATTTTTCACAGAACTAGAAAAATAATTTCAAGATTTGTATGGAAATACAGAAAAAAAATCTAATTGTCAAAGCAATCTTGAGGAAGAAGAATGGAACTGGATGAATCAATCTGCCTGACTTCAGACTCTACTACAAAGCCACAGGCATCAAGACAGTATGGTACAGTCACAGAGAGAAATATAAATCAATGGAACAAAAAAGAAAGCCCAGAAATAAATCCACCTACCTATGCACACCTTATCTTCAACAAAGGAGGCAAGAATATACAATGGAGAAACGACAATCTCTTTAACAAATGGTGCTGGGGAAACTGGTGAACCACTTATAAAAGAATGAAACTAGATCACTTTCTAACACCGCACACAAAAACTAAACTCAAAATGGATTAAAGATCTAAATATAAGACCATAAACTATAAAAGTCTTAGAGGAGAACATAGGCAAAACCTGTCAAGCAGGATCCTCTATGATCTACCACCCAGAATAATGGAAATAAAAGCAAAACAAACAAACAAACAAATGGGATCTAATTAAAATTAAAAGCTTCTGCAAAACAAAGGAAACTATAAGCAAGGTGAAAAGAGAGCCTTCTGAATAGGAGAAAATATTAGCACATGAAGCAACTGATAAACAACTAATCTCAAAAATGTACAACAACTTATGCAACTCAATTCCAGAAAAATAAACGACCCAATCAAAAAATGGGCCAAATAACTAAATAGACATTTCTCCATGAAGACATATGGATGGCTAACAAACACATAAAAAGATGCTCAACATCACTCATTATCAGAGAAATGCAAATCAAGACGACAATCAGATACCGTTTCTTACCAGTCAGAATGGCTGTGATCCAAAAGTCTGTAAGCAATAAATGCTGGAGACGATGTGGACAAAAGGGAACCCTCTTACACTGTTGGTTGAAATGCAAACTAGTACAGCCACTATGGAGAACATTGTGGCAATTCCATAAAAACCTGGAAATAGAACTGCCTTATGACCCAGCAATCCCACTGCTGGGCATACACACCAAGGAAACCAGAATTGAAAGAGACACGTGTACCCCAATGTTCATTTCAGCACTGTTTATAATAGCTGGGAAATGGAAGCAACCTAGATGTCCATCAGCAGATGAATGGATAAGCTATGATACATATACACATTGGAGTATTACTCAGGCATTAAAAATAATACATTTGAATCAGTTCTAATGAGGTGGATGAAACTGGAGCTGATTATACAGAGTGAAGTAAGCCAGAAAGAAAAACACCGATACAGAATACTAACACATATATATGGAAATTAGAAAGATGATAATGATGATCGTGTATACGAGACAGCAAAAGAGACACAGATGTATAGCACAGACTTTTGAACTCTTTGGGAGAGGGAGAGGGTTGGATGATTTGGGAGAATGGCATTGAAACGTATACTAACATGTAAGAAACAAATCACCAGTCTAGGTTTGATACAGGATACAGGATTTTGGGGGCTGGTACACTGGGATGACCCAGAGAGATGATATGGGGAGGGAGGTGGGTGGGGGTGGTGGTTCAGGATTCGGAACTCATGTACACCCTTGGCGTATTCATGTCAATGTATGGTAAAACCAATACAGTATTGTAAAGTAAAATATAAATAAATAAATGAATGAATGAATGAATGAATGAATGAATGAATGAATGAATGAATGAAAATGCTGGAAAAAAATGACTGAAATAATCTTAAAAGACTAAATCAATGTGTAGTAGCAAAGAAGCCTACAACTGAGAAAAATAGTCTACCAACAACACAACAATTTGATACATCAAAAGAATAATACTTATTTCCTGGTGTCTCATCTATAGTGTCTTAGTCCCAAACAGTGGCCAGAGGACAACTACAACTCTTTGGGAGGTTCACCAGAAATGGAGAAAACTGGACTCTGGATCTCTGTAAGGACAGCATAGATTCTAAATTTCCATAATTCCCATGCACTCTTACAGCTTCATGAGGCTGGGCATCTTCCTTCATTTGGCCTTTTTTCATCTTTTGATGTATTCCATAGATACAGGGTTTGTGTCATAAATAGTATGTATTTAATCTTCAGCATGCATGACTGTTTGGAAGATTTCCAATCCTCTTCCTTAGTGGCTCTGTCTCTAGGTATCAAGTATAATTTCCATCCGTCCTCACATGTGGTCACCAAAGGAGTCTGCCTTGAGAACCTTGTGGAACACTGGGGTCTGCCTTGATGAGCACAAGTGATGGTACAGCTGCTTGGAATGCTGGAACCCTGGTGATTCCAACAATGAATAGGAGACAGTGGCAGTGGGCAGAAGAGAGTTGGCCTTAATATGATCCTTTTCTGGCTTGTGTTTGCAGGACCATGAGTGGTACTTCTGGCTGGTCTTTGTCTATTGCCTTGTAGTAGGTGTTAACAGAAAGGAAAAGGAGTAGCTATAAAGATATCTCTACCTCCTGTGTGTGACAATGCAGTAAGGTCCTCCCTCTTTGAGAATTTGCGAATCCTCAAAAGGCATTCTCTGCCACATAACTACTTATACGTGCTCCATCAGGCCATCTCCACAATGTCAACAGCAGTCCTCTCCCAGGATGGCTCTCTAAATCCCGCCTTCCATCTTCCATACTCCATGCACACTGGTTGAGCTGAATTTCAGTTTAGGCCATATAGAGCCATTACACACATTGTCTGTGTAACTCTCGCTCTATACAAATTGTATTTTACCAGCTGTTTTACCTTGCTTCCTTTCAGTCCAAAATAATTTACCCTTTCCCGAAGAGGCTTGCCTCATTCTGGAAATATCTTCCCTGCTTCTCCATCTCCCATGCCAAGGCATAGGTTTTGTCTTACTTCCTCTTATGCTCCTTCTCCCATCTTAATTTTTTTCCCACCCAGGTAGGTCTGAAACCCACACCAGACACTCTAGTGATCAGGGTCTTCTGCTAGTATTTTTTCTGATGCTCTGGGGAAACTACTGACTGTGTAGAAGTATTACTTGTGATCCATACATTGAGAGAGGTGCATTTCATATCCTTCTACATTTCTGCCTTCTTTGCACTTCTCAGTTTTTCCTGGAGAGCTCTATTATTCTTTTTTCCTTGACAGAAAAACATGAAACATTATTGGACAGGAAGTAATCTGTTGGATGGGACGTTGCGTATATACACATGTAACTGGTACTACTTTGACTTCCAACAAGCAATCAAGCATATTTGTTTTTGTTGTTGTTTTGTTTCCCCCCTTGGAAATGTCTCTTAATGAGGAAATATCATCAGCATGAAGAAATGCAGAACTTTCCACATAAAATATAATAGCATAATTGGGTTCAAAAAGTCAGCACTTGAATATATCTAGCTATTTTTTGAACTTTCCTGACATTTTCCCTGAGTACAGATGTCTGATTTCGAATCTCAAGCTTTACTCCATTCAGTGAGTGTCAAAGGTCAGAGACTGCCATGGGCATAATTTAATTCTTGTAGAATAAGATGGCAAGTTCATAGGAAATTACCAGTTGATACTTGACTACTTGTAAAAGAGAGAAAATGATAACAGCAACAATGACCAAATAATAATAGTAATAATAATAATAATAATAATAAAAACACACAGGAATGTGTAGATAGTGATTCAGCCACAAGAGGTACACATGAATTAATATTTGGATCACAGAAAAATCAAGGGGATACCATACAATCATCTATATCTACTTAATTGTCTCTGCTAGTGACTTGGACACCATTAATCACACAAGAACCATAAAAAAGAAAAGTAATTTTGGAAAATTCTGGACATAAGAATACCAAATTACCTTACCTGTCTCCTGGGAAACATACACGCTAATAAATTTGCAACAGTTAGTACTGGACACCAGACAATCAACTGATTCAAAATAGGAAAAGGAATACGTGAAAGTTATCTGTTGTTGCCCTGCTTATTTGACTTCTGTGCAAAGAACATCATGAAAAAATAAAATCCTAGATGAAGCTCAAGCTAGAAAGAAAGTTTATGTGGGAGATATGAATAAAGTTAGTTATCTCGATGACAACACCCAAATGACAAAAGAACAATAGAAATCAAGAAGCCTCTTGATGAACCTATTATTTGCTTCAGGTGCAGACATTTGAAATGAGATAGTCCTAAATTAAAGAGGAAATTATCAGTTTCACATATGAAAATCTAGATGCATATTTCAGAATGTGAAATATAAAATTACCTATTACTCATATATACAAATCTGGGGACATTTTTTTTCCATCTTGAAATATGGAATTCTCTTTACATCCCACATGAAAATATAGATGCAATATTTTCTGCATAAAATGTTGAATTTTTCACATTAGAGTTATGTAAACCTGGAGGCATATATTTTGACAGGAAATATGAAAATGTCTGTTTCACATATCAAAACATGGTCACAGGTTTTCTCACATGAAATATGGAATTTTGTCATATTCCCATTTGAAAATCTTTGTGCTGTCTTTCCTTCAGGAAATATTGAATATTGTCAATTTAATATTAAAAAAAAATGGGCATTCATTTTCCTACAAGAAATGTAGAATTTACCCACAGATTTTCATCTTTGAGCTCTGAAATTCTCTATATTCCCATCAAGAAAGCATGAATGAAGGTCTTTTGATATGAGACTTGGAATTCTACGTATTTCACATTTGAAAATCTGGGGATAAATGTTCTCATACAAAATATGACATCTCAATTATTCTCATATGGAACATTTTCCAGATTTGTACACATGAAACCTATATGCAGGTCAGGAAGCAACAGTTAGAACAGGGCATGGAACAACAGACTGGTTACAAATAGGAAAATGAGTATGTCAAGGCTGTATATTGCACCCTGCTTGTTTAACTTATATGCAGAGTACATCATGAGATACACTAGGCTGTAAGAAGCACAAGCTAAAATAAAGATTCCTGGGAGAAATATAAATAACCTCAGATATGCAGATGAAACCACCCTTATGGCAGAAAGTGAAGAGGAACTAAAAAAAACTCTTGATGAAAGAGAAAACGGAGTGAAAAAGTTGTCTTAAACTCAACATTCAGAAAACGAAGATCATGGCATCTGGCCCCATCACTTCATGGGAAATAGATGGGGAAAGAATGGAAACAGTGTCAGACTTTACTTTGGGGAGGCGGGGGGGCTCAAAAATCACTGTAGATGGTGATTGCAGCCATGAAATTAAGAACTCACTCCTTCGAAGAAAAGTTATGACCATCCTAGATAGCATATTCAAAAACAGAGACATCATTTGCCAACAAAGGTCCATCTAGTCCAGGCTATGGTTTTTTCCAGTAGTCATGTATAGATGTGAGAGTTGGACTGTGAAGAAAGCTGAATGCTGAAGAATTGATGTTTTTGGGCTGTGGTGTTGGAGAAGACTCTTGAGAGTCCCTTGGACTGCAAGGAGATACAATCAGTCCATTGTAAAGATCAGCCCTGGGTGTTCTTTGGAAGGAATGATGCTAAAGCTGAAACTCCAGTACTTTGGCCATCTCATGCAAAGAGTTAACTCATTGGAGAAGACTGTAATGCTGGGAGGGATTGGGAGCAGGAAAAAAACGGGATGACAAAGGATGAGATGGCCAGATGGCATCACCGACCTATGGACGTGAGTTTGAATGAACTCTGTGAGATGGTGATGCACAGGGAGGCCTGGCCTGCTGCAATTCATGGGGTTGAAAAGAGTCTGACATGACTGAGTGACTGAACCGAACTGAACTGAGCTGAACTGAACTGTACACGTGAAATAGAGAATTTTAAAAGAATCAGAAATTCATATCTGAGCCAAAATCTAAAACATGTACAGGTATATTTCATGTATTTCCTGAATAACATATAGAGTTCTGTGTATTTCCTTGAAGAAAGTGTGGATGAAGGTTTTCCTATATGAAAGAGGGAATTAGCATATTTTACATGTGCAAAATAAACATCCTTATGATGGTATAGTGGAAGTGATAAACAGATTCAAGGGATTCTGTCTGATAGAGTGCCTGAAAATCTATTGGTGGAGGTTTGTGACATTGTACAAGAATCCGTGATGAAGTTCATTCCCTTGAGAAAGAAATGTAAAATCGCAAAGTGACCAAGCATTTCAAAGAGCTGAGCAGAGCAAAGAAGCTAAACAAAAAAGGGAAAAGGAAAACTATACACATTTGAATGCACAGTCCCAAAGAAAAGCAAGGAGAGATAAAACCATCCTCAGTTATCAATGCCAATAAATAGAGAGAATAAATAGAATGGGAAAGCCTATGGATCTCTCCAAGAAAATCAGAGATACCAAGGGAAAATTTCATGCAAAGAGAGGCACAACAAGGGACAGAAATGGTACAACTGTAACAGAAGCAGAAAATGTTAAGAATAAGTGGGAAGAATACACAGATGAACTATGCACAAAAGATCTTCATGATCCAGTTAAGCACTATGGTGTGATCACTCCCCTAGAGCCAAATGTCCTGGAATGCAAAGTGAAGTGGAACTTTAGAAGCATAACTACAAACAAAGCTCTTGGAGGTGATGGAATTCAGTTGAACTCTTTCAAATTCTAAAATATTATGCTGTTAATGTGCTACCCTCAAGGGGCCAGCAAATTTGGAAGACTCAGCTGTGGCCAGAGGACTGGAAAAAGTCAGTTTTCATTTCAACTGCAATAAAAGGCAATCCAAAATTGTGCCAACTACTGCTTAACTGCACTCATCTCATACACTTGAAAAGTACTGCTCAAAAATCCCAAAGCCAGGCTTCAACAGAATGTGAATCATGAGCTTCCAGATGTTAAAGCTGGATTTAGAAATGGTAGAAGAACTGGAGATCAAATTGCCAACACCTGTTGGGTCATCAAGAAAGCAAGAGAACACCAGGGAAGCATGTACTTCTATTTGACTATGCCAAAGATTTCTTTTTGTAGAAGACAACAAAATGTTTCAAATTCTTCAAATCATGAGACTACTCAATTATTTTACATGCCTCCTGAGAAATCTGTATTCAGGTCAAGAAGCAACAGTCAGAAAATGAAATGGAACAACATACTGGTTCCAAGTTGGCGGCATCACTGACTCGATGGTTATGGGTTTGAGCAGGCTCTCTGAGTAGGTGATGGAAACGGAATGCTGACATGCTGCAATCAATTTTTGTCAGAAAGAGTTGGACAGGACTAAGCGACTTAACGGTACTCACAGTGCTTACTTAGGTTCTCAGTGAAACGAAAGCGATAAAGAACTCTCTTACCCATCAACTGATAATCCTCACAGATTCCTAATGCCCCCTAAGATTTTTCACTGTTTCCTCAGGGATTAAGCCAAGATGGCCATTCTTTCTATTATATGGGTAAATATCCCCTAAGAAATAATGGAAGGGGCATAATTTACAGAAAGCTGTAGAAGAAAGTTTGCACATCAGGAAGTCAGTATGACCTTGTCAAAAACATTCAGGATGCCCCTTTAATCTTTCACACTGATTTCCTTCTGAACCCTGTTGATAGGATCTCAGCAATCCTGAGGAATGGTCATTGCAAACTGCAGTGATCTAGATATTGCTGCCTATTGCTTTAGTGATGACACAAAGCAAGTGCATCATGGCAATCGTGTCTCCATTAATCTCTCCTAACCAAGACAGTAGGCTGCAGTAGCCATTTGGGAGCTTAGAGAATCATAAGGTATCCCACAAATGGTTGGAGCCACCTGGGCCTTATCCACAGACAGTTTGCCAGGTGTGATGTGGTCATTTTTTCCATGGCAAAAGATATCATCTATGGCCACCAGTCTTATTGCCAGTTCTCTGGATTTGTGAGAACCCTAAAAGACCACGATTCTAGCTTGCAAAACATATATCTGCTTAAAAAAAAAAAAAAAAAAGGATAAGATCGAGTCCAAACTGATGGGCCGAAGGATAATCACATGGTTCTCAGCTCTATGAAGGCACATGAGGGCAACAAAAGTGCAGGTCCAGGCAAGTTCATTATTAACAACTTCAGCCCTTCAAAGGACATGTCCCAGTAATTGATAGAATGTAGACTGGAAGTCCTCTACCAACTTGAAAAATTGTGCCAATAAGACCTCTGAACCTCCCGTCTTACCCTAGTCTAAAAGATAGAAAATGTGCACATCAGCCCCAATGCACATTCAACTGAGAATATTTGGAGATGATAACGGCACCAGGTATAGGACAATGTAGAGAAGGTGTACACCAAAATGAAATCACACACACACACACACACACACACACACAACACACACACAAAGCCTTCTGTGCCAGTTTCAGAGGGAAAATGTGTATCTCACAGATGACCAAGTTAATAGGATTCAAGTCACTAGTAACACTCAACATAGTTACATATCAGTGCAGATTCCCACTAGGTAACTTCAGAAGCTTTTGTGCATGCCTGTCTTCAACCTCTGCTTTCTATTCCTTAATTGTGTTCATTCAATCAGCACACAGTATGAAATATAGGTAATGGATAGGCACCCGAGGAAGATTATGAAGACTATAAGAACAAAGAATCTTTCCAGGGAAAGGGATAGCAATGCCACAGGTTGGTGATAAGACGGAGGAATTGGAGAGGAGAATGAAGGGCTGATTTCAGAGCTAACATCTGGCCATTTAAGATGATGGCAGCTGCTTCAGACCTGGCTGCAGGCCTTGGGGAGATATTTCCAAATGTAATGAATTAATGTGGTCTCTGTCCTCAATGAGCTTTTACAACCTTAAAGCCTCAGCCTGTGATACTATACAAAGTACAGAGTCATAACTTAGAAATTCAGGAGATATTAATTTAGGGAGAGTGTGTGAGACTTGTAGGAGATGTGTTCTGTCAGACATGTTCAAACACTTAGCATAATTAATAGGACTTGAGCCAGGACTCATTTATATGCATGCATACTCTTCTCTTAGGCATATTCCAGTTCTGAGGTCATATAACTTCATATCTGGGATTTTACTTTCTTGGTGAGAACTTCTCAACTTATAAAAAAATCAAGATAGCACTAGCTTAGAACACACATCTTTGTATTAGGACTTTTCTATCTCCCTCCTCCCCCTCTACCAATTGTGCTAGGTAACTTCCTGCCAATATTAAATATGTCCAACTATATAATATCACCTCATGCCATACCAGAGGTGCTACAGTAAAGGCAGATAGCATACAGTACACTACATTAAAGGCAGATAACATACAAAAGCACATTTACAGCTCATGATTCTTTGCTAAGTTTGTTTTAAGTTGATGTGTTCATAAGTGTGAGTGGGGTATTAACGTCCCCCATTAAAATTGTGGTACTGTTAATTTCCCCTTTCCTACTTGCTTGCATTTGCCTTGCATCTTGAGGTGCTCCTAAATGGCGCAATGGACTAGTTATACCTAATTGTTATATATAGACATTACACTCATTAAAATGAAATCACCTTTTCTCCAGGGCACAAAGAACATCCTCCAGAATAGATTGAATCCTGTCCCATAAACCTACCTTGGTAAATTAAAAAACGAAAAAAGAATTTCAAGCATCTTTTTCAATAAAAATGAAGTAAGATTAGATTCAACTGCAGAGGAAAAAAGAAAACAAAAACAAAAATCCATGGAGGATGAATCACATACATCTGAGCAACAAACAGATCACAAAGAAATCAAAATGGAAGTCAAATTTAAATATAAACAAATGAAAATGAAAACACAACAACACAAACCTGTGGATTAATTAACAATCAGTGTTAAGAAGGAGATGTACAGCATATAAGCCTGGCTCAGAGAAGAAGAAGAACATCAAAGAAACAGTCTACTTTTACATGTAAAGCAAACACAAAAAGGAGAACCCCAAAGTTAGGAGAAACAAAGGAAAATAAAAAGAAAAGCAGAAATAAGAGAAAAAGAAACAAAGGTGGCTTTTTCAAAACTCAAAAAAGAGGAAAATTTATTCTTAAAATCATAAATCAAATCAAAGCATCAGCCAGAGAGATCAAGGAAAAAAATAAAAATAAAGGGGGTGTGGTGTGGTGGAGAAGAATCGAAATAATAAAATTAGAAATGAAAATGGAAAAATCACAACAGGCAACAAAGAAACAAAAAAGGTCATAAGAGATAACTGTGAGCAATTATAGACCATTAAATGGATAATGCTGGAGAAACGGGAAAATTCTTTGAAAAGAATAAGTTCATAACTGAGTGAGAAAGAAGTAGAAAATCTTAACAGATTCATTAGAATCGTGGATATCAAAGCTCAAATCAAAAATATTTCAATAATCAAAAGACCATGACCAGATGGTTTCACAGATGAATCCTGCAATTTTTTTTTTTTTTTTTTTTTAAGAATTTACCAAGAAAAGTTTTACGGAAGAACAGTTAACCAACTGAAACTCTTCAGAAAATTGCAGAGGATGCTAAGCTCCCCAATTTATTGTATGAGGCCACCATCACCCTAATACTGAAACCAGACAAAGATTCAACAAAGAAAGAAAACTATAGGCCAACATCACTAAACATATTTATAAACATAGGTACATAAAATTTCCTGCAACTTCTAGCAAGCAGAACCCAACAACATATTGAAAAAGTCATACATCATTACGTTATAAGCACATTGGCTTCATCCCATGATTGCAAGGATTCTTTAATATTTGCAAATCAATCAATCAATATGATACACCATATTAAACTGAAAGAATAAAAACCATATGATCACCTCAATAGATGCAGAGAAATTCTGTGATGAAATTCAACACTTACTTACGATAATTCTCCAGAAAGCAGGTATAAAAGGAGCATATCTCAACACAATAAAAGCCATATATGAGAAAACAAGGGCAAACAGTATCTTCAATGGTGAAAAATTGAAAGCACTTTCTCTAAAATCAGGAGCAAGACAAGGGTGCCGCTTCTGACCACACGTGTTCAAAATTGATTTGGAAGTCCTAGCCACAACAATCAGAGAACAAAACGAAATAAAGAATAGAGGCTAGTTAAAAAAAAAAGGGGGGGGGAGGGGCGGAGGAGAGGGAGAAACCCTCACTGTTTGCACAATACATGATCCTCTACATAGAAAGCCATAAATACTCCATGAGAATATTGCTGGTACTAATTGATTAATATGATAATTTTGTGGGTTATAATTTATTGCACAGAATCCTCTTGCATTGCTATACATGAACAATGAGAAAACAGAAAAATAAATTAAGGAAACAATCCTCTTCACCATTGCAGTGAAAAGAATAGCATACCGAGGGGTATACTTACATAAGGAAGCAAAAAGACTTACATGTATATATACAGAAAACTATAAAACAATGATGACAGAGAGAAAGAAGAGACAATAAATGGACAATTATACCAAGTTGTTGGACTTGAAGAAACAATATAGTGAAAATGAGTATATAAATTGAAAAAAACTAGAGGTTCAATACAACCCTTATCAAGTTACCAATGATATTCTTCACAGAACTAGGACAAACACTTTCACAGTATGTATACTTTCACAGTAGGTATAGAAGCACAAGGAAACCTCTAATAGCAAAGTAAATCTTGAGAAAGAAGAATGGAAATTGAAGAATCCACTTGCCTGATTTCTGAATATACTACAAAACTAGTCATTAAGACAGTAGTACAAAGACAGAAATCTAAATCAATGGAATTATTGGAGTTTCACCTTTAGCCACAGTCCTTCCAATGAACACCCAGAACTGATATTCTTTAAAATGGACTGGTTGGATTCCCTTGCAGTCCAAGGGCCTCTCACGTGTCTTTTCCAACACTACAGTTTGAAAACATCAATTATTTGGAACTCAGCTTTCTTCAAAGTTCAAATCTCACATCCATATATGACCACTGGAAAAACAATAGCCCTGACAAGATGATCCATTGTTGACAAAATAATGTCTCTGCTTTTGAATATACTATCTAGGTTGGTCATTACTTTCCTTCCCAGGAGTAAGCATCTTTTAGTTTCATGGCTGCAATCACCATGCACGGTGATTTTGGAGCCCCCCCCCCCAAAAAAAAAAAAATTCTGACATTGTTTCCACTATTTCCCCAATTATTTCACATGCAGTGATGGGACCAAATGCCATGATCTTCGTTTTCTGAATATTGAGCTTTAAGTCAGCTTTTTCACTCTCCTCTTTCACTTTCATCAAGAGGCTTTTTAGTTCCACTTCACTCTTTGCCATAAGGGTGGTGTCATCTGCATATCTGAGGTTACTGATATTTCTCCTGTTATTATTGATTCCAGCTTATGCTTCTTCTAGCCCAGCGTTTCTCAAGATGTATTCAGCATATACATGAAATAAGCAGGGTGACAATATTCAGCCTTGGTTTATCTTTTTCCCTATTTGGAACCAGTATGCTTTTCCATGTCCAGTTCTAGGAAACCTCTAATATCGAAAGCAATCTTGAGAAAGAAGAATGGAAATGCCAGAATAAACCTACCTGACTTCAGAATATACTACAAAACTACAGTCCTCAAGACAGTAGCATAAAGATGGAAATCTAGATCAATGGAACAAAATAGAAAGTTTAGAGATAAGTCCACATACATATGGACATCTTAATTTTGTCAAAGTGAAGTGAAGTGAATTGAAGTCACTCAGTGGTGTCCGACTCTTTGCGAACCCATCTACTGTAGCCTACCAGGCTCCTCAGTCCATGAGATGTTCCAGGCGAGAGTCCTGGAGTGGGTTTCCATTTCCATCTCCAGGGGATCTGCCTGACCCAGGTATCAAACCGTGATCTCCCTCATTGTAGGCAGACACTTTACCATCTGAGCTACCAGGGAAGCACTATGAGGCAATAATATACAATTGAGAAAAAACAATCTCTTTAACAAGTGGTGCTGGAAACAAATGATTAACAGCTGTGAAAGAAAGAAACCACAACCGTTCCTATCACCATTTGCAAAACAAAATTCAAAATGGAATAAACGCTCCCCAGACAGGCATTTTGCTTTCTTGCATTTCTTTTTCTTAGGGGTGGTCTTGACTCTTCTCTGCTGTATAATGTCATGAGCCTCCATCCATAGTTCATCAGGTTCTGACTATCAGATGTAGTCCCTTAAATCTTGGCTTGAGTATCAGAACTCTAGAGAGGATGGTTTCAGTTGATCCTCCTGATGCTCTTGGCCCCACAGTATTTGAGTGACAGGATAGGCAGGGATGTGTTCTCACCTAGAGCCTGGAAGGAAACAGAAACACTTTGAAAGGGTCTCTGTACAGCAAATGTCAGAATTCCATTCTTGCGGCACCAGTGAGTTATGGCCTTTAGCATGAATCTTCCCTTTTGTATCTCCATATTTAGTGATGCTTCATCTGTAAATTTCTGTCCATAGAGATAATTCCATTTCTAAATATGGAATTTTCAGAATGTCACATACTGATATATGGGTAAAATTTTGTTATAAGAAACATGGAACTAAATATTTCACATATGAATACATGCATGTAATTTTCCTCTTCGAAATATGCAATTCTCCATATTTCACCTGGGGAAATGACAGCAAAATCTTTCCAAAAGAAAATTGGAATTCTCTATATTTCCTGTGAAAATCTATGTGTATGTTTTCACACTTGAAATTAAGAATTTTATGTTTAAAACATGTGATTAACTAGCTGCTATCTTTTCTCCATGCAATGTGGAATTTTGCATGTTTCCCTTATGAACACCTGGCTATTGATTTTAGCATACAAAAGATGGAATTTTTATTTTTTCACATATGTAGATCAGGTCATGGATCTTCCTCTCTTAAAAATGGAATACCCTATATTTCATGTATGAAAACCTAGATAGGGATTTAACCCATCAAATAGCATTTTCCTACATGAAATATTCACTTCTCTACATTTCCAAAGTGAAAACTTCAGCCCAGATTTTGCTACACGAAATATGGATTTCCATATCTTTCACTTTTTAAACTCTAGGTATTCCAGGATTGATCACATCCTAGACCATAAGTCCAGCTTTTTTAATAAAAAAAAAAAAAAAAATGAAAGAAAGAAGAAATAACTTCTGGTCTTACATTTAGATCTTTAATCCATTTTGATTTTATTTTCATGTGTGGTGTTAGAAAGTGATCTAGTTTCATTCTTTTACAAGTGGTTGACCAGTTTTCCAAGCACAACTTGTTAAGAGATTGACTTTACTCCATTGTATATTCTTGCCTCCTTTGTCGAGGATAAGGTGTCCATAAGTGTGTGGATTTATATCTGGGCTTTCTATTTTGTTCCACTGATCTATATTCCTGCCTTTGTGCCAGTATCATACTGTCTTGATGACTGTGGCTTTGTAGTAGAGCCTGAAGTCAGGCAGGTTGATTCCTCCAGTTCCATGCTTCTTTCTCAAGATTGCTTTAGCTAATCGAGGTTGCTTTGTAATTTCCTATAAATCTTGAAATTATTTGTTCTAGTCCTGTGAAAAATACCGCTTTTAGTTTGATAGGGATTGCACTGAATCTGTAGATTGCTTTGGGTTGTATACTCATTTTCACTGTATTGGTTCTTTTGATACATGAACATGGCATATTCTCCATCTATTAGTGTCCTCTTTGATTTCTTGCATCAGTGTTTTATAGTTTTCCATGTGTAGGTTTTTAGTTTCTTTCAGCTCAGTTCAGTCGCTCAGTCATGTCAGACTCTGCAACCACATGAATCGCAGCATGCCAGGCCTCCCTGTCCATCATCATCTCCCGGAGTTCACTCAGACTCATGTCCATTGAGTCCGTGATGCCATCCAGCCATCTCATCCCTGGTCGTCCCCTTCTCCTCCTGCCCCCAATCCCTCCCAGCATCAGAGTTTTTTTCCAATGAGTCAACTCTTCACATGAGGTGGCCTAAGTACTGCAGTTTCAGCTTCAGCATCATTCCCTCCAAAGAAATCCCAGTGTTGAGCTCCTTCAGAATGGACTGGTTGGTTCTCCTCGCTGTCCAAGGAACTCTCAAGAGTCTTCTCCAACACCACAGTTCAAAAGCATCAATTCTTTGGCACTCAGCTTTCTAAACAGTCCAACTCTCACATCCATACATGACCACAGGAAAAACCATAGCCTTGAAGAGACAGACCTTTGTCAGCAAAGTAATGTCTCTGCTTTTGAATGTGCTGTCTAGGTTGGTCATAATTTTTCTTCCAAGGAGTAAGCGTCATTTAATTTCATGGCTGCAGTCACCATCTGTGGTGATTTTGGAGCTCAAAAAAATAAAGTGTGACACTGTTTCCACTGTTTCCCCATCTATTTCCCATGAAGTGATGGGACCAGATGTCATGATCTTCGTTTTCTGCATGTTGAGCTTTAAGCCAACTTTTTCACTTTATTTTACTTTCATCAAGAGGCTTTTTAGTTTCTTTAGGTAGATATATTCGTAAGTATGTTATTCTTTTGGTTGCAATAGTGAATGGAATTGTTTCCTTAATTTCTTTTTCTTTCTCATTATTAGTGTATAGGAATGCAAGGATTTCTGTGTGTTGATTTTATATCCTGCAACTTTACTGTATTCATTGATTAGCTCTAGTAACTTTCTGGTGGAATCTTTAGTGTTTTCTACATAGAGGATCTTGTCATCTGTAAACAGTGAGAGTTTTACTTCTTCTTTTCCAATTTGGATTCCATTTATTTCTTTTTGTGCTCTGATTGCTGTGGCCAAAACTTCCAGATCTATGTTGAATAGTAGCGGTGAAAGTGGGCACACTTGTCTTGTTCTTGACTTTAGGGAACATGCTTTCAATTTTTCACCATTGAGGATAATGTTTGCTGTGGGTTTGTCATATATATCTTTTATTATGTTGGGGTATATTCCTTCTATTCCTGCTTTCTGGATAGTTTTTATCCTAAATGGATGTCAAATTTTGTCAAAAGCCTCTCTGCATCTATCGAGATAATCATATGGCTTTTATTTTTCAGTTTGTTAATGTGGTGAATTGCATTGATTGATTTGTGGATATTGAAAAATACTTGCATCCCTGGGATAAAGCCCACTTGGTCATGGTGTATGAACTTTTTAATATGTTTTTTGATTCTGATTGCAAGATTTTTGTTGAGGATATTTGCATCTGGTTCATCAGTGATATTGGCCTGTAGTTTTCTTTTTTTGTGACATCTTTTTCAGGTTTTGGTATTAGGGTGATGGTGGCCTCATAGAATGAGTTTGGAAGTTTACCTTCCTCTGCAATTTTCTGGAAGAGTTTGAGTAGAATAGGTGTTAGCTCTTCTCAAAATTTTTGGTAGAATTCAGCTGTGAAGCTGTCTGGACCTGGGATTTTGTTTACTGGAAGATTTCTGATTGCAATTTCAATTTCCATGCTTCTGATGAGTCTGTTAAGATTTTCTATATCTTCCTGGCTCAGTTTTGGAAAGTTGTACTTTTCTAAGAATTTGTCCATTTCTTCCACGTTGTCCATTTTATTGGCATATAATTGATAATAGTAGTCTCTTATGATCCTTTGTATTTCTGTGTTGCCTGTTGTGATCTCTCGATTTTCATTTCTAATTTTATTGATTTGATTTTTCTCTCTTTGTTTCTGATGAGTCTGGCTAATGGTTTGTCAATTTTATTTATCTTTTCAAAGAACCAACTTTTGGCTTTGTTAGTCTTTGCTATGGTCTCTTTCGTTTCTTTTTCATTTATTTCTGCCTTAATTCTTATGATTTCCTTTCTTCTACTAACTATGGGGTTCTCCATGTCTTCCTTTCCTAGTTGCTTAAGGTGTAAAGTTGTTACTTATTTCACTTTTTTCTTGTTTCTTGAGGTATGCCTGTATTGCTATGAACTTTCCTCTTAACACTGCTTTTATAGGGTCCCACAGGTTTTGAGTTGTTGTCTTTTCATTTGTTTCTATGCATATTTTGATTTCTTTTTTGATTTCTTCTGTGATTTTTTGGTTTTTCAGAAGCATGTTGTTCAGCCTCCATATGTTGGAACTTTTAATAGTTTTTCTCATGTAATTGAGATCTAGTTTTAATGCATTATTGTCATAAAAGATGTTTGGAATGATTTCGATTTTTTTTTTTTTTAATTTATCAGTGATAGATTTATGGCCCAGGATGTGATCTATCCTGGAGAAGGTTCCGTGAGCACTTGAGGAAAAGGTGGAATTCATTGTTTTGGGGTGAAACGTCCTATAGATATCAATTAGGTCTAATTGGTCTATTGTATCATTTAAAATTTGCATTTCCTTGTTAATTTTCTGTTTAGTTGATCTGTCCATAGGTGTGAGTGGGGTATTAAAGTCTCCCACTATTATTGTGTTATTGTTAATTTCTTCTTTCATACTTGTGAGCATTTGTCTTACATATTGTGGTGCTTCTATGTTGGGTGCATATATATTTATAATTGTTATATATTCTTCTTGGATTTATCCTTTGATCATTATGTAGTGCCCTTTGTCTCTTTTCACAGCCTTTGTTTTAAAGTCTATTTTATCGGGTATGAGTATTGCCACTCCTGCCTTCTTTTGGTCTCTATTTGCATGATATTATATATATATATATATATATATATTTTTTTTTTTTCCAGCCCTTCACTTTCAGTCTGTATGTGTCCCTGGTTTTGAGTTGGTTCTCTTGTGGGCAGCATATGTAGGGATCTTGTTTTTGTATCCATTCAGCCACTCTTTGCCTTTTGGTTGAGGGATTCAACCCATTTAAGTTCAAGGTAATTATTGATAAGTATGATCCTGTTGCCATTTAATTTATTGTTTTGGGTTCGGGTTTATACACCTTTTTTTTTTTTTTTAATTTCCTGTGTAGAGAATATCCTTTAGCATTTGTTGAGAACCGTTTTGGTGGTGCTGAATTCTCTCAGCTTTTGCTTGTCTGTAAAGCTTTTGATTTCTCCTTCTTATTTGAATGAGATCTTTACTGGGTACAGTAATCTGGGCTATAGGTTATTTTATTTCATCACCTTAAGTACGTCTTGCCATTCCCTCCTGGCCTGAAGAGTTTCTATTGAAAGATCAGATGTTAACCTTATGGGAATCCCCTTGTGTGTTATTTATTATTTTTCCCTTGCTGCTTTTAAAGTTATGACCAACCTACACAGCATAGTCATATATGGATGTGAGAGTTGGCCTATACAGAAAGGTGAGCACAGAAGTATTGATGTTTTTGAACTGTGATTCTGCAGAAAACTCCTGAGAATCCTTTGGACTGCAGGAGATCCAACCAGTACATTGTAAAGATTTCATTCCTGGGTGTTCATTTGAAAGAATGCTGTTGAAGCTGAAACTCCAATTCTTTGGCCACCTGATGAGAAGAGCTGACTCACTGGAAAAGACATTCATTCTGGGAAAGATTGAGGGCAGGAGAACAAGGGGTAGACAGAGAATGAGATGGATGGATCACATTGCAGACTCAATGAGCATAAATTTGGGTAGACTCCAGGTGTTGGTGATGGACAGGGAGGCCTGGAGTCCTGTATTCCATGTGGTCACAAACAGTCAGACACGACTGAGATAATGATTTGAACTGACATGAGCCAATATTTGTATGTGAGATTTCGACTATAAAGAATGCTGAGTGCCAAAGAACCTAGGTTTTGAACCTGTTTTGCTGAAGGTGACTCTTGAGAGTCCTCTGGACAGCAAGGAGATAATCCCAGTCAATCCTAAACAAAATTAATCATAAATATTCATCAGAAGGACTGATGCTGAAGCTCAATCTCCAATATTTTGGCTAAAGAAATCATGAGAAAAGATTGACACTCTAACTTGTCAGAAAATATTTTTGGCTCTGATTTGGGAAAGACTAGGTGCAAGAGAAGAAGAGGGCAACAGAAGTTGGTTGGACGTGCTGGAATCTCTTGATTCAACAAAGATGAGACTGAACAAGGTTTTGGAGACAGGGAAGGGCAGGGAAGCCTGGAGTGCTGGTGTCCACGTGTGGCAGAGTTGGAACTGGCTGGACAACTGAAAAACAGCAACAAGTCTGTTTCACGTATGTCAATCAGGATATTTTTGAGTATGAAATATGGAATTCTCTATATCCTCTTAGGAAAAGTACATGCTTCTTAATGAATTATGGACATTTATCTATTTCATTTATCGAAGTCTGGGTGAATATTTTACTTCTTAAACTATGAGAGATTCAATTATTCAGGCACAAAATTTTAATAAAAATATGCTTACATGTAATATGATGTTTTGTGCATTTCGAATGTCAAAATCAGGGTATATATGTTCTTATGGAAAATATTTCATATATGATTATGGACTCACTGTCGAATTTTCTTTTCCTTGCATTGAAGTCTAACACTTGATTGTGCTTCAGCAAAGAGGAGATCTCAGTTTCACATAGGAAACTCTAGGTGCAGATTTTAGGACATGCAATATGAAATTAACTATAATTCACATTTGAAAATCTGGGGACCGATTTTACAACATGAAATACAGAATTTTTGATATATCACATATGAATACTTTTCTGAATGAATTATCCAAAAATTTTTATATTACAGTTATGAAATTCTAAATGCAGATATGTATGCAGAGAATATGGCAATCTCTATTTCAATGACCATCAAAGGACGGTCACTGATTTTCAACATGAGTAGTGGGATTTTTTGTATTTTTCATTTGAAAATTTCTGTGCTGATATTTCTTCAAGAAATGTGGAATTCTGTGTGTTTAACATTTGCAAAACAGGCATCCACTGTCCTACAGTATGTAGATCTTTTCTGGATCACAGAGGAAAATCACTTGAGCTATAAAATTCTATTTCAACAAAGATATTTTGAAGGAAGATCTTCTTCCATGAACTATGGAATACTGTATATTTTGCATATGAAACACTGGGGACAATTTATCATATGTAATATGAAATCTCAGTTATTCACAGAAGAAACTTTGTGTCAGATTTTCATACATAGATTATGGAATTTTCCATGATTCATAAATTGAGGTCTGGGCCCAACAGGCAAATATACATTCATTTATGTTTCCTGTCAGAAAATGTGGCTACAGAGCCCCCTACTTAGTTTTAGTATTCTCTATATTAATCTTTCAAAGTATAGGTGCAGATACCACCACGTGATATATGAAAAAATTTATATTGACATTAGAAAATCTGGGTACCAATATTTCTACATGATATGGGCAAAACACTATAGTAACATTTGTATTTCTTGGTTGTGATGTTCTGTCATGAAATATAAGATATACATATTTCAAATATGGAAATATGGATGTCATTTTACCTGTGTGAAGTATGGAGTTCACTTATGAACTTCTATATGCAAGTTTTATTGCATGATGCTCTGAAATTCTGTAAATATATCATTAGAAAATCTGGATGTCCATTTTCCTATATTAAATAAGAAATTCTCAGTATTTCCAAGACCTAGAACTGAGTGGAGTTTTTGTTACATGAAATATGTAATTATATTTATCTCCCTTTTGAAAATCTGGGTTGAAACTTTCCAGCATGATAGACGGAATCTGTGAAATTCATACATAAAACGCTGGGTTCTAGAAAATCTTACATGAATTATGGAATGCCTGTTATTTCATGTATAAAAATCAGGCACATATTTTCTTCCATGAAATATGTCATTCTCAAAGTTGCAAGGAGCCAGCTCTGCAAAACACCTTACTATCCAGAGATGCTTCCTCACACCACACAAATAGAAAGACAGAAACACAAGCTAAGTCATCCAAAGATAGGCTGTCTAAAGTCAGATTAAGCCTATAGATACCTGCAAGAGACCACTCTGACACTGTCCCACCGTGAGAGAGAGAAAAGTCAGCTGTGGCCACAAAAGTATATTGCCAGTGCCTCCCCCTCCAAGGACACACCAAACACTGGACCAAACTTACCCACTCATGTCGCAGACTGGAAGCAAGTACTACAGCCCTGCAAGTGGGAAGAAAAGACCAGTAGCAAACTAAGCTAAACAAATGTAAAGACAGTAACGTATGTTGCAGGCAAAGAAACAAGGTAAAAACATGTGAGAGATAATTAAAGAGGAAATAGAAGTGGACACTGAAAATGAATTGAGAGTAATGAAAGTAAAGATGGTTAAACATCTCAGAAAATAAATGGAAATCATGAAAGAAATCATTTACAAAGGACATGGAAGAACTAAACAACAAGAACAAATGAATGATAGTAGAATAACTGCTATTTGTGTAATGTAGGCTGATCGATGCCTTTGTACAACATAATCCAGAACAATATTGGAAAATAATTATCCTCCAATTTTAAAGTGACATATTAAAAGAAACAAAAAAATTAAGTAGCACAACAGACCTGACAATTTAACTGATACTTAAGTAGATTTCATTCAAATCCAGCAGAATTGAGTTTATTCTAAAGGACAAACTAAATATTTCTGGATAAATCACCAACTGTATGACAAATCAGGCCTTGGTAATTTTAAGATAATTAAAATTGTGTGAAGCGTTGTTGTTGTTGTTGTTTTACCACAATATTATGATCTGCATGTATCAAGTATTTTTTATCATAATGTTATGCTTTACATGGAAAATTATAGAACAATGACACGCAGTGAACATAGATGCAAATATCCTCAACAAAATACTTCCAAGAAGATTCAAGACTATCACTAAGAAAAAGAACTGCAAAAAAAAAGAAAGAAAGAAAGAAAGAAAATAAATAAATAAATCAAATAAAGCCTGTCTGGGGAGCATTTAATCCATATTGAGTTTAGTTTTGCATTTGGTGTTATGAAGGATTGAGGTTTCATTCTTTTAAAGCTGATTGACCATTTTTTCCCCTCAGCACCACTTGCTAAAGAGATTGTCTTTTCTCCATTGAGAAAAAGTGAGCAAATCAACCAAAGCAAACAAAAGCATAAATAACTAAGAAAAAAAAAAAAAAAACTGAAAAGCATGAAGGCTTTGAAGCTTATATATATCTTGATGGCCAAAAATTCAATGAAAAAATCAGAAAGAAAAAATATATGTATATGTATCAATGCCATTCTCCCAAATCATCACACCGTCTCCCTCTCCCTCTCCCTCTCCCTCTCCCTCTCCCTCAAAGTCCAAAAGTCCATTCTATACATCTGTGTCTCTTTTGCTGTCTCGCATACAGGATTGGGAGCTTGTATACACCCGTGGTGGATTCATATCAATGTATGGCAAAACCAATATAGTATTGTAGAGTAAAATAATGTAAAAATTAAAAAAAAATAAAAAGAAATATTTGTATGTGTATATGTATGTATATGTATAACATATACACACATATTTGAGAAAGCAATGGCACTCCATTCCAGTACTCTTGCCTGGAAAATCCCATGGATGGAGGAGCCTGGTAGGCTACAGTCCATGCGGTCTGCAAGAGTTGGACACGACTAAGCGACTTCACTTTCACTTTTCACTTTCATACACTGGAGAAGGAAATGGCAGCCCACTCCAGTGTTCTTGCTTGGAGAATCTCAGGGATTGGGGAGCCTGGAGTGCTGCGTCTATGGGGTCGCGCGGAGTTGGACAAAACTGAAGTGACTTAGCAGCAGTGTATATATATATACACATATATACATATATATATACATATACATATAGAGAGAGATTTCCATACAAATGACAATAAAATTGTTATTGCATAAAGCATATGAAACAGGAAAAAGCACTAAAGAGTAAAGATTATAACAAAGATTAGTTGTTTGTCAGTTGCTTCATTTGCTATTATTTTCTCCCATTCAGAAGGCTGTCTTTTCACCTTGCTTTTTTTTTTTTTTCTTTCTTGTGCAGAAGCTTTTAATTTTAATTAGATCCTATTTGTTTATTTTTTCTTTTATTTCCAGAATTCTGGGAGGTGGATCATAGAGGATCCTGCTGTGATTTATGTCAGAGAGTGTTTTGCCTACATTCTCCTCTGGGAGTTTTATAGTTTCTGGTCTTACATTTAGATCTTTAATCCATTTTGAGGTTATTTTCATGTGCGGTGTTAGAAAGTGATCTAGTTTCATTCTTTTACAAGTGGTGGACCAATTTTCCCAGCACCACTTGTTAAAGAGATTTCTTTACTCCATTGTATATTCTTGCCTCCTTTGTCAAAGATAAGGTGTCCATAGGTGTGTGGATTTATCTCCGGGCTTTCTATTTTGTTCCATTGATCTATATTTCTGTCGTTGTGCAAGTACCATATTGTCTTGATGACTGTGGCTTTGTAGTAGAGCCTGAAGTCAGGCAATTTGATTCCTCCAGTTCCATTCTTCTTTCTCAAGATTGCTTTGGCTATTCGAGTTGTTTTTTTTTTTTTTTTTTTTTATTTCCATACAAATCTTGAAATTATTTGTTCTAATTCTGTGAAAAGTATCGCATGTAGCTTGATAGGGATTGCATTGAATTTGTAAATTGCTTTGGGTAGTATACTCATTTTCATTATATTGATTCTTCCGATCCATGAACATGGTATATTTCTCCATCTATTACTGTCCTTTTTAATTTATTTCATCAGTGTTTTATAGTTTTCTATATATAGGTCTTTAGTGTCTTTCGGTAGATATGTTCCTAAGTATTTTATTCTTTTCGTTTCAATGGTGAATGGAATTGTTTTCTTAATTTCTTTTTCTACTTTCTCATGATTAGTGTATAGGAATGCAAGGGATTTCTCTGTGTTGATTTTATATCCTGCAATTTTACTATATTCATTGATTAGCTCTAGTAATTTTCTAGTGTAGTCTTTAGGGTTTTCAAAATATATAAGCAACTTATGCAGCTCAATTCCAGGAAACTAAATGATCCAATTAAAAAATGGGCCAAAGAACTAAATAGACATTTCTCCAAAGAAGACACACGGATAACTAACAAACACATGAAAAAATCCTCAACATCACTCATTATTAGAGAAATGCAAATCAAAACCACAATGAGGTACCACTTCACACCAGTCAGAATGGCTGCGATCCAAAAATCTGCAAGCAATAAATGCTGCAGAGGGTGTGGAGAAAAGGGAACTCTCCTACACTGTTGGTGGGAATGCAAACTAGTTCAGCCACTATGGAGAACAGTGTGGAGATTCCTTAAAAAATTGCAAATAGAACTACCTTATGACCCAGCAATCCCACTGCTGGGCATACACACCGAGGAAACCAGAATTGAAAGAGACACATGTACCCCAATGTTCATCGCAACACTGTTTATAGTAGCCAGGACATGGAAACAATCTAGATGTCCATCAGCAGATGAATGGATAAGAAAGCTGTGGTACATATGCACAATAGAGTATTACTCAGTCATTAAAAAGAATGCATTTGAATCAGTTCTAATGAGATGGATGAAACTGGAGCCGATTCTACAGAGTGAAGTAAGCCAGAAAGAATAACACCAATACAGTATACTAACACATATATATGGAATTTAGAAAGATGGCAATGATGACCCTGTATGCAAGACAGCAAAAAAGACACAGATGTGTATAACGGACTTCTGGACTCAGAGGGAGAGGGAGAGGGTGGGATGATTTGGCAGAATGGCATTGTAACATGTATACTATCATGTAAGAATCGAATCGCCAGTCTATGTCCGACGCAGGATACAGCATGCTTGGGGCTGGTGCACGGTGATGACCCAGAGAGATGTTATGGGGAGGGAGGTGGGAGGAGGATTCATGTTTGGGAACGCATGTATACCCGTGGTGGATTCATGTCAATATATGGCAAAACCAATACAGTATTGTAAAGTAAAATAAAGTAAAAATAAAAATTAAAAAAAGAAAAAAAAAAAAGAGTTTAACAAAGAAATGTCTCACGTAATCAATCTAATATTAAAACTAAAGCAATTAGACAAAGAAGAATAAAGACAGAACTGAAAATTAATATGGGGTGACAAAAATCATAGAGAAGAGAAAAGGAAGAAAATAAAAGATGAAAACAATATCAAAGATTAATAAATTAAAATGGGGTTCTGGGAAACTATAAAGAAAATACATAAAACTCAACAACAGCCAGACTCATCAACAAAAAAAGAACACTCAAATCAATAAAGTTAGAAATGAGAAAGGAGACATTATAACCAATAGCAAAGAAATAAAGGATCATGAGAGACTACAACAAAAAACTTTAAGCCAATACTTGTAGAATCTGGAAGCCACAGACTAGTGCTTAGGAATTCAACGGAGAGGAAACAGAAAATATGAACACAGCAACACAAGCACTAATATTGAAATTGTTATGAAATTTCTTTAGTTAACAACATTCAATGTCCAGATGACATCATAGGTGTTTTGTGAACCATTAAGATAAATATTAACTCATGGACTTCTGAAACTCTTCCAAAATGCTGCAGTGGCAGGAAAACCTGCAAACTCATCCTGTGGGTACAGCATCACCCTGATAGCAAAGCCAAAGATAACACAGAAAAGGAAAATTATAGACCATAGATATATAGACCACATAGATGTACATAGATGCAAACATCCTCAATAAAATCCTCCCAAGAAGAATCCACAAACAGATTAAAAGCATAAAACAGCATTATTTAGTGAGGTTTGCACAGATATGCCAACATTTTCAAGTAGCTGCGTATCAATCCATCAGATACACCATAACAAATTTAAGGATTAAAATCATGTGATCACTTCAATAAATGCTGAAAAACACTGTGATAAAATTCAACAAGCATGTGTGATTTAAACAACAAAAGACTCTCCAGAAACTCAGTATAGCAAAAATTACCTCAACAGAGTAAAGGCATACAAATCAAAACTACACTGAAATATCTTTTCACACCATTCTGAACTGTAATCATAATAAAAATTGAAAACAGGGGCCTTTTCTTGGTGGTCCAGTGGCTAAGACACCGCGATCTTAAATCAGAGGTCCCATGTTTGATCCCTGGTCAGATAATTAGATTCCAAGTGAGGCAATAAAGGCCTGATAGAACCAAATAAAAAAGTAAATGTGTGTGTGTGTTTATAATGCCATAATCTTAGTTTCCGAATACTGAGCTTTAAGGCAAAATTTTTACTCCCCTCTTTCACTTTAAGCAAGCAGCTCTTTAGTTCATTTTCTGCCATAAGTGTGGTGTCATCTGCATATCTGAGGTTATTGATACTTCTCCTGGGGTATCTTGATTCCAGCTTTTCTTTCCTCCATCCCAGCGTTTCTCATGGTGTATTCTGCATATAAGTTAAATAATAAGGGTGACAATATACAAACTTGACGTCCTCCTTTTCCTATTTTGAACTAGTCTGCTGTTCCATGTCCAGTTCTAACTGTTTCTTCCTTACCTGCATACAGGTTTCACAACAGGAGGGTCAGGTGGTCTGGTATACCCAAAAGTTTCACAATTTTCCAGGTGTTATTGTTATCCACACACTTAAAGGCTTTGGAGTAGTCAATAAAGCAGAAATAGATTATTTTTCTCAAACTTTCTTGCTTTTACAATGATGCAGCAGATGTTGGCAATTTGATTTCTTGTTCCTCCGCCTTTTCGAAAACCAGCTGAAACATCTGGAATTTCATGATTCATGTATTGCTGGAGCCTGGCTTGGAGAATGTTGAGCATTATTTTACTAGCATTTGAGATGAGTATACTGAGATGTAATGCCAGGTTTACAATTCCTGTTTTGTATAACAGCAATGAAAAAAAAAAAATAAGATGAAGGCATAGAATGTTTCAAAAGCGTACTTGGTTTTTGAGTACATGTAAATAGGAAATACTTAAATGTTTATTTTCTTGATTGCATCTAAAATATGAGGACTATTTTGCCTCACTCTCTGCTGTCCTTTTATAAAGGTCTACTAAGTTTCAAATTATTTTCAAGATTTTATTTAAAAAAATAAACAAATAGAGATTTATAATATTTGCCCACCACAAAATATTGATTCCAAGCTTAGATCTCAGGATTATTTCCAACTCCGTGATAAATTTCAACAGAAAATAGCTACAGTTGTTATTAACTCTGTATTCTAAGACTTTGGGATATATAAAACTAAATCAAACTTAAAACTGAGTTTCTATGCTATGTTTATAGCCAATCTCTCATTTCATAACTATGTTCATTTTCTCATCTTATGGTGTACATACTTAAGAATGAAAAGTATGAAAAAAGTGGGAGAGAGATAGGGGATTTCAGACTTCACTGAGTTCCAAGAGTAGCTCTAATCAGAGAAGGGAAAACAGACAGAAACAAAGGAAAATAGTCGAGCAACACAAAATAATAATGCTTTAGCCAGTATGAAAAGTCAAGGACATTTATATCCTCCACAAGGGCTATGGATAATATTCTGAGCCATATCCTGTTAGTAGTCTTATAGATGCTGAAGCCCTGGCCATGCTGAAAACATGAAGAACACAGACGCCAGAATCATTGGAACCAGTTGGGTGATTATGTTGTCTCTCGATTTCCCCCATAACAGCACATTAGATGAGTGTCCTAAACCTAATCACACATACTCCATGGCCAACGCCCCATTCTGCCCTTAAAAGCCATTCCCTGATGTCCTTTGCGGATGTGGGTCTTCTAAGCACTGGCTAAGCTTGAATTCCTTGCTAACCCCTGCAATAAATGCTACTCTTGCCTTCAGAGAAATGCACATTCAATTGATTATCTTTACTGCACACAAGCATGTAGACCCAAGTTTGGTTTGGTAACAGTACTGACAAAACTGAGTATGTGTACCTAAGAAAGATCAATGAATTTTATTTCATTAACCAAATAAATTTACTGATAATATCTGTGTGTCAAATATTCTTTGGGGATTAGATTTTCCAGGTTTCATATCTTTAGATATTATTTATCTGAGAATCCTATATTTTAACTTGATACAGCTTACTTCATAGAGAAATACACAATGGCTGAACATAATCCTTTAATTGCTAGGAGACCCATGATTTTTTGATGTCACACCTACTCAATTTGAAAACCATTACAAAGAAGAACTGTACAAAAAAAGATCTTCATGACCCGGAAAATCATGATGGTGTGATAACTCATCTGGAACCAGACATTCTGTAATGTGAAATCAAGTGGGCCTTAGAAAGCATCACTACAAACAAAGCTAGTGGAAGTTATGGAATTCAGTGGAGCTGTTTCAAATCCTGAAAGATGAGGCTGTGAAAGTGCTGCACTCAATATGCCAGCCAATTTGCAAAACTCAGCAGTGGCCACAGGACTGGAAAAGATCAGTTTTTACTTCAATCCCAAAGAAAGACAATGCCAAAGAATGTTCAAACTACCAAACTATTGCACTCATCTCACATGCTAGTAAAGTAATGCTCAAAATTTTCTAAGTTAGGCTTCAACAATATGTTAACTGTGAACTTCCTGATGTTCAAACTGGTTTTAGAAAAGGCAGAGGAAACAGAGATCAAATTGCCAACATCACTGGATCATCGAAAAGGTGAGAGAGTTCCAGAAAAACAAAACAAAACAAAACAAAACAAAACATATATTTCTGCTTTATTGACTATGTCAAAGCCTTCGACTCTGTGGATCACAATAAACTGTGGAAAATTCTGAGAGATGGGAATACCAGATCACCTAACCTGCCTCTTGAGAAATGTGTAACAGTTAGAGCTGAGCATAGAACAACAGGCTGGTTCCAATTAGGAAAAGGAGTGCATCAAGGCTGTATATTGTCACCCTGCTTATTTAACTTCTATGCAGAGTACATCATGAGAAACGCTGGACTGGAAGAAACACAAGCTGGAATCAAGATTGCCAGGGAAATATTAATAACCTCAAATATGCAGATGACAACACCCTTACGGTAGAAAGTGGAGAAGAACTAAAAAGTCTCTCAATGAAAGTGAAAGAGGAGAGTGAAAAAGTTGGCTTAAACTCAACATTAAGAAAATGAAAATCATGGCATCCGGTCCCATCACTTCATGGGAAATAGATGGGGAAACAGTGGAAAGAGTGTCAGACTTTATTTTTGGTGGCTCCAAAATCACTGCAGATGGTGACTACAGCCATGAAATTAAAAGATGCTTATTATTTGAAAGAAAAGTAATGATCAACCTAGATGGCATATTCAAAAGCAGAGACATTACTTTGCTGAGGAAGGTCTGTCTAGTCAAGGCTATGGTTTTTCCCGTGATCATGTATGGATGTGAGAGTTGGACTGTGAAGAAGGCTGAGCGCTGAAGAATTGATGCTTTTGAACTGTGGCTTTGGAAAAGACTCCTAAGAGTCCCTTGGACTGCAGGGAGATCCAACCAGTCCATTCTGAAGGAGATCAGCCCTGGGATTTCTTTGGAAGGAATGATGATAAACCTGAAATTCCAGGACTTTGGCCACCTCATGAGAAGAGCAGACTCATTGGAAAAGACTCTGATGCTGGGAGGGATTGAGGGCAGGAGGAGAATGGGACGACCGAGGATGAGATGGCTGGATGGCATCACTGACTCAATGGACGTGAGTCTAAGTGAACTCCGGGAGATGGTGATGGACAGGGAGGACTGGCGTGTTGCAGATCATGGGGTCGCAAAGAGTCGGACACGACTGAATGACTGAAGTGAACTGAACTTAACTCTGACGGTCTACACAGTTTACCTATGTAGGCCAGCCAAGCAGCACTTGAAGTTGCAGCATAAAATCCAGCAAATGAGAAAAGTCGCTTAGGAAAGATTTATTTGAAATTTATTTATTTCTCATTTCTTCGGAAATTCAAGATGTGTTTCCAAAAGATGAATTAACCAGTTCAGAAATCTCCATAAAATCTCCCTTGTGTGATTTCACAGTAACTGGGGACTTCGTCTTGAGATCTGAGTCTCAAGATCATGCTTTTCAGGCTATATCTACAGATTCTGTGTTCAAAGCTATGTTACAAGTTTTATTTCTCTTAACAAGATGAAGTAAATGATTTTATTTCACTCACATTTCTTCAGAAACTTAGGAATATAGTTGAAAGTGATCAACTTAAATCTATTTGGTGGAATGAGCGTGGCACTTCTACAGTGATTAATGAAGAACTCTTCAAGAAAACAGTCTTGGAACAAAAGGGCCCATTCAGCGTTTTTTAAAACTAATAGTATAAAAAGTTTAGTTTAATAGCTTCATCTTTAAGGGTTAAGCAAAATGTGACAGCTTTTTCAAAGATCTGCTTCACTAGCTGACTGTCTGGTAGGAGAAAAATAATTCTCTTATTTTGAGTAAGGCATTCCATAAATTTCAATTATTATAGGAAATATATATGTTTTACTATAGTAATCCATTAACTATATTAACAAAGGTAACTAAAACTGACTTTAAAATTGAGATAACATACTGCTGAAATATATTTTTTTCTATAGTTTTCAAATTGAGGACGATTGGATATTAAGACATTTTAATGTAACAAATTTAAATTTTAAATTCCCCTAGCCACTTGGAACCAGAGAGAAATCCTGAAGCCACTTCAAGAGATATTTGGTGTAGATATACAACATAATTTTACATGAGGACTAAAATAAGTTTAAATATGTAGTATTTAAAACTATTAATGGAGGTGTATTATTTGAGACTATTGTCTTTGTATGCTTAAAAGAATCAATATTTAGACTTCGGCTTTGTTTCTCTATTTTACCTTGGTTTCAAAAGTTATCAAAAATTTTCTTCTTTGGTTTTAATTGAAGTTTATCATAATCCAAATGTTAAGGGATGCTATCCCCAACTATTAGTAAGAATGAAAAGAAGAGTTGGCACTAAAAATGTCTCTCCAGTAATTTGATTAGTTCACGATTACAAGATGAAGCATACTAAAGGAAGGAATAATGTGGATGGTTATATCTCTTGGATTCTTCCTGAAACTAGAGGATAGTGTGTCTTTTCAACCTCCACAAGATTAAGTGTGTCTTTCATACAAAAGCCTTCTATCGGCCACATAGTTGCTAATACAAAGTGCTTTTTTTCTTCATAATCAATATCAGTTACATTGAAAGAACAAATTTTGATAGATCAAATTGATGTTTAGAATCTGTTTACCTTTTTACATAGCACTCAAAGAGTAGCTACAATCAAACAAACAGTCACAGTGAGAATTTGCTACTACGACTATTTCTACTTCTCACTACCATATTGTGTCACCTTTAAGATAAAGGATTTTGACTGATGATCAGCCTCACCTTTACTGTTAGTTACAACGATAGGTGAACCCATAAGGATACATTTCCTAAACTGCAACTGGCAGGCATGATTCCCAGTGCCAACAATCACTGATGCATCTGCTACCTTTCTTTCAAGGTAAACTCTTCAGCCATCTTCATTATATGAAAGCCATACTAATTACAACTGATTTACGAAATAGGAGCCTGATCATTCAGGATAATGAAGATTAAAATTTATATTGGTGATGCCAACTTATTCCTACATTTCTCTTATTTCAACAATAAATTTGCATGTTACGTTCATAGTTTCACTTTCTATTGTGAAATAATTAAGAGGAAAATGAGGCTTTATCTTAATGCCTGTCTATTTCATTGTGCTTTTATATAAACTCTTGGGCTTTCGGAATGATCATCTGAATTATATTTGTCCAATCCAGTAAATTTTACTACATTGATTCCTGAAAGTTTGATGTTGACACATGTCATATTCTTTTTTACCGCTTCCAATTTACCTTCATTTATGAACCTAACATTCTAGGAACCTAAGAAATATCGTTCTTTACAGCATCAAAGTTTACTTTTATCACCAGTCATATCCACAATTGGGTGTTGTTTTTCCTTTGGCTCCATCTTTTCCTTATTTCTGAAGTCACTTCACTGATTTCCAGAAGCATATAGGGCACCAACCAACCTGGAGAGCTCATCTTTCAGTGTCCTCTCTTTTTGGTTTTTCATATTGTTCATGGGGTTTTCAAAGCAAGAATACTGAAGGGTTTTTCCATTTCCCTTTTCCAATGGACCACATTTTGCCAGAAATTTCCATAATGTGCAATCCATCCTGCATGCCCCTATATGGCATGTCTCATAATTTCATTAAGGTAGATATGACTGTGATCCATTTGATCTGTTTGATAGTTTTCTGTGATTGTGTGTGGTTTTCATTCTGTCTGCCTTCTGATGGATAAGGATAAGCAGCTTATGGAAACTTCCTGATGGGAGTGACGACTCTGAGTGAACCCGGGTCTTGTTCTGCTATATAGGGCCATATTCAGTAAATCTTTAATCCCATTTACCTTGATGGATGTGGCTGTATTCAGGCCCTGTTGTTTGAACTGAGGCCTAACTATGGTATGGGTAATGAAAGTAATTGGGACCTTCTTCAAAAGGACTTGAGCATGCACTCTTGTATTCAGTGCCCATCACCATACTGCATCCCATTCTTGGACCATGTCTCTACCGGACACTCCTGGACACTCACAAGCAAGTCTGACTCAGTCTCTTGTGGGAAAACTGCTCTTACTCTTGGCCCCTGGTACACCCAATATTTTGTTTGTGCCCTCCAACAGTCTTTTTCAGTTCTGTGGAAGTTCTAAAATCAAATTCCACTGGCCTCCAAAGTTAAATTTGCTGCAGATTCTCAGTCCCTTTGCCAGATCTTCAGGTTGAGAGATCTATACTAGTCCTAGAAAGTCCTAAACTGTATGAGAATATCTTTAGAATAATTATCACTTAATCACTAAAAAGCAGTTCTGACTCTGTCTTTGTGCCACCTCTGGATATAGTATTAAAAAATATTTTATTGAACACTTTCAGTGTGGCTGGTAGGTATTGATTCTTAATGCAAACTCACCCCTCCTGCAGTCTTGTTGGGACTTTTCCTTTGCCTTATACATGTTTTTTGTTTGTTTTTATGGGACCCAACAATCTCCTGTCAATGGCGATTCATGAACAAGCTTTCAGTTTGGAGATCTCACAGGAAAAGATGAGTTCACAATCTTCTACTTTGCCATCTTAGCTTCCTCACAGGCAAAAACCTGGAAAGGGGGAAAAGCCTGCATCCCACCTCTGCACTTTCTTTACTTTCTGCACTGTCTCATAGGCTAGAAGTCTCTGGAAAGAGCCATGGTCTCTCCCTCTCTTCTAGAATGCTCCTGCTTTCACAATGAAGGATCCTACCTTATCATGTAATTTGCTCACATGATGCTATTGTTGGTCATACGTAAAGAGTGAGTGTGCTTCCTGATGGGTTGATACAAGGCAGTATTATCCCAGGGCCTTCCTCTAATATGGAGAACTTCTCTAGTGCACTAGCTTATGTTCTGTTCCTTCCCTTTCCAGTCTCTACTCTTTTCTGAAGGACCTTAACCTCTTCACAGACTTGGGTCCAGTTGTAGCCATAAAAACTATTTCCACAGACAGCCCAATTCTCATAGACTGAGGGGTCTCATAGACTGAGGGGCTATACTTTAAAAGCCCCACACCACTGAATTTACACTGGATGAGTCTTCAAGCCTTCCACATCCTTTTCCTGGCACACACGCACACACACATCAAAACAGCAGAAACTGTGAGCTTCTTTATGTCTCTTGATGTAAAGCCAAATTTGTGAGCACACTGACTTGAGTTGTCACTGGCAATCCTTTCTTCATTCCTGACTTGAACAGGACCACCTCAGAGATGCATGGATCAGTTTCCCAGAGTCTATGGATGCCTGGTGTAGCCTTCTGCTTGCTCCATTTCTCACGGTTTGTAACATTCATCTTTGTCAGCTGTGGTTGGACATACATCCACACAGAAAAATATACAAACGTGGGCAACAAGCTCATGTGGGTAGACACACAAATGTTCAAGTCATGTGGAAACATAAGCAAACACGGAACTAGATATTTCTGTATCTGAAGAACCAGTGTTTCATTTGAAATATAGAGATTTCCATATTTCTTATAGGAAAATCTCCATTCTGAACTCAAATATGAAGTATAGAAAGTCCAAATACCTTGAGGGAGACTTAGCACCTATGTTCTGATATGGTAAATACAAACCATTCCCCACTTCATGGAATCAATCCTTTGTTTTGGTATATATTATTGGAAATTCAGCAAACTTTTATTTCATGAAAAAACAGGGGTGCCCAGATTTTCATTTGTGCAATAGAGATAATTCCATTTTCAAACGGGTTTTCCATATCTTTAAAAAGCAGTGTCAAGAGTTTCCTATGTGAAATATTCAGAACTTCACATAAAAGGTTACAGGACCACCACCCAGATTCTTATATGAGGTATAGACGAGTCCACATTTCACATAAGAAAAACAGCTTCAAGTTTTTTCAAAAAGTGAAATAAAAAATGCAATATGTTGTGGAGGAAAACAAGCATCACTTTATTTGCATGTAAAAAAGTAGGTATGTCTACAATTTGAGTTCAGTTCAGTTGAATCTTAGTTGTGTTCTACTTTTGTGACCCCATATACTGTAGCTTGTCATGCATCCCTGTCCATCACCAACTCCCAAAGCTTACTCAAACTCATGTCCATCGAGTTGGTGATGCCACCTATACATCTCATCCTATGTCATCCTCTTCTCTTATTGGCTTCAATGTTTCCCAGTATCAGGGTCTCTTCCAATGAGTCACTTCTTCTCAAGAGGGGTTCACATTTTTGGAGTTTCAGCTTCAGCATCAGTGCTTCCAATGTATATTCAGGACTGATTTCCTTTAGCCTCGTTGCTGTCCAGGAGACTCTCAAGAGTCTCCATCAACACCCCATTTTTAAAGCATTAATCCTTCTGTACTTATCTGACTTTACAGTCCAAATCTTGCATCTATTCATGACTGCTGGAAAAATCATAGCTTTAACTAGGTGGACCTTCGCTGGCAAAGCAATGTCTCTGCTTTTGATTATGCTGTCTAGGTAGTTCACAGCTTTTCATCCAGCAGTAAGTGCCTTTTAATTTCATGGCTGCAGTCACAATCTTCAGTAATTTTGGAGGGCCCCTCCCCCATATAAAGTGTTTCAGTATTTCCATTGTTTCTCCATCCATCTGCTAAGCAGTGATAGGACCAGATATCATGATCTCATTTTTCTGAATGTAGAGTTTTAACCAAAAATTTTCACTCTTCTCTTTCATTTTAATCAAGGGGCTCTTTTCATCTTCTTCAATTTTTGCCATTAGATTGATTCCATCTAAGTATCTGAGGCTGTTGATATTTCTCCCAGCAATCTTGATTCATGTTTTTGCTTCTTCAAGCCTGGTATTTATCATGTTGTACACTACATATGAACTATGGAATGGAATTTGAGACATTGTACAGGGAACAGGAATCATGACAATCCCCAAGAAAAATAAAACCAAAAAAGCATAGCAGCTCTTTGAGAAAGCCTTACAAATAGCTGTGAAAACAAGAGAAGCCAAAAGCAGAGGAGAAATTAAAAGATTTATTCATTTCAATGCAGAGTTCCAAAGAATAGCAAAGGGAGTTAAGAAAGCCTTCCTCAGCAATCATTGCAAAGAAATTGCAGAGAACAATAGAATGGAAGACTAGTGTATCTTCTAAAAATTAGAGATACCAAGGGAAGTTTTCATGCCAAGATATACTCAATAAAGAACAAATGGTATGGATCTAACAGGAGCACAAAATATTAAGAAAAGGTGGCAAGAATACACAGAAGAACTATACAAAAAAGATCTTCATGACCTAAATAATCACAATGGTGTCATCACTTAGCCTCACCTAGAGTCAGACGGCCTGGATTGGGAAGTCAAGTGGGCCTTAGGAAACATTACCTATGAACAAATCCAGTGGAGGTGATCGAATTCCAATTGAGCTTTTTGAAAGCCTAAAATATGCTGTGAAATTGTTGCACTCAATATGTCAGCAAATTTGGTAAACTCACCAGTGGTCATAGGACTGGAAACGGTCAGCTTTCATTCCAATCCAAAGAAAAGCAATGCCAAAGAATGGTCAAACTACCAGACAGTTGCACTCACTTCACACGCTGGTAAATAATGCTTAAAATTCTCACAGCCAGGGTTCAACACTGTGTGAACCTGAACTTCAAAATGTTCAACGTGGTTTTATAAAAAGCAGACGAACCAGAGATCAAATTATCAACATCTGTTGTATCATTGAAAAAGCAAGACAGTTCCAGGGGATATATATATATATATATGTATATGTTCTGCTTTACTGACTATGCCAAAGCCTTTGACTGTGTGGATCACAATAAAATATGGAAAATTCTGAAAGTGATTGGATTACCAGATCACCTGACTTGACTCTTGGGAGACTTCTATTCAGGCCAGGAAGCAAAAGTTTGAGTCGGACATGAAACAGCAGTTTGGTCCCAAATAGGAAAAGGAGTATGTCAAGACTGTTTATTGTCACCCTGCTTTTATAACTTAAATGCAGAGTATATCATGAGAAACTCTGGGCTGAAGGAAACACATGCTAGAAACAAGATTGCTGGAAGAAGTATCAATAACCTCAGACAGGAAGATGACACCACCCATATGGCAGAAAGTGAAGAGCAACTAAACAGCTTCCTGATTAAAGTGATGAGGAGAGTGAAAAATTTGCTTTAAAGCCCAGCATTTACAAAACTAAAATCATGGCCTCTAGTCCCATCACTTCATGGCAAATAGAAAGGGAAACGGTGGAAACAGTGGCTGACATTACTTTTATTTTTTGGCGCTATATCTCCGAAATCACTGCAGATGGTGATTGAAGCCATTAAATTATAAACGCTTACACATTGGATCATAGAAAAAGCAAAAGAATTCCAGAAAAACATCTATTGCTGTTTTATTGACTATGCCAAAGCCTTTGACTGTGTGGCTCACAATAAACTGTGGAAAGTTATGAAAGAGATGGGAATATGGGACCACCTGAGCTGCCTCTTGAGAAATCTGTATGCAGGTCAGGAAGCAACTGTTAGAACTCGACATGGAAAAACAGGCTTGTTCCAAATAGAAAAAGGAGTATGTCAAGGCTGTGTATTGTCACCCTGCTTATTTAACCTATACACAGAGTACATCTTGAGAAATGCTGGGATGGAAGAAGCAAAAGCTGGAATCAAGATTGCCAGGAGAAATATCAATAATCTTAGATATGCAGATGACACCACCCTTATGGCAGAAAGTGAAGAGGAACTAAAAAGCCTCTTGATGAAAGTGAAAGAGGAGACTGAAACAGTAGGCTTAAAGCTTAACATTCAGAAAACGAAGATCATTTGGTCCCATCACTTCATGGGAAATAGATGGGGAAAGAGTGGAAACAGGGTCAGACTTTATTTTTTGGGGGCTCCAAAATCATGGCAGATGATTATTGAAGACATGATATTAAAATACACTTACTGTATGGAGGGAAGTTATGACTAACTTAGATAGCATATTCAAAAGCAGAGACATTAATTTTCCAACAAGGATCCATCTAGTCAAGGCTATGGTTTTTCCAGTAGTCATGTTTGGATGTAAGAGTTGGACTGTGAAGAAAACTGAGTGCTGAAAAATTGATGCTTTTAAACTGTGGTGATGGAGAAGACTCTTGAGAGTCCCTGGGACTGCAAGGAGATCCAACCAGTCCATTCTGAAGGAGATCAGTCCTAGGTGTTCTTTGGAAGGAATGAGGCTAAATCTGAAACTCTAGTACTTTGGCCACCTCATGAAAGGATTTGACTTATTGGAAAAACTAATGCTGTGAGGGATTGGGGGCAGAAGGAGAAGGGGACGACAGAGGATGAGATGGCTAGATGGCATCACTGACATGATGCATGTGAGTTTGAGTAAATTCCGGGACTTGGTGATGGACAGTGAGGGTTGGAGTGCAGCAATTCATGGAGTTGCAAAGAGTCAGACACGACTGAGCGACTGAACTGAACTGAACTGAAGCAACTGATAAAGAATTAATCTCAAAAATATACAAGCAACTCCTCAAGCTTAATTCTAGGAAAATAAACGACCCAATGAAAAACTGGGCCAAAGGACTAAACAGACATTTCTCCGAAGAAGACATACCGATGGCTAACAAACACATGAAAAGATGCTCAACATCACTCATTATCAGAGATTGCAAATCAAAACCACAGTGAGCTGCCATTTCATGCCAGTCAGAATGGCTGCTATCCAAATGTCTACAGGCAATAAATGCTGGAGAGGGTGTGGAGAAAGGGAAATCTTTTACACTGTTGTTGGGAATACAAACTAGTACAGCCACTATGGAGAACAGGGTGGAGATTCTTTAAAAAAAAAAAAAAAAAACTGAAAATAAAACTTCCTTATGACCCAGCAATCCCACTGCTGGGCATACACACCGAGGAAACCAGAACTGAAAGAGACAGGTGTACCACAATGTTCATTGCAACACTGTTTCTAATAGCCAGGACATGGAAGCAACCTAGATGTCCATCAGCAGATGAATGGAAAAGACAGTCATGGTACACATACACAATGGAGTATTACTCAGTAATTAAAAAAAAAAAAAAAACCATTTTAATCAGTTCTAATGAGGTGGATGAAGCTGAAGCCTGTTATACAGAGTGAAGTTAGCCAGAAAGAAAAACACCAATAGAGTAAACTAGCACATATATGTGGAATTTATACAGAGTGAGTTCAGTTGAGTTAAGTCTTTCAGTCGTGTCCGAGTCTTTGAGACCCCATGAATCGCAGCACACCAGGCCTCTCTGTGCATCACCAACTCCAAAAGTTCACTCAGATTCATGTCCATCGAGTCAATGATGCCATCCATCCATCTCATCCTCTGTCGTCCCCTTCTCCTCCTTCCCCCAATTCCTCCTAGCATCAAAGTGTTCTCCAATGAGTCAACTCTTTGCATGAGGTGGCTAAAGTACTGGAGTTTCAGCTTTAGCACCATTCCTTCCAAAGAAATCCCAGGATTGATCTTAGAAATACACCAATAGAGTAAACTAATGCATATATGTGGAATTTAGAAAGATGGTAATGATGACCCTGTATGCGAGACAGCAGAAGAGACACAGATGTATAGTACAGTCTTTTGGACTGTGGGAGAGGGTGAGGGTGGGATGGTTTGGGAGAATGGCACTGAAACATGTTGAATATGATATATCAAACAAATTGTCAGTCCAGGTGTGATGAATGATACACTATTCTAGGGACTGGTGCACTGGGATAACCAGAAGGGATGGTATGAGGAGGGAGGTGGCAGGGGGATTCAGGATGGGGGACAAGTCTACACCCATGGCAGATTCATGTTGATGTATGAAAAAAACAATACAATATGTAAACCAGCTAGACGAATAAAATAAAATTGTGTCCAACGTGAGGAGAACAACAGCATTCTTTGAACAATATCTCTAAGTAAATGAGTGTTGCAATTTTATGGGTTCAAAGTGGCCTAATAATTATGAGCCCTATGTCTTATTACAGAAGGAATAGTGAAAGATGAGCTTGATTAAAGGAGAGCTTTTCACCAACAGGATCTGAATGATTCAGCCAGAAAGTTATTAAGTATTAGATGGCTTCCCAAATAGTTCATTTAAGATCTTGGGAGCAAGCAATGAGTTTGGCCACCTAAATGAAGATGCCTAAAATTATATTTTGCCATATATACATATATAAAACTGTGTGTGCATGAGTGTGTGTATAAAGAAAAATAAAATGTCTTTTAATTCATGTTAGGTATAATAGAAATGGAAACAATTAAAACCCAAATGTAGAGTGAGTCAAAAGTCTACTCGGTTGTTGAATTCATCTAAGTGGAAATACTTCAAAATATGTTTTCTTGGCTGCATGTAAAATATGAGGACTCTTTTATATCACTCAACTCTCTCCTTTTAATAAATATCTACCAATTTTCAAATATTTGTCTATTTTAATGACAAAAATAGACATAGAAATATATATAGATGCATATATATATGTATATAGATATACAAATATATAAAATAGAGATATGTTTTTATAAGAGGAAATATTGATACAAAATTTAGATTTCAGAATAATTCCAACTCCATGCTCCATCTCAACAGGAAAGACCCAAAGTTGTTGCTGACTCAAACACTCCAAGAGCTGGGAAACCTGAAAAAAAAATCACACCAGCAACTGAGATTTTTTGTCACGTTTATCATGGAGCTTAATTCCAGCACTTTATTTCCTTTCCTCTTCTAAGCAGTCCCTTCTTAAGATTGAAAAGTATGAAACTGAGAGTGAGGTAGGATATTGTAGACCTCCTCGTGTTCAAAAGTTATTTAAAACAGAAAGCTAGGAAAAAAAAAAAAAAAAAAAACAGAAAGCTAGGAAAGACAGAAACTAAGGAAAATAATCAAGCGATAGAGAATAATAATGATTTAGTCCTTAAGCAAATTCAAGGGTCTTTAGTTCCTCCTCAAGGGGCATCGATAATATTATCCTGTGAATAGTTTTAGGGATGCTAAAGCCCCAACCAGGCTGAAATTTAAGTACATAGACCAAAGAATAGTTGGATCCAGACGATCGATGATGTGGACTCCCAATATCTCCAGTAACAGGTCATTAGTAGAATGTCCCAATATTGATCATAGACCCAATGTCCCACCCTCATTCTGTCATTAAAATCTTTTCCCTGAAAGTATTTGAGGATTTGGATCTTTGAAGCATCAGCTGCTAAGACACCTTGCTCGGTCCTACAGTAAACACTAGCTTTCACTGAAACCCACAATGAGTTCATGAATTTTTTTTGCACAGAAGCAAGTAGACCAAGTTTGCTTGGGTAACAGTATTGGATATTAAGAATGTGTGTATAGAAACACACACTCGGTTTATTTCAGAAACCGAGTAGATTTATTGATGTGATTTTTCTGTGTAAAATTCTTTAGGAATGAGATTGTGCATGCTTCATGGTTTTGGTTACTAATTCTGTAAGCAGTCTCTATTTTAAGTTGATGCTGAAGTAAACACTGGTTGAACATTACCTTTCAATTGCAAGGAAACCAGTGACTTTGTGATGTCACAGCTAACCTTCAATTACTAGGAGACCAGTGATTTTGTGATGTCACTGCTTTTTTTACTTTGAAGACCTCTGTGATGGTCTAGAGAATTTCTCTAGGCCAGGCAAGCAACATTTGAAGTTGCAGTGTGTAAAATCAGACAAATGAGAAAAGTATCTGAAGAAAGATTTCTCTGAGATGGCACATATTTCTTCAGAAATTCAAGATGGGCCACCTAAAGTTGAATCCACTGGTTCAGAAACCTACATTAGATATGCTTTGTATGATTTTACACTTACTGAGGACTCGGTTTTGAGATCTATGATTGAAAAGTATGCTTTTCAGGCTTTTTCTAAGGAAGTTGTAATCAAAAGGCCACACAGCACATATTCTGTCTCTGAAACAGATGAGGTGGATGATTTTCTTTCACTCACATTTTTACACAAACTTTGAAATATAGTTGAAAGTGATCAGTTTGTATCTATTTGGTGGGATGATAGAGGCACATGTATAGTGATCAATGAAGAATTATTTAAGAAAGTCTTGGAAAGAAAGGCACCTTTCAGAATATTTGAACCCAAGCTTATGAAAAGTTTAATTCGACAGCTTAACCTTTACGGATTTAGTAAAAAGCGACAAAATTTTCAAAGATCTGCTTCACTACCTGTCTTTCTGGAAGAAGAAAAAAAAACATCTCTTAAGGTATACCAACATTTTCACTTATTGACAATATGTAAGATTAAGTCATGTGACCTAGAAAGCATGTTCACATATGTAGCTAAAACGGAATGTAAACTTGAGATTAAAAAATAGTAGAAAAAGTTTTATTTTTTTGAAGTTGAGAACAGCTGGAGGTGAAAATATTGGATGTCTGACAAACTTCCCTGGCAACTTGAAACCGGATACAATTCTTGAAGCTACTTAAAGCGGTATTTACTGTATATATACAATATATTTTTTAGTTGATAAGCATATTCTAACATGTTATCTGTTATAACTACTAATGGAGGTGTTTCATTTGATGCTATTTAAATGGTTTCATTAAAGTAATACATTTTTATCACTTAGCTATGTCAGTTTTACCTTGGTTTATAAAGAAGCTAAATAATTTAATCCTTTGATTTTAGTTACACTTATTGTAATCCAAATTTCAAAATAGGCCATCCCCGTCTTTTAGTAAGAATGCAAAGGAGAGTTGGGATTAACTATACGTCTCCAATATCTTCACTAGTTCAAGATAACAAGAAGCATGTTAAAACAAGTGTCAACAAAGATGATCATAACTCTGAATTTCTTCCAGAAACTAGTGCAGAAAGCACATTTTAAGCCTCCACATTTTAAGTGTATGTTTCATACTAAAGGCTCATACCAGCCAGGTAGTCACTAACACAAGTACACTATCTCAATCTTGACTTACCTACCCCAACAGCAATATCAGTTAGAATAACCGACCATACTGTGGTAGGTCAACATGTTGTTTTTAAAAAGTTGAGCATTTTTAATTGTCACTCACATAACAGCTACACTCAAGTAAACGACCATGTTAAGGACTTTGTTACTACAATTATATCTACTTCTCAGAACCACTTCGTATCTCCATTACAGAGCATTTTTCTAGTCTGATGGTGGAAACTTCTAAGTTTCCAGTCAGGCATAGCGATATGTCAGCTCATGACAGCCCTTTTCCTAACGTGCAAGAGAGAGGCAACTCATGGTTCTCAGTGCCAACAATCGCTTATACATATGCCTCCTCTCTTTCAAGTAAACTCATCAATAATCATCATTATATGAAAATCATACTAATTAAAACTGACCTGTCAAATACTTGTCAGAATATGGAGCCTAAAGAAGATTGAAATTTACGTTTGGAGATGTCAACAAATACCTATAATTCTTGTATTTGAACAATAAATTTACATGTTTATCTTCATAGTTTCAATTTCTATTTCCAAACAAAGAAGAGTAAAATGAGGCCTTAGTTCAACGGTTGGCTATTTTACTGCACGGTTTTACAAATTCTTCAGTTCAAGAAAGCATTCTTTATGCATCCTAGGTAAATGACACCTGATATAATATCTTTAAGCAAGAAAAGGAGGAAAAGGGAAAAGAGGCAATGGATGAAAAGTGATTTCTGAAATCATCCCTGCTGAAATGAAAGGGCGTCTAAATTAGGATGGTATGGGTAAAGGAGGAGATGCAAACAAAATTAGAAAAATGAAAATACACAGTGTGAACTTTAATGCATTCACATATTATATTCTATTAGTTACTGGTAGAATCTTAAAAGGTTAGACAGCAGATTGTTTTCATTATAGAATTGAATTTTGTCCTTGAAAACATAGATATTGTAGCACATCTAAAATCTTGATTACAATTATGCCATCACTCTGATAACAAAGATAACATGACATAATCAGTGTCTGGTCCATGGTCAGCACAAGATATGTACTTTACAAGTGGTATTCTTTATTTCCTGACACCAAGATTCCATCCTGTAATTCCAAATGCATATTTAGATGTTGCTTATCTGGGCCCACAGACACAGAATAAATTCCTGGTGGTGACTGCAGCACATCAGCATGGTTAAAAAGTTCTTGGAAGACATGATGTCTGTTGTTTTTTTTTGTTTTGTTTTGTTTTGTTTTAAGTAATTTCATTATTTTTCTCTTATACTGTGCTTCTGAAGCTACAGTTACACAAATTATTTTCCGTCATGCTAAGCTCGTTCACACAACTTCTTGCCAACCTTTTCTTGAAATTGGAAGGAACTTCTGTTTGCTCTCCTAGGAAGGAGAGCACAGATATTAGGTCTTCAATATGTTTTGGGTCTCCCTTCTTTGCTTTATGTATCTTTCACATCAGTTGAAACATACAGGCTGCATATGACATCTTTTAAGTGCTTATTGAAATATCAATAAAGAAATGTAATAACCAATCAAATGCTCTACACATTACTCAACAACATTTTATAACCTTCACTGCTATCATAATTCACCTTTCCTATTTAATTAGAATATTTTTCCAAGTTGATAAATATTAGTTATATTTATGTGGATGTAAGATATTTCAGGAGGCATGTATTACCATGTTTTGAAGAATATTTCACGTTTTGATGTGATTTTTCTCGTGTAATTTTGTTGTGTTAATCAAAGTCTTTGGCATAGTCAAATAGGAGTGGATGCTTTCCTGGAGTTCTCTTGCTTTTTAGAGGACTGAACAGATGTTGACAACTTAATATCAGGGTCCTCTGCCTTTATAAATCCAGCTTGAACATCTGGAAGCTCATGGTTCATATTCTGTTGAAGCCTGCCTTGGGGAATTCTGAGCAGTTCTTTTCGACTGTGTAAGACATGTACAACTAAGCAGTTGTTTGTACATTCTTTGTATTGCCTTTCTTTGTGGTTGGAATTAAACCTGACTATTTCCTGTCCTCTGGTCACAGCTGAGTCTCCCAAATTTGCTGGCATATGAAGGGCAACACATTCACAGCATCATCTTTTTGAATTTGAAATATCTCAACTGAATTCCATCAGCTCCAAGAGCTTTGTTTGTAGCTATGCTTCCTAAGTCCCACTAGACTTTGCATTTCAGGCCATCTGGCCCTACGTGAATAATCACACCATCGTGCTTAACTGGATCATGAAGATTTTTGTGCATAATTCATCTGTGTATTCTTCCCATCTCTTATTAATAGCTTCTGCTTTTGCTACCTCCATACGTTTCTGTGCTTTACTGTGCCTATTTTTACATAAAATTTTCCCTGGTATCTGATTTTGTTGAAGAGATCAGTAGAATTTCCTTTTTTTTTTTTTTAAATTTCCTTTACTTACTGGCATTGATAACTAAGGAAGGTTTTATCTCTCCTTGCTATTCTTTGGGCCTCTGCGTCCAAATGTTTATAGTTTGCCTTTTCCCCTTTTCGTTTAGCTTCACTCCAGTTCTCAGTTCTGTGTGAAGGTTCGTAACTTTACCATTTTGCATTTCTTTTTTCATGCGGATGGTCTTGATTAATCTTCCTGTACAGTATCACAAACCTCCATCCATAGGTCTCAGGCATTCATCTATCAGATAGAATCCCATGTATCTATTTATCACTTCCACTGTATAATCATAAGGGTTTTGATTTTACACGTGTAAAATATAGTAATTCCCTATCTCATGTAGGGAAATTTTCACCCAGAATTTTATCAAAGAAATACAGTAAACTCTATATATTATTCTGGAAATAAATGACTTATAGCTATTTGATGTTTGCTGTTTAGCTCAGATATTAATTTCTGAATCATGGAAAATTCTCTTTCATGTGTACAATTCTGGAAAGTGTTTCATATGTGAAAAAAAAAAAAAGAGAATTCTTAATTCATATGAGAACGTTTCTCCCCAGATTTTCAAATGTGTAATACACAGAATTCCAAGTCTCATATCAGAAGAACTTCTTTCAAACTTTCTTAATGAAAATATACAGAATCTCAGAGCTCAAGCATGAAATCTGTGGAAAAATTCTATATTTCTTGTAGGAAAATTGACACAGGTTTTTCAAATGTTAAGTAGACTGTATTCAGTATTTCATGAAGGAAAGAACTCAGAAATATTTTCCAATGAAAATTATGAAAAAATTCCATGTTTCATGTAACCATTTTTGGATAAGTGAAATAGACATATTTGTATTTCCTGTCAAAGAAACTACATCCAGATTTTCATAACTCTAATGTGAACAATTCCACATTTTCTGCAGAATATTTTGTGTCCATACTTTCATGTATTGAAAGGTTCTTTTTGAATCAAGCAGAGACGCTTGGATTTTTGGCCCGTTGGGAAGAAGAATTTAATCCGCGGCCAGAGACATGGCTTGATCACTCAGAGATTTTGTGCAATAAAGTTTTATTAAAGTATAAAGGAAATATAGAAAGCTTTTGACATAGGCACCAGAAAGGGGCAGAAAGAATACCCCCCTGCTAGTCTTCAGCTGGATGTTATATAGTCACTAGAGTCTCTTAATGAAAGAAAGGAATGTCTTATAACTCAGAATGGCATCAGTGCCCTCACCCATAAGATGTATTTTGGGGTAATCTTGACACCAAATGGTTCATCCTGGGCCATAAAATGATTAATTTGAATCTTAAAGACGGGCAGCTCACCACACAAATAGCTTCATTTATGTAGATGAGCGGAACAATATCTGAGTATAACATACTGGTTTGTCAAGTAGGTTCTGAGCCAGAGACGAACCGACTTGAAGACAGAGTTTGGGTAAATGCACAGTACGTTAGCATAGTTTAAGACAGACATTTCCATAAGAAAAAGGCATTGATTATCTCTAGGTTTGAGAATAGTTAACTTCAGGTGAAACAAGGTGTCATTATGGGAAAACAGTTTTTTAAGATAAACCTCCTTTTTAAATTTGTATAGAGAAGGAAAAAATATAGCTAGTTTGTCTCTTCCTGCCACTTAAGAGAGATAAAAATGTCTGACACTTGCAGGCTATTTCCTTCCTGGCTTTCCTCCTGCCTGTTACCCTCTCAGTATGATGTACAGAGAATTCTGTATTTTAAGTTGGAAAATCATTCTCCAGATTTGTATATGTGAATAATAGATAATTTTATTTTTCACATCCTGAAATCTGCATCTAGAATTTCATATACGAAACTAAGAATTTCATCTTTTATGTAGGACAGTCTCTTTTCAGATGTCTATACTTGAAACCAATAATACTTTCACCAAGAGATGCCTTACTTACTATTTTTCTTCTGTCATTTCGGTGTTGTCATTGAGATAACTAAGGTTATTCATATCTCCCCAAAAAATTTGTTTCTAACTTGAGCTTCATCTAGATTTTATTTTTTCATGGGGTTGTCTGCACAGAAAGTTGAATAAGCAGGGCAACAATATATAGTTTTGACATGTTCCTTTCTCAATTTTGAATCAGTTCATTGTCACGAGTCGAGTTCTAACTGCTGCACCTTTACTGGCGTACATGTTTCCAAGGAGACATGTAGGATATTCCCGTATTCTTATCTGTACGAATTTTACAAAAAGTTTTATTATTATTGTTCGGTTTCTGTGTTATTTGCAGTGTCCATGTCATTAGCAGAGACAGTTAAGCAGATATAGACGATTGTATGCTATCTCTCTGCTTATTCTATGATACAAACATAAATTCATGTGTACCTCTTATGATTAAATAACTACACATACCTTTGTGTTGCTTGTTTGTTTTTGTTATTTTATTTTTTGATCACTGTTGCTGTTGTCAGTTTCTCTTTTTCAAGTAGTCAAGTACAAACTGGTATTTTCCTATGAATTTGCATTCTTATTATACAATAATTTAATTATGCCCATGGCAATCTCTAACCTTTGATACACACTGAATGAAATTACACTTCAAGATCTGAAGTCCGACATTTGTTCTCTGGGAAAATGTCAGGAATGTTCAAAAAAATTGCTAGATATATTCAAGTGCTGACATTTTGAGCCCAATTAGGCTACTATATTTTATGTGGAAAGTTCTGCATTTCTTCGTGCTGATGACAATTCCTCATTTACAGAAATTTCCAAAGGCGGGGGGGGGGGGGGGGGCACAATATGCTTGATTGCATGTTGGAAGTCAAAGTACTATCAGGTATGTGTGTACATAAGCAATGTCCCTTCAAACAGATTAATTCATGGCAACAAATGTTTCATGTTTTACTGTCAAGGAAAGAAGAATAATAGAGCTTGCCAGGAAAAACTGAGAAGTTCCAAGAAGGCAGAATTGTAGGCAGATGTGAAATGCACCTCTCTCAGTGAATGGATCACAAATAATACTTCTACATGAACAATAGTACTTCCACACCATCAAATAAACACTAGCAGAAGACCCCGATCACCAGAGTGTCCCATGTGGGTTCCAGATATACCTGGGTAGAGAGAAATTAAGAAGGGAGAAGGAGAAAAAGAGGAAGCAAGACAAAAGCTATGCCTCAGGTGGGAGATCGAGAAACAGGATAGAGATTTCCAGAATGAGGCAGGCTCCTTCACTAAAGGATAAATTAGTTTGGACTGAAAGGAAACAAGGTAAAATAGCTGATGAAATATAATTTGGATAGAGAGAGAGTCTCATAGACAATGAGTGTTTGGCCCTATATGGCCCAAACTGCAATACAGCTCAGCCAGTGTGCCTGGGGTCTGGAAGCTAGAACATGGGATTTAGAGGGATCCTGGGAGTGGACTGCTGTTGACTATGTGGAAATGGCTTGATGGAACAGGTACAAGTATTTGTGTAGCAGGAATTGTCTTTTGAGAAATTCCAAACTGCGAAAAAGTAGTCACTGTGTCACATATAGGAGGTAGAGATACCTTGATAGACTCTCACCTTCCCACCTGTTAACACCTATTTCAAGGCAACAGAGAAAGATCACCTGCAGTACTGCTCATGCCCCTGCAAACACAGGTTAACAAAGGATCCCATTAAGGCCAAATCTCTTCTGCCTATGGCTGCTGGCTCCTATTCATAATTGGCAGCACCAGAGTTCCAGCAGGAAAATTACAACTGAGACCCAGGGACAGAGACATTATGGAAAAGGATTGGGAATCTTCCAAGCAGTTAAGCATGCTGCAGATTAAATACACAGGATTAATAATGCAGATCCTGTATCTATGGAAGATATCAAAAGATGAGAAGAGGTTAAAAAAAAAAAAAATTCCCCGGTTCAAGCAGCTGTAAGAATGCACAGAAATTATAGCAGGATTGAGTCTGAGGTGTCCTTAGAGAGATCCAGAGTCCAGTTGTCTCCATCTTAGGAGAACTTTGCAAAGAGGTGTAGTTGTCCTCTGGCTGATGTTGAGGAAGGACACTGACAAATGAGACACTAGGAAATATATGTTATTATTTTGATGCACTGAATTTTTGTGTTGTTTCTGCACTATTTTTTCTCCGTTGTAGGCTTGTTTGTTACCATACACTGATTTGGTCTTTGAAGATTATTCCAACTATATTTTTATTTTTGTATAGCTATTTCTACTTTTACTTTGTTTTCCTATTTTCTATGCTTTTTGTTGCTGTTGTATCACTTCATTTTTTAACACAGCTATGCATTTCTATATTATTTGTGTGTTGTTTTTTTTTTTCTGTTATTCTGTGTGATCTGTTCTGATCTTCCTGTCAGATTTGCTTTCTTTATTCTTCAGTTGGCACTCAGCTCTGGTGTAATTGTTGGCCTTGAGATTTACTTGATTTGTTCTCTTCATGAATCTGTTGTCTTCTCTGTAGTGTTTATTGCTTGTGGTACTTTTTGTTTATTTATTTGCCATTTATCTATGTTACTTTTTAAATCTCCCCAATCTATTACTATGGTATTGTAGTTCTCTGGGCATAAGTTGGGCCTGATGTTTTCAGGTGTCAGCATCTGAGAAGGTAACAGGCAGGAAGGCCAGGGGTCTCCAAACGGAGGAAATAGCCTGCAAGTGTCAGATATTTTTATGTCTCTTAAGTGGCAGGAGGAAACAAACTAATGATATATATATATTTTTCCATCTCTATACAAATTTAAAAGGTTTCTCTTAAAATATTGTGTTACCATAATGACATCTGGTTTCATCTGAAGTTAATTATTCTCAAACCTAGAGATAACCAATGAATTTTTCTTATGGAAATGTTTGTCATAAACTATGCTAATGTACTATGCTTTTACCCCAAACTCTACCCTCAAGTCAGTTCCACCTAATGTCCCAGAATCTACTTGACAAACCAATATTTAGACTCAGATATTACTTCCCTAATCTATGTAAATGAATCAATTTGTCTGGTAATCTGTCCTTCTTCAAGATTCAAGTTAATCATGTTATGGCCTGGGATGAATTGTCTTATGCCAAGATTATCCCCAAAAGCATCTTATAGGTGAGGTGGCCTGTTACCACTCTGAGTTTTAAAACATTCCTTTCTTTCATTAACAGACTGCTAGTGACCATAAAACGTCCAGCTGAAAACTAATGGGGTGGGGGGGGGCGTACTCTTTCGGCACCCTTCTGATGCCTATGCAGAAAGTTTTCTCTATCTCCTTTATACTTTAGTAAGAATTTATTATACAAAGCTCTAAGCGATTCAGCCTTGTCTCTGGCCCCGGATTGAATTCCTCTCTCCAGAGGCCAAGAATCCTGTGTCTTTTCATTCCAACCTTTCACCCTGAGACCAGGATCATGGGACACCAGAGAATTCCTGACACCAGTGAATATAAACTGGTAACACTCTCCTTGAAGGCCTCTTTCTTAATCTCAGATGCACTGCACCCAACTGCCTGCACAGCCCATGGCTTATGTCTAACACCACAAAACAAGCAAGACAGAAAAGCACTACCAATCATCAGGAGATAGACTGACTAATGTCAGCCTGATCCTATAGACACTACAAATAACACGAACAGACATGGTCCCACCATTAGAGAGGGACGACTCAGCTGCAGACTCAAGAAACTTGTTGTCAGTCTCTCCAACTCCAAAACGCACAGTAGCCACTCATTCAACTTTATCAAGTTGGAGTGGGGACGTGGAGCCACAACTATAATGGAGCAGTTTGTGAAGAAATAATCATTAACACAGTAAGTAGGGAAATGTGAAGACAGAGGAATATGTTGTGGGCAAAGGAATGTGATAAAAACTCAAAAAATAATGAAAGAAATATGAGAAGGCTCCCTGAAAATGACTTGGATGTTGTGGTAGTAAAGGTCATAAAACATTCTAGAAATGTAATGGAGAAAAGAGGAGAAACATTTCTTAAGGGCCTAGAGAGATAAATAAGTAACAAAAAACAGTTAACAACACAAAAAGGACCTTAGTCTCCTATAACCTAAAACACAATTTTGTACAGCAGAAGCCAACATACATTGGAAAGAAATTATCCTCCAATTTATAAATGAAGTTTAAAATGAAACACAAGTGTTCAAAGGCACAAGAGACCTGACAAAGTTAATTCTTATATAACATTTCACTGAAGCACAGCAGAATATACATTTTTCTAAAGTGAAAATAAAATATCTTCAGAATATATCACAAAGTGGATCTCAAATCAAGCCTGGTAAATTTAAGATAATGGCAATTTATACCACAATGCTACGATTTACATACCAGATTTTTTTGAGCAAGGACTGCGAAAATACAAATCCATATAGATTAATAAATACACATCTAAATGGCCAAGAGATCACTCATGAAATCTGAAAGAAAATGAAAGAAAAATCTTAGAAGCAAATAATATTAAAAACATGATTATCTAAAAGATATGGAGCATGCTAAGGCAGTAAAAGAGTGAAATTGACAAATACTATACATCTCAAGTAATCAACAACATAACCTTAAATCTAAGGCATTTAGAAAAAAAGAAAAAGCAGACAAAATTTCCCAAAGTGAATAGAAGAGGAAAAAATGATAAAAAATAGGAGCAGAAATTTCAAAAAGGAAATGATGAAAAAAAAAAAAAAAGATAATAAATAGCCAAAATCAGTATCACTAAAAGGGGTCTCTTGGAGAGGAGAAACAAAATAGATAAATCATGTTCTTAAATCAATCAAGTTTGACATGGCAAAGGATGACATTATAACTGATACCACAGAAATAACAAAGTATCCTAAGAGCATAACTTTTCTTCCAAGGAGTAAGAGTCTATTAATTTCAGTGCTGCAATCACCATCTGCAGTGGTTTTGGAGCTGAAAGAAAGTCTGAAACTGTTTCCACATCTATTTCCCATGAAGTGATTGGACCAGATGCCTTGGTCTTCATTTTCAGAATGTTGAGCTTTAAGCCAACTGTTTCTCCTTTTTCACTTTTATCAAGAGACGTTTTAGTTCCTGTTCAGTTTCTCCCATAAAGGTGATGTCACCTGCTTATCTGAGGTTATTGATATTTCTCTCGGTAATCAGAATTCCAGCTTGTGCTTCTTCCAGCCCAGTGTTTCTCATGATTGATGTCCTTCTTTTAATATTTGAAATCAGTCTGTTTTTCCGTGTCCAGTTCTAACTGTTTCTTCCTGACCTGCAAATAGATTCTCCAGAGGCAGGTCAGATGGTCTGGTATTCCTGTCTCTTTCAAAATCTTCCAGTTTATTGTGATCCACACACTCAGAGGTTTTGGCATAGTTAATAAAGCAGGAATAGGTGTTTTTCTGGAACTCCCTTGCTTTTTTGATGATCCATAATATTGGCAATGTGATCTCTGGTTCCTCTGTCTTTTGTAAAACCAGCTTGAACATCTGGAAGTTCACAGTTCACATATCACTGAAGCCAGATTTGGATAATTTTGAACATTTCGTAACTAGCATGTGTGATAAGTGCAATTGTGTGGTAATTTGAACATTCATTGCCATTGCCTTTTTTGGGGGGTTGGGATGAAAACTAACCTTTTCCAGTTCTGTGGCCACTGCTGAGTTTTCCAAATTTACTGGCATATTGAGTGCTGCACTTTCACAGCATCATATTTCAGCATTTGAGATAGTTCAACTGTAATTCTATCACCTCCACTAGCTTTGTTCATAGTGCTGTTTTCTAAGGCCTATGACTTCACATTCCAGGATGTTGGCTCTCAGTGAGTGATCACACCATCGTGATTATCGGGATATTGAAACTCTTTTTTTGTACAATTCTCCAGTATATTCTTCCCACCTATTCATAATATCTTCTGCTTCTCTTTGATCCATAGCATTTCTGCCCTTTATCAAACCCATCTTTACATGAAATATTCCCTTTGTATCTCTAATTTTCTTGAAGAGAACTCTAGTCTTTCCCATTCTGTTATTTTATTCTATTTCTTTGAATTGATCCCTGAGGAAGTCTTTCTTATATCCATTTGCTATCCTTTTGGATCTCTACATTCAGATATGTATATCTTTTCTTTTCTTCTTTGCTCTTTGCTTCTCTTTTTTTCACAGCTATTTGTAAGCCATTTTGTTTGCTTGCATTTTATTTCTACAGGGATGGTCTTAGTCCCTGTCTCCTGTACAATGTCACGAACCTCCATCCATTGTTCATCAGGCACTTTGTCAGATCTAGTCCCTTAAATCTATATTTCACTGTATAATGATAAAGGATTTGACTTAGGTCATACCTGAATAGCCTAGTGGTTTTCCCTACTTTCTTCAAATTAAGTCTGAATTTTGGCAAAAGAAAAGATTTCATGATCTGAGCCACAGTCGGCTCCCAGTATTGTTTTTGCTGACTGTATAGATTTTCTCCATCTTTGGCTGCAAAGATAGAATTCATCTGATATTAGTCTTGACCATCTAGTGATGAACATGTGTCAAGTCTTCTCTTGTGTTGTTGGAAAAAGGTGTTAGCTATAACAGTGCATTATCTTGCAAAACTCTATTAGCCTTTGCCCTGCTTCATTCAGTACTCCAAGGCCAAATTTGCCTATTACTCCAAGTGTTTCTTGACTTCCTACTTTTACATTCCAGTCCCCTATAATGAAAAGGATATCTTTTTTGGATATTAGTTTTAAAAGATCTCGTAGGTGTTCATAGAACCGTTCAACTTCAGCTTCTTCAGCAGTCCTGGGTGGGGAAAAGGCTTGGATTACCGTGATATTGAATGGTTTGCCTTCAAAATGAACAGAGATCATTCTTTCATTTTGAGATTGCATCCAAGTACTGCATTTAAGACTCTCTGTTAACCATGATGACTACTCCATTTCTTCTAAGTGATTCCTGCCCACAATAGTGAATATAATGGTCACCTGAGTTAAATGCACCCTTTCCAGTCCATTTTAGTTCACTGATACCTTGAATACCGACCTTCACTTTTACCATCTCCTGTTTGACCACTTCCAATTTGGCTCGATTCATGGACCTGACATTACAGATTCTAATGTATTATTGCTTTTATAGCATTGGACTTTGCCTCTATCACCAGTCACATCCACAAATGGGTATTGCTTTGCTTTTTCTTAATCCTTTTCTTTTCTTTTTCTTTTTTTTTCCCCCCTGCGGTTATTTCTCCACTGATCTCCAGTAGCATATTGGGCACCAACCGACCTGGGGAGTTCCTCTTTAATTATCCTATCATTTTGCCTTTTCATGCTGTTCATGGGTTCTCAAGGCAAGACTACTGAGGTGGTTTGCCATTCCATTCTCCATGGACCACATTCTGTCAGAACTCTCCACCATGACCCAGGCTCAGGCAGCTGTAAGAATGCACAGGAATTATAGAAGTTTTAAATCTGAGGTGTCCTTAGAGATACCCAGAATCCAGTTCTCTCCATCTTTGGAGAACTTCCCAAAGAGGTGTAATTATCCTCTAGCTCATGTTGAGGAAGGACACTGACAAATGAGATGCTAGGAAATATGTGATACTCTTGTGATGCATTGATGTGCTGTGTTGGTTGTGAACTCTTTTTCTCAATTGTAGGCTTCTTTGTTGCTACACATTGATTTGCCTTTGCAGATAATTCCAAACAAATTTTTATTTTTGTATACACATTTATACTTTTATTTTGGTTTCCTATTTCTGTGCCTTTTGTTGCTGTTGCATCACTTCATTTTTTAGCACAGGTATGCATTTCTATATTAAGTGTGGCTTTCTATTATTCTGTTGGGGCTTTTCTGATCTTGTCAGATTTGCTTTCTTTATTCTTCAGTTGGCACTCTGCTCTTGTATTGTTTTTGCCTTGAGATTTACTTGACTGTTTCTCTTTATGAATCGGTTGTCTTCTCTGTAGTGTTTGTTGCTTGTGGTCCCTTTTATTTATTATGTATTTATTTGCCATTTATCTATGTTACTTTTTTAACCTCCTCAATCTATTACTATGGTATTGTAGTTCTCTGGGCATAAATTGGGCGGGATGTTTCCAGGTGTCAGCACCTTAGAAGGCAAGAGCCAGGAAGGCCAGGGGTCTCCAAATGGAGGAAATAGCCTGCACGTTTCAGACATTTTTATATCTCTTAAGTTGCAGGGGAAAATAAACCAGCGATTTTTTTTTTTTTTCCTTTTCTATACAAATATAAAAGGAGGTTTCTCTTAAAATACTGTGCTGCCATAATGACACCTGGTTTCATCTGAAGTTAACTATGCCCAAACCTTGATATAACCAATGCATTTTTCTTATGGAAATGTTTGTCTTAAACTATGCCAATGTACTATCCTTTTACCCCAAACTCTGCCGTCAAGTCAGTTCCACCTAATGGCTCAGAACCTACTTAACAAACCAGTATGTTATTCTCAGATATTATTTCCCTAATCTGTGTAAACAAAACTATTAGTATTGTAATCTGTCCGTCTACAAGATTCAAGTTAATTACTTCATGGCCTGAACCCAAGATTATCCCAAAATGTATCTTATGGGTGAGAGGGCCTGGTACCACTCTGAGATTTAAAACATTTCTTTCTTTCATTAACAGACTGCTAGTGACTATAAAAAAAATCCAGCTGAAAGCTAGCTGGGGGGTACTATTTCTGCCCTCTTCTGATACCTATGCCAGAAGTTTTTTCTATCTCCTTTATACCTTAATGAAACTTTATCATGCAAAGCTCTGTGCAATGCAGCCTTGTCTCTCGTCCTGGATTGAACTCTTCTCCTCCAGAAGCCAAGAATCCCATGTCTTTTCATTCTACTACAACCTTTCACCCTGAGACCAGGATCATGGGACGCCAGAGAAATCCTGTCACCAGTGAATATAAACTGCTGACACTCTCCTTGAAGGCCTCATTCTTAATCTCAGATGCATAGCACTCAAGTGCCTGCACAACCCACTGCTGATGCGTCACACCACACAACAAGCAAGACAGGAAAACACAAACAATCATCAGCAGATAGACAGCATAATGCCTGACTGATCCTATAGACACCTACAAATGACCAAAACAAATATGGTCCCACATTAGAGAGGGAAGACTCAGCTGCAGACTCAAGAACGTAGTTGTCAGTGTCTCCAACTCCAAAGCCCGCACTAGCCATTCAACCAATGTCATCAATGTGGAGTAGAGACAAGGAGCAATAATTATAATGCAGTAGCTTGTGAAGAAACAGCCATTAACACAGTAAGCAGGGAAATGTGAAGACAGAGAAATGTGTTGTGGGCAAAGGAATGTGGTAAAAACTCAAAACATAATGAAAGAAAAAATGGGCACGCTCCCTTAAAATTATTTTGGTAGTAAAGGTGATAAAACATTCCAAAAAAATGGAATTCAGAAAAGATGAGAAACATTTCTGAAGGGCCTAGAAAAATGAATAAATAACAGTGAAAAATTAACAACACAAAAAAGGATTTTGGTCTCCTATGTGCTAATACACACCCTTGTACAGCAGGAGCCAACACAACATTGGAAATAAATTATCCTCCATTTAGAAATGCAGTTTAAAATGAAACACAAATGTTCAAAGGCACAAGAGACCTGACAAAGTTAATTGATACTTACATAGCACTTTACTAAAACACAGCAGAATATTTTTCTAAAGTGAAAATAAAATATCTTCAGTATATATCACAAAGTGGATCTCAAATCAAGCCTTGGCAAATTTAAGAGAGTGGTAATTGTATCAATCATATATATATATATATATATATATATATATATATATATATATATATATATCCACAAAGCTATTATTTACATACCAGATTTTGTGGGCGAGGACTGTGAAAAACACGAATCCAGGTAGAATAATAAATACACATCTACATGTCCAAGAGACGACTCATGAAATCTGAAAGAAAATGAAAGAAAAATCTTAGAGGCAAATAATATTAAAAACATGATTATCCAAAAGTTATGGAGCATGCTAAAGCAGTAAAAGAGTGAAGTTGATAAATACTACACATCTCAAGTAATCAACATAACCTTAAACCTAAAGCATTTAGAGAAGGAAGAAAAAGCAGACAAAATTTCCCAAAGTGAGTAGAAGGGGAAAAATGATAAAAATCAGAGCATAAATTAAAGAAAGGAAATGATGAAAATAAATAGCCAACATCAGTATCACTAAAAGGGGTCTCTTGGAGAGGAGGAAAAAAAAAATAGATAAATCATGGTTCAGACTTATCAAGAAAAAAAGGACAAACAAATCAATCAAATTTAACATGACAAAGGATGACATTATAACTGATATCACAGAAATAAAAAGGAATCATTAAGGACTACAACAAACAACTATAAGACAATAAAATTTAGAATCTGATTCATAAATAAATGCTCAGAAATTCAAATATATAGAAACAAAACATGAAGAGAGAAATTAAAAGCACTAATATTGAAACTGTGATGAAAACTTTCCAGTTGACAAATTTAAAGCCAGATGGCTTCACGTGGAAATTTTATGAACCAGTCAGAGAACTGCCAGCACATGCACTTCTGAAACTCTTCCAAAATTCTAGAATGTAAGGAAAATCCAAATCTCATTGTACAAGGTCGCCATCACCCTGATGCCAACACCGAAATAACCCAGAAAAAGAAAGCTAGAGACCAATATCACATAGATAAACAGCGGCAAATATCCTCAGGAAAATATAAGCAAAATAAAAAATCCACCAATGCCACAAAAGGATTGAACACAGTTATTAAGTGTGGGGTTTATTCCAGATATGGAAACATTCTTCAGTAGCTGCACATCAGTGTATAGTAAAGGGTTAAAATCATATGATCACCTCAGTAGTTGGTGAAATTTTTTTTTTAATATAATTCAACAAGTGTTTGTGATAGAAACTTTCCAAAATCTGAACATAGCAAAACTAGCTCTATTTATCAAAGGAACACAGATCAAAACTATAACAGCGTATCAATTCGTACCATTCCAAATGGCCATTATTAAAAACAAAAACAAAAAAATCTACATCAGGAGACTTCCCTGTTGGTCCAGTGGCTAAGACACCATGATCCCTAAGCAGGGGTCCTGGGTTTGATCACTGGTCATAGAATTAGATTCCACACACAGCAATTGAGGTTTGTAGCAACCAAATAAAAGTAAATATATATGTGTGCATATTAACACATTTAAATTGAACCCAGAAAACAGGTGCTGAATAATCCGTTTGGAGTGTAGGAAGAGAGGCACTCATAGAAAACAGACGTGTGGACATAGTACAACAAGGACATATGTAACATACCAAGTATGTAGTAGGTAGCTATTGCTATGGAGTGCTCTAGTGGAGTTGGTTTTGGAGTAGGAAAGGAAACCCAAGAGGGAGATGGGAAGACAGCTCAAAAGGGAGGCTCAGCCATATTTACTAATGACTGATTAATTTTTCTGGGCAACAGACACTAATAGAACATTGTAAAGAAAGAAAATCAGTTCTTGGCTAACTGTGCTAGTGACAAGTAAAGCATCACACTACATGTCAATTAAAATGTGTACCCAGGATGGTTTTACTACATATAGACAAATCAGAAGCAGATAAATAAATAAATAAATAAATAAATAAATAAATAAATAAATGCAGAGCTATGTTAGCCAGAATAAACTCTGACTCTACCCTTGTGTCTCTTCAATTCACTAATTTGTAATTATTTCTAAAAGAATGATTTTCTAAAAGTAAAGTAAACATATACGGTTATATGTTGTCATAAACTGATGTCACCAATTTTTGAGGCCACGAACCCCCTCAAGTATTAATAAGAAATAGCTGAACTTTTACTTTCAGAACTATGCTAAGTAGGAATTAGTAAACATTAGTATCTAGTTAACACTGAGGTACTGTACAAGAATCCGTTATATTGCAATTTTAGAATGTATGCTACTGACTGGGAAAAATGCATAGTCCAGAAGTGGAGAATTATCTTTTCTTCATGAGGCCTTTCATTCTAAGAAGGATTTCATTATGAGAAGCAACTTCTCAAGCATTGTGAAAAGATTGCTCTGAAGAAAGATATGAGGATCCAGGTTTTACAGAAGTTTTGGAACAATGATAAGGTATGGAGAATGTCCAAATATTAGGTCAATGAAAGAAAACCTGGACACCTCAAGAGAATGGATATAGATATATTCTACCTATGGGAAGATGCAAGAATCTGGGCTCCTTGAAATAATTCCTTTGATAAGCACCTTAACTAGGGCTAGTATCTAGTCTTTCTGCTTCAAGTCCATTCTTCAGGCAACATAGGTGGCAGCTGCACTAAGGACTTGATAGTGGGCAACTTGATTTCATCAAGAGTTCCCCCAGGTTTCATATTTATGAATGGATGCAATGGCTTATGACTTGATGACTGCAGCATCTTATGTTTAATGATAAGGCTAGGAAATATCTCGCTTCACAGTGTGGTCTATTCTCTACAACCTCAGAAAAACTTACTATCACTAGAAAGATTCTTACACTCTCAAAGAAGTTGACTGTGGGCTTCTACCTTACAGGACATCAGTTCAGTTCTCTTCATTTCGGTCACTCAGTCATATCTAACTCTTTGCAACCCTATGAATTGCAGCACGCCAGGCCTCCCTGTCCATCACCAACTCCAGGAATTCACTCTGACTCACATACATTGAGTAAGTGATGTCATTCAGCCATCTCATCTTCTGTCGTCCCCTTCTCCTCCTGCCCCAATCCCTCCCAGCATCAGATTCAGAGGACCTAAAGCAATGTGAAAATATCTAATACAGGTTTAGTACAAATCCCAAAGAGACAGGAAACTGAAAGCAAACTGTAAATCTGAAGAACATGACCGAAACAATTCAAGATTAGGAAGGGTAAAATATATGTATACATGTATATTCACTATATATATATATATATGTGTGTGTGTGTGTGTGTGTGTGTGTGTATGTGCATATACTGTGTATATTCTTATCTCTCAGTTCAGTTCAGTTCTGTTCAGTCGCTCAGTCGTGTCTGACTCTTTGGGACCCCATGAATTGCAGCAAGCCAGGCCTCCGTGTCCATCACTATCTCTAAGAGTTCACTTAAACTCACCTCCATTGAGTCAGTGGTGGCATCCAGCCATATCATCCTCTGGGGTCCCCTCTTCCTGATAGCCGCAGTCCCTCCCAGCATCACAGTCTTTTCCAATGTGTCATCTCTTCTCGTGTGGTGGCCAAAATACAAGAGTTTCAGCTTTAACATCATTCCTTCCGAAGATCACACAGGGCTGATCTCTTTAGAATAGACTGGTTGGATCTCCTTGCAGTCCAAGGGAATCTCAAGAGTCTTCTCCAATACCACAGTTCAAAAGCATCAATTCTTCGGTGCTCAGTACAAATACTTATATTTCCAATTGTACCTGAACTTTCTCTGGAATATTCTCAAAAATATGTTTACATTAAGGCATAACAGAAGTCTAAGTATTTTAAATCATACCAAGTATCTTCTCTGAAAACCAAGACGTGAAGCTAAAATTTTAAAATGGGACATGTGTTTGCAAATTTGTCAATGTGTGAAAAATTAAACAAGACATTCATAAAGAACCCATATTTCAAAGGGTAAGTCACAAAGGAAATTATATAATTATCTGAGGTGAATGTAAGTGAAAGCACTTTTAGCAAATCATCGGATCCTGCAAAAGTAAATATCTACAGTTATATACCTCTGGCAAAATATACACTGCTACATTTAGACATGCATGTCCATGTGTAGGTGTATATAAACTAATGGTTTCCAAGATGGTACTAATACTAAGGAACCTGCCTTCTAACACAGAGATCATAATACATGCAGGATCGATCCATGGGTTGGGAAGATCTCCTGGAACTAAGGATGGCAAACCATTCTTATTTTTTCACCTTGAGACTTCCATGGATTGAGAATACACAATGGTGACAGCCTTTGTGATAGAGTGTCAGACAGGAGTGCAGTTACTTAAAATATGAAATGCCACTTGAAAGGGTTCTAATATATGTAGTACAGTTGTTACTTTAATACATTACCAATGATATGCTCAGCGGAAAAAAAAAAAAAGTTCACTTATTCATTGCACTTCAGTCACAGGGTCGTGTCAGACTCTTTCTGGCCCTATGAATCACACCACGCCAGGCTTCCCTGTCCATTAACAACTCCCTAAGTTCACTCAAATATACGTTCTTTGAGACGATGATGCCATGAAGCCATCTCATCCTCTGTCCTTGCCTTCTCCTCCTGATCCAAATTCCTCCAATCATCAGAGATATTTAGAAGTCAACTGTTCACATAAGGTGGGCAAAATACTGGAGTTTCAGCTTTAGCATCAGTGCTTCCAAAGAATACACAGGACTGACCTCCTTAAGGATGGGCTGGTGAGATCTCCTTGCAGTCCAAGGGACTCTCAAGAGTCTTTTCCAACACCACAGTTCAAAAGCATCAATTCTTTGGCGCTCAGGTTTCTTCACAGTCCAACTCTCACATTGATACATGGCCACTGGAAAAACCAGAGCCTTGACTAGACAGACTTTGTTGGCAATGTATTGTCGCTGATTTTTATATGCTATCTACTTTAGGCATAACTTTCCTTCCAAGGTGTAAGCATCTTTTAAATTTCAGTGCTGTAATCAGCATCTGCAGTTGTTTTGGAGCCACAAAATAATAAACTCTGACACTGTTTCCACTGCTTCCCCATCTCTTTCCCATATAGTGATGGGACCAGATGTCATGGTCTTCATTTTCAGAATGTTGAGTTGAAGCCAACTTTTTCACTCTCCTCTTTCACTTTCATCAAGAGGCTTTTTAGTTCCTCTTCACTTTCTGCAATAAGGGTGGTGTCATCTGAATATCTGAGGTTATTGATATTTCTCCCAGTAATCTGAATTGAGCTTGTACTTCCTGCAGCCTAGTGCTTTTCATGATGTACTCTGCATACAAGTTAAATGAGCAGGGTGACCATATACAGCCTTGACATTCTCCTTGTAATATTTGAAACCATTCTGTTATTCCATGTCCATTTCTAACTGTTGCTTCCTGACCTGCATATAGGTTTCTCCAGAGGCAGGTCAGGTGGTCTGGTATTTCTGTCCCTTTCAGAATCTTCCACAGTTTAATTTGATCCACACAGTCAAAGGGTTTGGCATAGTCAATAAAGCAAGAATAGGTGTTTTTCTGGAACACTCTTGCTTTTTCCATGATCCATCGGATGTTGGCAATGAGCTCTCTGGTTCCTCTGCCTTTTATAGAACCAGCTGGAACATCTGGAAGTTCATGGTTCATGTATTGTTGAAGCATGGCTTGCAGAATTTTGAACATTACTTTACTAACGTCTGCTTCTGCTACTGCTAAGTCACTTCATAAGTGTAAGTAGTGGTAGTTTTAGTATTCATTTCCATTGCCTTTCTTTCAGATTGGAATGAAAACTGACCTTTTCCATTCCTGTGGCCATTGCTAAGTATGCCAGGTTTGCTGGCATATCGAGCACAGCACTTTCACAGCATCATCTTTCAGCATTTGAGATAGCTCAACAGGAATTCTATCACCACTGCTAGCTTTCTTCTTAGTGATGCTTTCTAAGGCCCACTTGATTTCACATTCCAGGATGTTTGGCTCTCAGTGAGTGATTGTACCATCATGATTATCTGTGTCTTCAAACTCTTTTTTGTACACTTCTGTGTATTCTCGCCACCTCTTCATAATATCTCCTGCTTCTGTTTCATCCGTACAATTTCTGTCCATTATTGAACCCATCTTTGCCTGAAATATTTCCTTTCTATCTCTAATTTTCTTGAAGAGAACTCTAGTCTTTCTCATTCTGTTATTTTCTTCTATTTCTTTGAATTGATCCCTGAGGAAGGTTTTTTTTTTTTTTTTTTTTTTTTTTTTTTTTAAATCTCTGTTTGCTATTAGTTTGGATCTCTGCATTCAGATATATATATCTTTTATTTTCTTCTTTGCTTTTTCCTTCTTCTTCTTTTTTTTTTTTCCACAGCTATTCAAAAGGCCTCCACAGACAGCCATTTTGCTTTTTTCCACTTCATTTCTAGGGGGATAGTCTTAGTCCCTGTCTCCTGTACAATGTCATGAACCTCTGTCCATTGTTCATCAAGCAATTTGTCTATCAGACCTAGTCCCTTAACTCTATATTTCACTGTATAATGATAAGGGATTTGACTTAGGTCATATGTGAATAGTCTAGTGGTTTTCCCTACTTTCTTCAATTTATGTCTAAATTTGGTGGGGGAAAAAATAATAATAATAATAATGATCTGAGTCAGCTCCCAGTCTTGTTTTTGTTGACTGTATAGAGTTTCTCCATTTTTGGCTGCAAAGATAGAATTTATCTGATTTCAGTCTTGACCATCTAATAATGTCCATTTGTAGAGTCTTCTCTTTTGTTGTGGGAAGAGGGTGTTCGCTATGACCAGTGCATTCTCTTGGCAAAACGCTATTAGCCTTTGCCCTGCTACATTCAGTATGCCAAGGCCAAATTTGCCTGTAACTCCAAGTATTTCTTGACTTCCTGCTTTTGCATTCCAGTCCCCTGTAAAGAAAAGGATATATGTGTATATATATATATATATATATATATATGATATCAGTTCTAAAATGTCTCATGGGTCTTCATAGCTTCTTCAGCATTTCTGGTTGGGGCATAGGCTTGGATTTACGTAATATTGAATGATTTGCTTTGGAAACGAACAGAGATCATTCTTTCATTTTTGAGACTGCATCCAAGTACTGCATTTAACACTCTTTTGTTGACCATGAGGGCTACTCCATTTCTTCTAAGGGATTCCTGCCCACAGTAGTGGATATAATGGTCACCTGAGTTAAATTCACCCTTTTCAGTCCGTTTTAGTTTGCTGATACTTTAGCATGTTGACCTTCACTGTTACCGTTTGACTGTTTGACCACTTCCAATTTGCCTCGATTCATGGACCTGACATTCCAGGTTCCTATGCAATATTACTCTTTAAGCATCAGACCTTGCCTGTATCACTGGTCACACCACAACTGGGTATTGTTTTTGCTTTATCTTCATCCCTTTTTTCTTTCTGAAGTTATTTCCGCTGATTTCCTGTAGCATATTGGGCACCACCTGTCCCGGAGAGTTTCTCTTTCAGTACCTTATGATTTTGCCTTTTCATACCGTTCATGGGGTTCTCAAAGCAAGAATGCTGAAGTGGTTTGTAATTCCCTTCTCTATGAACCACATTCTGTCAGACCTCATCACTATGATCGGCCCATCCTTGTGGCACCACATGACATGGCTTAGTATAATTGAATTAGACAAGGCTGCTGTCCATGTGACAGAACTGGCTAGTTTTCTGAGATTACGATTTCAGAGTGCCGGCAACCTGATTCCCTCATAAGTGAAATCAGGTCCTAAAGATTGTCTTCCTAAACTTACAACACTGATACCAATTTTTGCAAAGCAAAAGTTAAGAACCAGAAAGAAAAATTAGACTCGTTTAAAAAGTGCAAAAAAGAAAAAAGAAAAGGAAGGACAAATTGATTCATATATATGAAGTATTTAAAGAATAGATGTATGTGTTTTTATTTGAAAGGTAATGATATTTAATAGAAGTAAAAGTTTAGGGTATTAAAAAGGACTATCATTGTTAAAAGTTAAAAAAAAAAATCATATAGAAATAGACCTCGTATTTAAAAAAAAAAAAAAAAAAGTTTTTTTTTTTGGATGTCAGTACAGGTTAGATAGTCCCCAGCTAAAGCTTGTACTTGTTGTCAAATTCTACGATTGTTCTTCAGTTGAAAATCTCAGTATTAATTGAAGACATATTCTGTTGAACCTGTCACTTCTGGGTTTGTTTATGCTGCTTTGCTTATAGTTCCTTTTATTTGAAAGCCTCTCCGTATCTGGTTTTCAACATGAAATGAGGGTGTGGTAGCCTCTTATTCGACCTCACTTGGTCAGTGTTTTGGCGGTGAAGTGGGACACTGAAAACAAATACCTCTGGGATATGTGGGGGTGCTTGGGGTGGATTGATCACACAGGGCTTGCCAGTGACAAAGGTGACATGTCCTTTCTGGGTCCACACTGTACAGTCTCCCGGTTGATACATGAGGGCACTGTTCCAAGTGGGCCCTATGCTTCATGCACTTCCCAGCCAGTCAGGCAGTTAGGTGCTTGGCAAGGGCACTGACCACGATTGGCTCTGTGCTTTTTGCTCCTCATAATCCAAAATCTCAGGTGGCTGGTTGGAGGGCAAGGCACAGTCCCAGGTGGACCGTGCCTCTTATGCAGCTCTCTGGTCTCAACCACACTGTTTGCTACCTCTGCCAGAGCACACAGTCTTAGGTGTGCCATATGTCTGCTCACAGTAGCTGACCCCAGGCTGTCATGATCTTGGTCTACGTGAACTGTCCATGAACCCAGGAATTAATCATTAGCAACTGCCAACCAGCTTAGACTTGGTAGGAGATGTCTCTGGGACCAAGATACCAATAACCTATTTCCTTCTGCCTCTGGCAGTCGTACACATTCCTCTCTACCTCCGTGTAGGAAAGGGTCTTAAATAGAAGCTGGCTTGGTCTCCTTTGGTATTTTCTAGTGCACAGTCTTCTGTTCTGTGAGTGTTCCATGGTTCACTGCGTAGCCTTGGAGCCTTCTTGTAGGAAAGGTCCTTTCTAAAACGGCGCTCTCTAGTGTTCCCATGGTTTATGTTTTTTTGTCACCTTAGCTCCATCAGATTGCCCTCAGGGCACTAAATCCTGGTTTTAAACATAGTGTGTTTGATACATCACATGCCTCCATCCCAGGCCTCAGGTATGACAGTGGATAGAAGCATCTGAGACACTTCTCGGCTAGTAATCGAATGTATTGGCATAATCTGAATTTTTGTTCGTTTTCCCCTCATTCTGCCTTTCCCTCCCACTGAAACCTATGAGAGAGGATTTCCTATCTTGCATTAAATTTCCTTCTTTATGATTCCCTCTCCAAGGGGGAGGGGGGGGGTCTCGATCCCTAAAACGTTTTCTTCCCTTACGTCTCTTATTTTGCCTTTTCTCGTTTTTAAGAGATTGATTTTCCTTTCTCGGTTTCTAGGACCCATCAATATTGTTCAAATTGATTTCTGGAAGCTGTTCCATGTGCAGTTGATTCTTGATGGATTTGTGTGGGAGAAAGTGGACTGTGTCTCCTTTTCTCTATCATTATGAGACCCCACCAGGATCCTGGAAGTTCCATTTTACTAAGTGAAATCTTCTTGTTGTTGTTCAATCACAAAGCCATATTTGAGTCTCTGTGACCCCTTTGACTGCAGCACGTAAGGCCTGTCTGTCCCTCTCCATCACCCAGGGTTTGCTGAAATCATATCCACTGAGTGGGTGAAGCTATACAACCTTCTCCTTATTTCTCACCCATACCTCCTCCTGATTTTGTTGTTTCCTAAGAATCGGGGTCTTTTCTATTGAGTCAGTTCTTTGTTCAGGTGGTTAAAGCTTTGGGGACTCATCTTCAGCATCAGTGATTCTAATGCTTCTTTAGAGTTGATTTCCTTTATGTTTGACTGGCTTGATCTCTTTGCAATCCAATGGACACTCACAAGCCATCCCTAGCACAGCAATTTGGTGTTCTCACATCTGTACATGTCTACTGGAAAGACCACAGGTGTGATTCAAAGTGACTCCATTGCTCAAGTCATGTCTTCACTTTTTAACATGCTCTCTAAATTTGTGAGAGCTTTTCTTTCAAGAAGCAATTGTCTTCTAATTTTATAGCTGCCATCACCATCTGCAGTGGATTTTGAGCCAAGAGAGGTAATCTGTTACTGCTTCTATCTTTTCCACTTGCATTTCCCATAAAACTGTGAGACCAGATGTCATGGTCTTACTTTGTGTAATACTTAGAAGGAAATGACAAACCACTTCAGTGTTCTTGCCTGGAGAATCCCAGGGACTGGTGAGGCTGGTGTGCTGCCATCTCTGGGGTCACACAGAGTTGGACACAACTGAAGTGACTTAGCATCAGCAGCAGAGAAATCAAATGTATTGTTTACCCTATGTTTTCCTGTGAACATTGAGACTTATTGTATTATTGTACCTTTGTTTTCCCTCACTGTTTTGGATCAGAAATTATTTTCTGAGAATATTCTAAGATGATAGTTACCCATTATATATATTGTACTACTGGTTTTAAGTTTCCTGCTGGAGCATTTGTACTATACTTCTGTGACAACTGGGCAAAATATTGCAAGTTATACAGCCTATAACATATTTTCCATTAATATAATATATTGAGCCTGTTCATGTTATCTAGTTAGATTTTCTCTAATGTGGCTACCGCAAAAATACAAAGGAGGACAAGGTACAAGATAAATTATGTGGATGGAGACAGGAACCTGAAGCCTTGTGGTGTGAAGCTAGAGAAATTTTGCTTATTAATGATTTCTATTGAAATATTTGGTACCAGAAGTTGAAAGTGATGAAAGAAAACTTTACATACTGAATTACGGAGAAGTGACTTTTAGGTACAAATAATTTCAGTGTTCATCTAGAAAGAAGAGCCTGTCTATGATCTATGCACAGTGCACTGGGCATCTATTCTACCCATGAGTGGGTAGCTGTTATCCCAAATCCAGCTAGTTGACCATTGTGCATGTGGTTGCAACATGTTCTTATGTTATTACAGACTTGAATGTTTAAAATGGTATCCAACGTAGGGAGAGCAACAGCTTTCTTCAACAATATCGCTAAGTAAATGAGAATTGCAATTTTATGGCCTCAAGGTGTCCTCACATGTATGAGCCCCATTTCTTATTACAGAAACAATAGTGGAAGATGAGCTAGATTAAAGGAGAGCCTTTCAGCAGCAGGATCTTAGGTATTCAGCCAGTAATTTCATTAAGCAATGTTGGGCTTCCCAAATAGTTCATTTAAGGTCTTGGGAGCAAGTAAAGTGTTTGGCCAGCTAAATAAAGTTGCTAAAAATTTTATTTTGGCATATCCACAAATATACATATTTTTATATGTGTGTTCATATAAAACAAGTACAATGGCTTTTAATTCCTGTTAGGTATAACAGCATGGAAAAATTAAAACCCAAATGTAGAATACTTCAAAAGTCTACTCTGTTATTCATCATTTATAAGTGGAAATATTTCAAATTTGTTTTATTGGCTGCATGTAAATTATGAGGCTTCTTTATATCACCCCCCTCTCTCCTTTTAATAAATATCTACCAATTTTCAAAATTTATCCACGTTTAATAAAAAAAATAAATATAGAAATATATATATACATATTTATATGCAAAGATATTTATGTATATATATATACAAATATCTAGATAAAACAGATAGATATGTTTCCATAAGAGAAAATATTGATACCAATCTTAGCTCTCAGAATTGTTTCCAACTCCATGCTCCATCTCAACAGGAAATAGCCAAAATTGTTGCCGATTCAAACACTTCAATAGCTGGAAGCCTATAGACCTCCCCGTGTTCCAAGCGTAATTTTCATCAGAGGAGCTAGAAAAAAGAAAAAAAAAAAAAAAAACAGAATCAAGTGATAGAGAATAGTAATGATTTATCCATTAAGCAAAGTCAAATGTCTTTAGTTCCTCCTCAAGGGCCATGGATAACATTCTGAGCAATATCCTGTGAACAGTTTTAGAGATGCTAAAACCCAGCCAAGCTGAAATGCATGCACATAGACCACAGAGTAGTTGGAACCCGATGGTTGATGTGGACCCAATATCCTCAGTAACAGGACTTTAGTAGAATTTCCCAAAACCGTGGGGTGTGATTAGTCATTACAGTTCTTCCCCTGATAGTATTTGGAGATTTGGGTCTTTGAAGCAACAAAGACTGCTAGGACACCTTGCCTGGTTTTATAATAAACACAGGCCTTCACTGAAACCCACAGTCAATTTATTGATTTTGCTGCACAGCAGCAAGTAGAGCCAAGTTTGCTTGGGTAACAGTAATGGATATAAAGAATGTGTGTATAGAAGGGTGATAAATACCTTTTATTTCAGATATCAAGTAGATTTATTGATGTGATTTTTCCATATAAAAATTCTTTAGGAATGAGGTTTTGCAGGTTTCATGGCTTTGGTTACTATTTCTGTAAGCAGTCTGTATTTTAAGTTGATGCTGAAGTAAACCCTGGTTGAACATGTCCCTTCAATTCCTAGGAGACCAGTGACTTTGTGATGTCACAGTTACCCTTCAATTGCTAGGAGACCAGTGACTTAGTGATGTCACAACTTTTTGACTTTGAGAACCACTGCGATGGTATAGACAGTATCTCTCTGTAGGCCAGCGAAGCAGCGTTTGAAGTTGCAGTGTGTAAAATCAGACAAATGAGAAAAGTATCTGAAGAAAGATTTATAAGAGATGGCACATATTTCTTCAGAAATTCAAGGTGGGCCTCCTAAGGCTGAATCAAATGGTTCAGAAATCTCCATTAGATCTTCTTTGTATGATTATACACTTACTAGGGGCACGGTTTTGACATCTATGATTGAAGAATATACTTTTCAGGCTTTGTCTGAGGATGTTGTGATCAGAAGGCCATGCTACACACATTCTGTCTCTGAAACAGATGAGTTGAATGATTTTCTTTCATTCACATTTCCCCCCAAACATTGGGATATAGTTGCAAATTTTCAACTTGTATCTATTTGGTGGGATGAGAGTGGCATATGGATAGTGATCAATGAAGAACTTCTTAAGAAAGAGGTCTTGGAAAGCAAGGAGCCTTTCAGAATATTTCAAACCAATAGTATGAAAAGTTTAGTTTGACAGCTTAACCTTTATGGGTTTAGTCAAGAACGCAAACTTTTCAAAGATCTCCTTCACTACGTGACTTTCTGGAAGAAGAAAACATCTCTCTTGAGCAAGGTATTCCAAAAATTTCACTTATTGGTAATATGTAAGATTAACTAATGTGACCAAAAAAGCAGGTTCAAATATGTAGCTAAAACGGGATTTGAAACTGATATAGAAAGTTTTTGAAAAAAACGTTTACTTTTTGAATTTGAGAACAGCTGGAGTTTAAAATATCGTACGTTGAAAAAAACTTTCCAAGCAACGTGAAACCAGATACAAGCTCTGAAGCTGATTAAAGTAGTATTTACTATATATATACAACATATTTTCGGTAGAGGAGCATAATTGTTTCTAACATATTACCCGTTAAAACTACTAATGGAGGTGTTTTATTTGATGTTATTTAATTGGCGTCACTAAAGGAATCCGTTTTTATAGCTTAGCTTTGATTGTCAGTTTTACCTTGGTTTATTAAAAAAAAAAAAAAACTAAATAATTTAATCCTTTGATTTTAGTTACAGACCTACTATAAATCAAAATTTAAAACACGCCATCCCCAACTTCTAGTAAGAACGCAAAGAAGAGTTGGGATTAACGATGTGTCTCCAATATTTTCATTAGTTCGAGATAACAAGAATTACGTTAAAGGAAGGGAAAACAAAGATGATCATAACTCTGATTTTCTTTTAGAAATGAGTGGAGAGAGTGCATTTTCAGGCTCCACAAGTTAACGTGTGCCTTTCATACAAAAGCCTCAGACCAGCCAGATATTTACTAATACAAGCGCTGTATCTCCATGTGACTTACCTTCCCCATCAGCAATATCAGTTAGACAAACAGACCAGATTGTGGTAGATCAACCTGCTGTTTTAAAATCGTTGACATTTTCAATTGGCATTCACAGAGCAGGTACACTCAAGTTAATAGCCACGTTGAAGACTTTGCTACTACAGCTACAGTTACTTCTCAAACCCACATTGTATCTCCATTCAGTTCAGTTCAGTTCAGTTCAGTTCAGTCTCAGTCGTGTCCGACTCTTTGTGACCCCATGAATCGCAGCAACCCAGGCCTCCCTGTCCCTCCCTGTCCATCACCAACTCCCGGAGTTCACTCAGAGCCACTTCCATCGAGTCACTGATGCCATCCAGCAATCTCATCCTCTGTCGTCCCCTTCTCCTACTGCCTCCAATCCCTCCCAGCATCAAAGTCTTGTCCAATGAGTCAAGTCTTCGCATGAGGTGGCCAAAGTCCTGGAGTATCAGCTTTAGCATCATTTCTCCCAAATAAATCCCCGGGTTGATCTCCTTTAGAATGGACTGGTTGGATCTCCTTGCAGTCCAAGGGACTCTCAAGAGTCTTCTCCAACACCACAGTTCAAAAGCATCACTTCTTTGGCGCTCAGCCTTCTTCACAGTGCAACTCTCCCATCCATACATGACTACTGGAAAAACCATAGCCTTTACTAGATGGACCTTAGTTGGAAAAGTAATGTCTCTGCTTTTGAATATGCTATCTAGGTGGCTCAAAGCTTTTCTTCCAAGGAGTAAGAGTCTTTTAATTTCAAAAGCAGTCATTCTGGACTGATGGTGGAGCCTTCTGAATTTCCAGTTAGGTATATTGATATGTCAGCCCATGACAGTCCTTTTCCTATCCTGCAAGAGAAAGGCATCTCATGGTCCTCATGGAGTAAACAAGAAACAAAATCAATGATTAATCCTAAATATATTTCTCTTTGAAGTACTCTAAGCAGAGTCCCTGCTTGTTGGACTATCCACACTGTCCTGAAGACTACCTAGAAATATTGACAATCTCAAATTTGTGTTCATTACTTCACATTCTTGAAGCTATTGGACAGTGAAACCTGTCGAATAATCTGTGTAGATACGAGAGTGGTTGAAAAAGCACACTCTTTTACTTTCAATGAAACATTTCATTAAGTGTAAGTGAGAATACTATGCTTTAGAAAGATATGCATCCTGGAGCCATTGTAAGAGCTATTGAAATTGGGGTCCTTAGTTATCATTTCAAGCCTAAAGTCCAATGGCCTTGTTTTTGATTTCAGGTGTCTTATGAAGTCAAATTTGCATGCTTTGAGCAATATCACCTTAAAGGCGATTCCATCTTCCATTCCATTGCCATGTACTGATTAATCTTTCTCTGTTCCTTTTACCTTTTTTTCATATTCTGATTTGAGTAGCACATCCTTCTCAAAAGGAACAAGATTAATTCACTTAGTCCTCTGTGATAACTTGAAAAAGGAATGGATACGACATTCAATAAATCATGTTGAAAATCTACTGCTTTTGTTCCCTCATGAAAGCATATTTTTAACCTGTACTTCAATTGTATAACCAAAGGAAGCCTGGTTACATGATCCTTTACCTTGGTGATCAATTCCCAGATGGCTTCGACATATTGGTGACTTTCATTCTCAAAAGTATAAAGAAAATAGCTCTATATATTAGGGGAAACATTGTGTATGAATTCAAATTTTCTTTCCTTTATGTATTTACTATATAATTTGTGCCTAAAATTGTAAAATAATTGAAACAGTTTCCAACTTTCATTGTAAAATAATGGAAAGTGGTTCAGTGGAAACAGTGTGAGACCCCCCCCCCCCCACAACACACACACACCTTTTTTTTTGGTGGGGGAATGGGCTCCAAAATCACTGCAGATGGTGACTCCAGCCATGAAATTTAAAGACGCTTACTCCTTGGAAGGAAAGTTAGGACCAACCTAGATAGTCTATTGAAAAGCAGAGACATTACTTTGCAAACAAAGGTCCATCGAGTCAAGAATATGGTGTTTCCAGTGGTTGTGTATGGATGTGAGAGTTTGAATGTGAAAAAAGATGAGCAGAGAAGAATTGATGCTTTTGAACTGAACTGTGGTGTTGGAGAAGACTCTTGAGAGTCTCTTGAACTGCGTGGAGATCCAATCAGTCCATTCTAAAGAGATCAGCCCTGGGTATACTTTGGAAGGAATGATGCTGAAACTGAAACTCCAGTACTTTGGCCACCTCATGGGAAGAGTTGATTCACTGGAAAAGCCTGCTGAAACGCATTGAGGGCAGGAGGAAAAGGGGACGACAGAGGATGAGATGGCTGGATGTCACCACTGACTCAATGGACGTGAGTTTGAGTAAACTCCGGGAGTTGGTGATGAACAGAGTGGCCTGGCTTGCTGCGATTCATGGGGTCGCAAATACTCCGACACGACTGACTAACTGAACTGAACTTAAAATTGTAAAAGTAACAACAAAACTTTAAGTGACGTAAATAAAGCAAATTGGGACACAAAGTAGAAATATTTATGGTAGAACGTTAGAGGATGAAATTGGATGCTTAAAATATAACAAACAAAAGTGTAACTGCAGGGCCTAATGAGGTCAATGTGACTTCTATATTGTTACCCTGCATTATTTTTGTTTTAGAAAATCACAGAATAGTTTTACATGAAAAATATTCTAACATCCCATGGGAGGCAGATCAAAGTTATATATTTTAAAACATTTTGACTTAAAATGCACTAGAGGGAAATCATTCAAATGCAAAATAACTTCCTACCTTAAGCCTTAAAAGAATTAAAAGAATACTCTGTTAAGTTCATAGGTGTCCTTCTGTGAGTCTTTGGGTTTTATTTTCCTTTCACAGTTGTGTTTTGAGCATATAAGACTGAGACTGTGCTTGTGTGTGTATGCACATCAGATAAAGAAAGTGTTTGTGATTTTATGTCTAGGTTCTTCTTTGGACTTTTATGCGAGTGATTTCGACTGAAGAATTAGCTAATTCAAAAATATAAAAAGGCACAAATGTCTGCTTTCATTTTGCAAAGTGAAAGACAACCTGATGAGTTAAAGAAGCTTAAAGTATTTTGATAATAACCAAGCCTCTCCAACCTAACATTGTTACACAATATGGTACATTCCCAGTCACTCAGTAAAAATTAAGTGGGACCTTCAATACAGTTCAGTTCAGTCCCTCAGTCGTGTCTGACTCTTTGCCACCCCATCAATCACAGCACAACAGGCCTCCCTGTCCGTCAAAAACTCCTGGAGTTTACACAGACTCACATTCATCAATTCAGTGATGCCATCCAGCTGTCTCATCCTCTGTCATCCCCTTCTTCTCCTGCCCCTAGTCCCTCCCAGCATCAGAGTTTTTTTCCCAATGAGTCAACTCTTCGCGTGAGGTGGCCAAAGTACTGGAGTTTCAGCTTTAGTATCATTCCTTCCAAAGAATTCCCAGGGCTGATCTCCTTCAGAATGGCCTTGTTGGATCTACTTGCAGTCCAAGGGACTCTCAAGACTCTTCTCCAACACCACAGTTCAAAGCATCAATTCTTCGGCACTCAGCCTTCTTCACAGTCCAACTCTCACATCCATACATGACCACAGGAAAAACCACAGCCCTGACTAGACGGACCTTAGTTGGCAAAGTAATATCTCTGCTTTTGAATATGCTATCTAGATTGGTCATAAGTTTTCTTCCAAGGAGTAAGCGTCTTTTAATTTCATGGCGTCAGCCACCATCTGCAGTGATCTTGGAGCCCCCAAAAATAAAATCTGACACTGTTTCCACTGTCTCTCCATCTATTTCACATGAAGTGATGGGACCGGATGCAATGATCTTCGTTTTCTGAATGTTGAGCTTTAAGCCAACTTTTTCACTCTCCAATTTCAGTTTCATCAAGAGGCTCTTTAGTTCCTTTTTACTTTCTGCCTTTAGGGTGGTATCATCTGTATATCTGAGATTATTGATACTTCTCCCAGCAGTCTTGATTCCAGCTTGTGTTTCTTCCAGTCCAGCGTTTCTCATTATGTATGCGTAGATGTCAATTATGTCTGGCAATAACAAAACACCCATTCGCTAATATGGCAGTACCAGAGAGGGTTAACCAGAAACCTGGAGTTTCAACCAGGCCTTCCTATAATAGGATACTATCTTCCTATGGAGGACTGCACACTAACTGATAACAAAAAACACTCTTAGGAATCAGAAAACCTAACGATGGAATCTCTAATTCTGTTCCCACATGATAGACCTTGTTTTCCCCCTTCCCAAGACTATCAGACAGACAGTTAAAATAGAAGCAAGTTATAACTTGGCCCACATACTTCTTACATAATTTCTTAAATTCCCAAGTCCCACCACACCGCTAAGGTGATGACAAAACAGGATTTCTGGCTTCAGCTCTGTGTGGCAATCTTCATATAACAATTTTATGAATTTTTGAGATGCATTGATAGTGGAAATCTATAAAGCCAAAAGTCTTGATATCTGATTCAAAGAGGAAATCTGTGTACCCCATGTCCTCTGTTTTATGGGACTTTCACATGCATTCACACATTTCCACAATCCTCAACCTTTATCTGAAGCCAAAACCTGACATTAAAAGAAGAAGAATGGTGTATTCACACAGAGGGCAAGCAGAAACATAAAAATGGATACAGTCTCCTACATACTTCCACACTCAGTAATGGAACCCCTTGTAAGCATTCCTAAGGGCAACAAGGAGAAAAAAACTCAAAGATGCTTCTCTCTGGATTAGAGAGGTTGATTGAGAAGCTACAAGTTTGTTTAACTCTCACCTCATCCTTAAGATCACATACCGTGCCTGTTAACATATGAGAAGATGGGCAGCTCTAGCAGATGTTTACAGACAATGCCTCTTTCTGCCTAAGGCTAAGGTTGTAGATCCAAGTCACAGGTGGGATAAGGTTTCCTTCCATCTCATGATACCAAATGATATCGCAGGTGTTCTCCTTCTCTAGGAAGCTTTGAAAAGCATTGTAGGAATTACAATAAAAGGGAGGAAAACAAGGAAACTGACAACAGCGGTGGTCTTAATTGTCCTGAATCTCACTTATCATTCCATTTCCAATGACAGACATTACATGCAATGCGAACCATCTCCCTGGCATGCCAGTTCTAATTTTTTGCTGTTGTTCCATCACACAGATTTGTCAGACTCTTCTGACTTCATGTATAGCAAGAACCCTGGGCTTGCCTGCGCTTCAAATATCCCAGATTTTTATTCAAACCCAAGACCTTTGAGTCAGTGATGCTTTGCAGCCATCTTGCCCTCTATTGTTCCCTTCTTCTCCTGCACCCAATTTTTCCCAGTATCAGTTTCCTCCCAGCGATTTTGCTCTTGGCCTCAGGAGAGCAACATATTGTCTCTTCATGTGCAGCATCAGTCCTTCTGAAAATACTGAGAAATGATTTCCTTCATGCTTTACTCGTTTGAACTCCATGCTCACCATAGATGTCTCACACGTCTTCTCCAACCCTACTGTTGTAAAGCATCATACTTTGGCAGTCTGATCTTGTGTTCCTGCTCACTCCTCCATACATTACTCCTGAAATTCAACTTTGACTATTCAGGTCTTGTTCAATAATATCTCAGTTTTCTAATATGATTTCTAGTTTGCTCATAGATTTTCATCCAAGAGGCAAGTACCTTTAATTTCATGGCTGCAGTCACATCACACAGTCATACCAGAGGTTAAGAAAGTGAAACCTGCCACTAATTCAACTGTATCCAATCAAAATATATCAAACTGATGGGAAAAAATTCCATGGTTTGTGTGTGTGTGTTTGTTTGATTTTGTATTGAGTTTTAATCCAGCTTTTTCAATCTCCCCTTTCACCTTCATCAGAAGTCTCTTTAGTTCCTAGTGTTTTTCAGCCATTTGAGTGTTGTCATCTTATAACTAAGGTTATTCATACTTTTTCAGAGTTTGAAGCACTTGCCCTGGATAGCCGAGTGACATGTGCCTGTGTGCTGCATTATCCCAACACCTTGGACAGCTTCACAGTACCAGTCACGTTGGCCTGATCCACTGCCTGTGCATTCCTTCAGGGGGTCCAGAAATCAAGGACCTCAGAGCTCAGGTGACTTTGAGAACTGCTTTCTCGGTATGCACCTATCTAGGTCATTCCTGGTCAATGTTGTGCCCCTGTTGGTAGCCTACCACCGCTTAGGGCCCACAATATTCTGAGTGAGGTCACTTCTGTTCCCTATCTTTCTGGCTTCCTGTGTGCACCTGTCTGTGCCCGAGCACCCCTTGGACACGCAGACACAAGGGACTTTTCCCACTTTCCCCACACCATCCTCATCCCACTACTCTACCCACACCCTACCCTCCACTGGACCAAATCCACCCTAATGTCCCCCCGACTGTCCAGTCCAGTGGGCGTGGCCACTGGCACCACCCCTTCCCCTCTCTCCACGCACCCCACCCCCTCTCCACTCACCCCTCCACCTTTTAAAATGAGCCCCTTTCGGACTCCCTGGGTGAATCCCACTCCAGATCCCGAATCTGGTGGCATTTTCTCTGCGAGGAAAAAAGAACTGGAATTGGTTGCACCTGTGTTTTCTGCAAACTGTTGAGTCACCACTTATCTCACCTCAGCGATCAGCTGGGACCATGTGGCTAAGCGTGGGGGCACAAATGGTAAGTCCCACCTTGGGTACACCGCTTTCCCACAAGGTGACATTGAGCCATTCCCTGTTTCACCCCATGCACCCGTAATTCTATTTGCTACCCTAAAACAAGTTATCAGCACCAGGGTCTGCAGTGAGGACAGAAGTGGGTGAGGAGCCAGACAGGGCCATGTGCTCTATGGGGGAGGGGAGAGAGGAGGATGGTCAGGAGGCAAGGCTGCTGTGTCGGGGTGTGGGGGGTGGGGGGGTGGCCTGAGGCTTAAGAAGTGGTGGCAGACAGCGCAGGACAGGGTGAATGGGCCCTGGGAGTTCAGCCCAACAGGCAGGGCCCTAGACTGTGAGCCACTCACAGGCTACTGGCCCAAATCTAGACTAATGGCCAAGAGGGTAGTGGGTGGCACTATTATGGACACACCCCTAGACCAGAGGGCATCTCCCAGGGTTCCTGGGCTCCAGCGCCCCGACATGGCCAGATTCTGCTCCAGGGAGGTAGTGGGTTTTGCATCTGCCACCACCCCAGGCACTGTCATTAACCTGGCTCTAAAAATTTCATCCATGGTTTCCTGTTTCACAATCCAAACAGCACAATCCTGTGTCCCATGGGACCGTCAATAAGTGGAAGCTTTTCCTGAGTATCCAAAGGATATGCAGGGGCGCCAAGTGGCTGGATAATTTTCTGTGTAGTATGAAAGCCTTTTGCTGTCCGGATGCTGGAGGAGTAGGAAAAAAAAAACACCATTTGCTACAGATGATCTCCACTGTTCAGGGACACCAGAGCCTTAGGGTACAGAGTTCGCTCTATGTCTATTTGCTTCTCCCATAGCACTGTTTGTCCAATACTTCTGTGTGTGTACCAGAGGCTTGTGTCTGTGTGTCTCCATCTCTCCCCAAGTGGTGCTGTTTCTGCTTACCACTGTCTGGACATGACAGCTCATGTGAGACTCTTATCCTTGATGAGGATGCAAGCCCTTCTCCTCCTGAGTGAGTTGCACCAATGGGAGTTCAGACTTTTTTAGTCCACACGTTTGGACAGAGCTTTCTCAAATGTGAAAGCTAACAGCAGGTGGTCACTGCTGAACCACAGAAGGGGACGGGTTACCCTCCCACAGGCTGCAATCCCAGACACAGAACCATGGTGCATGACCCACAGCACCTTGGACACCCAGATACAAGGGCCATTATTCCTGTGGCGGCTTGTCTGTACTTTGCACAGATCGAAAACAGGGGATGCTCTGCTGGCGTGAGGAAAGTCCCTGAAACATGTTCGAATGTGTGCCAGTGAGACACTAATGAGAACTCGTTAAGTTCCATGACTCATTGGTGATGGAGACATGCACGTCTGCCCATTTACCTTATCGAGGCCATTTGAAAGTGATTCTGTTTTCCAGGTGAGAATACATCCCAGTCTGCCCTGTCCCCCAAGCCTGTGAGTCCGAGAGTAGCAAGAGGATCAAGCTAAGCCATCATCCTCTAAACCTGATACCCAATATGTGCGTTCTGCAGAGTAGAAAGACTGATGTTTCAAACTGGAAGACTATGCAGGTAGCCGGTGCTTATGTTGAAATGCTCATCCATCTCTGAAACCTCACAAAAAAGGCAAGGATTGCTCCTGCTCGTGGTAAGGTCAGGGAAAGAATGGCCAGCACTCGAGAAGGATGGAAAGGCCCTTGTAGCTGGCTGTCCAAGGGGCTGTGTGTGACCCACCATGGCTCTTTGTCTGGGATTGCAGCCTGTTCTGTCTTTCGGCTCCTGTGCACTCTCACTGGTCGAGCCCAGGCACTTTCTTCCTGCCTCTCCTTTCACCTAGGCATCCTGGGTGCACTATGATTCCCATTAGAACTTGCTCCCTCAGTGACATAACAGGGATTGGTACCCTGGCTCTGTGCCTCTGCTGGCTAGAATCTATGTACCTTTCCCTATGACCTTCATGGTTTTGGTATCCAACTTCCATCACCTGGCTAGGTCTGTTTCGATAGCTCATAATCACAAGCGTACTGGGAGGCGCTTGTGTGTGCACATGTGCACACGCATGCACATGTACACACTAACATCCCTGAGAGGTAACTTGCACGTATGCAGAAGTACAAACTTTCTTCCCCAGGAACTTCAATTTTGGTAAGCCCCCACTTTCTTTTCCTGGTTATTTTCTTTCACTTGCTCATCGATCATGTGCTTCTAAGCTTGTGACTTATTCAAAGGTTACAAAATTTGGCATTTGTTCATGATCGGGACCTATCTGCAGAGCATTGAGGAGGGTTGGAAGCGCTCGCCCTGGACAGCTAAGTGACATGTGCCTGTGTTATACAATCTCCCATCACCTTGGACAGCCTCACAGTATCAGTCACCTTGGCCTGATCCATTGCCTCTGCACTCCTTCAGATTACCAGAAAACAAGGATATCTGGGCTCAGCTGACTTGGAGAACCACTTTCTCGGTCATTCTTGGTCAATGTTGTGCCCCTGTTGGTAGCCTACCACCCCTTAGGGCCCACAACATTCTGAATGAGGCCCCCTATTCTTCCTATAGGTGCAGCTTTTTGTCTGCACCTGTCTAACTGTGCCCCTAAGCACCCGTGGGACAAAAGGGCCTCTTCCTACTCCCCCCCACCCGACCTGAACACACCTACCCCACCCCCACCCCACCCGAACCCAGCCCTATCCCCACCCTAGCCCCACCCTAATTCTCCACCCCTACCAGTCCGATGGGCATGGCCACAGGCACCACCCCTCCCCTCTCTCCATGCCCCTCCCCACTTCTTAAAATAAATCCCTTCTCCATTCCTTGGCAGATCCCACTTGAGACCCCAAGATCTCGTGTGATTTGCTCTGGGAAGAAACAGGAGCTGCGATTGGTTGGGCTGCGTGGTTTCCAGACACTACTGAGTCACTGCTTCTCTTTCCTTGGCCTTCAGCAGGGACCACGTGGTGTGGCGTGGCTGCACAAACCCTAGGTTTCCGCCTTGGATCCCCCGCTTTCCCACAAGGTGACCTTCAGCGAGTCCCTGGTTCACCCCAATATACCCCAAATTCTGTTTGTCACCCAAAAATGGATTACTGGGACGAGGGGCTGGAGTGAAGGCTAAAGCAGGTGAGGAGCCAGCCACTGCCACGTGCTCTGGAAAGAGGCAAGGGGGCCACATGCTTTCGAAAGTGTCTGCAGAGCCACAATGTGGACGCCATAATCCAGCGAACTAGGTTCTGCCGCTATTTGGCATTGGACGTGCAGTCCCCTCTGGAGGTGCCAGGGCATGGTGGGCTGAGAAAGGGACAGAAAACGGCCTGTGAGATGCTGATCAGTGTCCACAAAGGAAGGGCCGTTTGACCCAAGCACCAGCTCGGCACTTCGATTTTCCGCTGGTCCAGCCATTGAGAAATTGCTCAGATTTTGAGATAAGAGGAGACAGCAGTCAAATGGTGGGGTTGGCCCTCCAGTTTTTAGTGTATCCTCCAGCTTGCTAAATACACGTTAACCTACCGTCTTCTTGTTTTTGGAGCATTTTGGTTCTTGCTCTCAGGCTTGGATGGACAAGGGAGACTAACAGAACAGGAGACCAGGGAAACCAGGTGTTCGAGGCCCTCAGGGCAGGAGGAGGATGAGCACCCTTTAGTTTCCCAAGTCATTTTCCTAAGAGAGCTTTGGTCCTGCTGCCATCTTAGAAGAAGCAGCTGCAGCGTGATGGGGACCCATTCCTGAAGCCATGGTCAGGTTCAGAACCTGTGCTTGGGGGGCTAGTTTCAGACCACAGACACTCAACCCCTTTTTGGAATTGGGCAAGGCCCTGTGGTGAGCCCAGGGAAGTTTTGAACTCCCTACATGTGGGACCCCTGGGAGTGAGGTGCCCCTGGAAAGAAAGCACTCAGTCAACAGAGTGAGTCCTCTAGCTGCAGCTGGAGGAGGCCAGGGAGGCAGTGTGGCCAGACGTGGAACGGAGAGGGACCCCAAGGGCGAAGACGATGTTATGCACTAGGGATGCTGACTAGCCTGTGGGAGCTGCTGATCCCAGCACAACTGGCTGTAACCCCCCAGTATCACTGCTGTCTCCAGAGCAGAACATGTAGACCCTCTGTCACAGAGCTGCAGACTCTTGAGTGTCTGTGTCAAGACTGACGGGGACCAGGATGCTGAGAGGAGGAAGGTGTGCAAAGAGGAGAGGTCAAGGTCATGAATCCAGGGGAGTTCAGGGCAGAAGGAGAAAAGAGTCTGCTTGGGGCTTCCAGACAGTTGCCTTCCCGTGCAGACAGAGTGTGATCAGAGCCCAGGCTATATGGCAGAGAGTCCCAGAGCTCTGCTTCTGCAGTCATGGCACCAGACCAGGGTCCCCACACCCTTCATATCTCCTGCCTCAACTGTGGGAGGGTCCTCTGCACACAGCTGTTGCCCAGATTCTGCTGGTGACACCCCATCAGTGAATCTTCTTACTTGCCCCTGTGTAGGGCAGGGAGTACTGGGAGGTTTGCTCCTGGGAGATGGACTGAGCCTGATCCCTTAGAGGCCAGCTGTTGAGCTGAGGAAAGGTGTAAATCTAGGCCTTTCTGGTTTTCTCCCCAAATATTGCACTGTTGCCCCATCCTCATGCATGACCTTGTAGTACCCACAGACCTGCTGAGTCCCGAGACTGTAGTGGGTAGTGTCCCCCAAAAGGAGGCTCCTATTCTGTGCTCTTAGTCCCTAAGATTTTCATTGCCCATAAACAGAGTAGAGTACTCCAGTCCTCGGAGACTTTTCTGGGCACACTGCCCTACCAGACTGGCCCAGGGATGGCTTAGGGGGACCTGGACCTGGCCAGAGGCATCATTCTGTGTCACTCTCTGTGGCCCCCTCAGTGACATGCTCTTGAGCCCCAGCCCTTGCCTGTGAAAAGGAAAAAGTATGGCAAGGCCCGTGCTAATGATGTTTCCATTTTTGAGGAAGAACCTGAGATGAGGAAAGTGAAACACTAGGTGATTTAAGTCCTGCCAAGTACAAGGCATTGCCATTTTGATTTAGAATTCAGCTTCAGGCTCTCATTCCCCATCCCCTGGAAAAACTTGAATAAAGAGCCTGTTTGTGAAAAAAGAAATGAAGCTGTCTTAAAAGCAATGATTCAAGCAAATGTTAGTTCACTTGGTAGTGATAAAGAATCTTGGAGATAGTATCAGGCCTGAAAGCACAAAGAATGAGACGATGGAAGTAGATCCAGGCTTAGGAAGTAGAGTGACAACTATCTAGGTCATGCATAGGGACAATTCTCAGCCCCAGTTGAAAGTTCTGTGCTGAGAAGAAGTGAAGCAGATTTGAGAGGACTCTCTGCTGACATTTTTGGAAAGAAATGGAACACTAATTCTCAATGCTTAAAATCACAAAGTACTAAAAAAAAAAAAAAGCTTTACTATTTTTATTTCTCTAAACATTTGCAACCAGTGAATCCTAAAGAAATCAACCCTGAATATTCATTGGAAGGGGTGATGTTGAAGCTGAAGCTCCAATATTTGGCCACCTGAGGTGAAGAGCTGACTCTTTGGGAAGGACCCTGATACTGGAAAAAATAGAAGACAAGGGAAGAAGGGGATGACAGAGGATGAAGTGGATGGATGACATCACTGACTCAATAGTCATAAGTTTGAGCAACCTCTGGGAGACAGTGAAGGACAAGAAATCCTGGTGTGCTAAGGTTCATGGGATCTCAAAGAGTCAGACATTGCTGAGTGATTGAACAACAACAAACAGTTCCAACAGTTAGTGTAACAGGGTTCTTGACTATTAAAAAATTATGGAATGGCCATGGAAAAATATCATAATTGTGCCTTAGATTATGAAGGTTGGCTTTGCATTTTCAGCATGAGTGGTCACCCTGGTAGCCCTGCTTCACCGTACAGATCAGGTTTGCTTGTCATTATTGTTGAGGCTTGCTTGTTTTTCGTTTGTTCAGATACCCTGAGTAGAAGATCATGATTTTTTTTTTAATCTTTTCAGTTTTAAAGAGATATTAATAGAATTGACATGTATCCCGTGTAAGTTTAAGGGGTTCAGCATCACGAGTCCACTTACATCAACCCTGCAGTGATGAGTGCAGTAAGTCTAGTGAACATTCATCACTTCATATGGATACAAAGTTAAATAGGAAAAAACTGCTTTCATTTTGATGAGAACTTTTAGTGTTTGCTCTATGAACTTTTATATTTAACATAAAACAGCATTAGTTATACTTGTGTTGCATGTCACCTAACAAAACAGTGTTAGTTATACCTGTGTTGTATGTCACCTCCCTCATACATATTTCTAACTAGAAGACAAACATGATAGTTTCACTAGGTGTCCCTCCCGGTCACTGAGAATGATGCCCCCCCAATCCCCACCCCAGCCACTTTGTAAATATTAGAAAAATCCCCTCCCAGGCTGCTGGCACCCACTTCTCTCTGAGAAGGTGGCTGTTGTTAGGTGGTGTCACTACAGTGCCAAAGAGATCTGGCACTGTAGTCCTTTAGGTCTCATGATGGATCAAATAGCTCCAGGTCATTCACCTTAAAATCTGAATAAACAAGCAATCAGCCAAGCAGAGGTATAGAATTGGTATAGAATTTAAAGCCTCAAGAGACAGTTTTCTGTAACAGGTTAACCAGGGGTATCCTCTACTGCACATTAATGAACTCTCCTTTATGTACAGTTGGAAGGCCCCTTGGAGTCAGAAATGGCAACCCACTCCAGTATTTTTGCCTAGAGAATCCCACGGACACAGGAGCCTGGTGGGCTACAGTCCATGGGGTCACAAAAAGCCAGACATGACTGAGTGAGTACCACTTAAGACTAGAAAGAAATTAGGTGAGAAATGAAGTGCTAGAAAAGAACTTGTTTACAATAGTAGGATACTTGGAAGGTTCACAAGCATTGTGTTTCCCTAAGTACTCAGTTAGACTTTCACAATCAGAGGACAAGGGGAGGGGGGGAAATATCTTCCTTTTCTTGAGTAGACAGCACGTTTCCATCATCAGTGCCCTCCTGCCCCCAGGTAGGGCAGGGAAGTTTACTTGTCCCGCTCTATATGGTCAGGCTAGTACTATCATAGTTCAGTTCAGTTGCTGTCTTATCCGACTCTTTGTGACCCAATGGACTGCAGCACACTAGACTTCCCTGTCATATTATTTGGGAAAAATATGTTCAGTTCTCAGTACAATGCAGGTATTAGATTTTGAAAAGTCACCTTCCCATAAGTGATTATGTTTTTTATGCACAGAGCCTGTTTTGGGGAATCGTTAGCTTGATGACCACTGGGCAGGTTGTAGGTCTTGTTTTCTGCTATTGTTTTATTGTTTGGGGGCATATTCTGGAAAGAACATGTTTTAGGGGCTGAAGAGCAGGTTTTGGGGGTTATTAACTCATGGAGTTCACTATTCAGGATGTAAGTCTTATGCCACCACTGTTTTATTGTTTGGGGCCATGTCTCATGCATCTGTTGTATGGTTTTGTTGCTAAGCAAGTTAGCTTGACTTAAGCAAGCCAAGCTAGCTTTGATGCTGTGCAACTTGTTTTGCCTTATGAATCGAGCAAGCCTACATGTTTCAGAATTTTCCCATTGCTTTCTTGAATGTCATTCATCTTATTGTGGTCTCCCATAACCCTGTAGTTTCTTCTCTATCTACAGTTCCCTAATGGAGTATCAAGCTAATCTTTTGATCATTCTAGTCTATTACTCTGTTCCTACCACCTGGGGACACTTCCAGCCCCCAAGTGCAGGCTGCAGTGCCCTCAGTGATCCCAACACCACTCTAGCAAATGAGATGCAGCTCTGAGAGCCAGGAGACTAGGTCAGCAGACAAGTTCTATTATCAGTTCCTTCTTCCCCCTTGTTCAGGGCTACCCCCTGTCAAATCCTGGACTCCTACCTACCTGGAGTGGACCCTTAACCTCCCACCCCCTGCCCACTCCACCTTACTGCTGCTTTGCCTCTAGAAGCACCACCCTCATCAGTAACTGGCTAGAGTTAGGGTAACCTGGACATCTGGCAAGTCTTCACTGGGGAAGAAGTAGGGAGCCTCTTTTGTTCAGGTCTAGATGTCATTGAATCTGCCTTGCCAAGCACAGGAAGAGGCAGAGCAGGCTCATAGTGAGGGTAGACTATTCCTGGTTAAGAAGAGATCTGACTCCAGATTGGAGGGAGGACAGACATACTGGAACTCCAGGTGGGATCTCATCTGCTTGAGGCTGGGTCCCCAGGGCTTCTTGTCATTCTGGGGCACCTGAGGACCAGCCAGTCTATGGTCTTCCTCCAAAAGCCAAGGAGGGTCATCATCTAGTGTTTCTAGTGCCTCTTTTTGCACAGATGCATTCCAGAGACCCCAAGGAAGGCCCGGGGGAGCAGATGCTTTGAAGTCTCAGAAGGAAATCTGCAACTAGAGGAATGAGCTCTTCCCACCCTGAAACAAGCTCAGAGGCTGCACCAGCCTGTGCAATACAAAAACACGTAGAAATGTCCCCCAGGTTGACTCACAATTCAGTCCTGGGAGTCATCTTGGGCCGACCTGACACAGGGCAGGAAAAACACATCTGTATGTAGATGAGACCCTCGTGTTTCTATGTCCAGTGAGACCCCTGCACAAACAGACTTTGTGGAGCTGGAGGTAGACAGAGGCCTGTCCCCTGCCTCACACGGAAATAATTTTTGACTGATACTTCCTGTTTTCAGATCATTTTAATTCAGTGGTCCCTTCTGCTTCGTTAGGTCTTCTGGATGCTGAGTTCCCATGGGAACAGCCCCAGCTTAGACCTCTGCTCTTTCCTGTTTCCCCATGTCCCTGTGAAGGCGGCTAGCTCTTCCGAATGTTCAGTGGGGCAGATCCATTCATCCATCCATCTTTGTCTAAGTGGGTCTTCCAGTTTCTCCTTCATGGAGCATGACAAACGTGCTCTGCCTTGGCTGTCTCAGGCTCACCATCCTGGGAAAGAAACCAGGGGTGAACTTCGGCTTCTCTCTGAAAGTTATTTGAGGTACTGATGGAAAGTGCCAGTGTCATCATGGGTGCTCCTTAACCAGGAACTTGATAATTATCTTTGTTGAGAATCTTGAGATCCTGCAGCTAATTGATCAAGGTGATGGCCAGAAGTCAAAATGCCCACAAGGAACATTCCAGCTTAACCCTATTTTTTTGTTTTAACTTTATTTAAGGGACGGCCACATATCTGGCTGCTGATGGGAATGGTAGGAATTTGGTAAATGTCATGTCTAGGAAGTTCCCAGATTATAGATGTCCTTCAGGAAAGGCCACCTTCTTGCCCTCCAAATAGAAGAACTGTTGGGGTATCACAATGCGGGGATTGGAGAGGTTCCACCCGTCTCTGTTCTGAGAACACAGCAGAACCAGCATGTCAGCCAGACCAGCAGGGGCTTCACCCCAGACCCTTTGATGCAGGTTTTGCACCTCCCCAGGGAGAAAGTCCGTGTTGCTCCCTGTGATTAATGTAGAGCAAAGGGAAATCTGAATTGTATTTGTGGGCTTAAAGTTGAGCTCCCATCAGAATCTGTGTAAGTAAGGACTTTAGGGGAGGAAGAGTGGTGAGGGAGTAGGGGTTTCGAAGGCACTTTGCATTCCTTGTTCACTGGCACCCAGGGGACATCAGGTTACCCAGCTACACTCGGGAAGGAGCCTTTGAAGGTCATGGTGAGGGTACAGGTCACGGGACAGAGCCCAGGCTAGGATGGGCAGGTAGATGCCTGAGCCTCTAGGTACAGGCGTTTGCTGACACAGATTTGTGTCCTGGGCCCACGTTTATTTCCCTTCAGGAGAGCCCAAGGCCCTAAGCCATCAGTGGCTTTCAGGCAGAACAAGGCATGCCCCAGGTTTGGCCAGCCAAAACAGTTCCATCCTCTCCTAACCCACATTCCTAAATTTAATCTCCTAGCTTCAGGGAGGAAATGTCATTTGCCTCCAGGGAGGGAGGAAGTGTGGATCTTGGGCTTGCCTTGTGTTTCAGGGACCCACTTGGTCCCTTTTTAGCCACTCCCTCTGCTGGCAATTTCTCAAGTTTAGCCTAAGTCTTTTAATTCCCTCAAACAAAACACACTTGTCTTGGGAACGTTCCTTGGTTTAATTACAAATGTCTGGTTCCTCTGTTCTCCTGGCCAGCTCCTTAGTTGTCATTTTGACCTGACCAGTTCCAGGGAAGCCTGGACCCTCAAAATCTGGAGGGCCCACCACCCCTCCATCACACCTCTGTTCTCCCGTGAATGGGCACATGTTTTGCTGTCTGATGTAATTATAAGTGGCAGTATGATACTTGGGAATCTTACTCTGTTTCTTTTTATTCGGGGGTGAAACCACCATCCTCACAAAGCTATCTGAATGTGAACATTTGGCTGATTTTCATATGACTCAAACTCCCCCAAAGAATGTACCTTCAGGTTGGTTTTCTTCTTTTATATTTTGCTTTTGTAAACAGACTTAGGATTCCATCAGTTGTATGTAGTGAAAATGTAAAAAAAAAAAAAAAACACTCAGCCTTAGCTGGATGGAGATCTAGTAGTGAGATTACACTGAAATGTAAATTTCAGCCAAAATGTGAAAAGTGCATCCTGGAAGGAGAAGAGGGAATCAGGCCTGAGTGCAATGCTCCACGCTGGAGTTACAGACTCTGATAGCTGTACTTACTGGGGTCTTCATGGGACAGTCCACGCAGGCCACAATCCTGTTGAGAAGTTTCATTGCCTTTCCATCACGTTGGCAATTGCACACTTTGCTTTTGCTTCAACATGAAGTTTTACCTTGATCCCAGACAGGTTGATTTCTTCTCTGATTTTGTCCAGACTGTTTACAATATTTCTTAAACAAATAAAATTTGGCATGGGGCGGTGCAGTGTGGATGGGATAGGGTGGGATGAGAGTGAGGGGATGGGGTCACATCAAACAGCATCTAGAGTCGTAGTTCCCTGATGGGGATAGTACTCATGCCCCTGCAATGAAAGCACAGAGTCTCCTGAACTGAACTGCCAGGGAACTTCTTGGAATTGATTTAGTGAAAGACATCTAATTAGGAGGAAGTTTTGGGTGACATTTATGTTTTAGTTTGTTACCTGTGATTATAGTTCATATCATTTTATAGTTTTGTGATTTTACTAGCTTAAAGGGGTTTGGGGTTTCTTTTTTGTTTTAAAAGCTAAAAACTGTGTTTTAATTCCATTGAATACAAAAAATGAAAAGTCTTTAGAACACTTAAAATAGTGGTGGCTTTGTTCTGCATATGAGTGCTTTGCTCCATTGAACTGAATGGGAATAAACCTTGTAGAAGAGACACACAGTTAACAGTGTATCTTTTTATTAAGTGACATAACAGCACCCATTGCATGAGTTATTGGTTGAAGTTTAGAGACAGGCTGTGTTGGACTAAACTCCTTATTCCTGTTTTTAGCCCTTGAGTAATAATCAGAAGGTTTTGGCAGGTCACCTCCCTGGTTAGGTTCTGAGGCGTGGCCTACGATAGAGGCTGTCAAAGGGGACTTCTTGCTGGGAGTCCACATAGTGGGTTCAGGTGTGATACTCTTGGGAATTCTTTCCAAGAGAGTGATGTCTTAGCTGACGTGATGACAGATAATTAAGCAAGGAGGACATTGGTTCATCAGGCATGAGGTTTGAAGTCCGAAGCTCTGTCTCTCCCTCCCACCTGCCATTTATGTCCTGATCTGTTTTAGGCTCTAGGTGAGCTGAGGGAAATAGTTGATTCTCAAAATAACAAGGAGGTATTAGGAGGGGAATTGTGGCTCCTAAGCAGTCCAGAGAAGATAAAAAGTCAAATGAGCACCATTGTTGAAGTGGCTTCAATCTCTCTAAGTCCAAATTAAAATTATTATTTCCCTCTAAGAGTTCTGAATACATAGGAAATCCTGAGTAACAGGATGTCACTCTGCCTTGAACACAGTAATAAAAGCCGAGATGATGCAGCCTAGTCTGAATGTATGAATGAGTTGCATTGATTCCCTTTTTGGCAGCTGCAAACTCCAAGCATTAGGAATAAATATGATCAATGAGAAACTAGAAGAAAGAAAGAAAAAAAAAAAAAAAAAGAAATAATTGTAGGTGGTGATGGATGATTTGTGGCCCCCGAATATCTGGGGGATATTCATTCAAGGATCATCTGTAACTGCTGGGACCCACCAGCCCTTGCCCACTGTAACCATCCTGTCGTTGAATTCAACCAGTCGTGTCCTGTAAAAACATCTTAATTCCTGCTAACCAAATACTAGTAAGCTGAAATAGGAAAATGACATTTGTTTACTGTTTGTTTCCCACATTGGCAATAGTTCGTTTTGTGCAGGGGGAGGTCATACCCACATTAGTATAACCTTTCCCCCAGAAAACACCTTGCCTTCCCGTCAAGGAGGTGAGAGGCCAGCTCTAAGCCAGTGAGGTGCCCTGTGTTCTGGCAAACCAGGCCTCTCCTCCCCACATCCCTCCACCTGCCACCTCTGCTCCTGGGGCTGACTGACCTGTCTTTCCCCAGGTTCATGAGGACCCCTTTGGAGACCCTGTGGATCACCAAATGGCTGATTTCAGAGTGAAACCTGACGTACATGTCACAGTGCTTGAGCATCAGCCTGCTGAAGGACCTGGGCCTTGGCGGCATTAACCTGACCAGCCTCTGTTTGGAGACCATGCAGGTCCTGGTTAATAGGACCTTGGCCACCCTGCAGGATATGGACCTGGGCGAGTGCGGCCTCATGGTCTCTCAGTTCAGTGCCCTCCTGCCCTCCCTGAGCCGCTAATCCCAGCTCACCACCTTCAGCTTCTGTGGCAACCCCATCTCCATGGCCGTGCTGGAGAGCCTGCTGCACCACACCTTGGGCCTGAGCAAGCTGAGCCACGTGCTGTACCTTGGCCCCGTAGAGAGCTATGAGGATGTGCATGGGACCCTGCACTTGAGCCTCCTGGTTCAGCAGCACACCCAGCTCAAGCAGCTGCTATGCAAGTCCGGGCAGCTCAGCATCGTCTGGTTCAGCACCAACCCCTGTCCATGCTGCGGTGACCAGAACTTCTATGACACCAAGCTGATCCTGTGCCCCTGCTACATGCCTGCCTAGCCCAGCTCACTAGTTGCAGGCTTTGTCCCCAGCACTGGGACACTGCCACAAAGAACTCAGTGTCTCTAGAAGGAACATAAACCACAATTTCAGAAAACTGTTCAGTGCATTCGGGAAAAGGGAAGGTGATTTAGAGTAGGCCATGGGGCAGGAGTTGGTGGGATTTTGGGAGAGATGTGTTCCTACAAAGTTAGAAATGTGAATCTGAATTTTGGAGGGGCAGTTTTGGGCTTGGGAGGTTGATGGTGTCATTACCCCTGTGTTGGACTGTTCCAAAGAAATAAAGGGAGCTTCAGTGCCAATCATTTGGTGTCCCATGTGATCTGTGATGATGATTCTCCCCTCTAAACACATGACTCTCTTGTTAATGGTTAAATAAAAGGAATGAGCGTAAGTGAGGCCTAGATACTCTCTGATAGGCAAGGACCGGCTACAAGTTCGGGGCACCATTTACCCACTCCCTGTAGTTCTAATTTCCAAGGAATTCACCACCTCACTGATTTCTGAGGCTGTTCAATCTGTCCTGACATTCAAGGCGGCCTGGAGTGAACTAAGTGTCCAAGAGTGAGCACTGCTGGAGGGAACCTTCTTCCAAGGGACCCTCGCTGCTAACCCCACCCGGGGCCCTGGACTGAAGCATTTTCCCCAGTGGATTCAGCAGATGTAAACCCTCCATCTTCAGACCCTGGGCAGTGCCAAGACAGGCTCATTGTGCAAAATTAGGCCCGGAGTCCTGAGGGATATTCACCCACAGGCCATCTGGAGCCTCTGGGAACCACCACCCCATGCCCACTTTCCCACGGCTCAGCCAGACCTGACTCTTTGGGACTCCATGGACAGTAGCCTGCCAGGCTTCTCTGCCCATGGAATTCTACTGATGAGAATACTGCAGTGGGTAGCCGTTCTATTTTCCAGGAAATCTTCCCAACCCAGGGATTGAACTTGGGTCTCCACCATTGCAGACAGACTCTTTACCATCTGAGCAGCCAGGGAAGCCTCTAGTTTCTAAGAGACAACCCAACATCCCTGAATCCACTGTCTAAATGTGCTTTTATACCACTAATATCCCCACAGGTTTTATTTTGTTTTTACATTAGTAAAAAAATTCACACACAATTATTTATTCAAAGGCTGATGGAAATCTATTCCCAATCGTTAAAAAAAAATGTCACTTCTATGTTCAGTATTTCAGTGTAGAGTGTAACCTGGCATTTTTCTCCTTGGTGTCATTCATCTGTAACTTAAAAAAAATAAATAAAAAAAGAAGAAGAAGAGAAAAGAAACAACTTAATCCTTAAGTTTTTAACTTAAACCACAGGGTAAAGATAAACTTTCCTCAAAACCCTGGTTCTCTGCCAACCTGGCTGCACAAAGGCTTTTAACGAATTCTGTTTGCCCACTAGAGCTCTTTGCTGAGACCAAGTCCTCTAAGAGTCAGAGAAGATTTAGCAACTAAACAAAATAACAGCAACCCTTCAGAGGGAAGGGCTCCAAATACAACACTTTTTGTGACTGAATGAGCTGGGACCTGCATTGACCAGCAAAGTTTTGATCTAGGAATGCCCTGGAAATTAGCATCACCTTGATTTGAGCTTTCCTGGTGGCTCAGATGGTAAGAAATCCCACCTGCAATGCATGAGACACAAGCTTAGTCCCTGAATCAGGAAGGTACCCTGGAGAAGGGAGTGGCTACCCACTCCAGTATTATTTCTTGGAGAATTCCATAGAGGAGCCTGTTGGGTTACAGTACGTGGAGTCACAAAGAGTCAGACAGAACTGACTAACACTTTTACTTATTCTTTAATCCTGTGGGTAAGGAGGCAGTGCAAGTCGTCACTGATTGAGCTTTTCAGTGTGTCATGGTCCCATACGTTTTGGTCCCTCTAAGTCCCACCCTTGCATTTAAGCTTCAAAACCATCCTTTTATGATTTCTTACTCAGGGAATTAGAACTGAGAGCAGAAGCAGCAGAAAGCCAGATGTTCTATACTGATTAAGTGAATGAGCAGGTTTAAAACTATGTACTAAAAACACTAAGATCATGGCATCTAGCCCTATTACGCCACGGCAAATAGAAGGGGAAAAGGTTGAAGTACTGACAGATTTCCTCTTCTTGGGCTGTACAATCAATCACTGCAATGGTGATTGCAACCATGGAATAAAAGTCGGTTGCTTCTTGGCAGGAAAGCTATGACAAATCTAGACAGTGTGTTGAAAAGCAGAGATGTTACTCTGCCAACAAAGGTCTGTAGAGTCAAAGCTATGGTCTTCCAAGTGGTCATGTACAGTTGTTAGAGCTGGACCACAAAGAAGGCAAAGCACCAAAGAATTGTTGCCTTCGAGTGGTGGTGCTGTTGAACACTCCTGAAAGTCCTTTGGACAGCAAGGAGATCAAAGCAGTCAATCTTAAGGGAGATCAACCCTGAATACATGTTAGAAAGATTGATGCTGAAGCTGAAGGTCCACTATATTGGTCATGTGATGTGAGTAGCTGACTGACTGGAGAAGTCCCTGATGCTGGGCAAGATTGAGGGCAGAAGGACAAGAGGGTGACAGAGAATAAGATGGCTGGATGGCCCATCACCAAGGCAGTGGACATGCATTTTGGGGGCAAACATCAGGAAATGGTTAGGGGCAGGGAGGTCTAGTGTTCATGGGGTTGCAGATACAACTGGGCAAATGAACAACAACAATCTGTTGAGATAAAGCTGTTCCAAGGAGAGTAGAAGAATAAGTTTGTGAGAACAATGGAAGAGCCAAGCTCTCCCCTAGAGACTGAGGAAGTGGGTAGAGGCTGGCCACCTGGATTAGTGCTCTCTTGAAAGGTGTGCCTTCAGGCCACATTGTAGAGTCCACTTCTCACACAGCTCTGATCTCTAGGTCAGCAGACATCAGCCTGTTTCCTGAGGGCCTGATCTCCTCCTGGGTACCAGGTTCTCAGTTGGTGTGAGATGTCCAGCCCTGTTGGTGGACACTCAGGGTGACCACATGTCATTCCAGAGCCACAAGCCCCAGGGAGTTTCCTCCTTGACCATAGTAATGGACCTGGACTGGAGTTGGCCTTGGGGTTGTCCATGGAAGGAAAGTTGGGAACAGGTCATGTCTTTCTCTTTTTGTTTCTTTTGTTGGTTAGCCGACACAGCTTGCAGCATCTTAGTTGCCCAACTAAGGATAGGATCCACGCCCTCAGCAGTGCAAGTGCAGAGTCCTAACCACTGCAGGACTATCAGAGAGTTCCCAGTAAGTTATTTCTTGAGCCTGGCAGATGGCCCAGAATTCTGACGTTGGCTGCCAAGAGGGACCCTTCTATGGGTCAGGCTTTGAATTCACCAAACATTCCTCTCTCCCTGACCTCTGGGAGCCCTGTGACCATGGCCCATATCATAGAAACTTCTGGAGGTACAGAGAACTGAAGGACATCATACCCCCTCCTCACTCATATTCCTTTCCTGGCTACAGACCCAAATACCTCCAATGAATTCATCTGCCCTCAACCCATTTACAAAAAGCATGCTATCCTCCTTCCTGGAAGCCTTCCCTGAAGAAGAGGTTGAAATATTGTCCTTTGCGCCTTCCTAACCTAACATGGGAAGGTTTTTCTGTACACCTGGTAATAAGTTCTGCTGGACAGCTGTGGGTTTTCTTCTTCTTCTTCTTCTTTATTTATTTTTTTTTCTTTCCAATAAAACATATACTCCCTTTCACATCCAGGATGGTTTGAGCACAAGACTTGAATTGTTCTAAAGGTTCTGTCCCTCAAAGGCTAGGAGAGAAGTAAAAAAAGTTGGGTCCAGAAAGAGAGTTGGATGGGGACCTTTAGCAGCTGTGGTCTACAAGAACGGGTCCACAGAGTCAAGCTGTGTCCTGGAAAATCTGGGTGGGTGGGCATTTGTTGATGATTGGGAGTCAACTGTGTTGATGTTTGGGAGCTGAGTGATCAACTGCATACCTACTACCTGTCCTTTAGGTGAGCCCTCTCTAGGGACACTTGATCTAAAGAACACATTAATGTACTAAGCTGGCCACCAGAAATACATGAGACTTAAACAACAGGAAATTGTTTTCTCCTAATTTGGGAGGCTAGAAGTCCACGATCAAGGTGTTGACAGTGTGGTGTGTCCAGAAATCTCTTTCCTTGATGAGCAGACAGCTTCATTCTAGTGTCCTCCTGTCCCTTTATGTCCATGCATCCTTGATGTATTGTGTGTCCTAATTTCCTCTTTTTTTTTTTTTTTTATTCTGGCCATCCTGCTTTTCTTCTGGGTCTTAGCTTCCAGACCAGGGGTTGAAGTTGGGCCCTTGGCAGTGAAAGATCTGAGCCCTAACCACTGGCCTTCCAGGGAATTCCACTCTCTCTTTTTATGTAGAGAACCATCAGATTGGACTAGATCCCACCCTAGTGATCTTGTTTTAAGTTAATCACCTCATTAAAGGTATAATCTACAAATATGGTTACATTCCAAAGTGTTGGGTGTTAGGAATTCTACAAATAATTTTTTATTAAATAATTTTTTTTGACCACAGCAGGTGTTAGTTGTGGTATGTGGAGTCTTCGGTCTCCCTGGCAGCACGTGGGATCTAGTTCCCTGACCATGGACAGCAGCCCAGCCCCCTGCACTGGGAGTGGAGAGTTTTATCCACTGGAAATTTGGGAAAGTCCCCTCAACATACGGATTTTGCAGGACACAATGAAGCCCAAAACAGGGTTGATGGTAGAGTGATTTGCCTGGCTACACATTTGCATCCTACCTGCTCCTTAGAAATATCTGAGACCTTTAATAATATTGACTCCCTGGACCCATTCTTGGAAATACTGATTCTGTGGATATGGAGTAAGATCGGCAGAATCAACCAGAGCATCAGTAGTTTTCAGAAGCACTCTAGTTCAGTTCAGTTCAGTTCAGTTCAGTTCAGTTCAGTCGTTCAGTCGTGTCTGACTGTTTGAAACCCCATGAATAGCAGCATGCCAGGCCTCCCTGTCCATCACCAACTCCTGGAGTTCAATCAGACTCACGTCCATTGAGTCAGTGATGCCATCCAGCCATCTCATCCTCGGTCATCCCCTTTTCCTCCTGCCCCCAAGCCCTCCCAGCATCAGAGTCTTTTCCAATGAGTCAACTCTTCTCATGAGGTGGCCAAATTACTGGAGTTTCAGCTTTAGCATCATTCTTTCCAAAAGTCCCAGGGCTGATTTCCTTCAGAATGGACTGGTTGGTTCTCCCTGCATTCCAAGGAACTCTCAAGAGTCTTCTTCAACACCACAGTTCAAAAGCATCAATCCTTCAGTGCTCGGCCTTCTTCACAGTACAACTCTCACATCCATACATAACCAATGGAAAAAACATAGCTTTGACTAGAAGGACCTTATTCGGCAAAGTAATGTCTCTGCTTTTGAATATACTATCTAGGTTGATCATAACTTTTCTTCCAAGGAGTAAGCGTCTTTAATTTCATGGCTGCAGTCACCATCTGCAGTAATTTTGAAACCCCCCAAAATAAAGTGTGACACTGTTTCCACTGTTATTCACTGTTTAATATGGACACCTTAAGCAGCCTGGGCAACACCTGGAGCTTGTGAGAAACTCAGACTCTCAGGCCCCTTCCACAAATGTTGGATGAGAATGTGTTTTTGCACAAGACACATAGGCAATTTCTTAGATTCACTTACGGTTAAGAAGCACAGCCCAGGAGATTTGAATGTGTGGCCCAAACTGAGAAGTTTGGGTCCAGATCTCTGAACTTTGCTTATATCCTAACTTCCTTCAATATGAAGGACATCCAGGAGCCCCCAAAAGGGTGTGGAGGTCCTAGAATCTCTGAAGGGTGGCTGCAAGGATGAAGCTCCCAGCTCAAGCTACAACATGTGATTGGTTTATTGAATTGCCAATAAACTGCTCATCCCAAGGCAGGTGCTCAGTGTGTCACATGAAGGAAAAAATCAATTCCTGACCCTCAACCCTTAGGGTCTCTGGAAGGAGTAGATTCTTGGGTATTTTAATCATATTCTTATTGTTGCCTGGACTCCCTTTGTGCCTCAGCTGGTAAAGAATCTTCCTACAATGTGGGAGACCGGGGTTTGATCCCTGTGTTGGGAAGATCCCCTGGAGACGGGAAAGGCTACCCACACCAGTATTCTAGCCTGGAGGATTCCATATAGTCCATGCAGTCGCAAAAGGTTGGACACAACTGAGCACCTCTCACTTTCACTATTGCGATTTAGTTGCTAAGTTGTGTGTCTGAGTCTTTTGTGACCCCATAGACCGTAGCCTTCCAGGCTCCACTCTCCATGGGATTTCTCAGGCAGGAATACTGGCATGGTTGCCATTTCTTCCTCCAGGAGAGCTTTCCGACCCAGAGACTGAACCCAGGTCTCCTGCATTAAGAGGTGGATTCTTTACTGCTGAGCCACCAGAGATCAATCTTTCCGATAATATTGGATGATTTTACACCCTGGGATTCACTTCACTTCAGAATCAAGTGAGGCAAACATTGAACTTTCAGATTCCCGGGCCCCCTCCTAGGGCAATTTGAGTTTCTAAGGTGTGATATGCAGCCATGGAATCTCTATGTTTATAATGTCCAAGGAAATTCTGAGATTTGAGCAATCTTTAGAAGCATATGATGTTTGTCGTCGAGTTGTGTTCAACTCTTTGCAAACCCATGGACAGTAGCTTGCCAGGCTCTTCTGTCCATGGAATTCTCCAGGCAAGCATACTTGAGTGGATAGCCATTCCCTTCTCCAGGAAGTCTTCCTGACCCAGGAATTAAACCCTGGTCTCCTGTACTGCAGGCAGATGTTTTACACTCTGAGCCATCAGGGAAGCCTAGAAGCATAAATAGGTAGTCAAAATGTTCCTTCCTTTCCCTAAGTTTTGCAAACAAAATTTTAAACAATTTTAAAATTGACATTCAAAATATTTTCATTGTAAATGTAAACACTGCAAATAATGTACCTTTTGACATACAAGAAAAATACACCCTCTAAGTAAATCAAACTAGGAATTCTCTGGAAAACCAGTAGTTAGTGCTCACTTCTTTCAGCCTGTTGACATGGGTTCAGTCCCTGGTCAGGAAACTAGGCTCCTGCAGGGACTCTCATCATGTGTCCATAAATAAATAAAACTGTTAATATCATGCTTTCAAATATATCCAGAAGAATGTAAAGAGCATAGAGTTTTTTAAATATTTAGTTTTATTCACTTATTCGGCTGCTTTGGGTCTTAATCGTGGCATGCAGGATCATGTCATTCTACTGCCCTCTGGCATGTTGGATCTTACCCACCATGTACTAAACCCACATTCCCTGCATTGGAAGGCAGATTCTCAACCATTGGACTGCCAGGAAGTCTCTAGCCTTGAGATCTGATACTCACCAACATTGGAGAAGGACATGAAAATCCACTCTGGCAATTTTCCCTGGAGAATTCAATGGATAGAGGAGCCTGGCTGGCTACAGTCCATGGGGTCACGAAATGTCAGACACAGATGAACAGCTAGGCACAGCACTGACCATCAAGCTTCTTAAAAGAGTATAAAATGAGATCTTTTTGAAAGAGTATTAAATGAGCTCTTTCTAATGGTAAGTTTTAATTTTTTTCCCTGCTTCATTGAGATGTAATGGACATATATTCTATAAATTTAAGGTGAACACCTTTTGATTTGATAGGAACAGTATTTTTTTATGTTATATCTGGTTACAGCACTTGAGATCACATTCATTAGTGAGCATCATTTGTATTCTAATTCAGTGACTCTGTTACCTTATAAAGAATGGAAATACACATATTTCTTCTCTGAAACCCTCCCTCGCCCCACGAATCTGTGTGCACAGGTCTGTAAAGGCAGTGGGAGGGAAAACTTGAGATATAATCTAGGTGCTGCAAAGGAGGACAGAGAAGAGGGCGAGTAAGGGGGGAAAGGAGAAGGAGGGAGAACAGGGTGTGACCTGACACCCCTGATGTGGTTTTAAGAAAGCATGAGTCCCTGCCTAGAAAAAGCTCCAGGGGTTCGGCATGAAGATCCACAGTGAGGACCCTGAGAATCCAGCGGGTGCTAAGTCTTCAAGTGCAGATCACTTGGGAGTAAGCTTGCTTCCTTCACTCCTGACCCTGCCTCCCCTCCAACACACCTCCTTGCCCTTGGAAGAGGATAGGTGTTCACTCTTTGCAGGTGGAGAATTTTCTGGCATTGGAAGAGAACCCTTGAGTTTCTAGGTTCCTGACATCAGCCCATGCCATTTGGAATAGCTGTGTGGACCACCTTCCCATGCCCTTATGCTATTGAACCCCAAATAACTAATGATGCAGATAAATTGGAGATAAGGTGGTGGGCCTCTGGATGCCAGAGAGGGAAGTGGGGACTGTCACCACACTGAGACCTAGAAAGTAGCCCTTGGGAGGGGCCCTGAAGCCCCACCCTCATTCTTTCCTCTCTCTAACAATTTGCTAGAAATGTTTCTAGTTGAAATATCCTATGGGAAAAAACTGGTTCAGAAACCTAATTGGAGCCCAGTTTGGATACTATGGATTGGGTAGAATGGGTTTTAAAAGGCTTGGAGTCTCCTGATGCAGCCTTACTGAGAAAAGCCTTTTGGAGAGTCAGGTAGAAGTTCCACGGACACTGGACACAGGAAGCCGTGCTGCTATTCGCAGAGAAATCTTCCTGGGATGTGGAGACAAAGACCCTCCAGCTTCACCCTCCACTTGGTCTCAGAGTAGGAAGTGTTCAGTTATACTGAGTCAACTGGACATCAGGAGCTGGTGAGCCATAGGGTTTGGAATGCTTCCTTTTGTTCTCTGCATCCATGAGTCTGCAAAATTTCTCTGTAAAGTGCTTGAGAGTAACCAGGCATTAAGGGCCATGAGGTCTCTCCCATTAGCAGTGTGAAATAGCCTCAGGCAGTGGCAAAAGATCACAGCTGTGTTCCAATAACACTTTATTTGTGACACTGAAATTTAGATATCATATAATTTTCACGTCACAAAATTTTCCTTTGTTTTCCCCCAAATTTTAAATAAAAATGTAAAAATATTAAATGTATTTTTAAAAGTTAAAAAAAAAAAAAAACAAGAAAACTACAACATAAAAATCAATCTTAGCTTGCTGTTTGGTGAAAAAAAAAAAAAAACAAACCAACAACCGGAAGCAAGCCAATTTGTCAATCCTTGTCTAAACCGTTTGCCTATATAATTCAGTTAGCATCCCATTAGTGACCTGTGACATTAATTTAGTAGGCTGGATTCTGCTTATGAAAAATAGAAATTTTCTTTAAATCTAAGATGCCATCAGCTGTAAGATACAACATTATTGCTTTAATTTTTGGCCACATCCACCGGCATGTGGGATCACAGGTCCCTGACCAGGGATTGAAGCCATGCCCCTGGCCTGGAAGTGAGGAGTCTTAAATCCTGGATTGCCAGGGAAGTCCCACAGCATTATTTTTCACACCACTACAAAATATATATTTATATACATATGTATGCATGTGTGTTCAGGTGCTTCATACATGCTTGACTCTTTGCAGCCCTATGGACTGTAGCCCACCAGTCTCCTCTGTCCACAGGATTCTTCAGGAAGGAATACTGCAGTGGGTTGCCATGCCCTCCTTCAGGGGGTCCTCCTGACCCAGAGATGGAACCTGCATCTCTTAGGTCTTCTCCATTGGCAGGAGGGACCTTTACAGCTAGGGACATCATTTACACACAACAACAAACTATGATATGCTACTGATGAAATGTGGTCTGGTATCAGAAATGGTAAAGTACACTTTAGAATGTCCGTTAATGTCTATGAAACGTGTTAATGGCATGGAAGCTGTCAATAAATGTATTATATGGAGCGAAATTTGGTTACAAACCATTAATTTCCATGAGCAGCACCATCCCTGTCAGCATCCAGCTACATACTGGCTGACTTTCTCTCTTGCAAGATAGTTTTAATTCATTCAGATTTGCAAGTCATTAAATGTTTGGAGAAATAGCTTCTCAGCCTTTTGGCTAAGATCAAGTGTAAGTACCTGGGGAGCCAGGAATGAGTCGGTAGAGCCTGTGGTACAGATGCATGATTGTTTAATAACAGTTACTGTTTATTTATGCAGCAGACATGTAGCACTGGCAGACACTCCATGTTGTTCTAGAAACCAAAATACAGCAGCCCAATAGCTCTGGAGGTGAATATGGCATGTGAGTTGGGGGAGGCTGTGATTTCTGACATCATGGTCAGGAAAGCCTATCAGAGAAACTGTGGACCGAGGCAGGTCAAGAGTTGGTTGTCGGTACTTGAGACAGTGTCCACAGCAGGAGGAGCAGTAGAAGCCATGAGAATGTCCCATACTATTTCCTCGCTACCCTTGGGAGATTGGGTCTGGGAACCCTGCACCTGCAGATACCAAAATCCAGGGGCGCTCAAGTCCATTATATAAAATGGTGCAGTCTTTCCATGTAACTTAAGGGGATGCTCCCACATGCTTTATTATCTCCACATTCCTTATAATACCTAATAAAATGTTGATGCTGTGTAAATAGTTTTACAGTGTAAATGCTCTCTCTGTCTCTCTCTGTCTCTGTCTGTCTGTCTGTCTCTCTACATATATATACTGGACTGGGTTGCCATTTCCGTCTCCAGTGCTGCTGCTGCTGCTGCTGCTGTGTCGCTTCAGTCATGTCCTACTCAGTTCGATGCCATAGAGGCCTCCTACCAGGCTCCTCTGTCCCTGGGATTCTCCAGGCAACAACACTGGAATGGGTTGCCATTTCCTTCTCCAATGCATGAAAGTGAAAAGTGAAAGTGAAGTCATCCAGTCGTGTCCGACTCTTAGCGACCCCATGGACTGCAGCCTACCAGACTCCCCCGTCCATGGGATTCTCCAGGCAAGAGTACTGAAGTGGGGTGCCATTGCCTTCTCTGTCCTTCTCATATATATATATGAAGTATATATGAGGCAGTATGAGGCAGGTTCAAGTCTTGCTATTAGAAATTGCTGGAATTTTTTTAAAAAATATTTTTTATCCATGTATAGAGTATGGTGCCTTCTGGACTCAGAGAGTGGAGGGAGTGAATGGCACCCCCAAGGGACAGCTGAGGGCTCTTTTGGACATTTTCTGTTGCTCAGCATTTCTGAGTGAGACTGTAGATCTATAAGCAAAATGGTGCCTACCAGTTTTCCTGCAGAGTTTAACAGGAGCACTGGGGCCACCATGGGGAGAAAAGGCAAAAGTGGCGGCTGGAGAAGGAAGTTTAAAATGGTCATGTCACTTACCTGAGTTTGAGATGCTTCCTTATGTCTAAGGGTGTTAAATGTTTAAATCAGGTACAAATTTTGTCTTTTGAAAGAAGTATAATCATCACTACTTATCAACAGAGAATAAGTTCCAGGACCCCCAGAGGATATCTGTAACCTCACATAGTATCACACCCTATACACATAATGGTTCTTCTATACAGACACACCTGTGATGCAGTTTATTTTATAAAAGCACAGTAAGAGACTGGCAACTGCCTAATAATAACAGGAAAGTGAAAGTGAAGTCGCTCAGTCATGTCCCATTCTTTACGACGTCATGGGCTGCAGGTTACTATGCTCCTCTGTCCATGGAATTTCCCAGGCAAGAATTCTGAAGTAGGTCGCCATTTCCTTCTTCAGAGCATCTTCCTGACCTAGGGATAGAATCCGGGTCTCCCAAATTGTAGGCAGACACTTTACCATCTGAGCCACCAGGGATGGTGTAATAATAACATAGAACAATTGTAGCAGTATACTTTTATAAAAATTTTGTGAATCTAGTTGCTATGTAAAATATATTATTTTACTAATTGAGTGATTTTTTTTTTTCACTCTAACTAAGCAATTACTACGCTCTGTGGCCATAACTTTTGTAGTCTGAAGTTTGACAGAAATACTAACTCAGATTTATTTTCTCTTCTTCACATTCACCACAGATATTAGCAACCTCAGCATACATTTTTTTTCCCTCTCTCTTTTTATATCAAATTGAGAACTTCAATCTTTTCACTTAAAGGCAGCACTTAATGGATTCTCTCTGGCATATCTAAATGGCCAGCATCACTTCACTTATGGTTTGGGGACATTATTGAGTAAAACAAGAGTGACTTGGTCTCAAGCCCTGTGACATCTCAACAGTCATTTTGGTACCCGAGCAACAAACGGGTGGGATGTGCAGGAGTGAGGAACGATTAACATTCTGGGCGGAAGGAAGCATGGCGGTGTGTGATTCCAATCACATGCCTCAGAATTACCTGCAGTTTAAAACGTATGAGTTACATATTTTTGGAGTTTCCCATTTAATATTCTCGGTGAACAACTGAGGGTTAACAGAAAGTACAGAGTGACAGCTGAGATCAGAGGGGATGACCTTGTCTGGAGATTGCTTTTAGGTGGAAAAAACACTAGAAGGGGCCACTTGAAGCCAAAAGTAACGGCAAAATGGCCCATCTCCTCCCATGTGAGGAAGCACAAGCACCACCACAACCTGAGAAAAAGACCACCATGTCCAAATCCAGAGATGAGGACAATGACGATGCTGAGGTCACCTTTGTTGGAGTGGAGCCTGTCAGTGAGGATGCTGAAACCCTCCTTGTCTGAGTGATTTTAAGTTCAAAGCCAATCATTTCTAACATTTTGAATGGAGTGACCAGGGACTCATGTTCAAGAAGAAAGAAGGGCCACATGAGTCCACATCCGTCCTGCACATTGCAACCTGCAAATCTCAGGACCTCAGCATCAGAACCAGCTGCCAATTCAGCAGCTTCTCAGGCTGTACAAGGAGGAAGAGGCAGTTCTATTATTTCTGAGCCTTTGTCTAAACCTGAATATAAAATGAGCTCTCTGAAAGCTGTCCTTCACAAGTCAGAATTGCTCTCTCCACGGCTTCACTGTCTCTTTGGAGCTATTGTCTCATTAGGAGGCACGGATGAAAGCCCTCTTAATTCAAAGTGATGTCCCACTTCAGATGTGAAATTTAACAGTGGGAATCCCAAAAGTTCCAATCTCGGTGATGGAATCCCAGGGGAACCTGCCTCCACTATGGCCCCTCCAGGTATCTCTCCTACAAAGAACACGATTATGACCTTGGAAGATTCCCCGACTTCACTGAGCCATGTTCATGGTGGGGCATCTATATCTCAACTATATGCACTCCCAGGAACACAATGGATAAGGGATGTGAGAACTTGGCAGCAAGCATTGGCTCAACAATTTTGCAAGAGTCTGGATAAATCTGCCCAGTAAGCTAGAAGGCTAACGGGTGTTGAAACACTTTTTTCCTGCCCAGGAGATTTATCAACTAGAGCCCTAAGTTAACTCTTTTCAGAGAAAGGTGGTCGGGGACAGCCCCCTGTTAATGCCAAAAGAGTTGGTGAAAGACATAAAATAGTAAGACAGACAGATTCTGGTTTTGGGGTAGATGCTTGAGCAGGTCCAGGGGCCCATCGAGTCCTGAGGCCTTGCTTATCAGGACTCTTCTGCTAGACCTGTCATGGATGGGATGGCTCAGAGAGTCTCTTAAGTCCTGCATGACCTTGTCATGGGTGGGATCTCCGTGCTGGCTCCCAGCACCACGTGAGAAACCATCTGGAGCTTGAGAGGCAGAAGGGTGACAGCTGGGAAATCCACACTACCTTCCAACACTGCCACCACCAGTTTCTCACCTCGTTCCAGCTGCAGTGTCACATTGAAAGTGTCCATGCTTCCGGGGAGCCCTCCACGGTCTGTAATATCTGTGAATTGCCCATCAAAACAGGTCAGGTTCTCTTACAGCACAGGAAGGACAGTCACAAACCTGGCAAAATGCTCTATGTGTGCCGTATTTGCAATTACAGATTGTCAGCCTTTTGCAATGCAGAGGCGTATTTTAGAACATGGCATGGAAACATGAACAATTTGCTTTGTCTGTTTTGCCTTGAAATTTTCTAACTGGTGACATCCTTTGCAAATCACGCTTGAGGCACTGGAACAGGAGGGTCTTTTCATGTTCCAAGTGCTGGCTACAGTGTTTGAACCTGAAGGAAAGTCAGAGCACCAAACCAAGAATCATCAGTCATTCAAAAAGCCAGAGCAATTGCAAGGCTTGCCTCCTGAAACAGAGGTCATGATCCAAACTTCAGTTCAGCTGGGACTGAGAGAGACAGCATTCATCATTGTGAGGAACACTGACTCCCAAGCAACACCCAGAAAAATTGCAAAGAGAATTGTCTATGAACACAAAATATTCCAGACATGTTGCAGCAAGGGATCTGGCTAAAAAATTGTGTTCTACCCTCCTCCAGAAATTCAAAAAAGCCCTATTGAGCTTCAGCCAGCTGTACATAAAGACCCTGCCTGGATTTTGTTGTTCAGTTGCTTAGTCGTGTCTGACTCCCTGTGATCCTATGAACTTCAGTATGCCAGGCTTCCCTGTCCATCACCATCTCCTGAAGCTTGCTCAAACTCATTCCATTGGGTTGCTGATGCCATCCAACCATCTCATCCTCTGTCATGCCTTCTGCTCCTGCCTTCAATATTTCCAAATATCAGGGGTTTTGGTTTTGGTTTTGTTTTGTTTCCCAACGAGCTGACTTTTCCCATCAGGAGGTAAAGTATTGGAGCTTAAGCATCAGTTCGTCCACTGAATATTCAGCATTGATTTCCCTTAGGATTGACTGGTTGGATCTCCTTGCAGTCCAAGGGACTCTCAAGAGTTTCCTCCATTCTCCAGCACCACAGTTCGAAAAGATCAGTTCTTCATCACTCAGCCTTCTTTATGGTGGAGCTCTTCTATATGCATCTGACTACTGGGAAAAACATAGCTTTGACTTTTTGGGCATTTGTTGGCAAAGTAATGTCTCTGTCTTGTAATACACTGTCTAGGTTTGTCACAATTTTTCTTCCAAGAGTGAGCATCTTTTAATTTCATGGTGTCATAACCATCCACAGTTATTTTGGAACCCAAGATAATAAAATCTGGTTTTACTGTAAATGAAATTGTACTTGTTTCATCTCTCTACTGTCAAGTATCTTTGAAATCTCCATGTCCATTCCTGGCCACTCTTTGCTCCTCAAAGGAACCACTTTTCTGACCTCTAGCACCAGGGATTCATTTTTCTTTCTTTCAAATTTTAAGTAAATAAAATCACACAATAGATTTTCTGTTCCGCTGTTCTTGGTTTTCATTTAAATGAGATACATTCTTATTTTATGTAGCTGTGGATCATTCTTTTTTCATTGCTGGATATAATTCCCTTGGATGAATGGGCATAGACTTATATGTCCATTTTACTGTGCCTGAAATTTGAGGCTCTTCTTTTGCCTTTTTGAATTAGCTGCCTATGAACCTGTGTGTAACTTTCATAGTAATTTCTCTAGGATAACTATATCTGTATGTCTAGACATGAGATTTTCTGATAATGCATGCGGTAGTGGTTTAGTTGCTAAGTGGTATTTAACTCTTATAAAACCATAGACTCTAGCCCACCAGGTTCCACTGTCCATAGGATTTCTCAGGCAAGAATATGATAATGGGTTAGCATTTCCTTCTCCAGAGTATTTTTCTGACCCAAGGTGCAAACCTGGGTCTCCTCCATTGCAGGCAGATGTTACTGACTGAGCCATTCTAAGATGCAGGAAAAGTCAAATGTTTTTTTGAAACTGATTGAAGCATTGTGTATTTTCACTAATAGTATGTGCATTTCCATCCCTACCAAACATTTGGCACTGTCAGTCTGTTTCATCATATAACTGAGCAGGACCCTGCAGGCCTTTCCCAGTGACAGACCACTCCCCACTCACCCCTCACCAATGTACCCTGTCTCTTATTTGTAGAAAAACTTTAGGTCCTAGACCTTCCATGAGTTTCAAAGAACAAATTTAATTAGCAGTGAAAAACTGCAGAATCGAGAAAAACATCAAGTAAGACAAACAATAATTTGTTGTTGGGTAGTCATGTTCACTTTTTGCAATCCCATGCAGTGTGGCACACCAGGCTTCTCTGTCCTTCACCATCTCCTGGAGCTTGCTCAAGCTCAACTCCATTGAGTCCTGGTGCCATCCAACCATCTCATTCTCTGTCATCCCCTTCTCCTCCTGCCTTCAATTTTTTCCAGTATTAGGGTGTATTCTAATGAGTCAGTTCTTCCCATAAGGTGGTCAAAGGATTGGAGTTTCAGTTTCAGTATCATTCCTTCCAGTGAATATTCAGTGTTGATTTCCTGTAGGACTGACTGGCTTGATCTCGGCTGCAGTCCAAGTGACTCTCAAGAGTCTTCACCAACACCACAGTTCAAAAGCATCAGTTCTTTCATGCTAAGCCATTTTTATGCTCCAACTCTCACATCCATACATGACTAGTAGGGGAACAATAGCCTTGACTACGTGGACCTTTGTTGGCAAAGTAATGTCTCTGCTTTTTCATATGCTTTCTAGGATTGTCACAACTTTTCTTCCAAGGAGCAAGCATCTTTTAATTTCATGCCTGAAGTCACCATCTGCAGTGATTTTGAAGCTCGAGAAAATAAAGTCTGTCACTGTTTCTATTGTTTCTTCATCTATTTGCCATGAAGTGATGAGACCTTTGACTGTGTGGACCACAACAAACTCTGGAAAATTCTTAAAGAGATGGGAATGCCAGACCATCTAACCTGCCACCTGAGAAATCTGTATGGAGGTCAAGAAACAACAATTAGAACTGGACATGGAACAAGTGATTGGTTCCAAATAGGGAAAGAAGAACGTCAGGGTTATATACTGTTGTCCTGCTTATTTAACTTAAATGCAGAGTACATCATGAAAAACAGTGGGCTGGATGAAGCACAGACTGGAATCAAGATTGCTGGGAGAAATAGCGACAACCTCAGATATGCAGATGATGCCACCCTAATGGCAGAAAATGAAGAGCCTCTTGATAATGGCGAAAGAGGAGAGTGAAATGGCAGGCTTAAAACTCAACATTCAAAAAATGAAGATTGCGACATCTGGTCCCATCACTTTATGGCAAACAAATGGTGAAAAATTGAAAATAACAGCAGATTTTATTTTTTTGGACTCCAAAATCACTGTGGATGGTGAAGATAGCCACACAATTAAAAGAAGCTAGCTCCTTGGAAGCAAAGCTCTGACAAACATAGACAGCATTTAAAAAAAAAAAAAAAAAACAAGTAAGGCATCACTCTGCAGACCAAAGTTCTTATAATTAAAGCTACGGTGCAGACAGTAAGGAATTAACTTGCAAAATTGGAGACCTGGTTTTGATCATGGGAAGGACATCCCTATAGTCCAGTGGTAAGATTCAGTGCTCCCAAATAAGGCATACAAGTTCATTCACTAGTCAGGGTATTAGATCCACATACTGCAACTAAAAATACCACAAGTGACAATTAAAATTCCTGCTCCCACATGCTACAATGAAGATTGAAGAGCACTTGTGCTGGAATTAAGACCAAGCAGAGCCAAATCAATGAATAAATTTTTGAAAGAAACAAAGAAAGATATATGAGGATTCCCTGTTGGTTCAGCAGTTAGGACTTGATGCTTTCACTGCCAATGGCCAGGGTTCAACACCTGGTTGTGGAACTAAGATCCCACAGGTTCCGTGGCATGAGCCAACAAAAACCCAGAAACATAATTGATGAGGACAGAATGCCCAAAGTTTGAAAATGAAGCAATATAACTGCAAACAGGCTGAGGGTAGAGTAAAGATTGCCAGGAACCCAAAGTGCAAAAGTCGCACCTCTGTAATTCACAAGCCTCTTTAATGTTGTGGTTTAGGCTCCTCCTATTTCTGCTTCTGAATCTAAATAGCTTATTGCTCCTAAGATAAATTATTATGGGAAAAATAATATTTGAACTGAATGATATTGAAAACAGCAAATTTTTGAGACAGAGCTAAAGCAGTTTCCTGTGTTAATATGCATTACATTTGAAAAGAAGAAAGGTTGGCAAAACAATGACCTAAGTCAGCGCTATTCACAAATATTTCTGCAGCAATAGAAAAATTTTAAATAATTGTTATATATATTCCCTAATAAGAACGATCAGCTTTTCATATATATAAATTCTTATGTTTCTTTTCTGTGAGGTGTTCTGTTTATATCCTTTATCTGAATTTTCAGATGGAGTGTTCATCTGGAAGGGTTTTTTTTGTTGTTGTTTGTGTTTTTTTTTTTTTTTTTCTTCTTTTTTTTTCTTTTTTGCCCTTGCTGTAAGGATTAAGGACTCTTAAATCTTCAACCAGGGATTGACTTTCTGTCCATTGCAGTGGAAGCACAAATCTCTAAAAACCAGATCACTAGGGAATTCTCAGTAAAAATGTTTTCTATGTCCTTGTCTAATACACCACTTTGCAAATGTTAAAATGTAGCCAGTGTGACTGAGGTATTAAATCTTTGTATGTATTCAGCCGCTTCAGTCTGTCCAACTCTTTGCGAACCCATCAGTGTAGCGCAACAGGGTCCTCTGGCCATGGGATTCTCCAGGTAATAGTACTGGAGTGGATTGCCATTTCTCTTTCCAGGGAATCTTCCTGACCCAGGGGTTGAACCCACGTCTTTTACATCTCCGCATTGGCAGGCAGGTTCTTTGCCACTAGCACCAATTGGGAAACTTCTTAAATCTTTAATTAATTTAAAATTAAAAGATTTGGCTAGAAGAACCAGATCTTCTTATAAATGTGTTTCAATTAACAGGTATACTCAGTACTTTGTGTATTTCTTAGATATTTTCCTCAAGATGAGATTCTATGCCCTTCCCTAAATGTAGACTGGGTTTCCAAGAACAGAATATGTCACTAGGAAGGAGACAACTTTATAGCAGAGGAACTATTGGTAAGTCATGTTGATAGTATGAATCCTTGATGGGAAGTGATGAGAAAGATAGTTTGCCTTGGAAGTATAGTTCTGAAATTATATAAACCCCAGGGCAATCAGGAGAAACATACCAAACCCATATAGAGAGTCATTCTGCAAAATACCTGTCCCTGAAGGACTCCTGAAAATTGTCAAAAGTCATGAAAAACAAGGAAAGTTTTAGAAACTGCTATAGACCAGAGTAAGCTACGGGAGGTGTCTGTAGCTTTTTGCTATATATCCTCATGCAGTTCAGTATTCTCTATGGAATATGAAGCTGGGAAATAACATTTGTGGAAAAACTGGTAAAATCTGAAAAAAAACCTGGAACTTTGTTAAAGGTACCCTACTGAAAGATGCTGGAATAATTATGGAGCATAAAGGAAGTCATTTCACATATATACATTTTAGACATTGCAAGTATTTTCTCTACATAACATTCACTTCATTTTGACTTCAATGAGACGGAAATCTAAAGTATGGTATACTTAACTGAGTGGAAATCTTCAAATACAAAGGATCAATAATATTTACACTGTGTCATCTGACTATAATTCAATAATGAGAAATTGACAAAGAAACATCTTTTAAAATGCCATTCACTTGGAAAATATAACTAACTATATTAATACATAAAAAATATATCTAGGGAATTTTCATGCAAGAATACTGGAGCAGATTGCCATTATTTTCTCCAGGGGATCTTCCTGACCCTGGATTGAACCTAGGCCTCTTGTGTCTCCTGCATTGGCTGGAAAGTGATTTACTAGTTGAGTGAACAGGGAAGCCCATACAATATATAATCTTGTCTTTAGAAGAGAATATTAGGATATGCTTGGAAGTGAATGATAATGCACATTCTATTCAGCAACAATTGTGGGACACAATTAAATTTGTAAGGAGAAACAATGGAAACAATAACAGACTTTATTTACTTAAATTCCAAAATGATTGTGGATGGTGAATGCAGCCACAAGCTAAAAGATATGTGGCCCTTGGAAGAAAAGCTATGACAAACCTAGACAGCATATTAAAAAGCAGAGACATTTGTTTGCTAACAGGGTCCATCTAGGCACAGCTATGGTTTTTCCAGCAGTCATGTATGGATGTGACAGCTGGACAATAAAGAAGGTGGAGTGCCAAATAATTGATGCTTTTGAACTGTGGTGTTGGAGAAGACTCTTGAGAGTCCACTGGACAGAAAGATCCAACCAGTCAATCCTAAGGGAAATCAAATCTGAATAACCACTGGAAGGACTGCTGCTGAATCTGACAATCCAATAATTTGGCCACCTGATGTGAAAAGCCAAGTCATTGGAAAAGACCTTGATGCTGGGAAAGACAGGGCAGGAAAAGAAGTGTGTAGCAAAGAATGACATTATTGGATGGTATCACCAACTCAATGGACATGAGTTTGAGCAAACTCCAGGAGACAGTGAAGGACAGGGAAGCCTGGTGTGCTGCATGCAGTCCATGGAGTTGCCAAGAGTCCAACATGGCTGAGGGACTGAACAAAAACAACAAATTAAGGTAAATTTATAGCACTAGATATAAGAGAAATGAGAGTTACAAATAATTATCTCAAAAAGTTGTAAAGATGAGCAACAGAACAAACTTAGAGCGATATGAAGGAATGAAATTAGTAAAGAATGAAAAATGAATATAATAGAGAAGAAAATATTGTAAGAAATCCAAAACTTTATTCTCCCATATGACTACTAGGAGACTTCCAGCAGAACAGGGCCTTTAAAAAAGACTCTATAAAGGGCCAAAAAAAAAAAATATATATATATATATATATATATATATATATATATATATATATATATATATATATATATGTTAGGCTTTGCGAATATGATCATTGGTGATTAAGTTTTCAGTCATAGATAATAGCCAAAGAAATGGACAAGTGTCTGTTCCAACTTTAAGGACTCCGAAAATTGAATTTCACACAATTTTTCACGTCAGAAAATAAAATTATTTGTGGTTTCCCTCAGCCATTCAAAGTGTAAAGCTCTAAAATTAAAAAAAGAAGAAGAAGAAAAAGAAAGAAGAGGAAGAGGAAGAGGAAGAAGAGGAAGAGGGAAGGGAGAAGAGAAGGAAGGGAGAAAAAAAGAAAAGAGAAGAAGGGAGAAGGAGGAGGAGGAGGAGGAGAGGAAGAGGAAGAGGAAGAGGAAGAAGAAGAAGTAAAGCTCATTCTCAGCCCACAATAACTGTGCAAAAAACAGGGGCAGGCTTCCCTGCCTTGACTGAAATGTAATTCCAAGAGGAGGGGCTTCAAGATCCACTGTATGGTCAAGTTCCTTAAGCAAAGAACTTGCTTAAGGGAGGTCACCCGTGAGGGCTGTGAGCGCTGGACACCATCACTGGACTCCCCTGGGAGACTCGGAGGCCGTTCTCAGCCCTGTGCCCTGGCAACTGTGCAGTCAGTCTGTTTCTTCTTTCTTTCTGTTCGGTGAGCTGATCAATCTTGACTTAAGACCCTTGAGATCCAGATTCAGCCTGACCACGCCCCCACCGGGTGTTTTTTTTTTTTTTTTTTTTTTGGGGGGGGGGGATGTTCCAGAGCATGCGCATGCACGCAGCTCGGCCTCGCGGCCAATCAGATTGCAGGCGCCGACACCTGGCAGCCAATCATCGCAGTCAGCCCGCACGCCTGTACGGGGAGCTGAGGCGGCGCCCCAGGCCTGAGGAGGAGTCATTTTCTCAGGCTTGCCTCCTCAGGCTTAATCGGGGAGCTGCTTAGGGCAGGTGAGTGGCGGGCAGTTCTGGTACCTCCGCCAACGGGGACCAGTGAGGACTGGAGCGTGGTTCAGCCAAACCAGTGCCTGACGGACAAAAGGAGGGTTTCTCGAGTCCACTCTCGCACGGGGCCTTGCTCGGCGGGGCGGCCTGTGAGGGCCTGCGGGCCCTCAAGAGGGAGAGTGCGGCCGGATCCAGTCCCCAGGACCCTTTCGCCCTCTTCCCTCTCTAGTCTGTGCGGGCTCTGCTCTCCAGCAGCTTTCCTGCCCAGGGGGTTGGGACAAGCCAGCTCAGGGAAAGGGCCTCTTAGGCCCCTGGCCCCTGGTCCCCGGCCCCAACCCAGCTCTCTTGTGGACCTAATGTATTTAAACACACGCAAATCTTCACGGCCGGTTTGTGACTTGGGCCCTACCCGGTTCTGCACTCAGGCACAGTCAGGCAGGCGCAGCGAAAAAAAAAAAAAAAAATTGATCTAATGGCCTCTTCGCTGCCTTGGTGCTTTGGTCGTTTTCCTGTTTCCTCTGCCTCTCCTTTGGACTCCTGGGCTGCCCCGTCCCTGGGGCCCCCGAGATACAGGCCTTCGGTTCGGGACTTTGGCAGGTGAGGTATTTGTTTGTTACTGAGAGAAGGGAGGTGGGAGGAAGAAGCTCAGGGAACAGGAGTTCAATCACTTGCTCTGGTTGAGTGTGAGACGCCTGGTCAGCATCCGTAGGGTACGACCAGGTAGGGCCTGGGGGGATAGAATGTTCCCAGAACAGGTGGCTCACCCTTACCTTTGCCTCTGCTCGCCCCCAGGATGTGACCGTTTCCTGCCTGGCAGGTCTCAAGCGCTCCGGTTTTCAGTGGGCCCCTGAGGTAACGTGACAGACATCTTTACAATAAGGAACAAAGTTGTGGCTTTCTTACTTTCCGTTTTTCTCCTTTCATTCGTGGGCTGACACGTTGCTGTTGAGAGAGAGTATTCCTGACTGGGGATTACCTGAGCCTGATTGCGGGTGCTGACTTCAGGGTAATCATGGTTTCAGGTTTGCAGCTTTCTGAGTGGCAACCTTAAAAATAGGCACGGTGACTTGCTTTCTCCTGCCTTCTTGAAAGAAAAAAAGTAAGAGCACCGTGGGTCTTAAGCTGTGGAGAGCTGACTCCTACCACTTGGTGAGGCTACAATGGGGCAATGCACATATCCTAAGGTTTTAGCTAAAAAAGCAAAGCAGTGCAGGTGAGGGACTTTCCTGGTGGCCTGGTGATTAGGATTCTGGGCTTTCACTGCAGTGGTCTGGATTCAATCTCTGGTCAGGGAACTGGGACCCCCACAAGCCAAGCAGCGTGGCCAAATGAATAAATGAATCAAATGGTTCATTCAGAGAAAATATCTTGTGATTTAACATGTTTATGTGGAATCACTTGCTCATTTCTGTACCCTTAAGGGCTTCATTTCATTAAGTAAGTGAACTGCACTGGATGGGGGCGAGGGACCATCTGAGATTATTTCATGCCAGTAAACAAGGTCATAGCAAGCTCTATGCCCAGCAACGTGTGCCTACAGCTGTGTTGTATACTTATCTTGCTGGTACAGCTTTGAACGTCACGGCATGTTTTGTTTTGGTCGCAACATGTGGCTTCGTAGGATGTTAGTTCCCCAACCAGGGATCAAACACAGGATATTGGCAGTGCGAGGGCTGAGTCCTAACCAAACCACTGGACTGCCAGGCAACTCCTGTTTTTTGGGGCTTTAGTTTGTTTTGTGTTGTTGTTGTTGTTTAATTTTTTCTGTATTTATAGGAGAACTCTTCTGTGAGTAAGTATGATGTGAATGGTATTATAACTTGAAATGTTTGTGGTGTACATATGATCTCAAAACTGAATAGTTTGAAAGAACTTAACACTTGTTATCTCTTGGCCTAGGATCTCTCCTGAGATTGTAGTCAAGATTTTATCTGACTTGGCAACCTCTGAAGACTTGGCTTGTTGAATCTAAGCTCTCTCATGGCTGTACTCATGAAGCCTCAGTTCCTCCTGTGGGCTTCTCCAAGGGGCTCCTCTTGTGGAGGCTGCTGTCTTTTCTCAGAATGAGCGATTCAGGAAAGCACCTGCACACATGATAAAGTGCAGAGTCTTTTTTCAGATGTTACACGTCTTCACTTCTGTATTTGCTTAGTCTCACAGGTCAACCCTGTGATAGATTGAGAGAGAACTACACGGGGGTGGGAATATCAGGAGATTGGATTCACTTGAAGGCTGGTTACCATACCCATTAATCCACCATGCCAGCCTTTCTTCATATGATCTCAGTTCTGTCACTGTGAGCAAATTACTTGGCTTGTTTACTCTCCTTGTGTGCTGCTGCTGCTAAGCCCCTTCAGTCGTGTCTAACTCTGCAGTCTCATGGACAGCAGCCCAGCAGGCTCCCCCATTCCTGGGATTCTCCAGAGAAGAACACGAGTGGGTTGCCATTTCCTTCTCCAAAGCATGAGAGTGAAAAGTGAAACTGAAGTCACTCAGTCATGTCTGACTCTTCAAAACCCCATGGACTGCGGCCTACCAGGCTCCTCTGTCCGTGGGATTTTCCAGGCAAGGGTACTGGTGTGGGTTTCCATGGCTTCTCCATCTTTTGTGCTCTCTGGCTTGATCTACTCACTTCTTCATCCACTCAGTTCTTGATCTACTCAATTCTTGATATTCTAGGAAGTCTCCTCTTTGTCCTGGATTAAGTTTTCTGTTTCTCTGGATGGTTCCCATCAGCAAACAGACTGACTATGTCACCTCTCATTAAAAATCCATCTTTTGGTGACACATCCTGCTTCTGCTGCTTTTATTTCATATTTGCTTGTTATAGACTTCTGCAGAGTTGTTCATAGACTTTGTTATCTTGAGTTCTTTCATTTTCCTTTAAAGCTACTCTTGTCAAGGACACAAGTGAATTTCAATGTTTAAGTCAGTGGTCAATTTTTAGTTGTTATTTTATTTAATTTATTGGTAGCCCTTATCAGAGTAGTTCATTTCCTCCTCCCTGAAAAAAATGTTTCCCTTGAATTACAGAGTGCTTCTCTTTCCTACTTCTCTTCCACCTACAGTTCTCCCACATACAATGTGTGACTTTTGTGTCTGGCTTTATTCAGATGTCATTTTTTTTTTTTAATATTTATTTATTTAGCTATGTGGCAGGTGAGATCTTAGTTCCCAGCCCAGGGATGGAACCTGTGGAGAGTCTTAAACACTGAATCTCCAGGGAAATCCCCTAGTTTGTGTATTGTCAAGATTCATACATTTCATGGCTGTTTAGCAGTGAATGTTTTTGTTTTAATTTTATGGCTGAATATGGGATATGAATATGGTAAATGGCTTCCATGTAGCCCATTTTGAGCATATACCACAGTTTGTTTATCCATTCGTCAATTAATGGATAGTACTTGGATGGTGTACTCTTTGTGGCTGTTGTGAGTAATGTTGCTATGCACACTGATTTTGCATGGACTGCACATTTTCAATTTTTATGGATATATACAAAAGAGTGAAATCGCTGGATCATATGGCTACTCTATATTTAATTTTTGAGGTACTGACAAACCACTCTTCCAAAGTGGTTGTACTATTTTACAGCAATTACGTCAACAATATCTGAGGATTCTTTTTCTCCACATCCTCTGCAGCACTTGTTATTATTCCTCTTTTTGATTTGGTGTGAGGTAGTATGGGTGTGAAGTAGTATCTCAGTGAGACTGATTTACATTTTGCTAGGGGCTTCCCTGGTGGCTCAGAAGGTAAAGTATCTGCCAGCAGTGTGGGAGACCTGGGTTCGATTCCTGGGTCGGGAAGATCCCCTTGAGAAGGAAATGGCAATCCACTCCAGCAGTCGTGCCTGGAAGATCCCATGGATGGAGGAGCCTGATAGGGTACAGTCCATGGGGTTGCAGAGGGTCAGAAATGTCTATTCAAATCGTTTTCCTGGTTGTTTAATGCTTTTTTTTTTTTTAATTATTGTAGAAAGCATCTAACTTAAGTTTTTACAATTTTAACCATTTTTGCATGCTATTTCACACACTTTCATCAGCCTTTTGGAGAAAGAAATGGCAAAGCTGGTCACAACTAAATGACTAACATATACACACATAGTGTCAGTGTAGTTTTGTTGTTGTTGTCATTGTTTTAGCTATGCTATGCATCTTAAATGACAGTTCCCTGTTTGAGGATCATACCCAGGCCCCTGATAGGAAACCATGGAGTCCTAACCTCTGAACTACCAGGTAAGTCCTTATCACATTGTTATGAAACAGATCTCTACACCTTTTCATGTTGCAAAATTGAAACTCTATACCCATCACCTCTCCCATTAAACAACAACTCCTCTTTTCTTCTCTATTAACCTAGACCGTGGACTCCATCATTCTTTTTTGTTTCCTTTCTATTGCTTGGCTATATTAGATATTTCATACAAGTAGAAACTTACAGTATTTGTCTTTTTTTATGACTAGCTTATTTCATGTGGCTTGATGTCTTAAATAATCGTGCATGTTGTAGCATGTGACAGAATTTTCTTTATATGGCTAAATAATGTTTCATTGTATGTATATATCACATTTCATGGACATTTAGATGCTTCCACTTCTTAGTTGTTGTGATTAGTGCTGCTGTGAGCATGGCTGTGCAAAAATCTGAAGACCCCATGTTAACTTCTTTTGAATTTATATTCTGAAGCGGAATTGCTGAATCATGTGTCAGTTCTATTTTCTAATTTTTCGAGGAGCTTTTAGATGGTTTTCTGTAGCAGTTGCACCATTTTAAAATCTATTCATAACACACAAGGATCCAGTTTCTGTACGTGCTTGCCAACAGTTGTCCTTCCTTTCCTTCCCTTTACTTTTCCTTTCCTTCATATGTAAACACACACGTATGCACACACAATTTTTTTCATATCCTTTTCCATTATTGTTTATCACAAATTATGAATATAGTTCATGTGCTATACAGTATGATCTTGTTTGTCTATTCTATGTATTATAGTTTGCATCTGCTAATCACCAGCTCCCAATCTATGCCTGACCCGCCTTTCCCCTCTTACTAATCACATAGTCTGCTCTCTATGTCTGTGAGTCTGTTTCTGTTTCATAGATAAGTTCATTTTTGTCATATTTTAGAGTCCATGTAAGTGATACCATACGGTTTTGTCTTTCTCTCTTTTTTTTTTTTTATTTTTATTTTTACTTTATTTTACTTTACAATACTGTATTGGTTTTGCCATACATTGACATCAGTCCACCATGCGTATACATAAGGTCCCAATCCTGAATCCCCCTCCCACCTCCCACCTCATATCATCTCTCTGGATCATCCCCGTGCACCAGCCCCAAGCATCCTGTGTCCTGCATTGAACATAGACTGGTGATTCGTTTCTTACATGATAGTATACATCTTTCAGTGCCATTCTCCCAAATCATCCCACCCTCTCCCTCTCCCTCAGAGTCCAAAAGTCCATTCTATACATCTGTATCTCTTTTGCTGTCTCACATACAGGGTTATCATTACCATCTTTCTAAATTCCATATATATGTGTCAGTATACTGTATTGGTGTTTTTCTTTCTGGCTTACTTCACTCCGTTTAATAGGCTCCAGTTTCATCCATCTCATTAGAATTGATTCATATAAAGTCTACAAGCAATAAACTCTAGAGAGGGTGCAGAGAAAAGGGAACTCTCTTACACTGTTGGTGGGAATGCAAACTAGTAGAGCCACTATGCAGAACTGTGTGGAGAGTCCTTAAAAAATTGCAAATAGAGCTGTCATATGGCCCAGCAATCCCACTGCTGGGCATACACACGGAGGAAACCAGAATTGAAATAGACACATGTACCCCGATGTTCATCGCAGGACTGTTTATAATAGCCAGGACATGGAAACAACCTAGATGTCCATCAACAGATGAGTGGATAAGAAAGCTGTGGTACATATACAAAATGGAGTATTACTCAGCCATTAAAAATTATATATTGTCTTTCTCTTTCTGACTTCCTAAGTATTCTTTTTAATGCTAGTGTAGATTCAAGTATTTACTTAACTTCATTTTCAGAACATTTGTTGCTACTGTATAGAAATGTGATTGACTTTTAAAATATTTGTCTTGTATTCTGCAAGCTTTATATTAATTCTAATACTTGTGGTTTATTCAAGATTTCCTATATACAAAAGTATGTTATCTCCAATATACTTTGACTTTTTCCTTTCCATTCCGAAGGCTGTTTTTTTTTTTTTTTAAATAACAGCAACAATTCCTTTTTCTTACCTGATTGCTCTGGTTATAGAACTGCCTGCATAATGTTGAGCCAACGTGTGTAATAGACTTCCTTGTGTTGTTCCCAGTCTTAGAGGGAAAACATTCAGTTTTTCATTATTAAGTATGATGTTAGCTGTGGGTCTTTTACAGGTGCCCTTTGATTGAGAAAGTTCTCTTCTGTTCTTAATTATTAAGTGTTCTTTTAACCCCGGTTATGAAAAGGTGATAGATTCAGAGAAATGCTTTTTCTTCAGGCAGATGTGTTACTTGTTTTATTGTTTTAAAATGGCATAATGTTGACTGACTTTCTTATAATGAACCAACTTTGCATACCTCCATAAATCCCATGTGATCATGCTATACAATCTTTTTTTATATGTTGTTGGATTTTGTTTGCCAGTATTTTGTTGAGGACTCTTTCACCTGTATTCATAAGGGATATCGTGTGTGTGTGTGTGTTTGTGTGTGTGTGTGTGTGTGATGTCTCTGTCTGATATTGGTACGAGAGAAATACTGGCATCACTTTGCCTGCTATGTGGGGAAGAGACCTGTGGCATAAAGGATGAAGCATTGTTGGATTTAAGTTTAGCTAGGATAAGAGGGAGAAATTTAGGATATATCAGTGTGGAATCGGGGTGAGATTATCAAGAGAGCTCATTCTCAATTTCCTAGGCCTGCGTTAAGTGCTTGACATTGAATTATGCTGTTTGTTAACTAGGTATAGATAGATTATACTTTGAATTTGCTACCTATTTTCTTTGTTAACATTTATGAAATTAGAATGTGTGAATCAGTTGTAATGTGCATTTAAGATACATTTTCTTCCACTTTTACTACAAAACAAGATGCCTTTGAATAGCTGATGCCTTTTAAAAAGAGCTGTTAACCTTAAGTCTAAGAAATAAGCATGTCTGTCTTTAAGATACAGAAACACATTTAAAAGTTACAAATTTGCCCAAGAAGATGCAACTGGTGTGTCGTTAATTTAGAATTCCAACTTAAACTTCTTTGACTCCAAAGTCCATGTTTCTGAACGCTTTGCAACAGTCTTTATGTAAAAATACTTGTCCTTTACATGTGATTTCACCTAATGATCAGTAGTGTTGGTTTTTTTTTTTTTCTTTATTTTTTTAAATAGGAGAGATTAAAGTGAACATGGGGCAAAGCTATGATTCTAGAGCCATGTAGTCTTGTAGTCATAGGTTTTTCCAGCTGTCATTGAGTCTCATTGACACTCAGTGTCTTTGTCTTTAAGATAAGAGTGTTTATAACTACTGTAGAGTTTTGGAGATAACCAAATAGCCCATTTTTCTGTTCTTAACTAATATGTAATATGTTTATCCTTAGGTGGCAGTTTGTATAAAGGAAGCACTGGGACTTGTGGCCGCACCCTCTAAGAATAAAAAAAGTATTAAAAATATGGAACTACCATGTATGTTTCGTGAAGAAGAACAAGAGCCAGAAGTACGGAAAAGGGAGGGAGAAACCAAGCAAGTAGGTGATGATGATGCTGAACTGATCTTGGTTGAAGTGGAACATGCAAATGAAGATGCTGACTTGATCTTTGTTGGGATGACCTCAGCTTCAAAACCAGTCGTTTCAAACATACTGAACAGAGATACCCCAGGTTCTTGCTCAAGGAGAAAAAGGTATGGTCACTTCAGGAAAGGTAACGCTCACAGATTACAGCCTGTTAGTCATGTGACTCCTACATCAGAAGCAAAGACTGTCTTGCCAGTTTCTGACTCTGAATCAGGATCAACAGATGGTCCTATTATTACTGAACCTCCGTCTCAAGCTGATTTTAAAAATATTTCACCACAGATAGTGCCTAATTGCTTTTCAAAGGAGTTATCTTCTTCTTTGATTACCTTCACAAGTTTGTGTCAGCATCCAGTAGAAACAGCAGTTTCTGCAGGAGATATGAATAAAAGTCCTCATGTATCAAAGCGACTTTCCACTTGTGAAACAAAGAGCAGAAATCGCAGAAGGCCTAAGCTCAGTGATGGAATTATAGGGGAACATTCTTTAGGTTTTTCCCCTTCAGGTATTTTTCATACAGTGACCACTCAGCAAAGCACACCAGACCGTGTCCATACCTCACTAAGCCATGCTCAGAATGGAGAACCTTGTCTGACACCTTTTCCAAAGGACAATGTTCATTGCAAGCCTGTAAGACCTGAAGAGGAAAATGGACTGACAAAAACTGATTTTCCAAGTTTAGCAACTCTAAACAAGTTTGTTGATCCCACAGAAGGAAATCTGATTGTTTACTTCGTGACTTCTACTACGGAGAGCATATAGGAGTTGGGCAGCCAGAACCAAAGACCAACACAGCCTTTAAATGCCTCAGCTGCTTGAAAGTTCTAAAAAATGTCAGGTTTATGAATCACATGAGGCACCATTTGGAACTTGAGAGGCAGAGAGGTGACAGCTGGAAAAACCACACCACCTGCCAGCACTTATCCTCCACCAGTTTCCTACTCCCTTCCAGCTGCAGTGTCACATTGAAAGTGTCCACACTCCCCAGGGGTCCTCCGCAGTCTGTCAGATCTGTGAGTTGTCCTTTGAGACAGATCAGGTTCTCCTGGAGCACCTGAAAGACAATCGTAAGCCTGGTGAAATGCCCTGTGTATGCCAGGTTTGCAGTTACAGATCATCATTTTTTGCAGATGTGGATGCACATTTCAGAGCATGCCATGGTAACACTAAGAATTTGCTTTGCCCCTTTTGTCTCAAAATTTTTAAAACTGCAACAGCATACAGACGTCATCATAGAGGGCACTGGGAAAAGAGTTTCACCAGTGTTCCAAATGTCGGCTACAGTTTTTAACTTTCAAAGAGAAAAGGGAGCACAAGACCCAGTGTCATCAAATGTTTAAGAAGCCTAAGCAGCTAGAAGGATTGTCTCCTGAAACAAAAGTTGTTATTCAGGTATCACTGGAACCCCTTCAACCAGGATTGGTGGAAATAGCATCCATTACTGTGAACCCATCTGATTTTGAAGCATCACCCCCCAAATCTAAAAGTAGGAGGTCAAAAAAAGAAAAAAAAAGTTAATTCTGCTTTCAGTATGTCTGAAGCAAGTATTTCAGTCAAAGTTAAAAACCCCATTAAAAACAAAAAGATCAAATTATAGCATTATTCAATAATATCAAATATAGGGAAACCGATGGGTAATTTATGTGATTTTGTTTTAAATACAGGAAGTACAATTTTGTTTGATCTTCATATTGAGATGTTATTTAAAAATCTATTATCTGCTTTTCATATAATTGTCTGTGTTTGGTGAGAGAGCCTTACAAGCATCAAGCAGGCCCTGTGTATCATTGACTGCAGTTGGAGAAGCAGCGATAGTTAATAGAATGAGACCTGGTGCTTGTGGACCTCCTGTTGAGTGATCAAAAGGGGAATTTGATTCATTCCGTCCCCTTTGCCATTTGGCTGGCCTGTAGTCACAATGAGGTAGGCATATCTGTGTCAGACACAGTAGCAAAGCAAGTTAAAATTCCCAAAGGAAAAAGAGCCTTGACGTCCACTTTGATTTGTGCTGGACCCGTAGTTTTAACTGAAAAGGATCAAACACAGGGAATCTGCTCAGCTTTTGAACTGGGCTAAATTGAGTTCTCTTACCCTTAAGCTACAATGGAGTTGTCCAAGAATAGTAAATATAGTGGATAAAAATAGTCCAGGGTGATTAAACCCTTTTTAGAACTCATCCTTACCTTTTCCAGTTACATGTGTCTTACCCTAGTTGAACATGTGAAGATTTCAGTTTTGTATCTTATCTTGCCTTGGACACAAATGTAGTACATTTAACAGCTAATTCTTTGCATGTGTAATTTCCCATTGTATCAAACTAATTGAGTTTCAGTCTTTCTTGACACAGTCTGATGTGCAAGAATTGTCTCATGTATTTCATTAATAATCAGGTCATAGAGTTATTCTTCCTCTAATCTATCCAACCATCTAATCTGTGATTATACTTGTGGACACCTTTTTTCTTGAGGTCTCTAAGGGCTGTTTCACAGACCTCTGGGGTACCCTCTAAGTATTGGCTCCTGAACATCAGCACACTTGGCTGCCTCCGTAGGTTCTTGGAGTTGAGTCTCCTCCTGGAGTTGAATGTCACTCCTTCTCCACTTCTGGCACAGATACCTAGCAATCTCTGTGCACCATTCAAGGAAGCTGGGATCCTGTCTGTAGACCTGTGCCAGGAGCAATCTCTCCATTTCCTCTTCTTTCTCCTCCTCTTTGTCTCTCCCCACTCTCCCCCCTCCTCAATTTATTTAAGTCCTCTCAGCTTTCACAAAATGCTGGAAAGTGCTAATCACCAAGGGGTTAGCATCCCTCTCAGAACTGAAGAGGAAGGACTACAGATGATTAAGCTGTAGTGAATCTATTGTCTCCATTTTAGGTAATTTCCTGAGTGTAAATTCAAATTCAAATAAATCGTATTTATTTAGTCAAAGCTTGATTGATTTATTTGCACTTTGAATATTTTACTAAGCCTTTCCAGTTAGTTTACTTGGGCCAAAGCACTTTGCTGAGTGTCAGCTTAAACCACTTTTAGTTGTATAAAGAGTGTGTGTGTGTTCTGGTCTCAGGTGAAAACTCTATGTATGAATAAATATGCAGACTATTGTTTTCTTATCTCCTTTCTTCGATTTCTATAGTAAAAAATACGAAATGTTTTTGTTATGTGTTTTTATTGTTGCTTAGTATTATCAACACTGTTACTGTTAGTAGCTGTGAAGTATGCTCCTAAGGAGTACAAGTTGTATTTATTGCCAAATTAAAGGGTTCCAGCAATATGGTCCCTGACTGCTTCCTCTCTTCCATTCTCTGTCTTTCTATTCTACTATTTTCCCCACTAATGTACTCTTTTTGACAACACTGGCTTTGGTTTTCCTCCATCAAATTCCATTTCTTCCCGATCCCAAGACTGCAAGTCTGTTCTTCTGGAAATGCTCTTCCCGTAGGCCTGCATGGCTTGCTACCTCCCTTGTTTGAGCTTCACCAATGCTGTTCAAATAACACAATCAAATCTCCAAGCCCCTCTGTTTCCTCCTCCTCCTTAAAGGCACTTGAAGTCTCTATCCTCTTCTTCCCTCTCCAGCCTAAATTTACTAAATTTCCACCAAAAAAAAAAAAAAAAAAAGGAAGAGATAATAACATCAGGGCTTTGCTTCTTAGAATTACTTGAGTCAGTTTCTGTGCCTGCAAATAAAAGATAGTTAATAGTGAGTTGAGTTTTTTCAGGAGCTTCCTCTGTTTTTTATTGATACATCTATATTTTGTTCACACAATGACACTTTGTTTTCTTTACAAATATATTGAATATCTGTCAAGATTACTATTTTGTTATTGCCCTTTGTGAATTTCCTTGTCTGCTTTGCTTGTTCTTTCAGGTAAAATTTATTATTTTATTAATGATGCCAAAACATTGTAAGTAAAATTAGTATTTGTAGAAATATTTTTTAAAAAATTGTTTCTGCTGTCTGTCTTTTTACAAATAACATGGCATATTTTTATTTTTTTAAATAATCGTATTGTGTTGGCCAGTTCTAAACTTCTAAACAGTGATGTGTAAATGGGCTTTCTTGTTCTGAGTACCACCAAAAGCAATGAGTATCTGGCTTAATAAATTTCCGTTTCTGTTTTTAGATCTTGAAGAGACTTGTTTTATTGAATAGTTTACAACATTTGTTGAGACATTTTTCTTTCCTTCTCCTTTCCTTTCTTTTTCTTGCTTTCTTCCCTTGTCTCTCTTCCTCTTTCTTTCCTTCCCTTTCTTTCCCCAGGTTTTTGCTTGACTGGACCTTTCCTGAAACAAAAGTGATTCCACTCAGAGTTGAATATTACCCTCTCAGAATCCCATTTCATTTCTCTTTTGTAGTATTGGAGTTAACCTCCTTGTCCCCTTATTAGATTTGCCACAGTTGTATCAATGTTTCTGATTTTCTTTCTCCAAGAAGCAGCTCTTGTTTTATTATCCCAACAAGTTTTATTTTTGTTGTTTTCTATTTTTGTTTCAATTCATATATACTTTCTACATTCTTTAGGATTTTTTTTTTCTTTATAACTTTGTATTTTAGAAGCTTTCTTTACAATCTTTTTTTTTTTCTGTAAATATATTTGATTTACAATGTTGAGTCTCAGTTGTATATAGGAGTGATTTAGTTATGCAGATACATATCTATTTTGTAGGTTCTTTTCCATTATAGGTTATTACATGATACTGAGGATTTCTTTTTTTCTTTCTTTTTTTTTTTTTTTTTCCATTGATGGTTTAGGGATTGACCTGTATTTAGCAATTTTGTCTGAATCCCAAATATTTTTTTGTATACATGTTTTTTGATTAAAATTTCATTGTCTAAGATTTTTGGCAAGTTGATTCCAAAGATTTCACTATTTTCTGGCTGAATGTTTTCATTTATAGTTTACTGAGACATTTTCCTTGGAGCTCTGATGTTATGTGTGAATATACACTGTCATGTCTATATACACATCCTTTTCAGATTACTACATGTTTTAAGATATGTAAATGTATTTTCAAAGATATTTTCTGTTTGTATGGTAAAAACATGAAATTTTTTAATTCTAGAAATTTGTTCCCCCAAGTGAATACAGCATAAAGAGTAACGGTATAAAACTATATTCCTTTGAGAATAATCCTTACTAACTGAACTTGGAAATGTTAAAAAATTATTCATAACACTTAGGGAAGGTGGTAAGAAAAACTTTATTCAAGGTAAGAGTACTACAGTGGGGTATTATAATATGGGAGAGAGATTGAGCTTATGTCTGACTCCAGCAGCGATGCAGCTGGGATTTATAGCTAAGGAACAGGGTGGGTCCATGGGATTGCAAACAGAGATGGGAGACTGAAAAGCAATGGACAACAATAACAGAATGGGTGTCAGTGTATGGAAGCTTATTAAGACTACTGTAAGGGTGAGGTTAGATTCTGGCTCAACTGAGAGGATCATTGCTGAGGCTAGGCAAGGCTGATAAGATATTCAGTTGAGTGAAATGATATGTGATCTGATACTGAGGGTGGTCAAATCAAGGGTGGGCTATGTTTTCTAAACTGAAGTAGCAGATTCTGGATTAGATCGGACTAGATGGACAGGCACCCCTGAATAATGACATTGCCCAAAGTTGGCAGTGCATTAATGTACTACTGCTGCATAACCAATTAGCCAGAACTAGCAGCTTAAAACAATATTATTTCATACTGCTGCTGAAAGTTGGGAATCCAGGAGTAATTCAGCTGAGTGTTCTGGCTCAGTGTCTCATGAGATTGCCATCCTCTGAAGCCTTGACATGCACTGGTGGATTTCCTTCCAAGATGGCTTACTCACATAGCTGTTGAAACCACTTTGCTTGCTGGCTATTGGAAGAAAGCCTCGGTTCTTTCACATGGGCCTCTCTAAAGGGCTACCTGAGTGTTCTCAAGATATGACTAAGCTGGCTTCTAGAGTGAGTGATCCAAGAGGATGAGCAAGGAGGCTGCAGTGCCTTTTATGACCTAGTCTCAGATGCTTCATTGCTCGTTTCTGCAATATTCTAACATTAGAAGTGAGCCACTAAGTCCACCACGCATGTGAAGGGGAGAAGGAAGGAACTGTGGACATAATTTAAAACCACGTGGTGCACACATTGCCACAAATTGTTTACATGCTAGTTGTCCAAAATGCATTTTCCTGCCGATGCTTTTATATAATTTATCTGTTACGGCATTAACTTGAAGCTCAGGACCTTGTCTTCTAAGTCAGGTCCAGCTATGGATCAGGGTCCACGTGGACAGTATCTCAAGTGTTCTGTTGCTCAGTTGTGTCGTATTCTTTGCGACCCCATGGACTGCAGCACTGCAGGCTTCCCTGTCCATCAACTCCAGGAGCTTGCTCAGACTCAAGTCCATTGAGTCGATGATGCTATCCAACAATCCCATCTTTTGCTGTCCCCTTCTCCTACCTTCATTTTTTTCTGCATCATGGTCTTTTCCAATGAGACAGTTATTTGCATCACATAGCCCAAGTATTAGAGCTTCAGCTTCAGCATCAGTCCTTCCAATGAATATGCAGGAGAGATTTACTTTAGGATTGACTGATTTGATCTCCTTGCAGTCCAAGAGCCTCTCAAGTCTCCAACACATCAGTTCAAATTATACAAGTGTAGTTCCTCTAGACCTGAGGGTGTGTGAACAAAAGAGATGAGTTAATCTGCTCACTTTCACAGCCAACATACAGTGATGGGTCAGACATAGATAACCTTCATAGACACTCCTGTTCCAGAAAGGGGAGGGGAAATGGGAGTCAATAGTAGCAGTTCTGAAATCCCATGGGTTCTTGAGGGCAGTGCTTTGATTAGTATTTAAGGCCTGGAAACTTCCTAGGCTTCAGTCTCTGATTTTTTAACTCTACCCCCTGACATGATGCCATTGCATGAAAGGTGGCTAGTATATGGTTACATGAAACAGTCTCCCTAGCCTAATTCCTGCTTGTAGAAGGTAGAAGTCCAGAACTCTATTTTGTACTAGTGCTGGTCCTTTCAGTCCGAGCTGAACATAAATATGTTATCTTAAAACCTTGGTGTGTCTCCTGATAATCTTACTGGTGCTCATGGCAAAGCACCCCACTCCAAAGCCACAATCACACATGTCTTCATAATAAGGCTTACTGTGTCTTGGTTTTCTGCTGAGATAGCTGAGGGATAACACCCTGAACCTTGGTAGAAATCTTATTGTGTGACTGAAAGGATCTCTGATTGACACCCGTAAACTATTTTGAGGGTATTGGCCTGACTAAATAATGCCATGATGCATCCCCTTCCAGCTTTCTGAGGCTTAACAAAGAATTTTACAGTCACACTCAACGGTAGAACACCTTTGTTTATAAAAAATAATATGAAGAAGAACTGGCCTATAGGTGGTGTAAAATGTTATATTTAGACCACCTAATCTCAATGCCCTGGATATGATCTTGCTTGAGAGCCATTAATTTTAACATCTTCTGTCATCTTAAAAGACTGGAAAATTCCCAAATCAGCAAATTTTGTCTCCTGTTTTCATAGTCTTTATCTTAAACATTTTTTTTTTAATTCCCTTCATGTTTTACTACAGGCAGCAAGAAGAAACCAGGAAGCACTTTTGGCTGTTTGGATGGAAATCCTCTTAGATAACTCAATTAAGTACAGTTTGTCCTCCCAGGTCAGTAGGTACATTTTCTACTTTTCATAAACTGCAGGTATAGTGGACTTTCCTCTTTACACTCCCCAGGCTCTTTCCTCCTGCCTCTCCATTCTGACAGGCATTCTAGGTGCATGACTGTGATTCCACTTAGAACGTGTTTGTTCAGTGAGATAATGGGGAGCGATTCCCTGGCTTCAGTGCTTCTGCTGGCCAGAGACTACGTACCTTTCCCTAAGAACTTCATGTTTTCGCTCTCCAGCTTCTATCACCTGGCTAGGTCAGTTGCAATAGCTCATACTCACAAGCGAACTGGCAGGGATTTCTACGCGCAAATGTGCACAAACATACATGTGTACACAGTAACATCGCTGAGAGGAAACTTGTCCATATGCAGAAGTACAAGCTTTCTTTTCCAGGAACATGAATTTTGGTAAGCACTCAAATTTCTACACGCACACGTACACAGACATATGCGTGTACACAGTAATATCGCTGAGAGTAAACTTGTACGTATGCAGAAGTACAAGCTTTCTTTTCCAGGAACATGAATTTTGGTGAGTACTCAGATTTCTTCGTCCTGGTTGTTTTTTCACTTGCTCATCGATCATGTCAGGTTACACTTCTAACTCCGTGACTTATCCTCAAAGGTTACAAAACCTTGGCATTTGCTCTTGACAGGAACTGGCCTGCAGAGCAGCGGGCAGGGTTGGAAGTTCTTGCCATGAACAGCTGTATGACATGTGCCTGCCTTGTGCATTCTCCCATCACCTTGGACAGCTTCACAGTACCAGTCATGTTGGCCTGATCCATTGCCTGTGCATTCCTTCAGGGGACCAGAAAACAAGGACCTCTGAGCTCAGCTGACTTGAAGAACTGCTTTCTCGGTGTGCACCTATCTAGGTCATTCGTGTCAGTGTTGTGCCCCTCTTTCTAGCCTACCACCCCTTTCATCCCACAGCATTCTGAATGAGGCCCCCTGTTCTTCCTATCTGTGTAGCGTCCTGTGTGCACCATCTACCTGTGCCCCCACGTGCTGTCTCCATGTAGCAGGAAAAGGCCAGAAACACCTGAGCCTCCAAAAGCCCCCAGAGACTGTGACAGGCCTGGGTCTGATCCAAGGTCGTGAAGAAGGTGCACATGGATACAGGGTCTCTTCCGATACAAAGAATGGAACCGGAGGCCATAAAAGTAAGGTGGCATCCCTACACGTCTTCCTTTCTGTTTAACACTACCCATGCACATGGAGTCCCCCAACAGATGAGGCCCTGGGAAACCTGCAGTTTCTGGGCCCAGAGCTGCCTCCGTTGGACAGAAAGCAGTGTTACTATCTCAAATGGACCAAGAGGGCTTGAACCACCCAGGCCTCAGTGCCAAGGCCCTCTTTCAGGTGCTGTCATTAGGCCCCGGTAGGACTGCCTACAGTCACACATCCCTGCTTCCCTACACAGCACCCATGCCAAGGAAGCCAGTGCCCGGTTGGGCCCAGGGACATCCAAGACGGTCACCTGGAAGGCAGCATTCCTCTGAGTGCACCTGGGTGCAGATCCCCTACAACACAATCAGAGATTCTGCTCCAGCAAGACTACCAGAATCCTTCAGGTGCAGACGTGCACCTTTGCCCCTCAGGCCCCCAAAGCCAGGGGCAAGACCCCAAAGAAAAGAAGGAATTCATGTCAGAACTTTCAGCATGGACCATGGGGTATCTTTGGCAGGACCGCTACTGCCTAGAGTCTGGACCCTGAAAACCAGCAGGCCCTGAACTGCCCCAGGGGCTTCTCTGTCTCCCACTCTCCTGAGGTCCCTTGGGACATGCAGTTTACCCACCGCCCTTGCCTTTTCTCTGTTCCCTCCCTCACAGGCATATCCCGGCAGAGGGTCACACAGGTAAACCCACTTGCGCTTTCCTCGCCTTTGGGCACTGTCAGGGAGGCAGGCTGGAAGTGCCTGGCGGCATGCCACGCTTACAGCATGTCTCTCCTAGGATGCCTGTGGTTTTGCAGATACAGCATACTTTAGCACGTCTCATGTTTTGTGTCATATCATGCCAGTGTGTACCACCCTCAGGGAGGGCGTTGTGCTGGCTGCTGGGCTGATCTGGGGCAGCACTGGCCCAGGACCTTCCCAGTTCTCCTTTTCACATGTGTGTGGAACAAGTCTCCAGTGCAGCAGGCAATCTCTGACTCTTTCTCCTTCAGCTCTCTGCCCATCTGAGCAGGACCTTAGCCTCACCATCCCAGGATGGTGCCATAGCTACGTCCATCATTTCCACAGGCCAGCCCATGGCCCCACACACTGAGGGCTCCACAGGCAGTGGTTTCAAAGCCCCACCCCACATGATTTGCTCTGTGTGAATCCTTAGACCATGAAACCCTCTTCCTGATCCAAACACACACAACAACACGGTAGAACTGATGAGCGTGTTTTGTATCTGGTCTAATTGCAGATACCTGGAGCCACAGTCTGGAGTTATCACTGGCCATCCTTTCCTCCTTCCCACCCTAGGCAGGGTCAATGCAGAGAGATGGCGAGAAACCACCTTCAGCCTGGTCACCTCATGACTGCTCTTCTGGTTGCTCAGCACCTCCTCTCCTGCCACCTTCATCTCTGCCTCTGCCCTGGGCCGGACACACACGCACACACACACACACACACACACACACACACACACACACACACAGCCAGCATAAATAAGCACGTGTGTATACACACACATGCTCAGCACGGGGACACAAATGCAAACAACGAACATAGTTGTTTCAGGAGGTGAAGACGACCGAGGCCAGCAATGTCGGAGATGGCGACAGTAGGCATCGTGTCCTGCCCTTGGGGCTCCCTGTTCGCCTTCTCCACGAACTCTTCCATGTTTTCCCAAGGCAGCCTGAAGCCGCTTCCAGCACAGCATGTTTGGTGGTTGTGAGACACTGAGTGATGAATGTGGAAATTCACAGAAGATCCCAAAGTCAGCACACAGGTACACTGGGACCCCGGAGAGGACACCTTTTCAATGATAGGCCTTCCCAGGGTAAGGGGTGGGAGTGAAGTGCCCAGGCAATCTCAGACTCAGTGAGCAGCAGGAGGCCAGGGGATGGAAGGACCCACAAAGGATGATTCTGACAAAGATACTTAATACACACTGCCTCTAGTAGTATCACCGGGACTCTAGTGCTGCCACCACAGCTGATTTGATGGAGACTTGTTTCACTCATGGACACACCAAGTCTCCAAATAGACAGTCTCAGGAGGTCCCCTGCTACATGCACGACCCAAATTCAGGCTCCATAGCCAGCTTGGATGAGTCTGAGCATCCCCATTTGGGAAAGGACAGTGTCCCTGTAGTATCACACGAGTGTCCCTTCAGGGCCCACCTTCAGACCCCATCTCCACACATGTTTCTGTCAGTTACTCTCATGGAAGAACCTTCCTGACCAGGGTACTACTTCAGGGGATCGTCCCACACATCTTGGCCGACAATCTGCTGGCAATACGAGCAAGGTGAGCCAGCAGCCAAGAATCCCAAAATGAAATGCTAACTGTGTTCAGGCCCAAAGCAGCCACACCTCGGCAATCCTGTTCAGTTCTGAGCAGTTGTGACCTGACAACCAGCCAAGAAATATAAGGCTCCTGGTGTCCATGCTGCGGCTGGATGCTCCCCATTCAAAGTCCCAGAACCAGTGGACAGGAGTGGAACAACATGCCCTATACCCTACAGAGAGACAGGGGAGATGGGTGTGGATCCCACAGGTGGACAATCCACAACCTTGCACACCCACACTCATCACCCCAGGAACCACGTTTTGCAAGTGATGTCAAGGTAATTCTACTTAGTGGTCACTGTGTTCAAGTGGTAGGGGTGTCCTGAAAGGAAAATATCAACTTGTAGTGGGACGATGGATGGCTCCGCAACAGCACCTGTCAGGATAGTGAGGAGGGGAAAGGTTCCTGTGCCTCCTCCTCTTCCTGAGCAGCAGACTTCAAAGAGCAGAAGAAAGGATACAGCTATGGCCCAGAAGCAAGGGATGCCCAAGGTGATGGCGCTCCTCCAAGCCAAGTCAGGATTCCTCCTCTGATGGTTCTTGCACATGAACTGGAAGTAGGCCCTGCAGTTTTTCTTACACTCAGAGCTCAGTTCCACCAGCAGGGCAGCCAGTGCCTGCAGCGCATCTTGCCCTGGAAGCTCAATAGTGCTCCCAAGCCTTTCCTGGCCCTGCTCCTCCACCTTCTCAGCTCCTGGGAGAACCCCTATTGCTGCTCCTCATCTGCCACAATCTCCACCTCCTCCATGACGTCTTCTGCAAGCAGCTAGAACCCACCACGCAATCCCCACCACGTCTCCATCCACCAGGGGCTCACCATCGTCCACCCCCTCCACCCTGCATAGTGTGGCTCCTTTGCCTGGCATGACAACTTGTGGCTGCAAGGTCCCAGCCTCAAAAAGCCTGAGGATGGCAGGCCACCAACCCCAGCGCCCTGAAACCAGGGATCACAACTAGGAAGGTCTGGGATCCCAGAATGCTCCTGCATTCCTCTGACTGCCTTTCACACTCCTCTTGGCCCTGGTCGTGACCCCAGGCAGATGTGAAGGGATGGGACATAATAGCACAACAAGTGGTGTGCAAATGCGGCTCAGGCTTCAATAATCCTGTGGGATCCACTAGCTCTTTTGGGGTGGGGAGTGAGGGGGATGGTAGGGAAGCGGGGGCTGGTGCGTGCCCGGTGGCCTGAGGCTGAAGAAAGGGGTGGCAGACAGCACAGGACGGGGTGAAGGGGCCCTGGGGAAATCAGCCTAATAGGCGGATCCCTAGGCTGTGAGCCACGCACAGGCTGCTGGCCCAAATCTAGTCCAGTGGCCGAGAGCGTGGTGGGCAGAACCCTTATGGACATTCCCCTCAAACGTAGGGCATCTTCCATGGTTCCTGGGCTACAGTGCACCCACATGGCATATACTGCTCCAGGGAGGTAATGGGTTTTGCATCTGCTGATCCCCCAGGCGATGTCATTGTCCAGGCTCCGGAAATTCCAAGGACGGGTTCCTGCTTCGCAGTCAGAACAGCACATTCCTGTGTCCCTCAGGACCCGCAATAACTGAGAAATCTCCCTGAGGATCCAAAGGATAAACAGGGGCTCCATGTGGCTGGATACTTTTCTCCATGGGACACAGAACCTGTTGTTGTCCAGATGCTAGGGGAGAAGGGAAAAACCCCCTGTTTGCTACAGTTGATCTCCACTGTTCAGGGACACCAGAGCCTTAGGGTACAGAGCTGGCTCTGTGTCTCTTCATCTCTGCTGCTGGCATAGCACTGTTTTGGGCAGTCCTTCTGTGTGTGTACCAAGGGCTGGTGTCTCTTTGTCTCCATCTCTCAAAGTGGTGCTCGTGCTGTCTGCCACTCTCTGGACACCAGTGCTCATACGAGAAGTTTACATGAGAAGGCAAGCCCTGCTCCTCCTTAGTGAGTTGCACCCATGGGAGATCAGACTTTGTCAGTCCACACTTTCAGAGAGTGCTTTCTCAAACTTGAAAGTCAACAGTGGGCGGTCACTGCTGAACTGCAGAAGGTGCGGTGCGACCCTCCCTCCCTCGCTGGACACACATGAATGCTGCAAAGGCCTCAGGTGGCTTGGCCACACTTTGCACAGATGGAGAAATGGGGCATGCCCTGGGTCCTGAGGGAACTTCCTGAACATTATTTGAATACCCGCCAGGGAGATGGTAAGGACAGCTCCCCATTAAGTTCCATGACCCACTGGTGCCAGAAACATGCACAACTGCCAATTTACCCTATCGAGGCCCCTTCAAAGTGGTTCTGTTCTCCATGTGAGAACACATTCAAGCCTGCCCGGTCACCCAAGCCTGTGGGCCTGGGAGCAGCAAGAGGATCAAGATAAGCCATCCATCCTATAGTCCTGATACCCAATATATGTGTTCTGCAAAGAGTACAAAGAGTGACAATTCAAACTGGAAGACTGCAGTTAGCAGGTGCTTATGTTGCAGTTCTGGTCCATCACTGAAACCACACAAAAAAGGCAAGGGTTTCTCAGGCTCATGGTAAGGTCAGGGAAAGTATGCCTGGCACTTGGGAAGGATGGAAAGGCCCTTGTATCCAGGTGTGCAAGGGGCTGTGGGGTCACCCACCATGGCTTCTGTGTCTGGGATTGCAGCCTGTTCTGTGTCTCAGATCTTCTGCACTTTCACTGGTCGCCACCAGGCACTTTCTTCTGGCCTCTCCTTTCTGCTAGGCATCCCTGCTATACCACTGTGATTCCACTGAGAACTTGCTCACTCAGTGAGATAGCGGGGATCAGTAAGTACTCTGGCTTCAGTGCTTCCACTAGCTAGAGTCTACGTACCTTTTCCTATGGCTTTCATGTTTTTGCTGTTCAACTTCCATCACCTGGTTAGATCAGTTCTGACAGCTCATACTCATAAACGTACTGGCAGGCACATCTGCACGCACGTGCGTGAACACACTAACGTCTCTGAGAGCTAACTTGCACATATGCAGAAGTACAAGCTTTCTTCTCCAGGAACATGACTTTTGGTAAGCACCCGACTTTCTTTGTCCAGGCTATTTTTTTTCACTTGCTCATAAATCATGTCAGGTTGCACTTCTAACTCTGTGACAGCACCAAGAGTTTTTGAACCACCCATGCTTCACTGATTTACTAAATGCCAAGACTCCCTTTCAGTTGCTCTCATTAGGGCCAGGTATGTCTTCATACAATCAGCTATATCTGCTTGCCCACACAGCTGAAGTGCCAATGAAGCCTGTCCATGGTTGGGCCCAAAGACATGTAAGACAGTCACTGGGAAGGCAGGGTTCATCTGAGTGTTACCTGGGGCAGATCCGCTATGACAAAATCAGAGTATCTGCTCCAGCAAGACTGCCAGAATCCTCCCTCAGGTGCAGCCGTGCTCCTTTGCCCATCTAGACCCACAGCCAGGGGCATGACCCCAGAGGAAAGAAGGAATTCACATCAGGACTTTCAGCACGAGCCATGGGTTGGTTATCTTTGGCAGGACTGCTATTGCCTGGACCCTGACCCTGAAAACCAGCAGGCTTCAAATTGACCCCAGGGGCTTCCCTGTCTCCCACTCTCCAGAGGTCCCTTGGCACATGCAATAAGCCCACCATTCTTGCTTACTCCCTGTTCCCTCCCTCATAGGCACATCCTGGCAGAGCACCACATATGGACACCCACCCCTGCACTTTCTTTGCCAACCTGCACTGCCAGGGAGGCTGAAAGTGCCTGGAGGCATGCCACATTCACACCCTGCCTCTCCAAGGATGCCTGTGGTTTTTCATGGACAGCCTACCTTAGCTCATCTTGTGTTGTGCGTCACATAATGTGAGTGTGTGCCACCCTCATGGAAAGAGTGTGCTGGCTGATGGGCTGATCCTGGGCAGCACAGGCCCAGGACTTTCCTGATTCTCCTCACGTGTGTGGAACAAGACTCCAGTGCAGCAAACAATCTGTGCCTCATTCTCCTTTGGGTCTGCCCTTCTCTGCAGGACCTTAGAGTCCTCACCACCCCAGTCCTGCCGTAGCCACGTCCACATTTCCACAGAACGGCCCATGTGCTCACAGACTGAGGGCGCTACAGCCAATGGTTTCAAAGACGCACCCCATCTGATTTGTCCTGGGTGAATCCTCAGAGCATGTAACCCCTCTTCCCAGTCCAAAAAAACACAATAGCAAGATAGAAATGGTGAGGGTGTTTTTGTATTTGGTCTTCATGTCTGCGTCTGCCCTAGGCCAGACACACACACACACACACACACACACACACACACACACGTCCGACGCAAGCACGTGTGTATACACACACATTCTCAGCATGGGGACACAAACCCAAACAGGAAACAAAGGTGTTTCAGGAGCCTGTGTTTCCTGTTTGTGTTTATGTCCCTGTGCAGACCATGTGTTTGTATATATGCATATGTTTGTGTCGGCTGTGTTTGTCTGTGTGTGTGTGTGTGTGTGTGTGTGTGCGTGTGTCTGGCCCAAGGAAGACATAGATATGAAGGTGACAGGAAGGTGCTGAGCAACCATAAGGGGAAGCACGAGGCATCCCCAGTCTAAGGGTGGTTGGTCGCTGCAATGTCGGAGATGGAGTCAGGAGGCACCATGTCCTGTCCTTGTGGCTTCCTGTCCACCTCCTCCCTGAGCTCTTCCATATTTTCCCAAGGTAGCCTGAAGCCACTTCCAGTGCAGCATGTGTGGTGGTGCTGAGCCACTGAGTGGTGGATGTGGACATTCACAGAAGATCCCAAAGTCAGCACACAGGTGCACTGGGACCCCGGAGAGGATGCCCTTGCAATGATAGGCCTTCCCAGGGTAAGGGGCGGGAGTGTAAGGCCCAGGCAATCTCAAACTCAGTGAGCAACAGGAGGCCAGGGGATGGCAAGACCATGGGAGGATGATTCTGACAAAGAAACTTAATTCACCCTGCCTCTAGTAGTATCACCTAGGACTCTCACTCTGCAACCACAACTGATTTGAGGGGACTTGCTTCACTCACAGACACACTGAATCCCCAAGCCCCCAGTCTCAGCAGGCCACTTGCTACATGCATGGCCCAAATTCAGACTGCGTAGCCAGCTTGCATGAGACTGAGCATCCCCATTTGGGAAAAGACAGTGTCCCGGCTAGTACATGGCTCTCCCTTCATGGCTCACCTCCAGACCCCTTCACCACACGTCTTGCTGTCATGGAAGAATCTTCTCTCCTGGGGTAGTCCTTCAGGGGATCATCCCACTAATCTTTGCTGATGATCTGCTGGCAACACCTTGCTGCTGAGCAAGGTCAGCCCTGGGCTGACCAGGATCCGAACCCTCACACAAGCAGCCAAGAACTCCAACAACAATCATCAACTGTATGCAGGACCAAAGCAACTCCAGCTCAGCAATCCAGTTGGATTCTGGCCAGTTGTGGCCTGACAACCAGTTGAGAAAGTTAACGCTCCTGGTTTCCAGCCTGCGGCTGGTTCTACCTGTTCAAAGTCCCAGAACTGATGGACTGGAGTAGAATGATGTCCTGTATATGCTGCAGAAAGACAGGGGAGACGGGTGTGGATCCCACAGGTGGATCATCCACACCCTTGCACACCCATACTCATCACCCCAGGAGCCACGTTTTACCAGTGATGTCAAGGTAATACTCCTTAATGACCACTGTGTTCAAGAAGTTGGGATGGTCCTGAAAGGCAAATATCAGCTTGCTGCATGACCGTGGATGGCTCGCACCTGTACCTGCTATGATAGGGAAGACCGAAATGGTTCAAGCTTCTAGGGTCCTCAGTTTGCCTCCCAGGCAAGCATTAACAGCTTCCACGAAGCTTCTCCAAACTCTCACAGTGTAGGAACATGGATAAGATGATCTTTACACATGCCGCCAAGTCCCATACCCACTTATCCTCAGTCTCCCTCACTGACATTCAAATCAATCATGTAGCTGAGAAAGTCTTTGTCTTGGTCGCTGATCATGACAGAAACTTGAGGGTGGTTCATAATCTGCTTGAGGACAAGAAGACATTTAGGCCACATGCTGGGCCAGAAGATCCAATAGCAACAGCTCTAGTCGAGTGGAACAAGCACTCTGGAATAGGAATTTCCAAGGATGCTGGGTACTTCCACTTGCCCAGCCACCACCCATGTTCTCATGCCATGCCATACCATCGACACATTCATGGCTCTGGGTTCCTTGTGGTGTTCTGCACCTGAGGTGGTCTACATCTCCCAAGCAGGGGTTGTTTATGACTGTTACTATCCTCCTCCTGACTTGTGTGTGCTGGGTAGTATAATGCCACTGCTTACCGTGTCAGGATTTGCAGTCCCTGTTGCACACTGTGTCTTCAAGCAAGGGGGTAGTGTGCGTGTGTATGTGTGTGTATGTGTCTTCAGCAAGAAAGACCTAGGACTCTGACCTGCTCCCTGTCTTCACAACAGATGGCAGGCATGTTTCTGAATTCGTTTGGCACTCCAAGCAGATGAGAATAGCAGCCCCTTCCAGTTCCACCTTGCTTGTGGTCCACCTCATGCCTTTGCATTTCACTAGTGAGAGCAATTACAAGGGCTCTGACTGACAGGATGGGTCTTGGACTCTCACTCTCTCAGCTATTTCCCAGGATCATCCACATTTACAACAATAACTGTCTCTGGTGGCTGCTCTGTTGCACTGTCTCTCGTCCTTCCTGATCTAGAGGCCTCAGGTGCTGATCCTCCTCAGATGCAGGCCTGAGGGAGACACCCAAAGTCATGGCTGTGACACAGCTGTGGCCCTAACGGGCTCTTCTCAGCTTTGCCTTTGGAGCCTGCCTCTGCCCCAGACCACACTTCATTCAGGGGTCTCCCACGCCTCCCCTGTTCCCTTGCCCTGTGGCCTCACCTGTTTTTGCAGGATCTTCAGCACAATCATCTTGAAGGTGTCTTTGCCATTGTTTAATTTGGCTATAAAGCTCATAAATTTTAACAGTACAGTAACACAATTTTTCTAATGTACACTGTTAAGAGTTTAATGAGCTCTTGGTGAGTTTCTTGGTTTCAGTTAGAAAGCCCTGCATTACTCTTAGGGCTCTAGAAGCTTCTGAAACTGAAGGAAAGACTACAAATATTCCAGACTAATTTGATTATAATATAGTTTTCTAAATACTTAAACAGATTCTGCTTCCCCCCTGCCCAAAAAATTATCCCTGACTCCTGAAGATCTTAATGATTATATTGCAGGAAACTGGTAGAATTACAATTTCTCAGTGCTTCGTAATTTCATCAGCAAGATTTTCTGAGGTGAAAAACACGTTGTAGTTTTTTTTTTTTTTTTTTTAATTAGTCCTAGACACAGTAATCAGGGGAAAAGGAAATTAAAGGAGTACAGATAGGACTATATATATATATAGTCCTATATATATATATATACTGTTAGAAGATGACATGACCCTCCACACAGCGAACAATAAGGATGTGAGCAGAAAATTACATGAGCTAATCAATGAATAGAATATAGCTGCAGAATACAAAATTAATACTCAGGAATTCCTTTCATTCTGATACACTAGAAATGAAAAACGAGAAAGAGAACTTAAGGAAAATATCTCATCCACCATCCAATGAAGAGAATCAAATATTTAGGAATATTTTCACTTAAAGAAAGCAAGGACTTGGTACAGAAAACTATAAAACCATGGTGAAAGAAATTCTAGATGGCACAAATAGATGAAGAAGTGTACCATGTTCTTAGATCAGAAGAATCAATATAGTGACCATGAGTATGCAACTCGAGGTAATCTATCAGTACATTCATTCACATTGATATTCTCAGATTTAACTGTAGAATCCCTATCAAAACACCAACGGTGTTTTTCACTGAACTATAAGAAATAATTTCACAATTTCTGTGGAAACACAAAAGACCTTCAATGAGCAAATCACTCTTGAGAAACGACTGAAATGGAAAATCTGCCTTCCTGACGTCAGACTATAGTACAAAGCTACAGTCATCAAGATTGTAAGGTACTGGGCCAAAAACAGAATTACAGATCAATGGAACAAAATAGGAAGTCCAGAGATGAAGCCATACATCCACGGCCTCCTTGTATTTGACAGAGTATGCATAAATATGCAACGGAGCAAAGACAATCTCTTGAACATACAGTTCTGGGAAAACAGGTCAACCGCATTAAAAGAATGAAATGTTTTCTAATGGCACACACACAAACAAATGCAAAATGGATTAAACACCTAAATGGAAGACCAGAAACTATAACGTTCTTAGAGGAAAACATAGGCAGAACACTCTCTGAGAGAAATCACAGCAAGACCTTCTCCTCTATGACCCACCTCCCAGAGTAATGGAAATAAACACAGAAGGAAACAAAAGCAACTGATTTAAATTTCCAAGCTTCTGGACAGTAAAGGAAACTATAAGCAAGGTGAAAAGACAGCCTTCAGAACTAGAGCAAATTACAACAAATCAAACAACTGACCAAGAGTTAATCTCCCACATGTGCAAGCAGCTCATGCAACTCAATACCAGAAGAATAAATAACCCGACCAAAAAGTGGGCAAAAGAAGTAAATAGACATTTCTCCAGGGAACATATACAGATGGCTAATGAACACAGGACAGATGCTCAACATCACTCATTATCAGAAAGATGACAGTCAATACCACAATGAGATGTCATCTCACACTGTTCACAAGGACCATCATCCAAAGTCTCAAACAAGAAACACGGGAGGGGAGTGAAAAAATAACGAACATACACTGTTGGTAGTAATGAAAACTGGTATAGCCACAATAAACCATATGGTTTCTTAGAAACCTGGAAATGGAACTGTCATATGACCAGCAATCATCCAAGCATACACCCCAAGGAAAGCAGGACTGAAAGAGACACATGTACACCAATATTCATCCCATGACTGCTGGGGTCCAGCACACGCATGATCCAGGCAAACTCTCAGGAGAAACGGAGAATGATTTAGAGAGAGATAAGGAAAGAATATTGTAGATAAGAAAACAGAAGAGAAAAAGAGGCTGATATTCCTTGGCCAGGCAAGAAAGTGAACTCAGGGAGCCTCTGTGTTCCAAGGGATTAGCCTGAAAAAGAGATGGAGGGAGAGGGAGAGAGAAAAAAAGAAAGAGAGAAAAATAAAAACATGGGTTGACCAAGTTTCTTCGGTGAGCAAGGCCCATTATTTTAATTTCAAAAGGGACTTTTATACATAAACTTGTGCATAGAGGGAAATGAAAGATGCAAAGTCATACAGAGTCAGCCCAAATATTACATCTGTTTTGTCTTTATCAAAACCACATTTTGTTGTTGTTGTTGATGTTGTTTTCTGCATACCCTTCCCATAAACAATATTTTGTATTTTATCTTCTGGCCTTGGAGTTCTGTAAACATTTTATGACCCTCTTTTGATAAAGGCTGTTCAACCAGAAAACTTATTTTCCTTTGAAATATTTTTTCTTTATATTTCTAATCTATGACAGCCTCAGAAAGTATTAAACAAGTTACATTTCTCATGGAGCAAAGGTGCAGTGAGTTACAAGAAAGAAAGAAGGGATTAGTTCAAAGCCCTGCTGTGGTTAATTTCAAGGCTACACTTGTTTTTCTTACATTGCAACTATGTTAACTAATGAACTCCCAGGTGCACAATGGATAAGAGACATGAGGACTTAGTAACAAGCATTGGTCCAATAATGAAATCCTACACCAGCACTACTCTAATAACTTTTAACTCTCTGAAAGACTCTATGTTTTAGGCTCCCTGTGCTTCTCACAGTCGGGAGGCTGTGAACAATCATATGTATATCTGCAAGAGTCTGGACAAACCTGCCAAGCAAGCTAGAATGCTAACAGAGGGGGTTTGATTTGAAATATTCCTCTCATGTCCAGGAGACTTATTAGCTAGAGCCCTAAACTGATTTTCTCCAGAGAAAGGTGGTTGTGGATAGATCCCTGTATGTCAGGAGAGTTGGTGAAAGGCACAAAATAGTAAGACAGACAGATTCTGGTTTTGGGGTAGATGCTTGAGCCTGTCGAGGGAGCCCCTCGAGTCCTGAGGCATTGCTTAACAGTTCTCTTTCACATGAACTTGTCATTGGTGGGATCTCCCATGCTGGCTCCAGGCACACGACTATTTACAGTAGCTAGGATATGGAAGCAATCGAGAAACCCACTGCAGATGAATGGATAAGAAAGTGGTGATATATATACATGGTGGACTATTACTGAGTTGTGGAAAAGAATGTATTTGACTCAATTCTAGAGAGATGGGTGAAACAGGAACCTCTTCTACAGAATGAAGTACAGTCAGAAAGAGAAATACAGATCCTGTGTAGGAATGCATATGTATGAAATTTGGAGAGATGGTCATGATGATCCAACATGCAGGGCAGCAAAAGAGACAGAGATGGAAAGAACAGACTGGAGAGTGCAATGGTGGGATGATTTGAGCAAATAGCATTGAAACATGTACATTACCATACATAAACAGATGACTGGTGCAAGTTCAGTGCATGATGCAGGGCACTCAAAACCAGTGCTCTGGGACAACAAAGAGCAATAGTCTGGGGAGTGAGGTGGGATGAAGGTTCTGGATGCGGGAACACTGGTGACCTACTCTTGTTTATGTAAGGCAAAAACTAACCCAATATTGTAAATTGAATGTCTTCCCATTAAAATAATTTTATTTTTTTTTTATTTTTTTTATTTTTTTTTTAATTTTTTTTATTTCTTAAATTTTAAGATCTTTAATTCTTACATGCGTTCCCAAACATGAACCCCCCCTCCCTCCTCCCTCCTCCCTCCCCATAACATCTCTCTGGGTCATCCCCATGCACCAGCCCCAAGCATGCTGTATCCTGCGTCAGACATAGACTGGCGATTCAATTCTTACATGATAGTATACATGATAGAATGCCATTCTCCCAGATCATCCCACCCTCTCCCTCTCCCTCTGAGTCCAAAAGTCCATTATACACATCTGTGTCTTTTTTCCTGTCTTGCATACAGGGTCGTCATTGCGATCTTCCTAAATTCCATATATATGTGTTAATATACTGTATTGGTGTTTTTCTTTCTGGCTTACTTCACTCTGTATAATCGGCTCCAGTTTCATCCATCTGATCAGAACTGATTCAAATGCATTCTTTTTAACGGCTGAGTAATACTCCATTGTGTATATGTACCAGAGCTTTCTTATCCATTCATCTGCTGATGGACATCTAGGTTGTTTCCATGTCCTGGCTATTATAAACAGTGCTGCGATGAACATTGGGGTACATGTGTCTCTTTCAATTCTGGTTTCCTCGGTGTGTATGCCCAGCAGTGGGATTGCTGGGTCATAAGGTAGTTCTATTTGCAATTTTCTAAGGAATCTCCACACTGTTCTCCATAGTGGTTGTACTAGTTTGCATTCCCACCAGCAGTGTAGGAGGGTTCCCTTTTCTCCACACCCTCTCCAGCATTTATTGCTTGCAGATTTTTGGATCGCAGCCATTCTGACTGGTGTGAAGTGGTATCTCATTGTGGTTTTGATTTGCATTTCTCTAATAATGAGTGATGTTGAGCATCTTTTCATGTGTTTGTTAGCCATCCGTATGTCTTCTTTGGAGAAATGTCTATTTAGTTCTTTGGCCCATTTTTTGATTGGGTCGTTTATTTTTCTGGAATTGAGCTGCAGGAGTTGCTTGTATATTTTTGAGATTAGTTGTTTGTCAGTTGTTTCATTTGCTATTATTTTCTCCCATTCCGAAGGCTGTCTTTTCACCTTGCTTAGAGTTTCCTTTGTTGTGCAGAAGCTTTTAATTTTAATTAGATCCCATTTGTTTATTTTTGCTTTTATTTCCAGAATTCTGGGAGGTGGGTCATAGAGGATCCTGCTGTGATTTATGTCGGAGAGTGTGTTGCCTATGTTCTCCTCTAGGAGTTTTATAGTTTCTGGTCTTACATTTAGATCTTTAATCCATTTTGAGTTTATTTTTGTGTGCGGTGTTAGAAAGTGATCTAGTTTCATTCTTTTACAAGTGGTTGACCAGTTTTCCCAGCACCACTTGTTAAAGAGATTGTCTTTACTCCATTGTATATTCTTGCCTCCTTTGTCAAAGACAAGGTGTCCATAGGTGTGTGGATTTATCTCCGGGCTTTCTATTTTGTTCCATTGATCTATATGTCTGTCTTTGTGCCAGTACCATACCGTCTTGATGACTGCGGCTTTGTAGTAGAGCCTGAAGTCAGGCAAGTTGATTCCTCCAGTTCCATTTTTCTTCCTCAAGATTGCTTTGGCTATTCGCAGTTTTTTGTATTTCCATACAAATCTTGAAATTATTTGTTCTAGTTCTGTGAAAAATGTGGCTGGTAGCTTGATAGGGATTGCATTGAATTTGTAAATTGCTTTGGGTAGTATACTCATTTTCACTATATTGATTCTTCCGATCCACGAACATGGTATATTTCTCCATCTATTAGTGTCCTCTTTGATTTCTTTCATCAGTGTTTTATAGTTTTCTATATATAGGTCTTTAGTTTCTTTAGGTAGATATATTCCTAAGTATTTTATTCTTTTCGTTGCAATGGTGAATGGAATTGTTTCCTTAATTTCTTTTTCTACTTTCTCATTATTCGTGTATAGGAATGCAAGGGATTTCTGAGTGTTGATTTTATATCCTGCAACTTTACTATATTCATTGATGAGCTCTAGTAATTTTCTGGTGGAGTCTTTAGGGTTTTCCATGTAGAGGATCATGTCATCTGCAAACAGTGAGAGTTTTACTTCATCTTTTCCAATTTGGATTCCTTTTATTTCTTTTTCTGCTCTGAAGGCTGTGGCCAAAACTTCCAGAACTATGTTGAATAGTAGCGGTGAAAGTGGACACCCTTGTCTTGTTCCTGACTTTAGGGGAAATGCTTTCAATTTCTCACCATTGAGGATAATGTTTGCTGTGGGTTTGTCATATATAGCTTTTATTATATTGAGGTATGTTCCTTCTATTCCTGCTTTCTGAAGAGTTTTTATCATAAACGGATGTTGAATTTTGTCAAAGGCCTTCTCTGCATCTATTGAGATGATCATATGGTTTTTATTTTTCAGTTTGTTAATGTGGTGAATTACATTGATTGATTTGCGGATATTGAAGAATCCTTGCATCCCTGGGATAAAGCCCACTTGGTCATGGTGTATGATCTTTTTAATGTGTTGTTGGATTCTGATTGCTAGAATTTTGTTGAGGATTTTTACATCTATGTTCATCAGTGATATTGGCCTGTAGTTTTCTTTTTTTGTGACATCTTTGTCAGGTTTTGGTATTAGGGTGATGGTGGCCTCATAGAATGAGTTTGGAAGTTTACCTTCCTCTGCAATTTTCTGGAAGAGTTTGAGTAGGATAGGTGTTAGCTCTTCTCGAAATTTTTGGTAGAATTCAGCTGTGAAGCCGTCTGGACCTGGGCATTTGTTTGCTGGAAGATTTCTGATTACAGTTTCAATTTCCGTGCTTGTAATGGGTCTGTTAAGAGTTTCTATTTCTTCCTGGTTCAGTTTTGGAAAATTGTACTTTTCTAAGAATTTGTCCATTTCTTCCACGTTGTCCATTTTATTGGCATACAACTGCTGATAGTAGTCTCTTATGATCCTTTGTATTTCTGTGTTATCTGTTGTGATCTCTCCATTTTCATTTCTAATTTTATTGATTTGATTTTTCTCTCTTTGCTTCTTGATGAGTCTGGCTAATGGTTTGTCAATTTTATTTATCCTTTCAAAGAACCAGCTTTTGGCTTTGTTGATTTTTGCTATGGTCTCTTTTGTTTCTTTTGCATTTATTTCTGCCCTAATTTTTAAGATTTCTTTCCTTCTACTAACTCTGGGGTTCTCCAATTCTTCCTTTTCTAGTTGCTTTAGGTGTAGAGTTAGGTTATTTATTTGACTTTTTTCTTGTTTCTTGAGGTATGCCTGTATTGCTATGAACTTTCCTCTTAGCACTGCTTTTATAGTGTCCCACAGGTTTTGGGTTGTTGTGTTTTCATTGTCATTCGTTTCTATGCATATTTTGATTTCTTTTTTGATTTCTTCTGTGATTTGTTGGTTATTCAGAATTGTGTTGTTCAACCTCCATATGTTGGAATTTTTAATAGTTTTTCTCTTATAATTGAGATCTAATCTTAATGCATTATGGTCAGAAAAGATGCTTGGAATGATTTCGATTTTTTTGAATTTATCAAGTTTAGATTTATGGCCCAGGATGTGATCTATCCTGGAGAAGGTTCCATGAGCACTTGAAAAAAAGGTGAAATTCATTGTTTTGGGGTGAAATGTCCTATAGATATCAATTAGGTCTAACTGATCTAATGTATCATTTAAAGTTTGCGTTTCTTTGTTGATTTTCTGTTTAGTTGATCTGTCCATAGGTGTGAGTGGGGTATTAAAGTCTCCCACTATTATTGTGTTATTGTTGATTTCCCCTTTCATACTTGTTAGCATTTGTCTTACATATTGCGGTGCTCCTATATTGGGTGCATATATATTTATAATTGTTATATCTTCTTCTTGGATTGTTCCTTTGATCATTATGTAGTGGCCTTCTTTGTCTCTTTTCACAGCCTTTGTTTTAAAGTCTATTTTATCGGATATGAGTATTGCTACTCCTGCTTTCTTTAGGTCTCTATTTGCGTGGTATATCTTTTTCCAGCCCTTCACTTTCAGTCTGTATGTGTCCCTTGTTTTGAGGTGGGTCTCTTGTAAGCAGCATATAGAGGGGTCTTGTTTTTGTATCCATTCGGCCAGTCTTTGTCTTTTGGTTGGGGCGTTCAACCCATTTACGTTTAAGGTAATTATTGATAAGTATGATCCCGTTACCATTTACTTTATTGTTTGGGGTTCGGGTTTATATACCCTTTTCGTGTTTCCTGTCTAGAGAATATCCTTTAGAATTTGTTGGAGAGCTGGTTTGGTGGTGCTGAAATCTCTCAGCTTTTGCTTGTCTGTAAAGCTTTTGATTTCTCCTTCGTATTTGAATGAGATCCTTGCTGGGTACAGTAATCTGGGCTGTAGGTTATTGTCTTTCATCACTTTAAGGATGTCTTGCCATTCCCTCCTGGCCTGAAGAGTTTCTATTGAAAGATCAGCTGTTATCCTTATGGGAATCCCCTTGTGTGTTATTTGTTGTTTTTCCCTTGCTGCTTTTAATATTTGTTCTTTGTGTTTGATCTTTGTTAATTTGATTAATATGTGTCTTGGGGTGTTTCGCCTTGGGTTTATCCTATTTGGAACTCTCTGTGATTCTTGGACTTGGGTGATTATTTCCTTCCCCATTTTAGGGAAGTTTTCAACTATTATCTCCTCAAGGATTTTCTCATGATCTTTCTTTCCGTCTTCTTCTTCTGGGACTCCTATAATTCGAATGTTGGAGCGTTTCATATTGTCCTGGAGGTCTCTGAGATTGTCCTCGTTTCTTTTAATTCGTTTTTCTTGTTTCCTCTCTGTTTCCTTTATTTTTACCATTCTATCTTCTATTTCACTAATCCTATCTTCTGCCTCCGTTATTCTACTGTTTGTTGCCTCCAGAGTGTTTCTGATCTCATTTATTGCATTATTCATTATATTTTGACTCTTTTATTTCTTCTAGGTCCTTGTTAAACCTTTCTTGCATCTTCTGAATCCTTGTCTCTAGGTTATTTATCTGTGATTCCATTTTGGTTTCAAGATTTTGGATCATTTTCACTATCAATATTCGGAATTCCTTCTCCGGTAAATTCCCTACTTCTTCCTCTTTTGTTTGGTTTGGTGGGCAACTCTCCTGTTCCTTTACCTGCTGAGTATTCCTCTGTCTCTTCATCTTGATTATATTGCTGCGTTTGGGGTGGCCTTTTTATAGTCTGGTAATTTGCGGAGTTCTCTTTATTATTATGGAGCTTCCTCACTTTGGGTGGAGTTCTAACAGTGGCTTGTCAAGGTTTCCTGGTTAGGGAGGCTTGTGTTGGAGTTCTGGTGGGTGGGGCTGGGTTTCTTCTCTCTGGAGTGCAGTGGAGTGACCTGTTTTTGAAGACAATGGTCTGCTTTTCTGGTTGCCTGATGTCCTCTGCCAGCCTACAGAAGTTGTTTTGTGGAGTTTGCTCAGCGTTGAAATGTTCTTTTGAGGAATTTGTGAGGGAGAAAGTCATCTTTGTGTCCTATTCCTCCGCCATCTTTTCCACCGCCTCCTAAAATAATTTTAAAAAAATTAAAAGGTTGCTTTCTGAAATTTCAGTGTTGGGAGTCCATGGTCCAGCCTGTCTTCTGAATCTATGTAACAATGTCTGATTTGACTGAGGGTAGTGTCAAATTTTGATGCCAAGAAATGTGTTCTCACATTTTAAAATCCTACAAAACAGAACTGTTAAGTTTCCATTAAAATATTACTTTGTGCTCCCCTCCAGGACATGTTACAGAATGTTTCAAGTGACTGGAGAGGAAGCAAAAATGATCACTCACTTTTTAGCACCAATTAATGTGCGACATTCAATTTTGAATAAAGTTTCTAGGCCTGACAAAAATTTACCTATGCAATTTCTACATGACATGTATCAAGATAATTCTTCCATGTGAAATTGCTCATAAGCAACTCAAGATGAAACACTATGCCTCACAGTTACTAAAGAATGAGAATAAAATGTGCTGTCACCAGTGTTTCACTTCATTCAATTTCTTATGTCAAAATGCTATGAACTGGCTTCTCAACAATGGAAAGTTTCAGTTCTAGTCATGGGAAGTCTAGCATCAGTGTGCTGGTAGGGTTATGGTTCTGGTGTATATCCTCCTCAGATTTGCAAACTGCTGAGTTCTTTCTCCTTCTGCTATGGTGAACCCTCTTAGCTCTCCTTCATATGTGGAGAGATTCCTTTCCCAACAGTTCCTCCATGATGGCAGAAGGACATCCCAGAGGGCCTGCTTCCCAATACTATCATCTTCTGGGGTTAGGGCATCGTATACAATTTTTAGGAAGATAAAAACAAACAAACAAGCAAACAAGTGTACAACGATCAGACCATGACAACTAATGAACACAATTTCAGAGTAGATTAAATCTTTGGGTAAACCTGTATGTGTTTGAGAAAGTCCACAGAGAAGTTTTTCACTTTGTCACGTGTGCAGATTCTGATATTTTTTGGCAAAGGGTTGAAGGGAAGATATGTAAAAAGATTAAATAACCAGGAAGTTTTGATTATGCATGAAGTCAGCTTCTCAAGGTTTTTCTTCAGCATACTAAAACTAATCTTCCATCTCAAATACATTCAGCATATAAGGGTTCAGGACATCTACAGATGAAGCACCACAAACCACATCAGTGAACTTTTTCTTGGATTTATTTATGTATACACTCAGTTTATCAGGACTTCCCTGATGGCATCTGCCTACAATTTGGGAGCCCTGAGTTCAATTCCTGGGTCAGAAAGATCCCCTGGAGAAGGAAATGGCAACCCACTCCATTACTCTTGCCTGGAGAATCCCATGGATGGAGGAGCCTGCTGGGCTATTAACCATGGGGTCGCAAAGAGTCGGACACTACTGAGCGACTTCACTATTACTTCAGTTTATCAACTTGGGAAAGAAAATTCTAGCAACGTGAAATGAAACCATCTGAGGGTGTACTCCTGCCTTTTTTATATTATGTGTATTCTAAATATGTATTCCCTATAATTTCTCAGAAGAAATGTGTTTGATGAATGGTCTCTCATTACACACGAGTATAAATTTATTGAGTTTAATGAACAATCACTGAACTTCATTTCATCTTAATACAGAGGATATAATCAAAGCACACTGTTAAAAATCAAAGTTGGTATCTCAATTTGCAAAAATATACGCACACATAAAAATACAGCAGTGACAAAAAGTAAGGCCAAAATACATTGTGTGCAACACTTTCTCGATTTTTTTCAGTGGCTATTCCTTCCTTTCTCTTATCTCAGCTAAGGGATAAATTTAAGAAAGTGTTAATTTATGGAATTTAGTTATTAAATTAGATTTTCACTTACACAACATAATTATATGATTCATCAAATTCAGCACCATTTGCTTACAACACATATGACTTTTGAGTATAAAATGACATGCGATCTATTTTATCTGTAAAGGAGCATCTAATTACTTTATCCTTAATGGCTGTTGTACTTGAGAAATATTTAAAATGCTAAGCAAAAACTCACTCAACAAACAGATCAAATCTTTCAATATTAACAAAATTGAGGGTTACTTAGTGTAGAATTTCCTCAACTTTCAATTTCAGTTCAACATTAATTGAAAATTATGACTCCAGTCTGTCTTCTGAAAGCTATACTTTGGAAATGCCCTTCTTATGATAGTGGCAAAACAAAATGATGAAAATAATATATGTTAGCAAATGGTATAAAAATACCCTTGGGCAACGTTTTTAAGAAAATATCCCCTTTTATTAACTTCAAAGGCGTATTTCCGCTTTCCTTAAATCTATCAAAAATATCAAGAAAATATATAAATAATTGGAATATATAGAAAGAGTCTGTAAACAGACAAGTTCATACTATGGCTTATGATGATGAGACAGTATATTCAAAACACCTGTTAAATGGAGGCGAAACAGGAGAGGAATCTTTTGTCTTCTTTCTTCCCAGTGTTTTAAGCAGATACTGTGGTCTTTATCCCTAAGTTCCATTGTATTGAAAGACCAAAGTGTTAACATTTTCCTCAAAATAATTCACGTCCATAAGTTTGTAAAAGAAATATGATACTTTAAAACAATGAAAACACACCGTTGTTTAAAACACTGCAGCTGCTGCTAGGTAGCTTCAGTCGTGTCAGACTCTGTGCAACTCCATTGACGGCAGATCACCAGGCTCCTGTGTCCCTGGGATTCTCCAGGCAAGAACCCTGGAGTGGGTATTTAAGGCAAAGTGTGCTTTAAATTACATTCATACAAAAGTGTTACCCTTTTTAACAGGTGATGACCAAAATTCAAATTGTAATACAATCCTCAGACCTCTGAGTTCAATTCACATCTGTAAGAGAAAGGAACATCAGATCTACAGAAAAAGTTAATTCTTGTAATAATACATAATGGATCTTCTTACACTACTTAGAAAATCAATCCTTTTAAACTACCGTTAAGGAGACAACACGGATTGTTTCCTCAATTCCTATCTGTTTTCACTATGATCGCCATGAGAACATCACATGCTATACAAGCTATTCTTGTTTTAATGTTTTAAATTAACATTCATTTTAATGGGAGGAGAAAATGGTAAACCACTTCAGTTTTTTTCCTGGAGAATCCTGTGATCAGAGAAGCCTTTAGGGTTGCTGTCCACAGAATTGCAAAGTCAGACACGAGTGAAACAACTTAGTATGCATGCATGCACTGGAGAAGGAAATGGGAACCCACTCCATTATTATTGCCTGGAGAATCTCAGGCACAGAGGAGCCTGGCGGGCTGCCCTCTATGGGATAGCACAGAGTCACACACGACTGAAGTGACTTAGAAGCAGCAGCGTTCATTTTACTTATTTATTTATTTATTTTTGGATCTTATTATTTATTTATTTATTTATTTATTTTCATCATCGTTAACTTTTTTTTTTTTTTTTTGGTTTTGCCATACATTGACATGAATCCACCATGGGTGTACATGCGTTCCCAAACATGAATCCCTTCCCACCTCCCTCCCCACATCTCTCTGGGTCATCACCGTGCACCAGCCCCAAGCAGGCTGTATCCTGTGTCGGACATAGACTGGCGATTCGATTATTACCTAATAGTATACATGTTACAATGCCATTCTGCCAAATCATCCCACCCTCTGCCTCTCCCTCTGAGTCCAAAAGTCTGTTATACACCTCTGTGTCTTTTTTGCTGTCTTGCATACAGGGTCGTCATTGCCATCTTTCCAAATTCCATATATATGTGTTAGTATAAAGTATTGGTGTTATTCTTTCTGGCTTACTTCACTCTGTAGAATCGGCTCCAGTTTCATCCATCTCATTAGAACCGATTCAAATGTATTCTTTCTAACGGCTGAGTAATACTCTGTTGTGTATATGTACCACAGCTTTCTTATCCATTCATCTGCTGATGGACATCTAGGTTGTTTCCATGTCCTGGATATTATAAACAGTGCTGCGATGAACATTGGGGTACATGTGTCTCTTTCAATTCTAATTTCCTCGGTGTGTACACCCAGCAGTGGGATTGCTGGGTCATAAGGTAGTTTTATTTGCAATTTTTTAAGGAATCTCCACACTGTTCTCCAACAGTTTGTACTAGTTTGCATTCCCACCAACAGTGTAGGAGGGTTCCCTTTTCTCCACACCCTCTCAAACATTTATTGCTTGCAGATTTTTGGATTGCAGTCATTCTGACTGGTGTGAAGTGGTACCTCATTGTGGTTTTGATTTGCATTTCTCTGATAATGAATGATGTTGAGCATCTTTTCATGTGTTTGTTAGCCATCCATATGTCTTCTTTGGAGAAATGTCTATTTAGTTCTTTGGCCCATTTTTTGATTGGGTGGTTTATTTTTTCTGGAATTGAGCTGCATAAGTTGCTTGTATATTTTTGAGATTAGTTGTTTGTCAGTTGCTTCATTTGCTATTATTTTCTCCCATTCTGAAGGCTGTATTTTTACCTTGCTTATATTTTCTTTTGTTGTGCAAAAGCTTTTAATTTTAATTAGATCCCATTTGTTTATTTTTGCTATTATTTCCAGTATTCTGGGAGGTGGATCATAGAGGATCCTGCTATGATTTATGTTGGAAAGTGTTTTGCCTATATCCTCCTCTAGGAGTTGTACAGTTTCTGGTCTTACACTTAGATCTTTAATCCATAAGGGACACATACAGACTGAAAGTGAAGGGCTGGAAAAGGATATACCATGCAAATAGAGACCAAAAGAAAGCAGGAGTGGCAATACTCATATCCGATAAAATAGACTTTAAAACAAAGGCTGTGAAAAGAGACAAAGAAGGCCACTACATAATGATCAAAGGATCAATCCAAGAAGAAGATATAACAATTATGAATATATATGCACCCAATATAGGAGCACCGCAATATGTAAGACAAATGCTAACAAACATGAAAGGGGAAATTAACAATAACACAATAATAGTGAGATACTTTAATACCCCACTCACACCTATGGGCAGATCAACTAAACAGAAAATCAACAAAGAAACGCAGAGTTTAAATGATACATTAGACCAGTTAGACCTAATTGATATCTATAGGACATTTCACCGCGAAAAAATGAATTTCACCTTTTTCTCAAGTGCTCATGGAACATTCTCCAGGATAGATCACATCATGGGCAATAAATCTAAACTTGATAAATTAAAAAAAAAAAATCGAAATCATTCCAACCATCTTTTCTGACCATAATGCATTAAGGTTAGATCTCAATTACAGGAGAAAAACTATTAAAAATTCCAACATATAGAGGCTGAAAAACACACTTCTGAATAACCAACAAATCATAAAAGAAATCAAAATATGCATAGAAACTAATGAAAATGAAAACACAACAACCGAAAACCTGTGGGACACTATAAAAGCAGTGCTAAGAGGAAAGTTCATAGCACTACAGGCATACCTCAAGAAACAAGAAAAAAGTCAAATAAATAACATAACACTACACCTAAAGCAACTAGAAAAGGAAGAATTGGAGAACCCCAGAGTTAGTAGAAGGAAAGAAATCTTAAAAATTAGGGCAGAAATAAATGCAAAAGAAACAAAGAGACCATAGCAAAAATCAACAAAGCCAAAAGCTGGTTCTTTGAAAGGATAAATTAAATTGACAAACCACTAGCCAGATTCATCAAGAAGCAAAGAGAAAAATCAAATCAATAAAATTAGAAATGAAAATGGAGAGATCACAACAGACAACACAGAAATACAAAGGATCATAAGAGACTACTATCAGCAACTATATGCCAATAAAATGGACAACGTGGAAGAAATGGACAAATTCTTAGAAAAGTACAATTTTCCAAAACTGAACCAGGAAGAAATAGAAAATCTTAACAGACCCATCACAAACATGGAAAATGAAACTATAATCAGAAATCTTCCAGCAAACAAAAGCCCAGGTCCAGACGGCTTCACAGCTGAATTTTACCAATAATTTAGAGAAGAGTTAACACCTAACACCACCCTACTCAAACTCTTGAATAAAATTGCAGAGGAAGGTAAACTTCCAAACTCATTCTATGAGGCCTCTATCACCCTAATACCAAAACCTGATAAAGATACTACAAAAAAAGAAGACTACAGGCCAATATCACTGATGAACATAGATGCAAAATCCTCAAGTGGGCTTTATCCCAGGGATTCAAGGATTCTTCAATATCCGCAAATCAATCAATGTAATTCACCACATTAACAAATTGAAAAATAAAAGCCATAAGATTATCTCAATAGATGCAGAGAAGGCCTTTGACAAAATTCAACATCCATTTATGATTAAAAAAAAAAAAAAAAACTCTCCAGAAAGCAGGAATAGAAGGAACATACCTCAACATAATAAAAGCTATATATGACAAACCCACAGCAAACATTATCCTCAATGGTAAAAAACTGAAAGCATTTCCCCTAAAGTCAGGAACAAGACAAGGGTGCCCACTTTCACCACTGATATTCAACATAGTTCTGAAAGTTTTGGCCACAGCAATCAGAGCAGAAAAAGAAATAAAAGGAATCCAAATTGGAAAAGAAGAAGTAAAACTTTCACTGTTTGTAGATGACATGATACTCTACATAGAAAACCCTAAAGACTCCACCAGAAAATTACTAGAGCTAATCAATGAATATAGTAAATTTGCAGGATATAAAATCAACACACAGAAATCACTTGCATTCCTATACACTATTAATGAGAAAGTAGAAAAAGACATTAAGGAAACAATTCCATTCACCATTGAAATAAAAACAATAAAATACTTAGGACTATATCTACCGAAAGAAACCAAAGACCTATATATAGAAAACTATAAAACACTGATGAAAGAAATCAAAGAGGACACTAATAGATGGAGAAATATATCTTGTCCATGGATCGGAAGAATCAATATAGTGAAAATGAGTATACTACCCAAAACAATTTACAAATTCAATGCAATCCCTATCAAGCTACCAGCCATATTTTTCACAGAATTAGAACAAATAATTTCACGATTTGTATAGAAATACAAAAGAACTCGAATAGTCAAAGCAATCTTGAGAAAGAAGAATGGAACTGGAGGAATCAACTTGCCTGACTTCAGGCTCTACTACAAAGCCACAGTCATCCAGACAGTATGGTACTGGCACAAAGACAGAAATATAGATCAATGGAACAAAATAGAAGCCCCAGAGATAAATCCACACACCTATGGACACCTTATCTTTGACAAAGGAGGCAAGAATATACAATGGAGTAAAGACAATCTCTTTAACAAGTGGTGCTGGGAAAACTGGTTAACCACTTGTAAAAGAATGAAACTAGATCACTTTCTAACACCGCACACAAAAATAAGCAGCATTCATTTTAATTGGAGTTTCGCATCTTATTTCTTCATAAAGAGTGAAGGGTGGTACACAATCAAATACTTCTCAATCTGATCACAGGAGTAGCACTCTAGTAAATCACCAGGATAACTGATTCTGGCAAGAACTGGGATTTTGATGTAAAACAAATAATCATGAACAAAATTTCCAAACTAACACAGACTCTTTGCATAACTATTGTCTTTAGTCTTTTCCCCAACTGAGCTGCTTTGTCACATCTCCAGAAAGCTATTCTCTTTTCCTTCTAAGGACAGGCTTACATCTGTGAGGCTTGGTATTCAAATGTTCCCTTTGATTAGATTCCTTGCCTTCAGCTCCAGCTCAGTGCTGACAACCTTCAGGTCTCAAATAACATTCTATGCAACTGGTGCATTTTACATTCTTACCAAAGAAAATAACTGTCCGTTGTACCTCCATAGTATTAATTTAGCCACAAGGAATCTCTGGCAAAACTAAACAAAGTGTTAGGAAGAGGACAGCACTTCTATGAAATCTGTTGTCAGCATTATTAACGACATATAAACTACAAAGTCATCACTAAATAGACATCTACTTAATACACATTTCATTACTGGATTCCTTCTTTGTATATAATCCTTTTATACTTTCTCATTTGCAACTGATTCATAAAACCTGGGGTCCACTTTTTCAAATAAAACTGGCTTTTTTTTTTTTTAAGTCAAGATTTAACTGATGTCTTTAAGATGTTCATTTTAACATTTACATGCTTCATAACTCCAAATACATAAAAGTTGATGACAAAAATATCATAAATACATAAAATACAAATGCATGTTATATTTTCAGAGCCCCTGATAAATGATAGCAAAACTTGAACAGAAAAATTTTTAAAAATTTAATGATATTTCAACATTTTTCTAATCTTTTTTTCATTTCATATTTCTCATGTGATTTAGAATGCATTATAACATCAGTAGAGTATTGGGTTTCCCTAGTGGCTCAGAGGGTAAAATGTCTGCCTGCAATGCAGACCCGTGTTTCATTCCTGGGTTAGGAAGATCCCCTGAAGAAGGAAGGCAACCCATTCCAGTATTCCTGCCTGGAGAATCCTACACACGGAGGAGCCTGGGAGGCTACAGTACATGGGGTCACAGAGTCGGACAGGATTGAGTGACTTCTCTTTCACTTTAGTAGAGTATTATCATATGTTTAAAAATCTATAAAATCTGGTAAAAAAATTTAGTAAAAATTTCACCGTTAAAGATACATATTCAGCTGTTCTAATTCAGGGAGTGAATAATCTGAAACAACTGAGTCATTGTTATTTGTGATCATGCCACCGCACGACGCAGATCATTTTTTTTCCAACCAGGAATTGAACTCGTGAACCCTGAAGTGAAAATCTTAAAATACTAGACCACCAGGGTAGTGCCTTGGTTTAATTTCCTAAATGATTTGGAAATCCGTCAATGTGTAATATGGACTGGTATGAACAGGATAGATGTGACACACTAAGTAGAAAATTGTAAACTGTATAATCTTGGTGAATATGTGATTGCTCTCTTCAAATTAAAATTCATTTTCTTTGAGTGTCTGAAAATGATCTTAATAAGAATGTTGATGACTGAAAATCTTGAAAACCGTGTTGGAGGTCAGTGATACAACTTAGACTTCCTAAAATCTGCTCCTGGAATTCTAAACTTCTGCCTTACTATTCAATCAAACACTCATTGATTCTTTTACACTTTTGGTTTCTACCAGATATTTTTATTAGAGAAGTACCAAAAGAATAAGCAGAAGTCTAACAGGACCTACAAGAGTATAAGCCATACTGTCATTCCAATTACTTCATATGCCTGTCTAATAAGTCAAAAGAAACAAATACATAAAATGTTCACTTAAATACATCCATAGCAGAAAAGTGAGGCATTTAAAACTCCTGTCATCACTATTTCCTTACCAAGATAAACAACCATTTCCCACAAACTCCAAACCAAAATTTGTCCTAGAGTGATACCAGGCAATTCATGTAACTTCTAAACCCATGAGCAACAAAACAGGCCTTCATTTTAAGAATCCTTTGGAGTACACTGAAATCACAATGCTTCGGCAAGCTGGTTTCAATTTGCATTTCTTCTTTTAATGTATCAGCCTTGGGAGATGAACTGCCTGCTAAACTTCTTACTACTATCACTGTAGACCCCCTTGCCTGATAAAGAGACATTATGGAGTACCTAGTGTCAGACATAATTAATTAAAAAAAAAAAAAAAAAAGGATCTGAAGAATTATAAAGTTTTAGAAAACTTAGAAATGTTGCCAAGCTGGCTTCTGAATATTTATGAATATTCAAATTCATGGATACATAATTTTCAATATATCTTCAATTTAATATTCCTCCTTCTGAGACCAAAGATGGTGAAATTTCTGGCTACTTTCATATATAAAACAGTAAACACACACACACATGGTTCAGCCTGGACTTAAATATCAGTGTCTCCATTCTCACCTGCAAGGTCCTTAAACTGGATTTCATCATCATCTTCAGGATCAAAGGTATCTGTTTCATTAAGTTCAGCTAAAAACAGTAAGAACATACTTTTAGAGATACAAAACCAAGATGTTACTAGATTAATTCTCTATTTAAAGAAAAATACTGGATTCATACTAAAACACTGAACTGTAAAACAAACAAACAAACACACAAACAAACTGCTTGTAATCAATCCTTGGTTCAACAGTTTCATTCCCAGAAAAGTCTTCCTAACTATAAACATATCACAGAGAACAAACTCACAATGAAACTGCTAAAAGATGTTCACTGCCAAGTATTTATCTGATTCCCAATTATCTTAATATTTCTTAAACAGCCTGTATCTCATCAGAATCTTCACTTTTACTCAAAAACTCATAAATTTATAATAAAATGCACTGTAATAGAATAAAAAAATTATCATATACAAAATGTGAGTTTAGTACACTTCCTCTTTTTGTTACTAGAAAACTATTTTAATTGTTCCAAGCTTACTGGAGGAAGAATAGAATACTTTTGCCTCCTAGAAATAAAAGGGATTTAAAAACACTGTCTGCAAAGCTCCACGGAAGTACTCTAAATACCAAAAAAAAAAAAAACAAAAACAAAAACAAAAAAAACAAAAACAAAAACAAAAAAAACCTCTTTTCCAAAAAAAAAAAAAATCAATACCAGTATCATAAATGGTGTCCTCTATTAGATGAAAATAGATATAATCTCTTAAGAATTGTTTTTAAGAGTGTAAAAGAAGCATTCGTTTAACAATTATTATGTGCAAGTCTAAGGTTTCTGAGCTTTTTAATTCCCCCCAAAAAGAACATATATTAGGAAGATAATCCATTACTAAGTTGTTAATATTCTGAAGTATTTAATACATTTAAATTTAATTTAAAGCGAATTTAAGCATCTATGCAAAAATACAGAAAAGAGAGAATTCTGAAACGACTGTTTCACCTAAATACTAACTAGTAAATACTATGAGAAGACAGGGAAGTGTAATAACTTCGATATTAACTACCATATTCCAGAAGCTCTCTATAAGCCTGCAGATTTCTAACTTCATCTGCATTGTACTTTTAGATTACATCAGCTTTGTTATTCTTGGAGAAAACGAAGGAAGGATCAAACTGCTTATGCAAAGAATCATCAGTTGTCTCATAAATTAATTTCAAATTAAACACCCTTAAGAAAAACCTCACTATTCTCTCACCTTCTTTCTGTTATCTACAAACACACAGACACAATCATCGTGATGAGGTTTGTGTGCATGACCAAATAAAGTATAGACTAGGAAAGTTATGCATACAACGGACTGAATCAAAGAAAGAAAAGGAAACATGTGAGGTGGCAATGTGGTCCTTGTCCACACTCTGGTTCAAACTGAAAGTGGTATTATTACCCCAGAGAAACCTTTGTATAACCCGCACTTCTTAGAGTATATTACTGATTTGAATTATCTGTGGTGCATTAAAAAAGATACCATATCTTCCTTAAACCTGACAAGCCTGAAGGGAAGTTTTGTGAGTTTATGATGCAAATATGCCTGAGAATTACTGCCTTTTAGAGAGTTCACTTTTCTCCATTTTAAAGAAGCTGAATCACTGACAGAGGAAAATTTTCTGAATACTTACAATCAAGCTAGAAAAGGCCTAAAGAAAGGCAACGGAAAATATCACAGTCATAAAACTGCAGTGTAATACAAACTAACACCTCTCAAGCTATAATGTACACCCCAAACACATAAGTATTCTGTTAAAACACTGACTGTAACTCAGTAGTGAAGAGATAGGCTAAAAATCTGCTCATAAAATTCCATGCAGTAGTGATGGTGCTATTACCTTTAGATTATGATTTGAGTAGCAAAGGTTTGTAATTATCCACAACAGATTAAAAATCACAAGAGCCATATGTGGGTAACACTTTACAGTTAGTATTTCAGTCCCTTAAGGGATTAATATAAATGTGGTTATATTGCCCATCAAACCGAGAATTAAACTGGGAATTAATTATTACTTGATCCATTTGCATGGTTATATGTAGTTAAACTAAAATAAATGGACATGAGAATATACACTTTTATGGACAGATTATATGTTTTCAGTCATCAAATACAAAAAAAAATGGAAAGATTATCAATGGATATTCTAGATCACAAAACATACAAACAAAAAAAAATCAGTAAAGTATCAGGATATAAAATCAACATACTTTAATCTGTTATGATATTAATGCATTCATCTTACCCAAAGTAATGTAGAGATTCCGTGCAATTCCTATAACAATTCAAGTAGCATTTTATTTTTCCTGCAAAGTTATAAGGAATCTCAAGCAATCGAAACTGCCAAAGCAATCTTGAGAAAGAATAAAGCTTGAGGACACACACTTCCTGCTTCTGAAACACAACTGTCCAAACAATATGGCACTGCATTCCACCTGTAATGCAGATCCTGGAACAAAACTGAGCTCTCAGAAATAAAAGCAATCTGCAGATTCAATGCAATCCCTATCAAGTTACCAGTGGTATTTTTCACAGAGCTAGAACAATTAATTTCAAGATTTGTATGGAAATACAAAAAACCTCAAATAGCCAAAGCAATCTTGAGAAAGAAGAATGGAACTGGAGGAATCAACTTGCCTGACTTCAAGATCTACTACAAAGCCACAGTCATCCAGACAGTATGGTACTGGCACAAAGACAGAAATATAGATCAATGGAACAAAATAGAAAGCCCAGAGATAAATCCACACACATATGGACACCTTATCTTTGACAAAGGATGCAAGAATATACAATGGATTAAAGACCGTCTCTTTAACAAGTGGTGCTGGGAAAACTGGTCATCCACTTGTAAAGAAATGAAACTAGATCACTTTTTAACACAACACCCCAAAATAAACTCAAAATGGATTAAAGATCTAAATGTAAGACCAGAAACTATAAAAGTCCTAGAGGAGAACGTATGCAAAACACTCTCCGACATAAATCACAGCAGAATCCTCTATGATCCACCTCCCAGAATACTGGAAATAAAAGCAAAAATAAACAAATGGGATCTAATTAAAATTAAAAGCTTGTGCACAACAAAGGAAACTATAAGCAAGGTGAAAAGACAGCCTTCGGAATGGGAGAAAATAATGGCAAATGAAGGAAATGACAAACAACTAATCTCAAAAGTATACAAGCAACTTATGCAGCTCAATTCCTGAAAAATAAACGGCCCAATCAAAAAATGGGCCAAAGAACTAAATAGACATTTCTCCTAAGAAGACATACGTATGGCTAACAAATACATGAAGAGATTCGCAACATCACTCATTATCAGAGAAATGCAAATCAAAACCACAATGAGGTACCACTTCACACCAGTCAGAATGGCTGTGATCCAAAAGTCTGCAAGCAATAAATGCTGGAGAGGGTGTGGAGAAAAGGGAACCCTCCTACACTGTTGGTGGGAATGCAAACTAGTACAGCCACTATGGAGAACAGTGTGGAGATTCTTTAAAAAAATTGCAAATAGAACTGCCATATGACCCAGCAATCCCACTGCTGGGTATACACACTGAGGAAATCAGAATTGAAAGAGACACAGGTACCCCAATGTTCATCGCAGCACTGTTTATAATAGCCAGGACATGGAAACAACCTAGATGTCCATCAGCAGATGAATGGATAAGAAAGCTGTGGTACATGTACACAATGGAGTATTGCTCAGCCATTAAAAAGGATACATTTGAATCAGTTCTAATGAGATGGATGAAACTGGAGCCAGTTATACAGAGTGAAGCAAGCCAGAAAGAAAAACACCAGTGCAGTATACTAACACATATATATGGAATTTAGAAAGATGGTAATGATAACCCTGCATGTGAGGCAGCAAAAGAGACAGAGATGCATAGAACGGACTTTTGGACTGTAAGGAAGAGGGAGAGGGTGGGATGATTTGGCAGAATGGCATTGAGACATGTACACTATCATGTTAGAAGTGAATCGCCAGTCTATTTTCGATGCAGGACACAGGATGCTTGGGACTGGTGCACGGGGACGATCCAGAGAGATGATATGGGGTGGGAGGTGGGAGGAGAGTTGGGAACTCATGTACAGCCATGGCGGATTCATGTCAATGTATGGCAAAACCAATACAGTATTGTAAAGTAAAATGAAGTAAAAATAAAAATTTTAAAAAATAAATAAATAAAATAAAATAAAACAATAACATAATAAGAGTGGGAGACTTTAATACCTCACTCAAAACTATAGATAGATCAACTAAACAGAAAATTATCAAAATAAACCCACAAACTTTAAATGATACAATTTTCCCATTGGACCTAATTGATATATATAGGACATTTCAACCCAAAGCAATGAATTTCATATTTGCTCAACTGCACACAAAACCTTCTCCAGTGTAGATCACATCCTGTGAAATAAATATAGTCTTTGTAAATTAAAAAAAAAAAAAAAAAGTAAAATCATTCCAAGCATATTTTCTTACCAGAATGCAATAAGAGTAGATGTCAACTACGGGAGAAAAACTATTAAAAATTCCAACATCTAGAGGCTAAACAACAAGCTGCACAAATCACAACAAATCACAAAAGAAATCAGAAAAGAAATCAAAATATGCATAGAAACAAATGAAAATGAAAGCACAACAACCCAACACCTATGGGTCAGTGTAAAAGTAGTGCTAAGGGGAAGATTCATAGCAATATAGACCTATCTCAAGAAACAAGTATAAAGGTCAATAAAATTATTCCAGCAAACAAATGTCCAGGACTAGACGGCTTCATAGCTGAATTCTACCAAATAGTTAGAGAAGAGATAAAACCTATCCTACTTAAACTCTTCCAGAAAATTGCAGAGGAATGTAAACTTCCAAACTCATTCTATAAAGCACAATCACCTTAATACAAAAACCAGACAAAAATGCTACAAAAAGAGAAACTTACAGGCCAATAACACTTATGAACATAGATGCAAAAATTCTTAACAAAATTCTATAAAACATAATCAAACAACATATTAAAAAGATCATATGCCATGATCAGGTGGACTTTATCCCATAGATACATGAATTCTTCAATAATTGCAAATCAATCGATGTAATACCCCACATTAACAAATTGAAAAATAAAAGCCATATGATTATCTCAATAGATTCAGAGAAAGCCCTTGACAAAATCCCACATCCATTTATGATAAAAACCCTCAAGAAAACAGGAATAGAAGGAACATACCTCAACATAATAAAAGCTATATATGAAAAACACATAGCAAACATTATCCTCAGTGGTGAAAAGCTGAAAGTGCTTACCCTAAAGTCAGGAAGAATACAAGGATGCCCTTTGTCACAACTTCTATCCTACATAGCCTTGTAAGTTTTGGCCATAGCAATCAGATCATAAAAAGAATAAAATAAATCCAGATTAGAAAAGAAAATGTAAAACTCTCACTGTATATAGATGACATGATCCTCTACATGAAAAACCCTAAAGACTCCACCAGAAAATTACTAGAGCTAACCACTGAATATAGTAAAGTTTCAGGATATAAAATAACACAGAAATCCGTTGCATTTCTATACACTAATAATGAGAAAACAGAAAGAGAAATTAAGGAAACAATTCCATTCGCCATTGAAACAAAAATAATAAAGTACTTAGGAATATATCTAACTAAAGAAACCGAAGGCCTATAAATGGGAAACTAAAACACTGGTGAAAGAAATCAAAGAGGACACAAATAGAGGAGATATATACCATATTCATGGATGGAAGAATCAATATAGTGAAAATGGGTATACTACCCAAAACTATAGATTCAATGCAATCGCTACCCAGTTACCAATGCTATTTATCATAGATCTTGAACAAATAATTTCACAATTTTTATGGAAATACAAAAAACCTCAAATAGCCAAGGCAATCTTGAGAAAGAAGAATGGAACTGGAGGAATCAACTTGCCTGACTTCAAGATCTACTACAAAGCCACAGTCATCAAGACAGTATGGTACTAGCACAAAGGGAAATATAGATCAATGGAACAAAATAGAAAGCCCAGAGATAAGTCCACACACCTATGGACACCTTATCTTCAAAAAAGGATGCAAGAATATACAATGGATTAAAGACCGTCTCTTTAACAAGTGGTGCTGGGAAAACTGGTCAACCACTTGAAAAGGAATGAAACTAGATCACTTTTTAACACAACACCCCAAAATAAACTCAAAATGGATTAAAGATCTAAATGTAAGACCAGAAACTATAAAGCTCTCAGAGGAAAACTTAGGCAAAACATTCTCCTCATAAATCTCAGCAAGATCCCTATGGCCCACTTCCCAGAATTATGGAAATAAAAGCAAAAATAAACAAATGGGACATAATTAAACTCAAAATCTTTTGCGCAACAAAGGAAACTATAAGCAAGGTGAAAAGACAGTCTTCAGAAAGGGAGAAAATAATAGCAAACGAAGAAATTGACAAATATTTAATCTCAAAAATATACAGACAACATCTGCATCTCAATTCCAGAAAAATAAACGACCCAGTCAAAACATGGGCCAAATAATTAAACAGACATTTCTCCAAAGAAGACATACAGGTGGCTAATAAACACATGAAATAAATAAATAAATAAACACATGAAAATATGCTCAACATCACTCATTATCGGAGAAATGCAAATCAAAACCACAATAATGAACCATTTCACATCAGTCAGAATGGTTGCTATCCAAAGGTCTACAAAAAATAAATGCTGGAGAGAGTGTGGAGATTCCTTAAAAAACTGCAAATAGAACTGCCTTATGACCCAGCAATCCTACTGCTGGGCATACACACCAAGAAAACCAGAATTGAAAAAGTCATATGTACCCCAATGTTCATTGCAGCATTATTTATAATAGCCAGGACATGGAAGCAACTTAAATGTCCATCATCAGAAAAATGGACATGACAGCTGTGGAACATATACACAACAGAATATTATTCAGCCATTAAAAAGGATACATTTGAATCAGTTCTAATGAAGTGGGTGAAACTGGAACCTATTATACAGAATAAAATAAACCAAAAAGAAAAACATCCATACAGTATATTAATGCATATATATAGAATTTAGAAAGTTGGTAATAATAACCCTGTATGCAAGACAGCAAAAGAGACACAGATTAATAGAACAGTCTTTTGGACTCTGTGATAAAGAGTGAGGGTGGGATGATTCGGGAGAATTGCACTGAAACATCTATATCATATGTGAAATGAATCTCCAATCAGATTCAATGCACGATACAGGATGCTAGGGACTGGTGCACTGGGTTGACCCAGAGGGCTGCAATGGGGAGGGATGTGGGGTGGGGGCTTGTTATGAGGAACACATGTACACCTGTGGTTGATTTATGTCAATGTAAATCGAAGCCAATACAATGCCTCCAATTAAAATAATAAGTTTATATTGACAAATAAGTAAATAAATAAACATTCCTCATACAATAAATAAATAAAGCCCAGGACCTGATGGCTTCACAGACAATTCTATATAACATTTTTGAGAACAGCTAACATCTATTCTTCTCAAAATGTTCCAAGAAGTTGCAGAAAGGAAAACTCCTAAACTCGTTCTAGGAGGGCACCGTCACCTTGATACTAAAACTAGACAAATATCACAAAAAAGTATTTATAGACAAGTATCACTGATCAACATAAGACACAAAAATCTTCAACAAAATACTAGCACAGAATCCAACAATACATTAAAAGCATCACGCATGATGATCTCAGTTCATTTCAGTCACTCAGTCGTGTCCAACTTTTTGAGACCCCATGAATCGGAGCACGCCAGGCCTCCCTGTCCATCACCAACTCCCGGAGTTCACTCATACTCACTTCCATCAAGTCAGTGATGCCATCCAGACGTCTCATCCTCTGTCATCTCCTTCTCCTCCTGTCTCCAATCCCTCCCAGCATCAGAGTATATTCCAATGAGCCAACTCTTCCCATGAGGTGGCCAAAGCACTGGAGTTTCAGCTGTAACATCATTCTATCCAAAGAACACACAGGGCTGATACCCTTTAAAACGGACTAGTTGGATCTCCTTGCAGTCCAAGGGACTCTCAAGAGTCTTCTCCGACACCACAGTTCAAAAGCATCGATTCTTCTGCCCTCACTTTCTTCATAGTCCAACACTCACATCCATAAATGACCATGTGAAAAATCATAGCGTTAACTAGAGAGACATTTGTTGGCAAAGTAATGTCTCTTCTTTTTAACATGCTCTATAGGTTGGTCACAACTTTCCTTCCAATGAGTAAGCGTCTTTTAATTTCATGGCTGAAATCATCATATGCTTTGATTTTTGAGTGGGATTCAAAAACAAATGCAAGGATTCTTCAGTACGTGCAAATTAATCAGTATGATACACAATATTAATGAATTGCTGAATAGCATGCATTTGATCATCTCAACTGCATCATTATGCAGAAAAAGTTTAGACAAAATTCAACACCCATTCATGATAGAAACTTTCCAGGAAGTGGGCATACAAGAACTTACCTCAACAAAATAAGAGCCATATACAACAAACATAAACAGTAAACATCATTTTCAATGGTGAAAAACTAAAAGTGGTTTAAAATCAGGAGCAAGACAAGTATGTCCACTTTTGCCACTATTATGCAGCATAGTTTTTGAAGTCCTACATGGCAATTAGAGAAACTGGAAAAAAAGTGAAACTGTAAGTCTTTGCAGATGACATATTACTATACGTAGAAAAGCCTAAAAATGCCACCAGAAAAATATTAGAGCTTATCAGTGAATTTGGTCAAGTTGTAGGATATAAAATTAATGCACAAAAATCTCTTGCATTCCTACTAACTAACACAGAAACTTGAGAAAGAGAAATTAAGGAAATAACTACATTTTCAATTACATAAGAAAGAATAAAATACCTAAGAATAACCCCACCTAACGAAGCTAAATATCTGTACTTAGAAAAACATTATGAAAAAGGAAAAAATGATATAAAGTGGAGAGATATACAATGTTGTTGAATGGGAAGAATCAATATTGTGAGAATTACTATAATACCCGAAGAAATCAACAGATTCATTACAATCCTTATCAAAATTACAATCGCATTTTTCACAGAATTAGAATATTTGTTTTCACAGTTTAGTAGAAACATAAAAGCTCTCAATTAGTCAAAGCAATAATGAGAAATATAAACAGAGCTCTAAGAATCAGGCTCCCTGATGTCAATCTATACTCCAAAGCTATAGTAATCAATATAGCATGATACTGGAACAAAAATACAAGTACAGATCAGTGGTATAAGGAGGAAAGCCCAGAAATAAAATCTATACACATATGGTCACCTAATCTATAACAAAGGAGGCTAGTACATACCATGAAGAAAAGACTGCCGCTTCAATAATTGGTGCCTAGAAAACTGGACAGCTACATGTCTAATAATTAATTAGAACAATACCTGACATCATACACAAAAATAAACTCAAAATGGATCAAAGATCTAATGTAAGACCAGACAATATATTTGAGCTATCTCATAGAGTAATGAAGGTTAAAACAAACAAATGGAACACAATTAAACTTCAAAGCTTTTTATTAAAAAGGAAACTGTAAACAAAGTTAAAACACAACCCTCAGAATGAGGCAAAGTTTTTTTTTTTTTTTAAAGGAAAGGATTCATGATCAAAGTACACAAAGATCTCATGTAACTCAATATCAAACAAACAAACAAGAACAATGACAACAAAAACCAATTAACCCAATCAGAATAAGGGCAAGGATACCCTCGGTGGTCCAGTGGTTAAGAATCCCACTGCAAATTCATGGGACATAACTTTGATCCCTGCTCAGGAATGATTCCACTTGACAAGGGGCAACTAAGCCCATGCACCACAACTACTGAGACCACACACTGCAACAACTGAAACCTGCATGCCCTCGAGCCTTTTTTCTGCAAAAAGAGAAATCACCACAATGAGAACTCTTCATAGTGCAACTCACCACAACCAGAGTAAAGCCCATGCACAGCAAGGAAGACACAATACAGCCATAAATAAATAAATATTTTTTTAAAATGAGCAGAAGACCTAAATAAACATTTATTCAAAGACATACCAATGGCAAAGAGGTACATGAAAAGATGCTTGATATTCTTAATTGTTAGAAAAATGCAAATCAAAACTACAATGAGGTATTATGTCACATCAGTCATAATGGTCACCATCAAAATGTCTACAAATAACAAACACTTATAACTATGTGAATAAAAGGGAACCCTCCTATACTGTTGGTGGTAATGTATATTGGTTCAGCCTCTATGGAAAACAGTATGGAAGGTCCTCAGTAAAGTAAAACTCGAATTATCAAACGATCCAGAAATCCCATTCCTTGCTATGAAGTGAAGTCTCTCGGTCGTGCCCTACTCTTTGCAACCCCATGGACAGTACCCTGCACGAAGCTCCTACATCCATGGGATTTTCAAGGCAAGAAGTACTGGAGTGGGTTGCCATTTCCTTCTCCAAAACTGTAATCTGAAAGGATACATGCACTCTGATATCCATAGTAGCACTATTCAAAAGAGCCAAAACATAAACACATCTTAAATGTCCATTGATAGATGAATGGATAAAGAAGCGGTACATATATAAAAGAGACTAGTACTCTGCCATAAAAATTGAAATGATATCACTTGTCACAACATGGATGGAATGAGAGATAAGCATACAAAATGAAATGTCAGAGAAGGACAAATACCAAATGCTATCACTTATATGTGGAATCTAAGTATGACACAAAGAGTATATCTATGAAACATGAACAAACAGAGACAAAAGAGAACAGGCCTGAGAGAGTCATTTCCTAGGCAGATTGATAAGAAGTCTAGGGGTCCCCAAGGCAGAGAGTTCTGGAATTCTCCGGAAAGCAAAAAAATACTTTTTTTTTTTTTTTTTCCCCTCTATATTCCTTAGGACTGTATAACAATAATGTATTCTGCTAGAGGCCAATCTCTGGAAAAAAAAAATCCTTATGGTTAATCCTGTTATAGTCAAATGTAAATTATGGTAGTAGGAAGCTTTCTCTATCTCCTTTATACTTTAATAAAACTTTACTACTCAAAAATTCTGAATGATCAAGCCTAGTCTCTGGCCCCAGGTTGAATTCTTCTCCTCCAGAGGCCAAGAATCCTGGCATCTTTTTGTGGTTCAGCAACAACCTATCAGGTCTATGGTTTCCAAGAAGGAGGGGCTTGGGGGTTGGAGGAACAGGAGGTTGAGGTTAGCAGATATAAACTATTACATATGGAATATATAAACAACAAGGTCCTAGTGTAGAGCACAGAGAATTATATTCCGTAAACTGTAATAAAACATATTGGAAAATAATATAAAAAATAATATAAATGGTACTCCCCTGCTACTCCAGTGGTTAAGAGTCCACATTTCCACTGCAGGGGGTGTGGATTCAATCCTGGTTCAGGGCACTAGTCCCACATACTCTTCAGCTTTAGAATAAAAAATTTAAAAAAAAAGCTTAAAAAAATTGTGTGTATATACATATATATATATATATATATATATATATATATCCATATATTCACATATATGTGTATAACTGAATCACTTTGCTGTAAAAGAGACATTAACATAATATTGTATACTTTGATAAAAACTAGCATGACTAGGAAAAAAGATTGATATATTTAATTGTATGTTAAATTTATATACAAGGAAAAGTGCTGTAAGCAAATAAAGCTTACTATTTCATGTAAAGCTTGCCAAAAATACTTATAGAGATGCATACTAATGTTTGCAGTTTATCACAGGATACACCAAAGAATAAGATGGATTGACGGATGGATAGTGGGATTGACAAATAAATTGACACATGAGAATGGAAGTATTGTAAAATAATTACAGTAGAATCTAAATGGGATGTCCTTGTGTATTAGCTAGAAAACATGCTCAACCTCATTGACTGTTTGGAATTTTTTTACAGTAAAGTGTTTGGGAAAGTACACAGAAAAGAGCAATGAAAACAAAAATGCCCATCAGTATAATTTCAACTTTTAAAATATGAGCTGAAAAAAGATGTATAAGAGATAAGCTAAAATATCTTGTGCTCAGTCCCTCAGTCGTGCTGATTCTCTTGCAATCCAATAGACGGTAGCCAACCAGGTTCCTGTGTCCATGGCATATTCCAGGCAAGAACACTATAGTGGGTTGCCAGCCCCTTCTCCAGGTGATCTTCCCTACCCAGGGATGTAAGTCTTGTCTCTCACATTTGCAGGCAGCTTCTTTACCACTGAGCCACCATGGAAGCCCTGAAATATCAAGTGTTGTAAAACATAACATGGTTTTTATTAACTTTTTCATACTCTGTGCACTGACCAAGTTCTTCTGCTAATATCCAAAGGTCACATTTTCTCTCTGGTCCAACGGAGACAGGGCTACTGGGCAGTATCATTACCCTGCCTTTCCTCCACTCCTCGTGACCTTGGCTTTGAGCACCTGGCTGGGGCTCCCAGAGTCCTCCAATCACAGCTCTGGAGATGTATTCCCATTGGCTTTATAAAACTGTCCAAGCCTATGGCTGACTCATCTCTTTGGAGCTGAAGGTGCAGCCCCAACCATCCTGGCTTCATCTTGGCATCTTGGCTTATCGTAGTGCTACCCACATCTAGTTCATTTTTTCTATATGTACACATGTGCATCTGTGTGTGCACATGTATACTTCAAAGAAAAATAAATAGCTAATGATAAGTATAAGTAGAAATGCACACAGGTGAACTCAGAGAATGTTCCCCTGCTATTCTTTTAACTACACCCATTAGCTTTTTTAAAAAATACTTTATTGTTTCTTTTTTTTTTAAATTATAGGCTAATTACTTTACAATAATTTAGTGGCTTTTGTCATACATTGTCATGAATTAGTCATGGGTGTACCTTTGTTCCCCATCCTGCACCCCCCTCCCACCTCCCTCTCTATCCCATTTCTCAGGGTGATCCTAGTGCTCCAGCTTGGTGCACTGTATCTCATGCATCAAACCTGTTATGATGATCTATACCACATATGATGGAATAGATCTCTCTTTCTATTCCTTACACTTCCTAGAGTTGTTCTTGATCATTTCAATTTCTTATTTTATGTGATTTTGTTCAGAATGTAAAAAAAAAAAAAAAAAAAAAGTGAAAAAAAAAAATCTGTTCAGTAGTGTAAAAGTCTTGCATGCCATAATAATATACAGGGACTATAACGTGACAATTGAGAAATGTTTGAAAGACACTTGACAAAAGGCTCATTTACCGTATTTATGCAGCTGAAAGGTTAAAAAAAGAAAAGATGAGAAAAACCTTATAGAAAAGAAACATGAAGTAAACAAAACATACAAATAAATATAAATTGCCCAATGGGGGGAAATATATATATACACACATATATAAATAGGAGGAAATGTTGAACTTAAAGTAGTAATAAAATAAACGCAAACCAAAACAGTAATGAAATACGATTTCTAACTGTGGGAATTGGGAAAATTACAATAAGAAAGTTGAAATAAACAAATTTTTTTCCTCCAACCTGAGGAGGAGGGATTTGAAAATGAGCGTGCATGCAGTGTTGTGAAAGTTTAAGGTGAGGTCAGTTTCTGAAGGACAATTTAATTGTTATATATTTATTTATCAATGTATGGAGCCACTTAGAAATGTTTGGAATTTACAAGGCAGAAATATTTGACTAAGACTATATGTTTTGCAAACTCAGATATACATTTCACATTTCCCTAAGGGCCACTGCTCATTAAATAAATAATGCAATTATTAAAATAACTTGGAAGAACAACGAGGCTATTTGCACAGATATCAGTTCAGTTCAGTCACTCAGTCGTATCCGACTCTGCAACCCCATGAATCACAGCATGGTAGACCTCCCTGTCCATTGCCATTTCCCGGAGTTCACTCAGATTCACATCCATCGAGTCAGTGATGCCATACAGCCATCTCATGCTCTGTCATCCCCTTTTCATTCTGCTCCCAATCCATCCCAGGATGACAGTATTTTCCAATGAGTCAACTCTTCGCAGGAGGTGGCCAAAGTACTGGAGTTTCAGCTTCAGCATCACTCCCTCCAAAGAAATCCCAGGGCTGATCTCCTTCAGAATGGACTGGTTGGACCTCCTTGCAGTCCAAGGGACAATCAAGAGTCTTCTTCAACACCACAGTTCAAAAGCATCAATTCTTCGGTGCTCAGCTTTCTTCACCTTCAAATTCTCACATCCATGCATAACCACTGGAAAAACCATAGCCTTGACTAGATGGACCTTTGTTGACAAAGTAATGTCATTGCTTTTCAATATGCTATCTAGGTTGGTCATAACTTTTCTTCCAAGGAGTAAGCGTCCTTTAATTTCATGGCTGTAGTCACCATCTGCAGTGATTTTGGAGCCCCCCAAAATAAACTCTGACACTGTTTCCACTGCTTCTCCATCTATTTCCCATGAAGTGATGGGAATGGATGCTATGATCTTCGTTTTCTGACTGTTGAGCTTTAAGCCAACTTTTTCAGTCTCCTCTTTCACTTTCATCAAGAGGCTTTCAGCTCCTCTTCACTTTCTGCCATAAGGGTGGTGTCATCTGCATATCTGAGGTTATTGATATTTCTCCTGAATATCTTTTTTTCTTTAATTTTTATTTTTACTTTATTTTACTTTACAATACTGTATTGGTTTTGCCATACATTGACATGAATCCACCACGGGTGTACATGCGATCACAAACATGAACCCCTCCCACCCCCCTCCCCATAACATCCCTCAGGGTCATCCCCTTGCACCAGCCCAAAGCTTGCTGTATCCTGCGTCGGACATAGACTGGTGATTCAATTTGTATATGATAGTATACATGTTTCAATGCCATTCTCCCAAATCATCCCACCTTCTCCCTCTCCCTCTGAGTCCAAAAGTCCGCTTTTCACATCTGTCTCACTTTGGCTATCTTGCATACAGGGTCATCATTGCCATCTTTCCAAATTCCATATATATGTGTTAGTATAAAGTATTGGTGTTTTTCTGGCTTACTTCACTCTGTATAATCGGCTCCATTTTCATCCATCTCATCAGAACTGATTCAAATGTATTCTTTTTAACAGCTGAAAAATACTCCATTGTGTATATGTACCACAGCTTTCTTATCCATTCATCTGCTGATGGACATCTAGGTTGTTTCCATGACCTGGCTATTATAAACAGTGTTGCGATGAATATTGGGGTACATGTGTCTCTTTCAATTCTGATTTCCTTGGTGTGTATGCCCAGCAGTGGGATTGCTGGGTCATATAATAGTTCTATTTGCACTTTTTTAAGGAATATCCACGCTGTTTTCCATAGTTGTTGTACTAGTTGGCATTCCCACCGATAGTGGAGGAGGGTTCCCTTTTCTCCACACCCTCTTCAGCATTTATTGCTTGCAGATTTTTGGATCGCAGACATTCTGACTGGTGTGAAGTGGTACCTCATTGTGGTTTTGATTTGCGTTTCTCTAATAATGAGTGATGTTGAGCATCTTTTCATGTGTTTGTTAGCCATCCGTATGTCTTCTTTGGAGAAATGTCTATTTAGTTCATAGGCCCATTTTATGATTGGGTGGTTTATTTTTCTGCAGTAGAGCTGCATAAGTTGCTTGTATACTTGTGATTAGCTGTTTGTCAGTTGCTCCATTTGCTATTATTTTCTCCCATTCCGAAGGCTGTCTTTTCACCTTTCTTTTTCTTTGTTGTGCAGAAGCTTTTAATTTTAATTAGATCCCATTTGTATATTTTTGCTTTTATTTCCAGAATTCTGGGAGGTGGATCATAGAGGATCCTGCTGTGATTTATGTCGGAAAAGTGTTTTGCTTACGTTCTCCTCTAGGAGTTTTATAGTTTCTGGTCTGGTCTTACATTTAGATCTTTAATTCATTTAGAGTTTATTTTTGTGTGCGGTGTTAGAAAGTGATCTAGTTTCATTCTTTTACAAGTGGTTGACTAGTTTTCCCAGCACCACTTGTTAAAGAGATTGTCTTTACTCCATTGTATCTTATTGCCTCCTTTGTTGAAGATAAGGTGTCCATGTGTGTGTGGATTTATCTCTGGGCTTTTGATTTTCTTCCATTGATCTATATTTCTGTCTTTGTGCCAGTACAATACTGTCTTGATGGCTGTGGCTTTCTAGTAGGGTCTGAAGTCAGGCAAGTTGATTCCTCCAGTTCCATTATTTCTCAAGATTGCTTTGGCTATTCGAGGTTTTTTGTATTTCCATACAAATCTTGAAATTATTTGTTCTAGTTCTGTGAAAAATATGGCTGGTAGCTTGATAGGGATAGCATTGGATTTGTAAATTGCTTTGGGTAGTATACTCATGTTCACTGTATTGATTCTTCTGATCCATGAACATGATATATTTCTCCATCTATTAGTGTACTCTTTAATTTCTTTCATCAGTGTTTTATAGTTTTCTATATATCGGTCTTTAGTTTCTTTAGGTAGATATATTCCTAAGTATTTTATTGTTTTCGTTTTATTCCTAAGTATTTTATTGTTTTTATTTCAATGGTGAATGGAATTGTTTCCTTAATTTCTTTTTCTACTTTCCCATTATTACTGGATGTTGAATTTTGTCAAAGGCCTTCTCTGCATCTATTGAGATAATCATATGGCTTTTATATTTCAATTTGTTAATGTGGTGAAATACATTGATTGATTTGCAGATATGGAAAAATCCTTGCATCACTGGGATAAAGCCCAGCTTGTCATGGTGTATGATCTTTTTAATGTGTTGTTGGATTATGATTGCTAGAATTTTGTTGAGGATTTTTGCATCTATGTTCATCAGCGATATTGGCCTGTAGTTTTCTTTTTTTGTAGTATCTTTGTCAGGTTTTGGTATTAGGGTGATGGTGGCCTCATAGAATGAGTTTTGAAGTTTACCTTCCTCTGCAATTTTATGGAAGAGTTTGAGTAGGGTGGTGTTAACTCTTCTCTAAATTATTGGTAGAATTCAGCTGTGAAGCCTTCTGGACCTGGGCTTTTGTTTGCTGGAAGATTTCTGATTACAGTTTCAATTTCCGTGCTTGTGATGGGTCTGTTAAGATTTTCTATTTCTTCCTGGTTCAGTTTTGGAAAATTGTACTTTTCTAAGAATTTGTCCATTTCTTCCACGTTGTCCATTTTATTGGCATATAGTTGCTGATAGTAGTCTCTTATGATCCTTTGTATTTCTGTGTTGTCTGTTGTGATCTCTCCATTTTCATTTCTAATTTTATTGATTTGATTTTTCTCTTTGCTTCTTGATGAGTCTGGCTAATGGTTTGTCAATTTAATTTATCCTTTCAAAGAACCAGCTTTTGACTTTGTTGATTTCTGCTATGGTCTTTTTTGTTTCTTTTGCATTTATTTCTGCCCTAATTTTTAAGATTTCTTTCCTTCTACTAACTCTGGGGTTCTCCATTTGTTCCTTTTCTAGTTGCTTTAGGTGTAGTGTTATGTTATTTATTTGACTTTTTTCTTGTTTCTTGAGGTATGCCTATAGTGCTATGAACTTTCCTCTTAGCACTGCTTTTATAGTGTCCCACAGGTTTTCGGTTGTTGTGTTTTCATTTTCATTAGTTTCTATGCATTTTTTTATTTCTTTTTTGATTTCTTCTGTGATTTGTCGGTTATTCAGAAGTGTGTTTAAACCTCCATATGTTGGAATTTTTAATAGTTTTTCTCCTGTAATTGAGATCTAATCTTAATGCATTATGGTCAGAAAAGATGGTTGGAATGAATTCGATTTTTTTTAATTTATCAAGGTTAGATTTATGGCCCAGGATGTGATCTATCCTGGACAAGGTTCCATGAGCACTTGAGAAAAAGGTGAAATTCATTGTTTTGGGGTGAAATGTCCTATAGATATCAATTAGGTCTAACTGGTCTAATGTATCTTTTAAAGTTTCTGTTTCTCTGTTAATTTTCTGTTTAGTTGTTCTTTCTATAGGTGTGAGTGGTAATACAGTCTCCCGCTATTATTGTGTTATTGTTAATTTCCCCTTTCATACTTGTTAGCATTTGTCTTACATATTGTGGTGCTCCTATATTGGGTGCATATATATTTATAATTGTTATATCTTCTTCTTGGATTGATCCTTTGATCATTATGTAGTGGCCTTCTTTATCTCTTTTCACAGCCTTTGTTTTAAAGTCTATTTTATCGGATATGAGTATTGCCACTCCTGCTTTCTTTTGGTCTCTATTTGTGTGGAATATCTTTTTCCAGCCCTTCATTTTCAGTCTGTATGCGTCCCTTGTTTTGAAGTGGGTCTCTTGTAAGCATCATATAGAGGGGTCTTGCTTTTGTATCCATTCTGCCAATCTTTGTCTTTTGGTTGGGGCATTCAACCCATTTACGTTTAAGGTAATTATTGATAAGTATGATCCCGTTACCATTTACTTTATTGTTTTTGGTTTGGGTTTATACACCCTTTTTGTATTTCCTGTGTAGAGAGTATCCTTTAAAATTTGTTGGATAGTTTTTTTTTTTTTTTGGTGGTGCTGATGTCTCTCAGCTTTTTCTTGTCTGTAAAGCTTCTGATTTCTCCTTTGTATTTGAATGAGATCCTTGCTGGGTACAGTAATCTGGGCTGTAGGTTATATTCTTTCCTCACTTTAAGTATGTCTTGCCATTCCCTCCTGGATTGAAGAGTTTCTATTGAAAGATCAGCTGTTATCCTTATGGGAATCCCTTTGTTTGCTATTTGTTGTTTTTCCCTTGTTGCTTTTAATATTTGTTCTTTGTGTTTGATCTTTGTCAATTTGATTAATATGTGTCTTGGGGTGTTTCGCCTTGGGTTTATCTTTTTGGAACTCTCTGTGTTTCTTGGACTTGGGTGATTATTTCCTTGCCCATTTTAGGGAAATTTTCAACTATTATCTCCTCAAGGATTTTCTCATGGTCTTTTTTTTTTTTCTTGTTATTCTGGGACTCCTATAATTCGAATGTTGGAGCATTCCATATTGTCTTGGAGGCCTCTGAGATTGTCCTCATTTCTTTTAAATTGTTTTTCTTTTTTCCTCTCTGATTCATTTATTTCTACCATTCTGTCTTCTATTTCACTAATCCTATCTTCTGCCTCCATTATTCTACTATTTGTTGCCTCCAGAGTGTTTCTGATCTCATTTATTGCATTATTCATTATATATTGACTCTTTTTTATTTCTTCTCAGTCCTTGTTAAACCTTTCTTGCATCTTCTCAATCCTTGTCTCTAGGCTATTTATCTGTGATTCCATGATTGTGGATCATTTTCACTATCAATATTTGGAATTCTTTCTCAGGTAGATTTCCTATCTCTTCCTCTTTTGTTTGGTTTGGTGGGCATTTCTCCTATTCCTTAACCTTCTGAGTATTCCTCTATCTCTTCATCTTGGTTATATTGCTGCGTTTAGAGTGGCCTTTTAATATTCTTGCAATTTGTGGAGTTCTCTTTATTAAGGAGCTTCCTTACTGTGGGTGGGGTTGTATCAGTGGCTTGTCAAGGTTTCCTGGTTAGGGAGGCTTGTGTTGGAGATCTGGTGGTGGAGCTGGGTTTCTTCTCTCTGGATTGCAGAGGAGTGACCAGTAATGGGTTATGAGATGTCAAAGTTTTGCAGTAGCTTTGAGCTTCCTGTATATTGAAGCTCAGTGGTGTGTTCCTGTGTTGCTGGAGAATTTGTGTGGTATGTCTTGCTCTGGAACTTGTTGGCCCTTGGGTGGAGCTTGGTTTCAATGTAGGTATGGAGGCATTTGATGAGCTCCTATTGATTAATGTTCCCTGAACTTAGGAGTTCTCTGATGTTCTCAGGCTTTGGACTTAACCCTCCTGCTTCTTGTTTTCAGTTTTATTTTTACAGTAGCCTCTAGACTTCTCCATCTATTCAGCACTGATGATAAAATATCTAGGCTAAAGATGAGAAGATTCTCCACATTGAAGGACACCCAGAGAGGTTCACTGAGTTACATTTGAAGAGAAGAGGGAGGGGATAGTTAGAGGTGACTGGAATGAGATGGCGGTGAGAGGAAAAGAGGAGAGAGCAAGCTATCCAGTAGTCACTTCCTTTTGTGCGATCCACAGTCTGGACCGCTCAGAGGTATTTACGGAGTTATACAGGGTAGGGGAGAGGGAGGAAGTAGACAGAGGTGGCCAGGAGGTTGAGAGAGAGGAATGAAAAGGAGAGAGACAAATCCTGCCAGTAACCAGTTCCTTAGGTGTTCTCCACCGTCTGGAGCACACAGAGATTCACAGACTTGGATAGAGAAGAGATGGGGGAGGAAAGAGATAGAGACCACCTGGTGGAGAAAAAGGAGAGTCCAAAGGAGGAGAGAGTGGTCAAGCCTGTAATCTTGCTCTCAGGTAAAATTGGGTAGTGAAGTTTGGGTTTTTAAATGTACAAAATTGACAACAAAACCCAAAAAGCAAAGATTAAAAATCTAGAGTAGAGGTTGGATTTTCAAAAATACAATATTAAAGAAAAGAAGTAGAAGGAAAAAAAAAAAAAGAGAGGAAAAAAAAAAAAAGCCACAAGAATTATTGAAAAACACCACCAACAACCACATCAAGACTATATATTGTTTTTGCCTTAAAAAAATAGTCTTTTTTTTTTTTTTTCTTGAAAAGTAATAGTAGGTTATAGAAATAAAAATTAGAGGAGAAACAAGACTTAACAATTAAAAAAAAAAGTTAGGAAAAAAAAAAAAAGCTAGGAAAAAAAGAAAAAAAGAAAGGCGGGGGGGAAACAATGATTGTAAAAATAGTAAAGATATATCTGGCCCTTCTCTGATGTTGTGGGCAGTATGGAGTCACTTCCAAGGTGGTTCCCTCTTTTTAACTTCTCTGTTTGCTGTTTTTTTAGGCTCACTAGTTCAGTCGCGCCGTGGTGGAGGGGGGATGCTACAAACAAATAGCACTGTTGTGTGCTCACAGTGTCTCAGCCCCGCTGGACCTGTCCCTTCTTGCGGCGCACAAACCTCTCCGGTTCTACAATACCCAGCCGGGAACTGTCTGAGGCCGGCCCTAGGCTGCGTGCACCTCCCTGGTCTAAGCTACTCAGGTTCGGCTCTCAGGTAGCCCTCAGAGGCTCGGATTCGATTGGGCCTGTGTTTTGTGCCCTTCAAAGGTCTAAGTAGCTCAGAAGTTTGGCAAGCGCGGTAGCTGTGACTTGTCGCCTTTTCTGTCTCTGCTGCTCAGTTTTCTGGGTGTACCACTGGCTCTCCTTGTGAGGCAGATGGTGACTGTCCAGCACCCCCAGAAGACTTAGCAAAGAAGCCTACTTGCAGTTTGGTAGGTAGAGTCTCTCCAGGGCTGCAATTGCCCATTTCCAGCCCTTATGGCTATGGCTGCCTGTCCCCACCGGGGGATGGTCTGCAGCCAGATATTTCTGTTCTGTCCTTTGTTCTGTGTGCAGTCTTGGTGGTGTCTTATATTTGAGCTTTTCGAGTGGTAGCTGTCCCGCAGTCTGGTTTGCTAACCCAAGTTAGATCATTCTGGTTACGTTCTGGGGCGTTCTTGCCGGATTCTTACAAATATCTGCAGCCCACGTCTCCCACGCTTCCCTGCCCTGCCCCCACTTGCTAGTGGCAGATGCAGGTGTCTGTGCTGCTTTTGCGCTGGGGGAGTTACTGTTGGGCTTGTAATCTGTTGGTTTTAATTATTTATTTATTTTTCCTTCCTGTTTTGTTGCCCTCTGTGTTTCCAAAGCTCGCCACAGACTCAGCAGGGAGAGTGTTTCCTGGTGTTTGGAAACCTCTCTTCTTAAAATTCCCTTCCTGGGACAGGCTTCCCTTCCTGGGATGGAGCTCCCTCCCCACCTCCTTTGTCTCTCTTTTTGTCTTTTATATTTTTTCCTACCTGTTTTCTAAGACAATGGTCTGCTTTTCTGGTTGCCTTATGTCCTCTGCCAGCATTCAGAAGTTGTTTTGTGGCATTTGCTCAGTGTTGAAATGTTCTTTTGAGGAATTTGCGAGGGAGAAAGTGGTCTTCCTGTCCTATTCCTTCTTGATTTTCTCTACATCTCCTCTCCTGAGTATCTTGATTCCAGCTTGTGCTTCTTCCAGCCCAGCGTTTCTCATGATGTACTCTGCATGTAAATTAAATAGGCAGGGTAACAATATACAGCCTTGATGTAACTCCTTTTCCTATTTAGAATCAGTGTTTTGTACAGAGTAGTGGCCCTTTATGATAGAGAAACAACAGACTGCTAAAGAACTTATACATACACAATTATAGTTGAAACATATCCGGGTACCTTGCTCTCCTTGGAACTCTACTATTTTTCTTATAAAAACAAATCTAACAAATAGAGTCTCTTAAAAAACCTTAGAAAAGTTAGTGCATCTATGAAACCTATGAGTAGGTTACAAGACAGAATCCCATCACCTACCACTATTCCTCAAAATTGGCACTTTATTACTATTGATTTGCGAGACTGCTTTTTTTAATATATACCTCTACACCCTTTAGACCAAGAGAAGTTAACTTTCTCTCTTCCTTATCCTAATCATATTGGACCTCATAAATGATACCAACAGACTATATTGTCTCAAGGAATGATGAATTCTGCCAACATGTGTCAGTACTACATAGCTAAAGCTCTTGAACCTTTGGGAAAACAATTTCCTTACTTTCTTGTTATCCATTATATGGATGACATATTGTTTTGGCTCCATTCATTTTAGAAACTCAACACATGTTTGATATAGTTCAAAAATGGTTAAAACAAACAAAACCAACCAACCAACCAACAAACAAAAAACAACTCTGATTTATCATTGCTCCTGAAAAAATTCAAACCTCTAAACCTTATCATTACTTAGGATATTTTGTTAATAGACAGCGTGTTACTCCCAAACTAACTCAAATTTGTACTGATAAATTATCAACATTAAAAGATTTTCAGACACTCTTAGGTTATATAAATTGGATTAGACCCTCTTTAAGTTCATTTTAGTCAATCAGTCCTTTCCGATTCTGTGAAGCCATGATTGGAGCATGCCAGGACTCCCTGTTCATCATGAACTCCTGGAGTTAACTCAGACTCATGTCCATTGAGTTGGTGATGACATCCAGCCATCTCATCCTCTGTCGGCCCTTCTCCTCCTGCCCCCAATCCCTCCCAGAATGAGAGTCGTTTCCAATAAGTCAACTATTTGCATGAGATGGCCAAAGAACTGGAGTTTCAGCTTTAGCATCATTCCTTCCAAAGAATACACAGGGCTGATCGCATTTAAAATGGACTGGTTGGATCTCCTTTCAGTCCAAGGGAATCTCAGGAGTCTTCTTCAAGACCACAGTTCAAAAGCATCAATTCTTCAGCACTCAGCTTTCTTCACAGTCCAGCTCTCACATTCATACATGGCTACAGGAAAAAACATAGCCTTGACTAGACGGATATTTGTTGGAAAAGTAATGTATCTGCCTTTGAGTCTGCTATCTATGTTGGTCACTGCCTTCCTTTCAAGGAGTAAGCGTCTTTTAATTTCATGGCTACAATTACCATCTGCCATGATTTTGGAGCCAAAAAAAGTAAAGTCTGACACTGTTTCCCCTGTTTCCCCATTTATTTCCAATGAAGTGGTGGGATCAGATGCCATAATCTTAGCTTTCTGAATGTTGAGCTTTAAGCCAACTTTTTCACTCTTCTCTTATAACATCATCAAGTGGCTTTTTAGTTCCTCTCCACTTTCTGCCATAAGGGTGGTGTCATCTGCATATCTGAGGTTATGGTTATTTATCCTGGCAATCTTGGTTCCAGCATATTCTTCTTCCAGCTCAGCCTTTCTCATAATATACTCTGAATATAAGTTAAATAAGCAGGGTTACAATATACCACCTTGACATACTCCTTTTCCTATTTGGAACCAGGCTTTGCAAAATGGCTGTGTGGCTAGGCCTTACAAATAGCTGTAAAAAGAAGAGAAGTGAAAAGCACAGGACAAAAGGAAAGATATAAGCATCTGAATTCAGGGTTCCAAGGAATAGCAAGAAGAGATAAGAAAGCCTTCCTCAGCAGTCAATGCAAAAAAAAAATAGAGGAAAACAACAGAATGGGAAAGACTAAACATCTTTTCAAGAAATTAGACATTCCAAGGGAACATTTCATGCAAAGATGGGCTCGATAAAGGACAGGAATGGTATGGACTGAACAGAAGCAGAAGATATTAAGAGGCGGCAAGAATACACAGAATAACTGTACAAAAAAAAATCTTCATGACCAAGATAATCACGATAGTGTGATCACTCACCTCGATCCAGTCATTCTGGAATGTGAAGTCAAGTGGGCCTTCAAAAGCATCACTATGAACAAAGTTAGTGGAGATGAACAATTCCAGTGGAGAGATTTCAAATCCTAAAAAAAAAAAAAAAATGATGCTGTGAAAGTGCTGAACTCAATATGCAAGCAAAATTGGAACATTCAGCAGCAGCCACAGGACTGGAAAATGTCAGTTTTCATCAAAATCCCAAAGAAAGGCAATGTCAAAGAATGTTCAAACTACCGCTCAATTTCACTCATCTCACATGCTAATAAAGTAATGCTCAAAATTCTCTAAGCCAGGCTTTACCAATACGTGAGCCATGAATTTCCCATTGTTTCAGCTGGTTTAAGAAAATGAAGAGGAACCAGAGATCAAATTGCCAACATCCTCTGAATCATGAAAAAGGCAAGAGAGTTCCAGAAAAACATCTATTTCTGCTTTATTGACTGTGCCAAAGCCTTTGACTGTGTGGATCACAATAAAATGGAAAATTGTGAAAGAGACCAGACCGCCTGACTGGTCTCTTGAGAAACATATATGCAGATCAGGAAACAACAGTTAGAACTGGACATGAAAAAACAGACCCTCTTTAAGAATTGTTAATTATAAACTGACTAATCTATTTAATACTTAGAAAGGGGATCCTGACCTCAATAGCCCTCAATCACTTTCTCAAGAAGCACGAGATGAACTCTATTTCATACCAAATAAATTACAAATGCAATTTCTTAACTGCATTAGACTAGATTTATCTTTAAAGCTACTTGTGCTCCCCTCTCTTCATTCTGCCATGGGATTTCTTGCCCAACAAGGGAACCCAGTAGAATGGATCTATACTCATTTTAAAGGAATAAAGTCACTTAAACCCTACCTTGATTTAATTGCTTTAATCATTATCAATGGAAGAAGTGCTACTGAACCTCTAATTGGCTCTGACCTCCATAAAATTGTGATACCTATCAGCAAATCTCAATTCGAGAATGCCTTATGAATTTTACTGATTTCCAAATATTATTTCTGAAACATTTTTGAGAAATTTCACTTCATTATCCTTCTAACAAACTATTGAATTTCTTCAAAAATAATGTTTATTATTTCCAGCATCATCAGCTCACAGCCTATACCTCAAGCTGAGGTTTTCTATATAGATGGGAATGAGATACTTTGGCTACCTCATGTGAAGAGATGATTCATTGGAAAAGACCCTGATGTTAGGAGGGATTGGCAGCAGGAGGAGAAGGGGACGACAGATGATGAGGTGGCTGGATGGTATCACCGACTCAAAGAACGTGAGTTTGAGTGAACTCTGAGAGTTGGTGATGGATAGGGAGGCCAAGTGTGCTGCAATTTATGGGGTCGCAAATAGTCCGACATGACTGAGCTACTGAACTGAATTGAACTAAAGAACGCCAAAGTGTCTTTCTGGTCTCTCAAAGAATATAATTTTTTTTTACACTAAATTCCATTCTGCTCAGCAAAATGAATTATATGCTCTTTTTCAAGTTATCTGCCTACATCTTTCTCCCACTAATATAGTCTCTGATTCCTTGTGGTCAGTTTTAATTAGAAAAACCTCCACCATAAACTCCAATCAACCTATTATTCAACAACTCTTTTTTGAACCTGCTATTAGAAAACACAATTCTGGAGAAATTCCAAAGATGGTGGAGGAATAGGACAGGGAGACCACTTTCTCCCTCACAAATTCATCAAAAGATCATTTCAACGTTGAGTAAATGCCATAAAACAACCTCTGAATACTGGCAGAGTACATCAGGCACCCAGAAAGGCAGTCATTGTCTTCAAAAACAGGTAGAAAAAATATAAAAGATGAAAAAAGAGACAAAGGAGGTAGGGAGGGAGTTCCGTCCTGGGAAGGGAGTCCCGTTCTGGGAAAAGAATCTTAAAAAGAGAGAAGTTTCCAAACACCAGGACACACACTACCTGCTGAGTCTGTGGTGAGCCTTGGAAGCACAGAGGGCAAAATAATAGGGAAGAAAAACAAATACATAATTAAAAGTAACAGATTACAAGCCCAACGGTAACTCCCCCAGCAGAAAAGCAGTGCAGATGCCTGCATCTGCCACTAGTAATTGGGGGCTGGGCAGGGAGGTGCAGGCTGCAGTGCTTTTTAAGAATCAGGCCGGAATGACCCAAGTGTAACCAGAGTGAACTAACTTGGGCTAGCATACCAGACTGTGGGAAAACTGCCACGTGAAAAGCTCTAACATAAGACACCACCAGGACTGCCCACAGAACAAAGGATGGAACAGATATAGCCGGCTGCAGACCATCCCCCTCCGGTGACAGGAAACCAGAGCCATAAGTGCTGGAAGGGGGCAATCACAGCCCTGGAGAAACATTACCTACCAAACTGCAAGCAGGCTTCTTTGCTAAGTCTTCCTGGGGTTCTGGACAGTAACCACCCGCCTGAGAAGGGGAGCCAGTGGGACACCCAGAAAACTGAGCAGCAGGGACAGGAAAGGCGATAAGGAACAGTAACTGCACTTGCCAAACACCTAAGCTACTCAGAATAAGGAAGGGCACAAAACTCAGGCCCAACCTAATAGGCGCCTCTGAAGGCTACCTGAGAGCTGAGCCTGTGCGGGTTAGACTGGGAAGGTGCATGCAGCCTAGGACTGGCCTCAGATAGTTCCTGGCAGAGCAATGTAGAGCCTGAGTGGTGTGCGCCGTGAGCAAGGGCAGACCCAGTGTGGCTGAGGCACTGCGAGCACAAGCCAGTGTTATTTGTTTGCAGCATTCCTCCTTCCCCTCAGCGTGACTGAAAAAGTGAGTCAAAAAGAAAACAAAACAAAACAAAAAAAACAGTGTGCACTAATGCCCTCTTTGTGTCAGGACGGAAATCAGACACTGAAGAGACCAGCAAACAGAAGAAGCTATACAAGGGACCCCCCTTGGAGATGACCCCACACTGCCCACAACACCAGAGAAAGTCCCAGATATACCTTTACTACTTTTACAATCATTCTCTCTCTCTCTCTCTCTCTCTCTCTTTTTTTTTTTTTTTTTTTGGTTAATGTTGTTGATTGATTTTTCTTCTTTACTTTTTTCTTCTTTTTTTAAACTTTTACAATTTTTAATTCTTCTATTTCTCCTTTAATTTTTATTTTTATAACCTACTATAACTTTCCTAAAAAAACGAGACCCTATTTTTAAAGCAAACAATATAGGTATTTTTTTTCTTCTTCTTCTTCTTTTATTTAATATTGTATTTTTTAAAATCCAACCTTTACTCTAGATTTTTAATCTCTGCTTTTTGGAATTTGTTGTCAATTTTGTACATTTAAAAACCCAAAATCAATACCCAATTTTACCTGAGAGCAAGATTACTGGCTTGACCACTCTCTCTCCTCCTTTGGACTCCCCTTTTTCTGCACCAGGTTCTCTGTCTCCTCTGTCCCCCTTCTCTTCTCTACCCAACTCTGTGAATCTCTGTGTGTTCCAGATGAGGAAAACACCTAGGGAACTTGTTACTAGCTGGATCTATCTTCTTTTCATTTCCCTCTTTATCTTCCTGGCCACCTCTGTCTACTTCCTCCCTCTCCTCTTCCATATATAACTCAGTGAACATCTCTGAGCGGTCCAGACTGTGGAGTGCTCATAAGGAAGTGACTACTGGCTAGCTTGCTCTCTCCTCTTTTGATACCACCTCATGTCATTCCAGTCACCTCTAATTACTCCCTCCCTCTTCTCTTCAAATGTAACTCAGTGAACCTCTCTGGGTTTCCTTCAATGTGGAGAAACTTTTCATCTTTAACCGAGATGTTTTATCATCGGTGTTGTATAGATGGAGAAGTCTAGAGGCTACTGTAAAAATAAAACTAAAACCCAAAAGCAGGAGGTGTAAGTCCAAATCCTGAGAACATCAGAGAAGTCCTGAATCCAGGGAATATTAATCAATAGGAGCTCATCAAATGCCTCCATACCTACACTGAAACCAAGCTCCACCCAAGGGCCAACAAGTTCCAGAGCAAGACATACCACGCAAATTCTCCAGCAACACAGGAACACACCCCTGAGCTTCAATATACAGGCAGCTCAAAGTTACTCCAAAACGATTGACATCTCATAACTCATTACTGGGCACTTCCTTGCACTCCAGAGAGATCCAGCTCCACCCACCAAAACTCCAATGCAAGCTTCCCTAACCAAGAAACCTTTACAAGCCAATGATACAACCCAACCAAAGCGAGGAAACTCCATAATAAAGAGAACTTTACAAATTCCCAGAATACAGAAAGGCTACACTAAACGCAGTAATATAACCAAGATGAAGAAACAGAGAAATACCCACCAGGTAAAGGAACAGGAGAAATGCCCACGAAACCAAAAAAAAAAAAGACGAAGATATAGGGAATCTACCTGAGAAAGAATTCCAAATAATGATAGTGGAAATAATCTAAAATCTTGAAATAAAAATGGAATCACAGATAAATAGCCTAGAGACAAGGATTGAGAAGATGCAAGAAAGGTTTTTCAAGGACCTAGAAGAAATGAGAAAGAGTCAATATATATTGAATAATGCAGTAAATGAAATCAGAAACACTCTGGAGGCAACAAATAGTAGAATAATGGAAGCAGAAGATAGGATTAGTGAAATAGAAGATAGAATGGTATAAATAAATGAATCAGAGAGGAAAAAAGGAAAACAAATTAAAAGAAATGAGGACAATCTCAGAGACCTCCAGGACAACATGAAACACTCCAATATTCGAATTACAGGAGTCCCAGAAGAAGAAGAAGAAGACAAAAATAAAGACCATGAGATAATACTTGAAGAGATAATAGTAGAAAACTTCCCTAAAATGGGGGAGGAAGTAATCACCCAAGTCCAAGAAACACAGAGAGTTCCAAATAGGATACACCCAAGGTGAAACATCCCAAGACATATATTAATCAAATGAACAAAGATCAAACACAAAGAACAAATATTAAAAGCAGCAAGGGAAGAACAACAAATAACACACAAGACGATTTCCATAAATAACTGCAGATCATTCAATAGAAACTCTTCAAGCCAGGAGGATTGATTGGCAAGATATACCTAAAGTGATGAAGGAAAATAACCTACAGCCCAGATTACTGTACCCAGCAGGGATCTCATTCAAATATGAAGGAGAAATCAAAAGCTTTACAGACAAGCAAAAGCTAAGAGAATTCAGCACCACCAAACCAGCTATCAAACAAATTATAAAGGATATTCTCTAGACAGGAAACACAAAACGGTGCATAAACCTGAACCCAAAACAATAAAGTAAATGGCAATGGGATCATACTTATCAATAATTACCTTAAATGTAAATGGGTCGAATGCCCCAACCAAAGACAAAGATTGGCCAAATGGATACAAAAACAAGACCCCTCTATATGCTGCTTACAAGAGACCCACCCAAAACAAGGGACGCATACAGACTGAAAGTGAAGGGCTGGAAAAAGATATCCACACAAATAGAGACCAAAAGAAAGCAGGCGTAGCAATATTCATATCTGATAAAATAGACTTTAAAACAAAGCCTGTGAAAAGAGACAAAGAAGGCCACTACATAATGATCAAAGGATCAATCCAGGAAGAAGATATAACAATCATAAATATATATGCACCCAATGTAGGAGCACCACAATATGTAAGACAAATGCTAACAAAATGAGAGGGGAAATAAACAATAACACAATAATAGTGGGAGACTTTAATACCCCACTCACACCTATGGACATAGAAGAAAATTAACCTAAACAGAAAATCAACAAAGAAACCAAAACTTTAAATGATACAATAGAGCATTTAGACAAAATTGATATCCATAGGACATTTCAACCCGAAACAATGAATTTCACCTTTTTCTCAAGTCCTCCCGGAACCTTCTCCAGGATAGATCACATTCTGGGCCATGAATCTAACCTTGATAAATTAAAAAAAAAAAAAAGAAGAAGAAGAAGAAGTAAAGAAAGAAAGAAATCATTCCAAGCATCTTTTCTGACCATAATGTAGTAAGATTAGACCTCAATTACAGGAAAAATAAAGCTATTAAAAATTCCAACATATGGAGGCTGAACAACTCGATTCTGAATAATCAACAAATCACAGAAGAAATCAAAATATGCATAGAAATGAATGAAAATGAAAATATGACAATGCAAAACCTATGGAACACTATAAAAGCAGTGCTAAGAGGAAAGTTCCTAGCAATACAGGCATACCTCAGGAAAAAAAAAAAAAAAAAAAAAAACCCTCAAATAAATGACCTAACTCTACACCGAAAGCAACTAGAAGAGGAACAAACGGAGAACCCCAGAGTTAGTAGAAGGAAAGAAATCTTAAAAATTAGGGCAGAAGTAAATGCAAAAGAAACAAAAGAGACCATAGTAAAAATCAATAAAGCCAAAAGCTGGTTCTTTGAAAGGATAAATAAAACTGACAAACCATTAGCCAGACTCATCAAGAAAAAAAGAGAGAAAAATCAAATCAATAAAATTAGAAATGAAAATGGAGAGATCACAACAGACAACACAGAAATACAAAGGATCATAAAAGACTACTATCAGTAATTATATGCCAATAAATGGACAACGTGGAAGAAATGGACAATTCTTAAAAAAGTACAACTTTCTGAAACTGAACCAGAGAGAAATAGAAAATCTTAACAGACCCATCACTAGCACAGAAATTGAAACTGTAATCAGAAATCTCCCAACATATAAAAGCCCAGGTCTTTATGGCTTCAGAGATGAATTCTACCAAAAATTTAGAGAAGAGTTAACACCTACCGTATTCAAACTCTTCCATTAAATTTCACACGAAAGTAAACTTCCAAATTCATTCTATGAGGCCACCATCACCTTAATACCAAAACCTGACAAAGGTGCCACACAAAAAAAGAAAACTACAGGCCAATATTAATGATGACTATAGATGCAAAAATCCTCAACAAAAGTCTAGCAAACAGAATCCAACAACACATTAAAAGGATCATACACCATGACCAAGTGGGCTTTATCACAGGGATGCAAGGATTCTTCAATATCTGCAAATCAATCAATGTAATTCACCACATTAGCAAATTGAACAATAAAAGCGATATGATTATCTCAATACATGGAGAGAGGGCCTTTGACAAAATTCAACATCCATTTATGATTAAAAAAAAAAAAAAAAAAAAAAACTCTCCAGAAAGAAGGAATAGAAGGAACATACCGCAACATAATAAAAGTTATATACGACAGTTCAATTCAGTTCACTTCAGTCTCTCAGTCATGGCCGACTTTTTGCGACCCCATTAATCAGAGCACGCCAGGCCTCCCTGTCCATCACCAACTCCCGCAGTTCACTCAAACTCACATCCATTGAGACCAGGATGCCATCCAGCCATGTCATCCTCTGTCGTCCACTTCTCCTCCTGCCACCAGTCCCTCCCATCATCAGAGTCTTTTCCAATGAGTCAACTGTTCACATGAGGTGGCCAAAGTACTGCAGTTTCAGCTTCAGCATCATTCCTTCCAAAGAAATCTAAGGGCTGATCTCCTTCAGAATGGACTGGTTGGATCCTCTTGCAGTCCCTTGGACTCTCAAGAGTCTTCTCCAAAATAACAGTTCAAAAGCATAAATTCTTCGGTGCTCAGCCTTCATCACAGTCCGACCCTCACATCCATACATGACCATAGGAAAAACCATAGCCTTGATTAGATGGACTTCCATTGGTAAAGTAATGTCTCTGCTTTTGAATATACTATCTAGGTTAGTCATGCACAACTTTTCTTCCAAGAAGTAAGCGCGTTTTAATTTTAGGGCAGCAATCTCCATCTGCAGTGATTTTGGAGCCACAAAAAATAAAGTCTGACACTTTTTCTACTGTTTCCCCATCTATTTCCCATGAAGTGATGGGTCCAGATGCCAATATTTTTGTTTTCTGAATGTTGAGCTTTAGGCCAAATTTTTCACTCTCCACTTTCACTTTCATCAAGAGGTTTTTTAGTTCCTGTTCACTTTCTGCCATAAGGGTGGTGTCATCTGCATATCTGAACTTATGGATATTTCTCTTGACAATCTTGATTCCAGCTTGTGTTTCTTCCAGTCCAGTGTTTCTCATGATGTACTCTGCATATAAGTTAAATAAGCAGGGTGACAATATACAGCCTTGATGTACTCCTTTTTCCTATTTGGAAACAGTCTGTTGTTCCATGTCCAGTTCAAACTGTTGGTTCCTGACCTGCATACATATTTCTCAAGAGGCAGGTCAGGTGGTCTGGTATTCACACCTCTTTCAAAATTTTCCACCGTTTATTGTAATCCACACAGCAAATATTATCCTCAGTGGTGAAAAATTGAAAGCATTTCCCCTAAAGTCAGGAAAAAGACAAGGGTACCAACTTTCACTGCTACTAAGCAATATATTTCTGGAAGTTTTGGCCACAGCAATCAGAGCAGAAAAAGAAATAAAAGGAATACAAATTGGAAAAGAAGAAGCAAAACTCTCACTGTTTGCAAATGACATGATCCTCTACATAGAAAACCCTAAAGACTCCATCAGAAAATTGCTAGAGCTAATCAATGAATATAGAAACTTTTCAGGATATAAAATCAACACACAGAAATCCCTTTCATTCCTATACACTAATAATGAGAAAATAGAAAAACAAATTAAGGAAACAATTCCATTCACCATTGCAACGAAAAGAATAAAATACTTAGGAATATATCTATCTAAAGAAAATATAGACCTATATAGATAAAACTATAAAACACTGATGAAAGAAATCAAAGAGGACACTAATAGATGGAGAAATACACCATGTTAATGGATCAGAAGAATCAATATAGTGAAAATGAGTATACTACCCAAAGCAATCTATAGATTCAATGCAATCCTTATCAAGCTACCAGCAATATTTTATACAGAGCTAGAACAAATAGTTTCACAATTTGTATGGAAATACAAAAAACCTCGAATAGCCAAAGCAATCTTGAGAAAGAAGAGTGGAACTGGAAGAATCAACCTGCCTGACTTCAGGCTCTACTAGAAATCCACAGTCATCAAGAAAGTATGGTACTGGCACAAAGAGAGAAATATAGATCAATGGAACAAAATAGAAATCCCAGAGATAAATCCACACACCTATGGACACCTTGTCTCCGACAAAGGAGGCAAGAATATACAATGCATTAAAGACAATCTCTTTAACAAGTCTTGCTGGGAAAACTGGTCAACCACTTGTAAAAGAATGAAACTAGATCACTTTCTAACACCATATACAAAAACAAGCTCGAAATGAATTAAAGATGTAAATATAAGACCAGAAACTATAAAACTCTCAGAGGAAAACTTAGGCAAAACACTCTCCTCATAAATCACAGCAAGATCCCTATGACGCACTTCCCAGAATTCTGGAAATAAAAGCAAAAATAAACAAATGGGACATAATTAAACTCAAAAGCTTTTGCACAACAAAGGAAACTATAAGCAAGGTGAAAAGACAGTCTTCAGAAATGGAGAAAATAATAGTAAACAAAAAACTGACAAATATTTAATCTCAAAAATATATAGGCAATACCTGCAGCTCAATTCTAGAAAAATAAACGACCCAATAAAAAACTGGGCCAAAGACCTAAATAGACAGTTCTCCAAATAAGAGATACGGATAGCTAGCAAACACATGAAAAGATGCTCAACATCACTTATTATCAGAGAAATGCAGATCAAAACCACAATGAGGTATTATCTCACATCAGTCAGAATGGCTGCAATCAAAAAAGTCTACAGGCAATAAATTCTGGAGAAGGTGTGGAGAAAAGGGAACCCTCTTACACTGTTGGTGGGAACGTAAACTAGTACAGCCACTATGGAGAACAGTGTGGAGATTCTTTAAAAAACTGGAAATAGAACTGTGTTATATACTGTATTGGTGTTTTTCTTTCTGGCTTGCTTCACTCTGTATAATAGGCTCCAGTTTCATCCACCTCAATAGAACTGATTCAAATGTACACAGCCATTAAAAAGAATACATTTGAATCAGTTCTATTGAGGTGGATGAAACTGGAGCCAGTTATACAGAGTGAAGCAAGCCAGAAAGAAAAACACCAATACAGTATACTAACACATATATATGGAATTTAGAAAGATGGTAATGGAAACACTGTACGTGAGACAGTAAAAGATACACAGATGTATAGAATGAACTTTTGGAGTCTGTGGGAGAGGGAGGGTGGGATGATTTGGGAGAATGGCATTGAAACTTGTATACTATCATGTAAGAAACGAATCGTTAGTCTATGTTTGATGCAGGATACAGGATGCTTGGGACTGGTGCACGGGGATGATCCAGATGGATGATATCAAGTGGGAGGTAGGAGGGGGTTTCAGAATTGGGAACTCATGTACATCCGAGGGGGATTCATGTCAATGTATGGCAAAACCAATATAGTATTGTAAAGCAAAATAAAGTAAAAATTAAAATTTAAAAAAAACACACATACACACACAATTCTCCCATTCATATTACACATATTTTACCACATTCCTGCCTTCCTGGCCCCACGATTCATTGTGATGAACTGGTTTCCTTTGCTACTCTGGAGGTACAGCATGCTCTATTATACAACAATGCTGGCTCCCTGCACCAGCTATGGAAAATCCCATGCTGCTGCTAAGTCTCTTCAGTCGTATCCAACCCTGTGTGACTCCATAGATGGCAGCCCACCAGGCTCTCCCGTCCCTGGGATTCTCCAGGCAAGAACACTGGAGTGGGTTACCATCTCCTTCTCCAATGCATGAAAGTGAAAATTGAAAGTGACATCCCTCAGTCGTGTCTGACTCTGTGTGACCCCTTAGATGGCAGCCCACAAGGCTCCTCCATGCTTGGGATTTTCCAGGCAAGAGTCCTAGAGTGGGGTGCCATTACCTTCTCCATAGCACCAGGCTATAGAATTTATCAATAATTGCTCTACTTGCAGAGCCTTACATCTTCAAACCATTGTTAAATGTATCAATCCCCAACCTAATGAATTACGTCAGATGAGTGTAACTCATTGCCCTGAACTTTCTCCATCTTCTTTCCAACACGTCTATATACACACAAATTCTTATATCTGGGCCACACATCTTCACAATGAAGCTACACAACATGTTATAACTCACCTATTAGTTTGTCTTATGATAATAGGAACTCCTAGCTCTATTAAAACAGACAATGGTCTTCCCTGTATTTCTAGACACTTTAAGCAATTTTACTATCATTTTCTATTAAACATATCACAGGTATTCCTTATAATCCACAGGCACAAGGTATAGTCGAATGATCACATCACACATTATAATTGCAAATTAAAAAATTAAAAAGGGGGAATACACTGGGACATTGCTCTCTTCCCTTTCTAAAGCAGACTTTAAAAGATTCCAACAAAAGATATTCTCCAAACCTATAACTGTTATTAACACAACTTTATTTGTTTTAAATTGTTTAAAATTACCACGAGGAGATATCTTGACAAGAGCAGAAAAAAACATTTTTAGGGATTGAAGAACACCTCTCTTCTTCTGCCCATTTGATATCAAGATGGGTTCAATAAACAATGGAAATCTGGGAAATTAATCTTACAGGGAAAGGGGTATGCTTGTATTTCCCCAGATGGATACAATGAACCCACGTGGTTTCCTGTTTGGAATATTTGACCCAATGGTGCCCCCCGGCATTCAAAGTAGAGACAAAACAACAAAAAATTCAGGAGGAATAAATTCCAATATGGGCCTTATCAGCTCTAAAGTTTTCCAGGAAGCACCACCCTCGGTGGCATTTTGGGGACAAATAAAACCCTTAATAGTCAAGATGAATATCTGGTTTCTCAACAGGGAATGCCTCGGAGTCCTGAAAATATTCTTATAGCTATGCTTATTCTGCTGGCTTTCACTTCCCCCTTCGAGCTGAAATAACTAATCATACTTATTGGGATTACTTACCCAACCCTTTAGGATGGACAGAGAAAGGACATATTGTATCAACAAATGACTCCATACATATGCCCCCTCTCTGGGGCCTGAAGGGGCCCTCATGAATAAGGGATACCCTGCGGATAAGGGAAAGCTAACTAACATTTCTTTAGGCTATGAAGTACTTCCTTTGTGTCTGTGCCCAGCGGAACTATGCATAAATGTTAGCCTACAAACTTGGGTTTTCATCCTGCCTCCAAAATAAGACTTTTAGATATTGATTGGATTATTTACCTGTCTTTATTTTTCTGAAAACAAAGTCTACACTACAGAGACTCTAGGAAAAAACAAAGAATATTATGTGAAGGGTTTACTTCTTTCGTTGGGATAAATATCAAGCCAAACCAGGAAAACTAATATTTGTGGCTAGTCACACCATTGTCAATTGGGGACCCCGTGTTATGTGGTTGTTTAACTGCTCAGATAATATTAACAGCACTGTGTGTGATTATGCTTCCCAAGTAGCATGGAAAGTTACTAACACTACGATGGAACATTACAGTGACAAATGACTTATTGGCTGGCTTGATGGTGGAATGGAACCCCCTTTTCATTGAATTATCCTAGATAAACAAACTGGGCCTGAACAAGGCACAAATGGAAACTTGCTGCAAGCACCAAAGAACTTGGAACTTGGACCGGACATTTCACAAGAACAAATCGTAGCCATAGTAATTATTTATTTTACTGTAATCAATCATATTTCATACAAGCTTATAGTCCCATTTCTTTTGTCTTAGATATAGGAAACTTACAATCCAATAAGACTTTACATTCATTAACTTGTTTAAATTGCAAATTATATATGTCCTTAAGAAATGAATCCTTTTTGATTCTCCTTTCTCGACGTAGTTTTTGGTTACCAGTAATTCTCCAGCGGCCCTGGGAAGAAGGCCTCATGGCCAAGCTTGCTTCCTAGTTACTTACTAAATTACTCCAATAATCTAAATGATTCATTGGATGGCTGATTCTTGGCATTTAGGGATTAATAGCTATTTGCACCACTGCTGTCATCACTGGCATTGCTTTACAAACATCAATTCAAACACATAATTTTATCCAAAATTTGGACTAAAGATGCTCATACTATGTGGGCCACTCAGCCTCAGAAAGGTGAGTATATTCAAAACGAAATACAGGAACTAAAAATAGCCATTAAATGGGTTGGAGACCAATTAATATATGCATAAAAACAAATGACACTAAAATGTGATTTGGACTTTATTCAATTTTGTGTTACTCCTGTTCAATTCATCATAGTGCCTATAACTTGGTGCAAATCGAATTTCATTTACAAATTATACATGATAATTCCTCTGTGAATGTACAATTATTGAAACAGAAATCTTTGAAACCTTCTCCAAAAGTCTGCCCTCATCTACCATTCTGGATATTTTAGCTGAACAAATAGCTGTTCAATTTTCTGGGCTAGACCCAAGAGGATGGTTTCAAAGCATCTCTCATAGCATCAGGCCTGGAACTGTAACTTCGGTGACTGTCTTGACCATTATACTTGTTGTTTAACATTGACTTTCTGTAAAATTGTTAAAACTAAACAAACTCAAATGATTAGGACCTGTTTTACAAATATAATAAAATAGGGAGAATTGTTAGGAAAATTTTAACAGTAGGATTCCTGTGTGCTGTTTCTTGTCTCTGAAGAGCCCTCTGTTCCTTTTCAGTTCCTGACAGGAACAAGTGGAGCAGCATGCTGCTGCCAGGAATGAGGTCATGAGATGGAATTCATGCATAGGTTTTCCTTCATTAGCTTTTCCATATGGTGAAAGTGGTTATTTACAAACCTCTTTTTATATGTATTGTCTTTTGGCTTTATGATCTATATCACCCATTGTTTCCTTGGTAACTTATAAAGTCTGGTCTTTTTATCTTTACCTGAAGAAGTTACCTCGTAAAACGGTATATATATTCACACAGATTTCAATAAAGCCCCTTTGTTCTATCAGAACCTGTGTCCCCCTATCCGTCTCTCTCTCTCTCTCTCTGTCTCTGGCTGATTCTATGGATTATGGAAATCTGTCAAGCTCATTTTCCTGCCCGGGCTTTCAAAACCCCTTTGAGAGGATGCTCTTTGACTACGGGAGTGGTAGAAGCCCTGTCCTAGGGCTTTATTGCTTTTCTGGGTAACCCAGAGAATATTAAACTCTTTCTTTCTTCACTTTCTTATCATCGACTCCAGACCACCAGATTCTGGTCCATTAAAGTACTGCAACAGGCTTAGACCTGGATTACCATGATATGGAATAGTTTGCCTTGGAAACAAACAAATGTCATTCTGTGTTTTTTGGATTGCCTCCAAGTACTGCACTCAGACTCTTTTGTTGATTATAATGGCTATTCCATTTCTTCTAAGGGATTCTTGCCCACAGGAGTAGATACAATGGTCATCTGCATTAAATTCATCCATTCCAACCCATTTAATTCACCAGTTTCAAAAATGTCAAATGTCACTCTTGCCATCTCCTGTTTGACAACTTCCAATTTGCCTTGATACATGGCCCTAACTTTCCAAGTTCCTATGCAATATTGCTCTTTACAGCATCAGACTTTACTTCTATCACAGGTAACATCCACATCTTGGTGCTGTTTTTTATTTGGCTCCATCCCTTCATTCTTTCTGGAGTTATATACCCACTGTATTCCAGTAGCATATTGTGCACCTACCAACCTGTGGAGTTCATCTTTCTATGTCATATCTTTTTGCCTTTTTATACTATTCATGGGGTTCTCAAGGTAAGAATACTGACGTTGTTTGTCATTCCCTTTTACTACAGACCACATTTTGTCATAATTCTCCACTATGACCCATCCATCTTGGGTGGACCTACACAGCATGGATAATAATTTCATCGAGTTAGACAAGTCTGTGATCCATGTGATCAGGTTTTTTAGTTTTCCATGATTTTGGTTTTCAGTCTATCTGTTCTGTGATGGAGAAGTGTAAGAGCATATGTCATAGGGTAGAACTGGAATCAAGTTAGATGTTAAGCTCTTCAAAGGATGTTTTTAATTAGAAGCTGTCAAAGAAGTCATACAAGAGATAAATGTGCCAGGAACAGTGATAGTGGTAAAGAATTTGATGCCTTGACTCAATTTGAAAAAAAGGAACACTTTAGGGTGTACCTGACTGGAATTCAAGTGGTTTTAATAACACGGAATCTTGACTAGACCTGGCAATGAACATTTCCACCACCATGGGACACAATGGGCATGGCAGGCCTCAAGCATGGTCATAGCTGTGCCTATGAAGAGGCCCTAGGAACTGGAAACTGGTACTTACAGATTGCCTCTGCAAAGATAAAATCATTAAATCATACAGCTGCTGAAATTCAATACTGTCCTGAAGCAAACTTGGGGTGAATATTATAAATTAGGGACTCATTCTGCAGGTGGAAATATAGACATAACAGGCCTGCAGATAGATTATTTCAAGTAATTTTCTTCATAAGCCCCAATTTTTGCATCTTCTCATACCTAGAGAAACACTAACCTCATGGGACAATGTCTAGTCCTACTTCTCCTGGCTATCTTTTCTTCTAGTCACCTCAACAACCCTTCTACGTTTATGTACCTTTAACCCTCTTGGTGGAGAAGGCAATGGCAACCCATTCCAGTACTCTTGTCGGAACGGTACCATGGATGGAGGAGCCTGGTAGGCTGCAGTCCAAGGGATCACTAGGAGTCGGACACGACTTCACTTTCACTTTTCTCTTTCATGTATAGGAGAAGAAAATGGCAACCCATTCCAGTATTCTTGCCTGAATAATCCCAGGGACGGGAGAGCCTGGTAGGCTGCCATCTATGGGGTCGCACAGAGTCAGACACGACTGAAGTAACTTAGCAGCAGCAGCCCCAACCCTCTTGGTAAGTTTGTTTCTTTGATAATGCATCCAATGGATTTCCATATGATTATGGTAATAGAAGAAAATCACCTGGACAAAACACAAGACTACTTTATGTTCCTTAACCTTTGGCAGCAGAAGAATATAGTCATAGATTCTTAAATGTTACTCTTCCGGTCAGTAACAGATGTAGAGTTGAATGGATATTATATTCCAATCTCATGTGTTATCTATTGCATTTAGAGAGAAATGTTGGCTGCCTCATTTTTACCAGAAATTATCTAGATTTTTGAGAAAACTGAATCCATTTATACAGAGGTTGTGACAAGGCTACAAAGGACTGCTGTATGAACCTTTTTTTTTTTTTTTTTTTTTTTCAGAGTGAAAACCCTGCTTATAGGAACACCCCATTGAATTGTGAATGGACGGTTTCCCCTAAAATATACAATATATTTTACATTGTTACTTACAGAATTAATAAGACTCAACTTATTTGGCCTTATGTCTATGCTATTAAGCCTAAACTATCCTGAGGCTGATCGTAAGGGAAGTGAAATAGTTTTGTTTAGGTGTCAGAGACAAAGCAGAGCTATTTGCAAGGCATCCTCAGACAGCCATATTGCTTTTCTGCATTTCTTTTCAATGGGGATGGTCTTGATCCCTGTCTCCTGGACAATGTCACGAACCTCATTCCATAGTTCATCAGGCACACTATCTATCAGATTTAGGCCCGTAAATCTATTTCTCATTTCCACTGTATAATCATAAGGGATTTGTTTTAGGTCATATCTGAATGGTCTAGCATTTTTCCCTACTTTATTCAATTTGAGTCTGAATTTGGCAATAAGGAGTTCATGATATGAGCCACAGTCAGCTCCTGGTCTTGTTTTTGTTGACTGTATAGAGCTTCTCCATCTTTGGCTGAAAAGAATATAATTGATATGATTTTGATGTTGACCATCTGGTGATGTCCATGTGTAGAGTTTTCTCTTGTGTTGTTGAAGAGGGTGTTTGCTATGACCAGTTCATTTTCTTGGCAAAACTCTATTAGTCTTTGCCCTGCTTCATTCCACATTCCAAGGACAAATTTCCTGTTACTCCAGGTGTTTCTTGATTTCCTACTTTTGCTTCCAGTCCCCTTTAAGGAAAAGGGGATCAATTTTGGGTGTTGGTTCTAAAAGATCTTGTAGGTCTTCATAATACCGTTCAACTTCAGCTTCTTCAGCGTTACTAGTGGGGGCATAGACTTGGATAACCGTGATATTGAACGGTTTTCCGTGTAGACGAACAGAGATCATTCTGTCGTTTTTGAGACTACATCCAAGTACTGAATTTCAAACTCTTTTGTTGACCATGATGGCTACTACATTCCTTCTAAGGGATTCCTGCCCACAGGAATGGTAGATATAATGGTCATCTGCATTAAATTCACCCATTCCAGTCCATTTTAGTTCGCTGATTCCTAGAATGTCGATGTTCACTCTTGCCATCTCTTGTTTGACCACGTCCAATTTGCCTTGATTCATGGAACTGACATTCCAGGTTCCTATGCAATATTGCTTTTTACAGCATCAGATCATGCTTCTATCACCAGCCACATCCACAACTGTGTATTGTTTTTGCTTTGGCTCCATCCCTTCATTCTTTCTGGAGTTATTTCTCCCTAATCTCCAGTAGCATATCGGGCATCTAACGACCTGGGGAGTTCCTTTTTTGGTATCCTATCATTTTGCCTTTTCATACTTACAAATAGTTGTGAAAAGAAGAGAGGCAAAAAGCAAAGGAGAAAAGGAAAGATATAAGCATCTGAATGCAGAGTTCCAGAGAATAGCAAGAAGAGATAAGAAAGCCTTCTTCAGTGATCAATGGAAAGAAATAGAGGAAAACAACAAAATGGGAAAGACTAAAGATCTCTTCAAGAAAATTAGAGCTACCAAGGGAACATTTCATGCAAAGATGCACTCGATAAAGGACAGAAATGGTAAGGACCTAACAGAGGTTGAAGATATTAAGAAGAGATGGCAAGAACACATGAAAGAACTGTACAAAAAAGATCTTCACAATCCAGATAATCATGATGATTTGATTATTAATCTAGAGCCAGACATTCTGGAATGTGAAGTCAAGTGGGCCTTAGAATATATCAATAAGAACAAAGCCAGAGGAGGTGATGGAATTCCAGTTGAGCTGTTTCAAATCCTGAAAGATAATGCTGTGAAAGTGCTGCACTCAATATGTCAGCAAATTTGGAAAACTCAGCAGAGGCCACAGGACTGGAGAAGGTCAGTTTTCATTCCAATTCCAAAGAAAGGCAATGCCGAAGAATGCTCAAACTACCGCACAACTGAACTCATCTCACATGCTAGTCAAGTAATGCTCAAAACTCTCCAAGCCACGCTTCAACTATACATGAACCATGAACTCCCTGTTGTTCAAGTTGGCTTTAGAAAAGGCAGAGGAACCAGTGATCAAATTGCCAACATCTGCTGGATCATCAAAAAAGCAAGAGAATTCCAGAAAACCATCTATTTCTGTTTTGTTGACTATGCCAAAGCCTTTGGCTGTGTGGATCACAATAAACTGGAAAATTCTGAGAGAGATGGGAATACCAGACCACCTGACCTGCCTCTTGAGAAATCTGTATGCAGGTCAGGAAGCAACAGTTAGAACTGGACATGGAACAACAGACTGGTTCCAAATAGGAAAAGGAGTACATTTAACTTATATGCGGGGTACATCATGAGAAACGCTGGACTGGAAGAAACACAAGCTGGAATCAAGATTGCCAGGAGAAACATCAATAATCTCAGATAAGCAGATGACACCATCCTTATGGCAGAAAATGAAGAGAAGCTAAAATGTCTCTTGATGAAAGTGAAATACGAGAGTGAAAAAGTTGGCTTACAGCTCAGCACTCAGAAAATGAAGATCATGGCATCTGGTCCCATCACTTCATGGGAAATAGATGGGGAAACAGTAGGAACAGTGTCAGACTTTTTTTTTTTTTTTTCTTTGACTCCAAAATCACTGCAGATGGTGACTATAGCCATGAAATTAAAAGGTGCTTACTCCTTGGAAGAAAAGTTATGACCAACCTAGATAGTATATTCAAAAGCAGAGACATTACTTTGCTGACTAAGGTTGATATAGTCAAGGCTATGGTTTTATCTGTGGTCATATATGGATGTGAGAGTTGGACTGTGAAGAAGGCTGAGTGCTGAAGAATTGATGCTTTTGAACTGTGATGTTGGAGAAGACTCTTGAGAGTCCCTTGGACTACAAGGATATCCAACCAGTCCATTCTGAAGGAGATCATCCCTGGGATTTCTTTGGAAGTAATGATGCTAAAAGTGAAGCTCCAATACTTTGGCCACCTCATGCAAAGAGTTGACTCATTGGAAAAGACAGTGATGCCGGGAGGGATTGGAGGAAGGAGGAGCAGGGGACGACTGAGGATGCGATGGTTGGATGGCATCACTGACTCGATGGACACGAGTCTGAGTGAACTCCAGGAGATGGCAATGGACAGGGAGGCCTGGCGTGCTACGATTCATGGGGTTGCAAAGAGTCAGACACAACTGAATTACTGAACTGAACTGAACTGACAAAGCAGAGCAAGCTTCCAACCTTGCTTCTAACCTACCTAGACTCTATCATGACTGTGAGTGTCTTGACTGCTTGCTGTAATTGCAAGTCTTGGGGAACCATAAATAAAATAGGAGAGGAATCTTAAAGTTTCTGAGCCCTTGGAGAGGCCCTGGCCATCCCATCCCCATCAATAATAAATTCAAGTTTTAATGACAAAGCAAACATCATTATCATGGAACTAGAATTGGAATTTGCTCACAGATAGATGATGTTATCAATTTGCATCCTGAGATTATATACTGGGACCCCAAACCACAAACTTTGAAGTCTCATACACAGAGTGGAAGCGCTGCATGTGACTTTGTTCCAGTTGGGGTGCAAGTTGTGTGACATGGTACTTCTTAGCATTATTTGAGTCTGACTGTTGATCAAAACTGGTGCTTCATTCTCTGCTGTTTTGTTTTGTTTTGTTTGAATTTTCTCTTCTTTTAGTGTTAGTATATTGAAAGAAACTAGGTAATTCTCCAACAAATATTGCTATTATTTAATTGCATAGAAAGGCTTTTTTTTTTTTTTTTGTTAACAAATCCTCTGAACCTGACAAGAAAGTGAAAACTTTTGGCAAAATCAACCCTAATTAATTAAATTTGGGGATGAAAAACACCAGAATTGTTATATCATCATGTGTACATTGTGAGTCACTTCAGCAGTGTAAGAGGGTCCCATTTTCTCCACACCTTCTTTAGCATTTATTGTTTGTATATTTTTTGATGGTAACTATTGTGACCAGCATGAGATATCTCATTCTTGTTTCAATTTGCGTTTCTCTAATAGTGAGTGATATTGAACATCGTTGCATGCGTTTATTAGCCATCTGTATTCTTTTGTGGAGAAATGTGTACTTACTTCTTTGGGACTTTTTGGTACAATTATTTCTTGGTTTTTTGTATTGAGCTGCTGGTATGTTTTGAAGATTCATTCTTTCTCCCATTTATCTGTTTCCTAATGTTTTCTGCCATGCTGAATTCTGTCTTTTCACCTTGTTTATAGCTTCCTATATTTTGCAAAACATTTTAAGTTTAATTAGGCACAATTTGTGTGTTGTTGATTTTATTTCAGTTACTCTGTGAAGTGGGTAATAGAGGATCTTATGATTTATGTCAGAGAATGTTCTGACTATATATTCCTCTAAGAGTTTTATAGTACAGCTTCTGGTCTTACACTTCAGTCTTTAATCCGTTTTGAGCTTACCTTTGCGTATGATGTTAGATAGTGTTATAATGTCAGTCTTTTATATGTGGTTGACCACTTTTCCCAGCACTACATGTTGAAGAGATGTCTTTTCTCCATTGCATATTTTCACCTCCTTTAGGAAGATAAAGTTTTACCTTTTTTTTTTTTTTTTTATCTTATTTATATGGAAAGATTTGTCTTATCTTCTTTTACCTTTTAAATCTAATGGATTTATCTCTGTATTTGTTTTTTAATTTATTTTTTATTGAAGGATAATTGCTTTACAGTTTTACTGTTTTCTGTCAAACCTCAACATGAATCAGCCATAGGTATACATATATCCCCTCACTTTTGAAGCTCCCTCCCATTCTCCCCCCACCCCACCCCTCTAGGTTGATAGAGTCCCTGTTTGAGTTTTTTAAGATATAAAACAAATTTTCATTGGCTATCTATTTTGCATATGGTAATGTAAGTTTCCATGTTACCCGTTTCATACATCTCACGCTTTTCTCCCCTCTCCCAATTGTCCATAAGTCTATTCTCTATGTCTGCTTCTTCATTGTTGTGTAAATTCTAAAGTACTATTTTGCTAGATCCCAGATCCCATATGTGGGAGATATATATTATAATACAGTATTTATCTTTTTCTCTCTAACTCACTTCACT